>CM048847.1:70695834-71895834 GCA_026545225.1 Cornus controversa
TTCAATTTGAGATAGAATTTCATTTTGAACATCTTATTTATGGTATTCATGTTTTAACATTTTTGTTTGTTTCATAGTTTACAAACATATTTTGGTGTTTTGTAGTGTTGCTTTTGTGCAGTAAAAGTGTCACAATGATGCAGTGAAAGTGTTTCTTGCGCAGTAAAAGATTTATCTCTATAGAAAATGAAAACAAAATTTATATAAATAATGCAAATTACGTTTATAATAAATGGACTAGCAAATTTACATCTTTTTAGTGTCCTCTCCGTGGTAAAAGAACAATAAAATAAAGAAAGTAGCACCCATTATCACTAATATTTTTTAGTAGCTCGTGTACTAGTAAAAGTGTCACACGGATGCAGAAAAGTGTCACGTTTGTGTAATAAAAGTATCAGCATTCAGTAAAAGTTTTACGTCTTTAGAAAATGAAAAAAAAAATATTTCTTTTTATTGGAATTTACTTTTATAATAATTTTCATAGTTCATTTGTGTAATAGCATCAAAAAGTTGTTGAGAGCACTTTCTATCGGAATAGTAGAAATTACCGTATTTGTAATTATTTTTAAGAAGTTATTTTTTTACCCAATAATATTTCATATATGTAATTATGCCTCCCAAAGTTGTGAAAAAATTAAACTTTCCCTAATTTCTTCCTTGAATGACTGTCCCAATTTCATAACAACAAAGATGAGAAGTGCTTTATGAAATTGAACTGGAGAAGGCCCAATCCAAAACCTAATGAAGGCCTCTATCTGTATTGGGCCAATTTGGGCTCCATTTCAAGTTTGTAGCCCCGCATCTGCCTCCAATGTGCAACCCCAAAATTGATCCATTTTCTCAAAATCCCAATTTTATTTTTCCTTAGTTTCTCAAAATCCCAATTCAACAAAAGGTTTTTTTTTTTTTTTTTTTCATAAGCAAGCATTGTATTATGAAAAAAAAATAACTTGTGTTCTTATCGGTGATAAAATGACACTTTTTATTTTGAATTTAAAATATGTAATAAAATAAATAAATAAGTCTTAATTTCCTTCTCTTATGCTCCGTTTGGCAGGAAGGAAGAAAATTGGATGGAAGGGAGAGAATAAGGGTGGATAATACATCCCAGAAAAAATATTGTGTTCTTCCTTAGTTTCGTTTAGTACGATAGAAGAGAAAAAATGATGGATAAGACATTCCTAGAAAAAAGTTTGTTTGTTAGAAAATAAGATAAGAGAGTTTTAATTTATTTTTACTACTATACCTATCACTATTTGTTTGTTTGGATTTATCAAAAAAATCATAAGGATAGTTTTGTAATTTAAAATATTTTTATTACCATTACATTTTCTTCCTTCTTATCTTTCGTCCAAATTTAAGGAGATGAAAATTTGTGAAAGAGGCGGATGCCACCCACCTTATTTTCTCTCCTCTCTCTGCCTTTTTCTTTGCTAAATAAAAAAAGTTTACTCATTCCTTCCTATATTTTCTCCAACCCTATTCCTTCCTGCCAAACAAATCATTAGATTTTAAATTCAAAATTAATCGTATGTTATTCTATCATTGTGTTGCATTAGTGTTTCTAACCAAAAAAAAATTATGTATTTTTGTACTAGATTGAATATATTTTTTTTTCTTACAGACGGGAGGTTATCCACACCACCAAATAGGTCCAAGTATAATATTTGTGTAAGTTTCTCCCACTATGAGAAGACTTGAATTCCCTCCTTTTTAATTTGAAAGGAGAGGACATACCGTTGGACCATTATGTCTTTGATATATGAATTGAATACTTATACATTTATTTTTTATACATGTGTATGTTATATCCTACAAATATTCATACATACGTTGCAGCAATGAAAACTTTACCTCAACTCAACCTCTTTGTAGGGAACTAGATGAGGTAAGCCACACTTGTATGAATATTCCATTAATTAATTTTTTCTAATAATAAATAGTTAAAATATATTTAGATAACATAAGTGTAGGATATGGTTAAGCAAGAAAAAATTAAAAACAGAAATCATTAGAACCAGTAAATTGAATTGGACCAAATCAAATCGTACAGTTTGATCCGGTTATACAATGAACAGTTCGACTTCGATTCTAAAAATTAAAGAATTTTTTTATTATGGCTTGGTTCTAATTTGAGATTCAAAAGAATCGAATCAAACCAAATTGTTAATAATAAATATATAAATGTATATTATATATTGTATAATTCACTTGTTTCATTTTGATTAGAAGAAAATATAACTTTTTTTAACTATGGTAGAATTACCATACATTACAATATATATTTCACAATTTTGTTTTTCAATTTTAAGGTATGTATGTAAACTTTAAAACTAAACCGAAGCAAACCAAACCCATCACTACAATTCAATTTGCTCCAAGTACTTTCAATGGTAAGGTTGCATTATTTCTTGAAAACGCAATGGTGTGTGGCACAACTAGGGGTGTACAAAAATTCATCCAAATTAAAAAATCGGATTGAATTGGACAAAACGATTTAGTTATTTACAGTTCGATTCGGTCATGATTTCAAAAACTTCAATATGTAATTTTTCAGTTCAGTTATAATTTTATGTCCATCGGAACTAGATCAAGCCGAACTGATCCGCTTTCTTATTTCATATATATATATATATATATATATATATATATATATATATAATATGATATTATGACATATGCTTATGTGGATTCACAAGTAACTGAATTGTAGCAGTTTTTTAAACTATGATTTTTTTTTGCCTTTTGATAGTAGGCTACTAGTAATTTTTATGGTAGAAGACTATTAATAGTTTTTTAAAAAATTTAAATTATTATGTTATTTTTACTTTTTTATACAAAAAAAATTTAATATTTTTTTTAATAATAAAACCGTTATTAAAATCGAATTGAACCCTTTCATCATGAATTGGTTTGATTCGATTTTAATTTAAAACAGCTTGATTCAGTTTCATAATTTAATAAAATCAATTCTTAAGTTAGAAATAATTTAAAACCAAATGGAAGCGAATTTCACCCTGGTACAACTAATCAAAACTGCGACGTTTTGGCCACCTAACTAGCATTTGATCATTCGTCGAGATGGAAAAGAGTCATAGAAACTAGGGATGCACACGGTACGGTTCCTCACGGTTCTTGGTGGAACCAGAACCGGAACCGTTACCAACGGTTCCTGATTTTCGGAACCGGAACCGTTACCAATGGTTCCTGATTTTCGAAACCGGAACCGGAACCGTTAAGGGTTGGAACCGTACCGCGGTTCTCGGTACGGTTCCGGTTCCGAACCGCGGTTCCTTAGGATTTTTTTTTTTTTTTTTAATGAAGCTTGAAAATAAAAAATATATATATATATATTCATTAAATAAATGTGAGACCTACAATCTAAAAATGGCACCCTATATATATATAATTATTATATTATATTATAGATATATATACATTACATATAATGTATATATATTATGTATAGTAATTATATTATAATATAATTATTATATATAATATATGATAATATAATTATTATACATAATATATATACATTATATATAATTATTATATGTAATGTATATATATATATTATATATAGTTATTATATTATATATATATACACACATATTTAATATAAAACGGTTCCGGTTCTGGTTCCGGTTCTAAGGAACCGTTACCCCCAACGGTTCCGGTACGGTTCTACTGGTCCTGGAACCGGAACCGGAACCGTTGGTAACGATTCCTAATTTTAGGAACCGGAATCGGAACCGTAGCCACGGTTCGGTCCGGTTCCGGTTCCGACGGTTCTTTGTGCACCCCTAATAGAAACTAGAAAGAGAGAAATTCGGATGGGATCGAATTTCTCCCGTATCGGGTTGTCGGAAAATCGGAACCCTCATTTTCGTCTTCTTTTTGACACAGATTAATTGCTCAGGTCACTTTCTTGGCTTTTCTTCTCTAGCGTATATCACAATCCGTTTTAGTTCGTACAAATTCAATTTCTTTGAATCTTAATCTGTGCGGCTTTCCCTCACCCCCACCGAACAGATCGAATTAGGGTTTTTGATTTCTTTAATCCCCTATTATTAGAGCCCTAGTTTTTATTTATTTATTTATTTATTTTTATTTTATCAATTCGGTGGCTTTTGAGGAGATCGAAAATATTAGGGTTTTTTCAGTGCTGTTACATGTATGGCTTCGGGAACATTAGTTGCTAACGAATCGAGAGAGAAGCGTAAATGGGGAGAAAATTGCAAAGTGTATACGAGGAAGATTCACAAGAAGGGGATCAAGAACAACAATAACACCACCATCACAACTACCAATGACAGCAATAACGAGAACAACAACGTTCCTCAACAGTGTTCGCAAACCCTAGCTACTGAAGACGATAATTCTTCACAGCAACAGCAAACTCTGTCGCGATTAGATGTGCACTCCGATGTTTCTTTGAAACACAATGGGGAAACTCAGGTTGGCGTCCCGAATGGCCTTGAACTGCCCACTGGAAATGGAGTGAAGAAACCAGTTGTTACAAAAGTTAAAAATCGGGTAAGGATTAATTTAGCAGCAGCTAGATCAAAGAATGAGATTGAGGAACTTAGGAGGAAGCTAGCGAGTGAGCTTGATGAGGTGAGGAGTCTAGTGAAGATGCTTGAAGCTAAGGAGGTTCAGCTTAATGGGTATTCTACTTCTACCTGTGGTTATAGTCATTCACAGTACTCGGCAAACGATGTGATAGACAAAGGGCGTTTAGTGAGGGTGAATTCGGATGTGGCTTCAGTGGCTCCTAATGAGTCGAGGCCTTTCCAGCAGCCAAGTGTTTCTGTGACGGAGAACAATCATGGAGTTGGTGAATTTGCTGAGAAAGAGAAGAGAACTCCGAAAGCAAATACTTACTACCAAAATTCAGACTTCCTTCTTGGGAAGGAAAGGTTAGCCCCTCACGGAAGTAATAAGAAGTTGAAATTAAGTGGTGAGAGGAAGCTTAATGGTGAAATGCGATGTGGGTTTGGTATGGACAAGTATACGAGCCAAGCATTTAATAGCTGTAGCAATTTGCTCACGAAGTTGACGAAGCACAAGCATGGTTGGGTGTTTAGTAAGCCAGTTGATGCCAAGGCACTTGGGCTCCATGACTACCATGATATAATTGAGCACCCTATGGACTTGGGCACGGTTAAGAGTAGGTTAGCCAAGAATTGGTACAAGTCTCTGAGGGAATTCGCGGAGGATGTGAGACTTACATTCCATAATGCCATGACGTATAATCCAAAGGGACAGAACGTTCATATTATGGCAGAACAGTTGTCCCAGATTTTTGAAGAGAAATGGGCAGTTATAGAGGGAAAGTATAGTCTTGATCAAAGGTTTGACATGGTTTATGGCATTGGCTTGTCTTCTCCCACTTCGAGGAAGTCTCATCTACCGTTTGCTCCTCCTCCCCAGTATGCTCTTGACAAGAGGAGTTTGGATAGGTCAGAATCGATGACAAAGTCTGTGGATGCAAAATTGAAACCCTCAAATTTTGCTCCAGTAGGCAGGACTCCGGTTCCAAAAAAACTTAAAACAAAGGATACCAACAAAAGGGACATGACTTATGAGGAGAAGCAGAGGCTTAGCACAAACCTTCAGAGTTTACCCTCAGAAAAGCTGGACAACATTGTCCAGATCATTAAGAAGAGCAACTCAGCACTTTGCCAACATGATGATGAGATTGAGGTGGACATTGACAGTGTTGATGCGGAAACACTTTGGGAACTTGATAGGTTTGTGACCAATTACAAGAAGAGTTTGAGTAAGAAAAAGAGAAAAGCGGAACTTGCTTTTGAATCAAAAATAGAAGCTAGCGATGCTATCCCCGAAACGGTAAGACCTTGAATTACAAATTTTCCAATATTCACACAGGGTAGTGCTTTTGGCCAGTGCATTCATTTATTATCATTTCAGAATCCAGCCCCGGCCAGTGTGGAGGAACCGAAAGATACTAAAACAGGTGACAGTTTTAAACATGACGATTGATGGCATTTTTTTTTATGTTCTCTTGCTGATTTGAATGCCAACCTACTTATTTTGCATTGATGTGTTCAAATCTGTCGTGGGTATTTTAAGCAGATGAAAAGAATGATGTTACTTCTTCTCCTGTTCGAGAAAGGGAAGGGGATAAGTCAAGTAGTTCTAGTAGTGATTCTGGTTCTTCTTCAAGTGGTAAGCTTTAGTTTTTTGTTCTTTTTTTCTTTTTTGGCTAATTATTTTACAGTGGTTCAGGCTAAGATTCTTTGCAATTACATTGCCCTCTAAGGCTTTCTTCTTGAATGCAGGTTACATTTATTAATTCAATCTGATATTCTATATACAGATTGTGATAGTGACAGTTCCTCTGCATATGGATCAGATGCAGGGCATTCACCTAGGACATGAATGAATCCTTTAAAGGTATGAAGCCCATTTTGAGTTGATGGATTTATCTGTTTCTTGTCTTTTCATACAACCTGCACTGATCTTGCCTTTCAAATTCAGTAATATGTTAAATTTTATAGCGAAGTTTTAATGGTTGCACCAGCACTATCCACTCTCTATTCAGTTTCTTCTTGAATTCCCATGTATCATTTTAAGGTGATGTCAACATGATGTGTGAATAACATGTAGTGCAAAGATTGTTAGGCCGTGTGATCGTTTCATAATGGTTCCTCGTGTTTGAAACACTATCAGGGGCATGGCAAATTGTCACTTTTGTCAAGGCAGAAAATGTGAATCACGTCTTTCAATCTTAAAATTGGGTACCCTTTCCGAAGAGATTGGTATACACCTCGCAAATATTAGAAATTAGAAGACTAGTCTTCACTAAATTGCACTGATTGGTCTCTTTTCATTAAATTTTGGCCTATGCTTCATTATTTACAGGATATAGTCCCAAGTGGAAACATTTTGGTCAATCTATTACAATTTCATGCTTCTTTCCATGTATTAACCAAATCATGCAGATTAACAATGTTTCCAAACTATCCTGTGTATTAGTTCGGTCCACCACCTTGATATTGATAGAGGGGTCATAATTTAGTGTGTGTTTTTCCAGATCGGTATCTGCTAGTGTTGTTTTTATGTCTATAGAATCACGTGGATTATGTTGGGATAGACTTGATGAGGTCTTGGAGTGGCAAGTGTAGGTGGAGGAGAGTTAGGAAAGTGTAGGATGTGGCTCATCCCTGATTTATGTGGTGTCTTCGGCATGAGAGAAATAGCACTTTTGAAGGAATGGAGTTTCCTTCAATCAGACTAGAACAGATACTTTTGTGTATTTTTTTTTCTTCTTTTGGTGGATTGTGGAGTTATTCCATATATCCTTCTCTAGAGTTTTTGAAGAACTTGAATTTTTATTTGTGATCCTTTGTAGAGTTGTATACCCCAGGTGTGTACGGAATTTTGTCCTTTTCTGGTGTCCTCAGTTAATTATACTTTGATCTAAATAAAAGTTGGATTTTCTTAGTTATAGTTTCATATATAATCATTGTTTGATTCATGCTTATTATGTACACATGTATACATATATATATTGCTATACATGTAAGTATATAACTAACACTCTGGTTATGCAGGTAAAAGAATATCGCATCTTGCAGATTGTGTTGTGTACTGTTTTTTGAGCTCAATAATATTGTGCAATAAGTAAAAGGACTTCTAGGAAGTTATACTGTAATTGTGTAGGGCCTCTATGATGGCTCTATGTACAATTAAAAATTTTAAAATGTATTATAGTTAAAAAAAAAAAGCACCAAAAATGCACCATGAAGAATCCATACAAAGTGACCAACGTTTTTTCTTTTTGGTAACGAGGAACCGTTCGAACTAGTTTTCCTTTGGACTTGTGATTACAACGTAAATCCCCTGGATATCTGCAATCGCGGGTATCGCATAAAACAGGACTTGAACTTGAGAACTCGTGGTAGTAGCCCTGAAACCCTGCCATCAGAGTCCAAAGCAACCAACTTCTGTCTAAAATTTTCAGCTTTAGGATAAATCTGCTCTTGTCATTGATTTACTAACCTTGGTTAGTAGATCTTCATCACAGTCATAGTTTACTTGCAGTATTTTGAACTTTGCTCTTTTCAATATATATTTATATATGTATATCTGTTTATACAAATATGGTTGTGTCAGTATATTGATCCATCTACTTAGATGGTGGAAGAGAATACAAATCATATTCTCTATTGCATGGTAGCTAGGGATCTTTGCATGGCTCCCTTTCTGCCTCTAGTACCTCTTTTGGCTGCTCATCCCTGTTCTGCCAAGTACCAGTTAAGTAATTGGGGGTTGTCTTCTATAAATAAAAATAATTGAGAACTGCTAAAATAATGAACTGTTTAGGTATTAAATCATAGAATGCATAATTAGAGAATTTAGATGTCATAACGTTGAAGCAGGTGACAAGGAGATTCAATGTTCTGATATTCCTCATAATAACTATGTTATTTATTTATTTTTTGTCCTTACAAATAACACATCGACTCGCTTTGCTCCTATAGGGACTTGAACTCACAACCTTTCACTTTTGAAAGTTGAGGAAGTAGCACTGAGTTACAACCCTTGTGGTTCATAAGTTCATAACAACTCTGTTATGAGTCTTACTACTTGTATGGTTACCTGCGAATCTTGCTTCACGGAAACTACCAAAACTGAGAACTGGAATGGAATTCTCGTGGCAGGATTATTTCCATTTGTCTTGATGATGTGTGATATGACTCATTGTCCAATTTAGGAAATGCACCAAACAACGCGATTATCTTGAGATGTGGGAAAACCATGTCAAATTGCACCAAGCCCGAAGCAGTTTTTTGGACATGCTTTGAGGACATAAATTCATGTTTTATAGATTGTTTTCTACTTGTGACTTAAGGTCGAGATTAAGAAGCGCACTAAGATGGGAGCTCCAAGTTATGCACTGGGCATTTTTCTTTTTTCTTAATACATGCTATATGACTTATGAGGACATATAGCATTTTTCTTTGTTTCCTTTTTGTCATCTTTTTTTTTTTTTGTTCGAAATTTGGATTCTCTTGCTTTTAGTTGAGATAAAATGAAACCTATTGTGATTATCTATTTTTTTCCCAACTGGCAGCATCTCTAGTAGATAAGCGTTGATTCACACTGATACCTGCTAGTGCATATGATGTGTGTAGTGGGGAGCTAATGTATTATTGTTTGGCTGCAGATTGGTATCCTTCTCTTAGATGTTTATTGATGGTTTAGATCTTAGAACTCTTAATTCTTACCGTCACTTGGAACAAGTGGGTTTCATTTAAAGGTGGTTCATTGTGTTAGAAGATTTATGTATGATAACTATAAGATATAGTGGTGATGGGAGTTATTGCCAGGAACAGCTGCCAATTTCAGTTACAAGAAACATATGCTTTGTTACTTGTGTCAGGGCATCATAGTCTCATTCACTTCACAGAAGGGGAAGGGGAGACCAGTACTAGTGTACTACCAACAGGATTAGGTCATTAGAGTTTACTTTGGAGGATAAAGCTTGTCCGTAATGCTCGCAGTGAGTTCCAATTGTAACACTTGGTAACTAAATCTCACAGTTGGTTCCAATTGTAACCCTTTGGTAACTGAAAATGCAGTTGTATATTTTTAAATGTTACCTAGTTCTGAAAGAAAAATGAGAGTTAATAATTTTTTTTTTGCCATATCAAGTTCAATTGCTTTTCACTTGCGCAGCTGGAAGTCTATAGTTTTCTTGTGTTACTGTGTCATTTGAAGAGCAAGGGAATGCATTTACAAGTTTAAGCTACATCAAGGGCAAAATGGTCTCCAGGTCACTGTGCCACTCATTTTCTTTGCATATTTTTTATTTCCCCCCCAAAGTTTCCTTTTGGTTCGCATATTGTATGTCCTTTGAATTAAAGCAATAAGCAAGAATGTCAAAATTCTATTTCTGTAACTTGAACACTAGATAATACACACAAGGAGATAACTGTGTTGTGTACACTACACACAAGCATTCCTCAAAAACACTATACTATCCAAAATCCCGGATAAAATTATATCATTTTTCTGACATGGTTTTAGACGACGAGCCCACTTAATTAATTGATCATGTTACTGTTATCAAATGATATGATATCATGGTATCATATGACACACTGGAGAAAAGTAAAACACTACCACACCTCCTTGCGAGTGGGGTTCCAAATAATAATAATAACCGAAAAGAAAGGACTTAAAAGGTTAAAGCCATTGCAAGGAGGTCAGTGGTGAAAATGCGTGCCCTAGGTCAAGGGCGGCGTCAATAGCTCAACAACATGCAAGATCAAACAATGTTACTTCACAAAATATCTTTTGGGCAAAGCCAAATGAGGAATTGGAACTGGAAATTTTTTAAGTTCTGAGCCAGAAGCCTATAAAAGATAACTCATAAAGTAAACTCTGACATCATTGAAAATTATTATTATTAGACTTTGCTTAATTAAATTAAGCCTACTCTACTGGGAACAGGAAAATGCCATGCCTCTAGCATTTAAGAGGCAACAAACTCTAATAACAAAACACTCCCAATAAAAATCCAAAACTGTGATGGTCTCTTTTTTTATAAAGGGGGCACGTCCTACCAGCCATACACGATACATTTTAACTCTGATTGGCAAACTTGATTCCCTTCTCGATAGAGGATTTCAGCTCCGGCTTGAGGCTTTCCAATCCTTGTTTTTCATAATCCGAAAGTGGGCCCAACCCCAGAACTTCCTCCACGCCATTCTTCCCAAGCTTCACCTGCAGTCATGGATGCAACAACTATTTCAGAACACTCATCACACACAGCAAGGGCATATATATAGATGTATCAACAAGAAGAGAAAAACTAATTTGTATAGAATGTTAGAAACAAAAAATGAAAATATTAGAAATAATTTTAGAAAGTTTATGATAAGAAAGGGGGTGATATAGGTGAGCGAGGAAGAAAAAAGAATGAAAAGAACGAATTTATGTGGTTTCATATGGGATTTTAGGCAAGGATGAAAGACCATTAAAAGGACCATATACATGTATTTTTGAACTATTTCAATGCCATTGAAAGGTACACATTCATTTTTACACCCATTTAAAGGAACATATACAACTATTTCAAGAACCCTAAAAATATAGTAATAACAAAACAAAAGTAAACAATGAAAGACCATTAAAGGAACACATTCATTTTTACACCCACAAGGGATCAGCAAACTTGTGAAAGATAACAAACATCATTATTAATGATAAAGTCAAAACACAAAAAACAGAATACATATATTATATCATGTGCAGTATAGATAGCATTCACGAAAATCGGAGAGATGTGTTCTTTGTCTCCCATACAAAGGCTCTGCGCATTTTAGAACAAATTAAAAGTGGACGCTGCGGTAGTATTCCAATTGGTGAGATATAAAAGCATCAGACCGATAACAGTCAAAAAGGAAAGGGTACAAGGAAGATAAGCATAAAAATGTAAAGGTACAAGTTGATTCCAGACCACAGATGCAGATAGAGAAATGACAACTAGCAAACTTTAAGACATGAAACTTATCAGCCTGCCCTGCATCTTCTAAAGATTAAACCCATGACAAGATGCCAAGAGCTCTGTGCACATAAAAATTCATAAATAGGTTGGACAGGTCCTTCACATGCAACTGCCTGCCATTTTTAATTAGATAGACCTCATATCGGTTTCCTATTTGAATTTCCAATAATTTATTCCAATAGACATAGCAAGGTTGTTAAAATTGCAATTTGGATCATAGAATCGTACGATTCTACAATCCAAAATGTTAAAAACGCGTTGAATCGTTGCTGGATCATTTTTTGTGTAGAAATGGAGTAGAATCGGGAGTTGAATCGTAGAATCGTACGATTCTACAAAAATCCCATTTTTTGGCTCTTTTTACTGGGCTTCTGGGCCCTTTGGGTTAAAAACTTAAAATAGGTCAAAGACTCAAAAATATAATACAAAGCCCAAATAAGCCTGCTCAGTTAGGGCCATATAGATTATATAATATACAATATACATACTTACATAATACATATACAGTTATAAGAAGCCCCATTCGATTCTCAGAGAAGCCCTAGAATTCGTGACGACTGTCGACGACTCGAAGACTGGCGACAACTCGAAGACTTGCGACCTACGATCGGCCACTCTCTTTGACTGACAAAGCATGGAGAAGTTGCATTCTCATTCTTCTTAAAATGTACAAGTTCGCACCATAATTTATTATTAGTGGAGACTTCAATTTTTACAAAGAGTTGAACTTCAACAACAGAAAAAAAAACACTTAGCATAAAGAAAAAACCAAATGGGTTTAAAAGGTGTACACAAGAACTAGATACATTATTAATTTGAGAAACTTTTCAAAACCTAAGGATAATTTAGGAAAGTTCAAATATTTTTTTTCATAAATAAAGTTCAAATTCTTATACATTGATTTCTCAAAAGAGACTTATTTTGGGACATCTCAAAAAGGAAAGAGGGAGAAACAATTGTTTTTATAATGTAAAATTTCGAGTTTGCTGATTAAGTTTGAGTTGATGCATGCATCAAAAGGCAGTAAGAAAATGGTAACCATACTAATAATATTTATGCAAAGTAACTACGACCAAATTATTGAACATAAATATATTAGACCAATTGATCATGGTTAAGGAAAAATAAAATGACACAATCAATTACTTCAATCCACATAGATAATGAAACGATCAACCTTACATAAAAAAATTATCAAGGTTAAATCGAGGCTCATCACCTTAGAAGCAAAGAAAGGTAATTCAGTAATGCTTGACTGCACAAATGAACACTCTACTACATCTGGAACCCCATTAAGACCCTTTAAGCAAGCATCTGCAAAAATGGCCCCTGCATAGCTGCAGCAAAAACAGCATGTCAAAAATTGCTTACCAAATTCTAGACCCTGCAACATCTATTACAAATACAAACTTCGGTTGTAATTACAGTTGATTGAGAGAAAGAGGGTGGTGGGGGAGACACATGGGACCTCAAAAAATAACACACATATATTTGTATATTTATATAAATAAGCTTAAGCTTTAGGCACTTGTAACATTTTACAAGGGCAATCCTGGATTTGCTGTCATTTGTTAGCAAAACAAAGACCAAGGAAACTGACGCTAGATAGAAAAGACGATTTCCCAAGCAATGCAGAGAGGACGGAAATTTTCAATTTCAACCACAATTAATCATATAGCAAAGTGGTTTCTGAGAAAAGCCAACGGAACCAATAAAACCCATGTATAGTAAATGCATTAATGCCATACCACATGAACATAGACGCCAAACATCCACAAGAAATATAGAAATACACGAGACAAAAATGAAAAATAGTGTGCCTTCAAGATATCTCAGAAATTTATAACCACCTTAAAAAGAATAGCACAAAATTCTCAATCATTCCAAACCAGGTCAGTAAGCAGCTTCCCAGGAAAAAACTAAGCTCATCATCCTTTTAAAGCTGCACACCAATATACATAATGCAAGTGTGCAAAGTCAATGTGTCCTTCATGACAAGCAAAAGTACAATCTCGAGACAGAGGTCTAGGGGATCCGTTCTGTTCTCAATTGCTTCATTAGCTCTATCTATGGTCTGTTTGACCACAAGATTTTGAACTCTGAAGGAATGCAAGGAATGAGTGAAACTGAGCCATCATGCATATTCAACGTGTCTTGAAATTTTAAACATATTTATGAATGAATAAGACAAGGCATGAAATTCATCCTTGAAGATGCCTTTAATCTTTCACCCTAGAATAGTTATCTTACAATAATCATTAATTGAAAAAGTCCAGGCAACAGCTTCCAAAACAAGAGCTGCTGACTTCGAGAATATTCTGTCATAGCAACACGTTGAAGACGGGTCTCAAGTAGGCCTTTATTATGCCATTTATTTTTCAAGATACAAAATTTCACATTAAATGTGCCTTAGCACACTACTTTTAATGATCAATATGTGATTCGATATAAGTCATCCACGTAAATCAAATCAAAATCCTTTACCAACATATTAGTGAGCAAAACCTAGTAAGGTGTATATAAGAGTCAAGGGTAATCAAGAATTCGTAAAACAAACCAAGTGATAGTATCAACTGACACTTACGCCATTGAGAGAGTTGCTGAACCCTTTCCAGCCTTTGCTTCCACCACTTCTGTCCCTCCATCTTGTGTTCGCTTGGTGAGAGCATTAATGTCTTCATCAGACAAATTATTGGCTTTTGGTGTGGCCTAGTAATAATCAAACAAGCAAACCAACATAAGAAAAGAAATACTGAAAAGTGTCCACCATAACAAAATGCTATAAACAGGTTAAGCATGTGATATATCTTAAACAAATTGATATAGAGAAAAGCATGGTAGTACTTGTGAGAACAGGGGGAGAATGGTTATGCCAGCATGGCCACCAACGACAGGTACATTAACCTCTGTAAAAAAGAAAAAAGAAAAATTGAGTAAATGAATTAAACTTTCCAAAATCAAAAACCACGTTTTTCCATTCAGGAAAAAGCTAGCTACTATTCTATTAGTCTCCAATGAAGCATACCCGCGACTGGGACATTTGCCTTTCCAGCATAGAAAGTCTTGGCCCTAACAACATCAAGTGTTGTCACACCAAAAAGCTTCTTCTCATCATAAGTCCCCGATTTCTTGAAGATCTCAGCAGCAATGGGGACCGTTGAATTCACAGGGTTGCTTATCATAGCAACCAGTGCCTAATCACATTAGCCCAAATCCCAAAGTGAGAAAATGCAAATCTATAATACAACAAAAATGCCTAAATGAACCAAAATCAGTACTAGAATGTTTGTGCAAAAAGGTACTCACATGTGGACAATACTTGGCAATTGCAGCGCACAGAGATTTGACAATGCCAGCATTAATATTGAAGAGATCATCACGAGTCATACCAGGCTTCCTCGGTACACCAGCCGGAATGATGACTACGTCAGACCCCTCCAATGCCTGCCCTAGCTGCTCTTCACCCATGTACCCAGCCACCTAAAACGAACAAATATATATACGTCAAAATTGCATACATCTACAGGTAAACAAGCAATCAATTCCAATCAAATGATGTTAGACCAAAACCCTAAAAAGAGATGGAGAGAGAAACATTCAACCAAGTAATCAAGTAGATTTCAAACAAGTTGATCAAGCACACGCGCACACAGAGGTTAACTTATAGCTGTATCAATGAATCAAAACCCTAGAAGTGAGCAGTCAAATAGAATCAGCATAACAGAACCCGAGAGAGAGAGAGAGAGAGAGAGAGAGTAACTTATAGCTGAATCAATGAATCAAAGCCGTAGAAATGAGAGATCCGAACAGAATCAATATTAACAGTAAAGAATCCTCGAGAGAGAAGGTAGGGTTTAGAAAGGACCTGAGATCTGGTGTTGATGTGGCCGACATCGGCGGCAACACCGGGGGTTCCGGCGATATCATAGAGAGCGAGCTTAGAAACGAGAGGGTTGAGCTTCATGAGCAGCGCAAGTGGCTGCCCAATCCCGCCGGCGGCTCCCAAGACTGCGACCTTCCGATCGGGGGTCGATTCAGATGAGTAATCACGGCACAGTAGTCGAAATGATGAAGGAGAAGGTGATGCATTCGAACCTTTTCTGAGGGAAGCTTGAATGGATCTAAACATTGCTCCCTTCATTTTTTTTTCTAGTGAGAGAAAGTAGAGAGAGAGAGAGATGCGAGAAAAAGAAGCGGAAGAGAGTTGATGAAATGAAAAGATTTTGTTATAAAGTAGTATATTATTGATGTAAGGGTTTCGAGGTGTGTTCACTTTGTAAACACGACGACATACTTTGTGGACAAGTGGGAGCCGGAAAAAAAAATTATTCGAAATTATAACGTTACTTTTTTTTTCCTAAATAATAACATTACTTGAAAGATGAAATGTAATGAGAATAAAGTGTTGATTTCTTCAAATATTTGGATGACTAGAGAATAAAAATAAAAGCATACTAGTTGAAAGAAAAATAGTGATTTATTATATTATTTTGTATTAAATGTTAAAAGAATGAGGAATAAATTGAATAATCATTAACTCCGCTTTATTGTTAAAAATAACATTCTAATTCTAATTTTTTTACTTTTTAATAATACTCAAGCAAAATCTGTTTGAGAGAAGTCACAAATTATTTAACCTAACATTCTCGTCTCGAGAAATTTATATTAAATTTAACTCATTTTGAGCATAGTTTAAGAAACGAAATAGATCAAAAGTCGTAAACTATTACTTTACTTTTACATTTTAATTTTGTGTTATTAATATTTTTAAATTTTAACAGCGACCTCACACACCGCACACCTCTGAGTATTTTTGTGGTCGTCTAGATTTGTGAAAAAGAATATTCAAAGTTAAAATATTCCTCTCAAGCAGCCCTTGTGTCAGACAGACCATCATCAAATCATGTTTAGATTTCTTAGAATAACTAAATAAATGATCATAAGACACACAAGTCGTTGTAGTATAGTGGTGAGTATTCCCGCCTGTCACGCGGGTGACCCGGGTTCGATCCCCGGCAACGGCGTTTTTTTAAAAGAAACATTGTTTTGCTAAAATGTATTTTGATGGTTTTTAGTAATATGAATTGATTACAAAATGTTTGACCTTTACAGGAGCATATCATGATAATATATATATATATTTATTTTAACTTACACAACAAATATATAATAAGTTAAATTATAATTGAAAGAATATTTAAGATAACCTTTTTCATTCCAAAAGGAAATTAGAAAAATATGATACTCATTGGGCCACAATTGTGTGAACTAATGGTCTTCTAGTAATGTGCACTGTTAGCACTAGTCCAACCCAAAAGTAAGATAAATTCATGAATAATTAAAGTTGTCTTGCCCACAAAACAAAACAATCAGATATATATATATATATATATATAACAAATTCATGTCATAATCAAATGTAATATAGCACCAAACCACAACAATTTATATACATTTTATTTTTAAAAAAATATTACTACATAACGTTTAATTGTCGGTTGGTTCAGTTCTTATAATAGTTTAAACAATTTAAAGATAATTAAAAAAATATTGTTTTATGAACCTGGATAGTTCAGTTCTTACAACACTTCAAACAAATTAAAGATAATTAAAAAAATATTGCTCTATGAAACTGGATCTTTGAAATCCAATACATAAGTAAGGAGTATTGTTGTTGATACACCGTTTACGGTATTGGTTGGTTTCTGTCATTTGATTCATGTCTTAATCTATCAAACGTTGATCATCTCCCTTGCATCTATCTAAAGCACCCGGGTCGTGCATGTTATACACACGCTCTATGACATTGATATTAAGGAGGAATGAGCCCTCTAAATGTGACCGACCTCTTTCATATGGAATTACGGCAATGATGATATTGATATGAACGGTAGAAGAAATACATTTTCGAGCCTGACATTGATGTAACAAGAACTGATTGTATTCTCACAAGCGTGGTGCAAAAGTTACAAGGAACGAACACCACAACAAGAGCAGAGAGTTCTCTAATCAGTAATCTGTAGAAGTCAAAACTAGCGAACATTGTCAAATGTTGACATCTTACTGTGAACTCCAAAAAAATTTGAACAAAAAAACAAAGAAAATGAGCAGAATTTTGTATTGTCCATTTTTAATAAAAGAAAACAATAATTTCCGCTAAATGACAACAGATTCTACCAGATATTAGAAGGCATTTTACACATTTACTTCAATATCAGCCTGCCTAAATCATTGGATTGCCACACACTAGGCTCATAGTCAATAGCTTGCCTCGGTAAATAATCAGTAAGGGTTTCAGGCATCAAAGATGATGAATGCTAATGATCGATTTGCCACTGGATCCCTCAGTTTTGCTGCATATATAAAAACACGAGTCTTCAAATTAAATGCTGATGTGGGGAAAAGAAAAAGAAAAAAAGCATAACAAAACAACTTCAAGCTAACCTTCGCGATGATCTAAAAATCTTTTAGATGTTTCACATCCAGAAGGTCAAAACTGAACACGCAAGTGCTAACTAACAAATAGATTCGGCGATTTGACTTTGAGTTCTTATCCATTCTAGAATATCCGAACAATCGTCACGGTTGATGAAATGCCTTCACATGCAAAGAATCAATTAGCTCTTTCAGATGAATGATAAAACATGCTTCAGTACTCCAAAACTAATACCTATTTCTAGTGCGATAGGCCTTCATTTCTGATATTTCTCGGCGGTTTGACATGTCTCTCTTCATACTAAGTGATTCAGGCACAGTCAAATTCCCACTTTGGTCACGGTATGCATCAATTATAAAGTTAAGCACATCTTCCTGCCAAATTTGTTATATGAAGAGGTAAGCAAAAGTGATTAAAAGGCCCAATTCCTTAGTAAGAGGGAGCTGATAACGCATATTCATGTCAGCAAAAAAAAAACAATTTTTCATAGCCATTGAAATTATCAGCGTCCAAATAGTGGGACTTCAACAACAAGCAATTTGCAACACTTGTGCACCATGAGAATGAATAGTATTAATCAAATAAAAGGAATGTGAAACCGTAAGAACTTTTGTTAAAACCATTTCAATTTTGTTTTGGACTACTTCAAGTGCTTCTCTTCGTGTTAGAATACAATACCAATTTTTCATAGCCATCGTAATCATCAGTGTCCAAATAGAGTGACTTGAACAACAATCAATTTGCAACACTTATGCATCATGAGAACCATTCCAATTTTGTTTAGGACTACTTCAAGTGCTTCTCTTCATGCTGATCTGATAGTTAGTCATGCTTGGGTGGCTGTCTAAATTAAAGATATAGCAAGAGTAGCTGGCAAGGGCTTTATACAGCAGACCAAATTATCAGGACAGGTCTAGCTGAGTTGTTTTAGAAGACGACTAGTCTATCACTGGAAAACCAGAAGGTCAAAACTTCCCCCTCTGAAATATATTGAAATTTAACCTCAATGAAGATATAATGAAAAAGTACTAAATCTTTTTGAATAAAAGATTTATATTAATATAAAGCTGAAAAATTATTGAATAATAACATGATATCTATGAAAAATGAAAAAAAAAAAATAGTAACAATTTTAAAGACAAAAAAGTTGAAATAAAGTAATGAATTCTGAATTGATATAATGCAGATTGGAAAAGGCCGGCATAGTATGAATGTTTTCCTCTTTTAGAAAAATTTCTAACAGTCCTGTTTCTAAGGTAATTTCTTCCTAATGACTTTCATTTATACGTGTAAATGACTTAAAAGTACTGTGTACAACAACATTCTCCCGCATTATGGCACTCACGCAGAGTCGAACCTGTGACCTCTAACTCTGATACCACTTGTCAGATTTCAAGCCGCCATTTCACCTAAAACCAATTGGTGTTAAGGAGGGCAAACTTTAATCTTTTACGGGCTAACACACATCCTGTTAAGAGTGCCACGTGAACACAAGAGTGGTATCCAACAACAATATTTAATTTCAGGCAACCACAATTTTATCTTCCTCTGTTGTCTACAAACACGTGCAACAAGAGAGAGAGAGAGAGAGAGAGGCAGTCCATTCTCCACAATTTTATAAATTAATTTGGGAAAAAAAAATGAAGTCTGCTCTACTTCATCGAGCATTACCGCTGGAAACAAGAATACCTTTTCAATATTGATAAAAAAAAAAAAAAGATTTGCCTGTCATTTAGCTCCCGACATTAAAGTATAAGTACATGGATTCACCACAATATCAAACATGCAGTGCCATATTGAGTTCATTCATGCACATATGCCTATTCATGTGTAATGACTTCTTATAGAACATAAGCTAAAAATAAGTAAACAAAAATGACATACCAGCGGTCTAGAAGCATCAATCCAATGATAAATGTGCTCATTACGAAACCATGTCAACTGCCTTTTAGCAAAATTTCTGCATAAGAAAACAATAATACTAATTAATATTAAATGGAAAATAGCATGATAAAATCTTGAAAAATACATAGTATTAAACACAATATATGCAACATAAAATTTTTACACTAGAAAATTTATGGATGAACACAGAAAGATGATCTCCAAGAAGTGCAAAAAGTGATGATAATTTCAAAAGTTAAGAGCAAACTTCAAAAAATGTTTGAATACCCATTCAAACAAGCATATCAAGCAAATATCTGTAGAGAGAAGTTTCATGCTAAATTCTAGAGTTTCATGTGTCATATGATGGAGTCCCCCCTATTTTTTATGATATTTTAAAAACTAATGTTTGCCTTTTCCAAGAAATAACAGAAATTAGAGCTCCAAAATGATATGTTACTACTACCATGATCCATCATTTTTACAACCAGGCTTCACAAATTTGAACATGAATCGGTAACAAATGAATGAAATCATATCGGGGCATTTCCATTTGAAACTAAAATAACAGAAAATGCTAACATTGGTATAAAGACCTTCAATGTCTGAATATATAAGACAAATAGTTCAGATACATAGCTAATAGGAAAAATAACACTTGATTTATGGTCTATTAATGGGATGGTCAATTGATCCTCATGTTAAACTATGAATTGATGGGTGTCATAAAGTAAATAATAACCAAGGATAAGCGTATTAGTATACGGAATAATCAAAGAGAGTTCATCATGTCAATCTTATTACCTAAGTACTACTTTGGTTTTAACTGCAGTGAGTCATGTTCTTAGGAATGGACTAGACCAAGCAGTGCAACTGTGTATTAATAAGCTTCGAGTCAAAGAAGAATCTTGTTATCAAATAAAAAGTTCAGGGAGACTCGTAAAATACTTCCCACGCTATTTCTCTATGCAAATCCTATGTTGAAGAATCCAGCCCCTTCAAGGGGATGGTAAAAATAATATAAAGGAAAACTTCCTTGGAGGCCAATTTTAAACAAACTTATAGAATAGCAAGTAAAGCTGTAGATTCTTTTATAAATTTACTACATGAAATACAGCAGACATATGCAAGGTTGATAATGTTCCAAATACTAATTTCGGTTAGAAAAATGATTGAATCAGTGAATTGGAGCATAGTTGTATTGTCGTTAGGTTCTTTCTCCTCACCAAAAAAAAGAATAAATAAACCAAGAAGAAGCATTACCCAGTTCTGGTCCTGCTACAGCAGGATCCTGGAGAGGGAGGACTTGAGACAGACCTAAACTTCGATATTTCACAAAATGGCTGTTTCGAGGCTCAAACTCACACCGATAGCACCGATGTTCAAGCATTAAATCACTGAACCAGGCAGCTGCCCTCTTTCCTCTGACCAAAACACTAAAGGAAAAAAAAAATCATGTATGTTGAGATGAAAGCCAATAGGCTCTGGTCTAATCACCAATTGAGTAAGACAGTTGAGGTTCACTTCTAGAAATTCAGATCCATCAAAGACTGGTGGAACTACTAATTTCCATTTTCTCTCGTATTCTGGTAGTGCGAGTGTTGTTAGATTGTGATCCAATCTATGCATGCTACAAAAATCTTCCGTCTAAAATCAATATGCAAATAATGGTTGTGTCTGAAGTCACCCAGCAAAAAGTGGTTTCCATTGAAATATGAATGCATGAAAAATGAAGGCATTACCAACCTAATTTGTTTTAGCAAGAGCTAATACTGAATAAATATCAAGATCTGGCTGATGCACCTATTCTGGTGAAAAGTGAATACTAGCTTGAAGAAGCAAGAAATATTGTAGAAGTGCTAAAGCTTTGAGTTATTCCTCATGGTATCATAAATGTTGTGGTTAATGATAAACCTCAGGAGTTAGCACTCCAATAATTGGCCTGTTAACCTATACTACACAAAGAAAGCTGCTATAGATATTACCCACAATAAGGTGGAAAATGATAAAATAAAGAATAAGAAAATGAATCAGCACTTTTAAAAGTACAAGCTACCCTCGGGTGAGAGTTGGATTTGTTAGATGGAAACCAAACACAAGTTAGCAGTTCAAAAGGAAGTGGTATTTCTTATTTCCATCATACTGAGAGCCAGTTGTATTTGTGCAATACATAAAACTGACATGAAGAGTGTTCTCTAACCAAGGGTATTCAAGTATCTCCTTCAATCAGAAGAACCTTTCAACTTAGTTCACAAAGTGAATATCTTCATGCTAACCAACTTTAAGTGATTCTGCAAACTAAAGCATTGTGCATGTATTTGGCTTCTAGCAATGTTAATATTTGGTAATATATAATTTTTTAAGTACAAAATTTGGTAGCATATACATATTCAATGCAACAGTCTTGTCCGGGCAACATGAAACCTGGTACATAAATCATTTATATATTATTGTGAATTCAAAAAAAAATAAAATGGAAAAACACATTACCTAGATGCTTTCTGAAATTCAGATAAAAACCCATAAAAGTCCCTTGCAGAACTCCCACCACCCTGTTCTCGACACTTAACCAAGTATTCCATAGCCTGAATGCATCATACAAAGAAAATCAACCTTACCATTAAGCAGTAAAATATGCAAGTGACGATTCAAAATAGCAAAATTAGAGCAATACAAGGTCAAATTAGCAAAATTCAAGTAGCAGAAGAATGAAAATCAACATTCAGCAACAACAGAAGATTATTATTTATCAATGTTCTCATAAAAGATAGAAACTAGAGTTCACACTACATGTGGTGAGACTAGAGAATTTTCTGGTAGTCCCCTGAAGCAAATGAATAATATGCTACAACCGCAGCTTGCAAATTAGTCAAAGAGGCAATGCAATCAGTACTACAATGAGATAAATAATGTCCCTCTTCCATCAAGATGAAAAACAAAGCAAATAACCATTGACATACTTGTCGATAACCAATAGCTCGAGTTGCAGAATTCGAATTTGGCAGAAGACCCAAATCAAGAAGCCATCTGGCCTCTGACAAAATCCCATCAACTCCTGCAGTCAGAAGCCACTGTTAAGATGATATATAAGCTGAACATCAATAATACAATTTTCCACCAATTGTGCAGTCAAAAGCCTCTGTCAAATATAAAATACAACTCAAACGTAAAATAATACAACTAAGACTACTTTATGGCCATTCAGACGAGAAGAAATTTGCAAAGACTATGATATGTATTAAACAATTGCGAGAAAGCTAATTCCTGCTAAGATTTGAACTCAATCAATTTGACAATATTTGTTCGTAACAGATTATCATTCTTGCAAGTATATAAAAATATAACAAACTTAGCAGCAGGAGAGAGCTGAAAATTCTGCAGGGCAATAAACATAAAAGGAACGGTGAATTCAAGCCGCCTTATACACACTGTCCATCCAATCCAATAGAATAAATAGAAGAGAGATCCCGGAAACCTCAACTTGATAAACTAATATCAAGGGCCATGTAAATTCAATATGCCAACGCTTATATAAAGAACTGGGCAACTACATGCTTAATATTCAACACAATCTAAAAATCAATCAACACCTACAGCTTAAATCAACATAAATACTTCAACACTTCCCAAAAAATTCTTAACTATGATTTCATTATAGAAGAAGATATCAGAGATTCTTGACCTGATTCTAATATTCAGTACAATCTTATCAATACCATACAATGTAAATTTGGGTACTTAATTCTATGAGAAAACCCTGTAAAGTATTTTTTTCAGAATAATGGATCAGTTGATTGGGTTTGAGAGAGTATATATTCTGAGAAACATGCGTTCAGAAATACAATTTTTTGAGAACTAAGGGATGAGATGACTTGAAAACGACTTTGAGAGTTAAATCTTAAACAACAGACTAAATGACATTGAAATGCATTGAGAGTAGTATCTGAAGAAGAGGTTGAAACCCAAAACGGAACTGATAATGACTCACTACCCATACCTAGCTAAATATGTGATAATAACTCGTTTTAGAAAAAAGGAAAAGAGAACTTGAGGCATTCTATATTCATTAAATGTAGATTTAAACAAACACTGCCACAATTTGCTAATGACTGTTGATCTGTAACATACAGAAACACTAAAAAAGAAGTATTTACCATATTTTGAAATATAATGTTCCAAATACAGTGACTGGCTTATCTAACACAAAATGGAAGAGTGTAAATTCTAGGGTTGAGATCTCTAAAAAAGTGGAAAACAAAATAAGACTGGCCATGACATTGTTTACCTAAAATCATATCTTCGCACCGGAAATCAATCAATCGATAGAGATCCAGCCGTTGGCTTGACAGGAAAAAACAAATGAACTCATAATCCAAATCTTTTGAGTTACTCTCCTTGAGTCCATTAGAAGAAGAGTTGCTGGCAGGAGGGCAGTCTGTAACATGTGAATCAAACTGTTCCCTGAAAGAATCATATGGCACACGAAAGGCAGATGGAGGTGACCCACTAGACTGCAAAGTGAGAAAATAAATAAATAAACAAACAATGGATATGTATCCTTGAAAATATTTCTTTAATCTCTACAATTCAAAAAAATACAGCTCATAGGAACACTGATCAATAACGTGTTCTATTACCCGAGCTAAATTGCTAAGGGCCCAAGTCAAGATAAAAGGCCACCAGAGAATAATGCTCTAAACTAAAGTAAACTAGAATTGAAAAGAAATGTCAGGGCAATCTATCAGTTCATTGTTGAATTTTAAATTCATGATCCAGATTAAGCAATACTATCAAGACTAAATAATTTCAAGAAATTATAGCTAGATAGAGAGAGGGATAGTACAACAGTTCATAAATCTAGCTAAAAAACATCACAAACTAACCTTAATGATTTCAAGACTGCGACGTAAACGATACCAATCATTGGCAGCTAAAGATTGGGCCCTCGGATCACCAGCTTTAACCACCAACTGCACAGCTGCATCCCAGTAACCATTTCTTTGCAAATCTGCAAGCTCTGAATACACTTCAGAAGCAACCTCAGGCGAGGCTTTTGGGACATCTGGCTTCCCATATATGAACCTTACATATCAAAAAAGATATTATGTTTTTATTGTTATGTGAAAGTTGGTTTATTAATTGAATTTAGATATGATAATCCAATCACATGTTTTATGTCAACAGAGATATTCGCATAGAAAAGTATTTATTACAAATAACATCAATATCAAATCATGAAACAAGGGAAGGTGTGTCTTCAGACACTTCCCCAATCTTCAGTCAGTACTATCTATGTATAAGTAACCCAAACTAACTTGATTTTAGTTGGTAATCCCAGGGCAATCAAACCACTGTAGAGTATTCAGGTAGACTCTGCACTATCACTGCTTTGTAGTTGCATGGTCCTTGCGGATAGGAGCTTTTACATGATAATTTATTTATGGAAATAACCATAATAGCTTACTGTACAAAGTAATTTGGGTTCTTCAAAGTGATTTGTCTTGCTCATCCATGACACATTTGGTGAAAATGCTAACTTTTTCGATTATTATCAATCGAGAAAGGAATCCTGGTCCCCTCTTTCAAAGTTAATATACAATGGTGACAGCTAGGCATGATCCTCCTAAAATGATGCAAAACAGAACCTTATATTTAATAGTAACAAAGATAACCTATAGCCTAAATAGAACACACACACACACATATGCAAAATGAAAAGTGACTCAATGCAATTGCATCATTGTAGGTTCCATGTGCAAGGAAGAAAAATGCGGTTCTGAAATCTATTTTAACCTCTGCCTTTGTAAATTAATGTAAAGCTAATTATATTTTTAAGGTTAAAAGTCAATTTGATACAATATTGGCACTGCAGATTGCTTTGCCAAAAGGAGTCGAGATAATGAGGAAGACTCTTTCCTTTTATCTACTAGAGTAAGTGATTATACTGTTGCAGAAACACTAGCCTGGTCAGCCTTGACGATCAATATGATTTCTTTATTTAGTTGTAAGGACTCTTGGGCTGTTCTTCAGTTCTTTTAGGGGTAAGGGTTTCTTCCTGTCCTCACCATGTAATTTTCATTGAAGTTTATTCTGTATATGAGTCTACAAAAGAATCACTGTTTTGATGAAAATAGTTACAGCAAAGGAGGAGTATGTGATGTACATAAATTGGAAGAGAATCCATAGATTGAAACGAGAAAGTTGAATTGAGGCTAGAAATTGCGCATCATTTCAACTTCTCCTGATTTATCTATGAAAGAGACTCTTCGAATCAATTGGGCATAGATATAAAGACCAAAGAAAAATTCTCAGACGATTAAAACTACTTGGAGAATTATGAAGTTCTCAAGGGTCCAAAGGTTTCCAATGATTCACAACCTCTTCTGTTACTAGTTTGATAAATAATTAACATATAAGTGAAGCTCATTTATACAGGAGATGTGGAGACTTACCACCGTAGGTACAATCCAGTCCCACCAGTAACTATTGGAACACGGCCACCATCAAGAATATCTTTTGTAACTTGCCTTGCATCCTCAAAAAAATTCCCAACAGAATATTCTGTGTACATAATGGCAAGTTTTCATCAATAGAATGACAAATTAAAAACATCAAAACAGAAGAATCATCAAACCTCAAGAGATATACAAACAATTAAACCCATTTTTGCATTTCTCTCTCCATATTCTCACATGGCATGAACACAAATGACTGCAATAGACTCAATTGAATTTATAAATATCATTATATGTGTCCTTTCACAAGATCAATCTACTTAATTATCTATACAAGTCTTTTCCTCACCAAAACACTCTACAGGATTATTACTGAGTATAGGTATACATGTGTATGAAAATAACACAAAATGGTCCAATCAAAGATGAGAAACTTGAAAAAGAGTGAAGAAAAATCCTGCCACTACCACTGTAGCAGCATGTATAAGAGCCGAAATAGGAGTAGGCCCTTCCATGGAATTAGGTAGCCATACATGAAAGGGGAGCTGTGTATGAATATGATTAATTCCAACATAATACCGAAATGAATATCTTTTTTATGCATTATCAATTTTGATCAAAAGATCACGCAAAACAACCATTTCGGTACTTAGGATCGATAATGCAAAACGATGGAGAGATAGATAGCGACATAATTAGTAAAATTGGTGCGGGTTGGACAAAATGGAGGCAAGCTAGTGGGATATTGTGTGATAAAAGGATAACACATAAGGTAAAAGGAAAATTTTATAAGACCACTGTTAGACCAACTATGTTGCATGGGACAGAGTGTTGGGCCTTAAAAAAGGGACCAGAGCAACGCCTTCATGTAGCAGAAATGAGAATGCTAAGGTAGATGATTGGAGTGACTAGAAGAGATAAGATTCCTAATGAGAGTATGAGAGAAAAATTAAGTGTAGCACCCATCTGTGAAAAAATTAGAGAGAGTAGATTAAGACGGTTTGGACACATAAATCGGAGACCTAGTGACGCGCCAATGAAGTGAAGAAAACTAGTTGTAATAGAAGGTAAGAGACGAAGAGGATGACCAAAAATACCATGGGATGAGATTATTAAAAATAACTTTAAAAAATTAAACTTTGTAGGAGAAATGACATGTACTAGAAAATATTAGAGAGAGAGAATTCATGTGGCCGACCTCATTTGTATGGGAATAAGGCAAAGATGATGATGATGATAAATTTTGATCAAATGAGGCATTTAAAAATCCTTGTGAAGTTTTATAATAACACATTGATTTACCAAAAACAAGAGACCAAGTGACACAGAGAGAGAAACATGCTTAGCAACGATTTTTAAAATACTCAAAACCCTTACAAGCTTCTACGGAAATCAATAAATATCGTGTGCTATATCACAAACACAAAATATATCAATATCACAAATAAGATCTATTTTGAAATTATGTAGGTTCCCCTAGGATCACAACTTGCATGATAATTAAGACCACATCACACAGACTGCAATATTGACGGTTAGTTCTGATCTTTTAAGCTTTTCAGCTTTCTCCATAAAAGAACCTCTCTATAACCTAAAGTTGGTGAAGTATTAAATTAAGCACTTTACCTTAAAGTGTTAGGTTGGCTCAAATTCCTATTATGATTAGATTTCCATTATAGAGTTCTGTCTTATTAGGTAATTTCTTAGTAGGCAAGTCTTGGTCTCAAGGAAGGAAAGTACTTGTTAGGCAAGTCTTGAGCTTTAAGGAATTATAATCCTTGTTCACCAAGGAATTGGGTTTTGGGCTCTATAAATAGTTACCTATGTTATAAGTTGAGACCAATGAGAAGACAAGAGGCAATACTCTCATTGTATTTGAGAGGTCACTCTCATTGTTTTGAGAAGACAACTCTTGCGTAGAGGTAATACTCTCATTGTTATTGAGAGGACACTTAGAGAGAGAATTCTTGTTTAGAATTTGTGATTTCCTTTTAAGTGAGATTAGGTGTACAAGGGTTTAAGGGTTGAGAGTTGATTAAACTCTTGATACAATTCTTCAACTTGTACTGTTACAATCTATATTGTGAAATCGGGCTCTCCGTGGACGGACGCTTATTTAGCCGAACCATGTATAATTATTGGTGTGTTCTAGCAAATTTCTTCGTGCTTGTTTACTTATCATCACATCATAATATTTGGTGGTTCGTGATTGGGGGGCTTGTTTCTCAACACAAAGGTAAACAACATCATAGTTAGAACACTCATGCACTTCACCAATTACATATCACTAAACCATCAACTAGGCAGCGCCAGCCAGCCTTGTTGCTTGAAATTAGTTGCAGATGTCCGTTGCCCTTCACCAGTATATAAACCCAAATCATAAATATAACTGATATACTGGCATTTTATTTTTTCAGACACCTTCCAAATTAGTGGTCACCAATCTGAGTGTCTTATCGAAATGGTTCTTCAATACAGCGTGTATTAGTAAATTTTTAAAAAGTATATGTCCATACATTAGCTTTTAATGCAAAAATATCATTATCGTACATACTATCTGATCTAGTGAGCAATATACCTTCAGACGGGTGCAATATGTCAATCAAATGGTGTGGTACTTCCTGCAAAACGATATTATAAAAATCTTTATACAATGACAATTACATTCACAAAACGTGTAGTCAAGTTCCAGTTGCTGAATATATACCACACAAGATAGCATGGGCAGCATAAAGGCTCATCTCAGTCTTGATAAATATCTAATGAGTAATGACAACAAATGAGCTTATTCAAATGAATTTTTTTTTTTTCCTAATGCAGGAAAAAGAAAGATAAAAGACAAGTTGAAAATTTCACTACATTCAAATGAATGATTCCCCTCTATTATAAAGAGAACTAACAAAGAACTTACCAGAGAACCCTAGATGCAATGCCCACTCCAATTGTCCAACATGGTTCTATTACTGTGGTAATATGGGTTATTTTTTCACTTGAAAATGATAATATAACTGGCCATACAAGGAAGACAAAAACTTCAAGCCACAAGGAGCTAATGTTTAAAAAGTAGAATAATCAGATATTGAAGTATTAACTCTTGTTGAGCAAGTCAAGTGCCTCTAGAAGTGACTATTTTTGGCAGAAAAGGGCAACATAGAAATAAATCATCCAAAGCCACGTCACCTCGAACCATGAATAGCAACTCTTCAATGTCCTCCACCAACCCCTCTCCCATCCTCCAAGACACTCTCATTCACCATCTCCTAGCAAATCAACTTCAGGCAAGCATATTTTCTGCTTTCCATGTGATGATGAATCTCCAAATATAGGTCGTGTTGGCCAGTCTAATCATGTGATAGCTGTTTTTCCTACACTTCGATGTGAGACAAGAGAGCGTTTTATGGCCCCGTTCAACTAGGGATTGCGCAATAAAATTTGAGGCCTTAGGAGAAAAATAGAAAAGTGGCCTTATGTTTAAAATATTAATATTAAATAATAGTTAATAATTTTTATTTAAAAATCATACTTCTTACTTTTTGAGATGCAAAGTTACTAATTAGATGACTTGATTGTTTATTGTTAAATTTTTACCTAATTTTTTTTTGTTACATTTTGATTATTAGTTATAACAAATTTATGAGGAGCTCTTTTTTTTAGATTGAATTATTTTATCTATTTTATTCTTTTTTAAAAAAAAATTCATATCGTGATTCATATTTACTATTAGACATAATCAATAATATAAATAAAAATGGCCACAAATTAAATATACAATTTCTATGATAAAAAATAATAATAAAAGTACAAAATAAATTAAGTTAGAGAACAATAAAACGTAAAAATTTTGTCCAATGCTCCAACAAATTCTTCCCTTTTACTACTATTTTGTAGCTCTCCATCAAGTTATTGAACCCAAATAGAAAATTAATATTTTCTTGTTGGTAAGGAAACAAATATAGAAGAGTCTAAAAAGAACAAAATATGTAAGAGAAGATATATATAATATATATAGAAGATAAAGTTAGATAGTGAGATAGATAGGTCCATGGAAAGACTGTACTAATATTAATATGTAAGAGATGAGAAAAAAAAATTAAAAATAGGAGTTTAATAGAGAAAATCTAGGAGTAGATGGAAAGTTTTACCAGTTTCCAATACCACTTATCCAATGAAAATAAAATGAATTAAATTATAGAAGCTTACTTTAATTGGTTGAGGCCTAAATACAAGGAAATGAAAATTTTTAGGAGCCTAATAAATGAATCCTATTGTCTGGGGCCTTAGGCGACTGCCTAAGTCGCCTAAAGCTCCAACCGGCCCTACGTGCAACTGATAAAGATTAGTTTTTGAAAAACCATCTTTTGCAAAGGTCAATTTCTTAATAAGCAGAATATGCAATGACCAAGGATGGGCATCTTAGTTGGAAATTATTGATGGCATGGTGACAATTACAGCCGACTTATTGATAAATCAAACCCTAATCATGCAAGAACTGAAATCATTTTCCTAAGAGTTATGAGACACTGCAAGAAATTGGATGTATCTTCAAAAAAGAAATTTAGCAGTTAATGCTGAGGATTCAGACTTCATTTGACTAGGGCCTTAGAAGATCTAGAGCCAAAGCAACAGGTAAAGAGGCTACTGAATATACAAGAGCATTAACCAAGCTCTCCCAATACAACTCAAGTCACCTATAATTATCTACAGAAGATGTAAGAATTTGCTATTTTTAAAATTTCCAGAACTACAAAGAGTTCAAAAGCATATACTTCAACTTACAGGTAGGCATTTTTCACATCTTTGGAGTTGCACCTATTCTCTTCCCGCTGGGAGATTCAAACAATCAATAGTGGCAATCTTTGCCAAGCCTTGTGAATCCTCTTTTTGGCACAACCCAAAAGCCAACAAGCCCATATGCAACAACATAACCAATAAATCATAAAAATAGAAAATAAAATGCCCCTCATGTCGCAGGATCCCAGCCCACCTTGACACAGAAGATAATAAGATCGGTGCTTTTTTCACCCTTCAATACATACAACACCAACTGGGAAGCATCTTTTTCTTCCTCCTAGGTTATCCAATGTCAAAATGCTTCCAAAGCAGCAAATTACAGAAAGAAAGACATCTTGAAATGCAATTTAACCTTCCAATTGTCTTCTAAGGGAAGTCAAGCTCTCTCTAACATGAATAATCCTATAATAGGAATTCACAGAAACTAACTGTTCTTAGCACCATTCCATCTCAAAATATCCTCCCTCCCCCCACAAATCAAGGATCCATACAAAATCTTAAAAGAGGCGTCCACAGAATCCAACTTAGAGACCTGCAAGCTTTGGAAAACCTGAGACTCTCAAGCCACTCCACGTAGCACATATGAAATAATTTGACTCTAGAATCTCTCTGTCGCTGTCAGTAGGATACAAAAACAAAAACCAGAGAAGAGGTATTCAGACAGACATATCCGCTCCAAATATCATGCCTGAGTCTGGCACTACCAACATCACCCGCCACAAAGATAAGGAACTTGGAGAACTCCCTAAATAAGAAGAAGAGAACATTTATCATCCTGAAGTCCTCAATTTATGAATAATAACGTTCCAGCAAACAAGTGAGAGTCTCAAAAGCCAAAAATTGCACCATGTCTTAATAAGAACATATGGTAGAATACTTGATGGGTGGGATCCTAGTACATCAAGGTGAATCTCTTGCCATCCCTTCACTTCTTCCTTGTTGACTTTACCAATAGTCTTGGATATCTCACAAATTTTTGGAACAATTGTCTACAATCATACTCTTTGGTTTTTTAGATCCTTGCCCTTTTAAGGTTTCTCAATTTAAAAATCCTATACCAGGGACCTTTTGGCTTCTCTCTTCTACAACGTAGAATTTCAAATTTTGCCAAAATTTCATGGAAGCCAAATAAGAAAGGAATCCATCTCTCATCCCCTTATAAGGATTACATCTCTCCACCCTTCCAAGATATCATGAGTTTGGTTCCTTAAACCTAAGGCAACTTCACCTGCAAATCCATCTTTGCCTCTTCGTGGAACCCTTTTCCATCGAGTCCCATTTACTCAAAAGGTGTTCACTGTCAACAATTTTACATTGCTGCTACTCTTAAAAAGATTATTTCTTTGACCTTTCACAATAACGTGGAATATGCGAAGTAGTTTTTGTCCAATATGTGTTTCATGTCCAATAATGTGGAATATGCTACTCCATGTGTTTTTGTACACTGTTGGACCATAGTGATCCCTCATACACTAAGCTACCATCTCAACTAGTTCTTCTAGGGGAATTTTACAAACCACACTGATTGAGATAGATATGATAAGGGCCCACAAAGAAGCATTGAGTTGATTGGAAAATGTGACGTCCCATATCACATGAGGCCTAGGAGAGAAGTTGTTGGTACTTATAGGGGACGTCTCCTACCTGTGTAAATGCGTTGAAAACTGTGAGTGCCAAGAGGATGCAAAGCAGACAATATCCTCACAGTGTAAGAGGGGTCCTGTCAGATGGTATTAGAGCCAATCTCAACCGGAATACGGAAGGAGTGAGCATAAGCCCATGAGAGTCATGCCAACAAGGACATTGGGTCCCAAGAGGAGGTGATTTTGACATCTTACAACGTCAAGAGGGAGAAGTTGCTAGCACTTATAAGGTAGATACCTCCTATAACCCTACCTATGTAGACATGTTTTAAAAGTGTGGGTTTGTAAGTTGGTTATGGAAGACCTTAGTTTAGGGGGAGCAATAGTTCTAAATTATTTGCTATGGAAAAATAGCATAACAGAGCTAAAAAGTCAAAATATAAAATTTTAAGGCTCCTTATTCCAAATCCAAAAAAGTAATTCAAGCTTTACATTTTCAATTCAAAGAACTATATTGTTACAACAAGAGAAGTCACCACCACCAAGAATATGCATGCATATGCAAGATAAAGGGTAAAACAAATGGAAAATTACTACCAAGTCCTACTTTTCTCATGGAAAGACAAATAAAGTCCTAATTTTTTTTTTTTAGGACCAATAAGTCCTACTTTTGAGATTTTTTTCCATTTAAGTCCTAAATCACTAAATATTCCATTTATATCCTTACTAAATAGAAGTAAAATTTTGTAATTATAAATTTATACAATAATTGATATATAATCTATTTTTTATATATATTCCTTTAAGTTTTAGTTACTTTATAATATTACATTATGAATTTAAATAATAATTAATCTAATTGAAATTCAATTCAAAAACTCTTGTGTAGAATACCCAATTTTAGCACAAAAAAATGATACTTATTCTATAAAAAATCAATAAAATGTATTTTTTTTTCTTTTTATTCAAATTTTATGTTTAATTTCGTAAGAGTATATAGGAAAGTTTGATTTTATATCCAATTTAGCAAGAGTATATCTAATTTAGTAAGGGTATTAATGGAAGATTTAGTGATTTAGGACTTAAATGGAAAAAAAAAATCAAAACTACAACTTATTGGTCCCAAAGAAAAATTTTTAGTACTTATTTGTCTTTAAATGAGAAAAGTAGGACTTGGTGGTAATTTTCCCTAAAAAAAATCAATACTCAAAAGTCTCAACCTTTTGTTCAAATATTTCCATAACATTAAGTAATAAAAGTTCTGATGATCATAATATATTGAATAACATAAGTGTAAATGCAAATCAAGAATATATTTTGCTTTATTTCTTTGAGTACCTTTCTTTCCCTCAATGAAGGCTTCGCAGATCCAACATCAAGGCCTCGATATACCTATGTCGCGAGTCAAATGAACCAACTTTAGAATCCACCAGGAGAAAGAAAAAAATAATAATAATAATAATGAATTTAAAAAAAATACTAGCAAAAAGAGGTCACTATGCAGTATACATTATAGTATCAGTCAATAACAATTAGGCAATGCCATGTAGATTGCCATGCTAACAAGTATAGGTATCCACTGTACTCTTTCCTCCTTCCAGCAAAAGAGCAGCCCGCTTTTGTTAGTTGTCCTAAATCAACTCCTCCTTCTTGAATGGGTTTTGGGTTTCTAAATTAGAAACTAGGTAGGTCCTTAATTGCAGTTTCAAATTAATCTTCAAGAGTTGTAATTTCGCCCCTTTTCCTCAATGTCATATGGAACCAAACAGAGGCTAATGAAGTGAACTGTTTTTCGAGAACTCTCTAACCTGAACTGAGTCCGCACTGATGATCTCTCCGTTGAGCCGCTTCGCGAGCTCCAAAGCGAGCCTGCTTTTTCCAGCACCAGTGGGCCCGGATATCACAATGACCTTCTCCTTCTTCTTCGCCGCCACGGAGACGGAGCAAATGTTGGTAAATAGCCGGCGGCGGCGGCGGAAAGACTGCGGAGATGGTCTCAGTAGAGGCGTCTCCGACGAGTACGGAAAGCGTAGGCAACACGCACGAATGACTCCGACGCCGCTAATCATTTTTCGACAATGAGAGAGACTGAGTTGGGAAATTCAATTACACGTTCACATTCCAACTATGGTTATTGAGTTGGACTTCTTCAATATTGATATATCAATTGGGGATAGGGATAACCACTCACTAACTCAGGATAGCAGTATATAAAAGAATCTCAGGATAATTACGGACTAGTCTTACTTTGCACTATAAAGAAGTTTATAAAAAAAACTTTTAAGACAAAGAATTCTTACTTTTTCATAAAAATTTACAAGTTGTATAAGTAATAGAATTCATCTTTTACTCTTTTTATATTACTAATTTATTTCAAATTTACCTTATATTTGATATATTAAGAAAGGGTTAAGTGCAAAAAAATTTAGCTGTATGAAGAATGTGCAAATACCCTTCGATCATCAATTAACTTCCTATTGTTTTCAAATTGTGCAAATAAGAATAAATCATCAATTTGTTAGTACCTGAACTATAAAATGACAAAAATATCCTTACAGTATTAAAAAAAATGTAAAATGTCCAAAATGAAATAGGAAGTTTTTCAAACAATCGGAAGTTATTTGCACATTTTTTATTTAGCGAGGAGTTTTTTTGCACTTTATAAAGTAAAGTGCAAAAGGTAATTTCAGAATTTAAAAAAAAAAAAAAAAAAAGTCAAACATAATAGTGAACAAATATTTTTGAATGAAATTGATCGGATGAGGTATTTGTTCATCAAGGAGGTTATATGCGCATTTGCATAGGTTTTTTTGCACATTCTGTATACGGCGATAGTGTTTTTTGCACTTAATCCATTAAAAAATGATTGGGGTTCCAATAAATCTGTTCAAATATAACAGTGATAAAGCTCAAATTCATTATATTTGATATAAATCCGATAACAACTCAAATAGGACTTGATTTAATGAAAGACCTGTGCACAAATATAACATTGCTCGAGAACAACTCAAATATTTATTTCAAATAATTTTAGTAAGATAAGTGAAGGAGTGTTTGATAACTCTTTTTAGATAACATGGTCTCAAATTTATATAGATTTAAAAAAAAACAGAAATATGAAGTAGAAAATTAAAAAATAATTCATTTATTAATCATAAATGTAATGCATGAAAAGTATTTTATTGCATTTTAATATGTTGTGAATATTTATGAAGAGTGAATATTAAATAATTTGTTAAATGCTTTAGGATTTTTAATTTTGGTAACAATTAATATTTTTTTTCTAAATAGGTATAGTTACAAATATTATAAGTAGAGAGAAACTTCATATTTTAGTGAGAAAAACACTAATGGTAATAGTAGGTGAAAATATTTCTTAAAAGTAGGACTTCTTTGTCTTTCGAAAAATTTTATAGGACTTACTTGTCTTTGAATTTTAAAAGTAGGACTAATTGAAATTCTTTCCAAGAATCTTTGCATTCACTCTACTGATTTTTTAAATAATTACAAGGATGAAAATTAAATAACTAAAATGACAAATCTAACCTTCTAAAGATGGAGTGCAATTATACTTTTTTTTTTTTTTACATAATAATTGTAGAGTGTTGCCAATGTATTTTGTCGCACAGTGGTGGCTAGACCGCACTTAATGATTGCAGGTTTGTTGGGCAGACTTGTTCGTCTTCCAAATCATTAGATGTGGCTCTTGCGTAATTGTATATGTCGACATGTGAGTGGTGCTTTGTTTACATGGGTTTGGTTGTTTTATAAAGTTAATTCGAGTATTGCTCTTCAATTGTGTTACAAGGATATGTTTTTGTCATTGGTCGTTAAATTGGTTCCCAAGATGCATACCTACTCGGATTCTTGATTCTTTCATTGTCGGTACCCAATGTCAGATGTAAAAAAAAGGTGTGTTAGTGTCAGGTCAATATCCGACTATAAAACTTATGTAAAAGTTTATTTATGAATTCTAATTTAATTGTTAAGAATTAATGTGACCGACCTCATTCATATGAGATAAAGGTAAAAATGAGGATGTTGATGATTTTTTAATAGAAAAAGGTAGAGTACAAAGGAAAAGTGGAGTGCCAAATTATCCATTTTACTATCAGTTTGGTTGAAGGGAGATAGGTGAATTAAAGCTTATATTGTGTGTTGATAAGAAAAAGTGAAAGGAAATGAAAGGATTTGGACGGAGAAGAAAATGTTCAATGACTCTTGCATAATAATTTTTATTTTTCCAAAAGTGGAAGAAAGGATAAGTGAGTTAGTAATTACTTGTTTTGTTCTTATTTTTTTTAAGACAAATTGCATAAAATCCTCCTTGCCAATTACCGATTTGTAGAAACCTGAAATTTTTTTTGGCAAAAAATTCCCCTCAACTAACAAATGGGTTACTTTAAAGGGATAATTACTAAAATTCTCCCCAAGTCAAGAGGGATTTTATGCAATTCGCCAAATTGTGTGAATTTTATATTTTTTGTTACATGCATTACCATACTTTTAATTATATAATTTTTTTTATAAGAAATTTCATAGTAATGAGTGCGACTATATCAATGTGGTAAATTATAAAAGATCATGTGGTGTGTCTATTTGAATCGAGTTAATACTTTACTATCTATTATAAAGTTTAGATTCTTACGTTTTTTAACCATAAAAACAAATGCATACTCATATACACATATTTATATATATATGATATGATAAAGTTATACTAGTGTAAAATTAAGAACTATTTTATGTTATTCAATTGCTTTTTGTAATTAAGATTCATTTTTGTTGATCCAATTGTTTGACGAAATGTCCATCTCACACACACATACACGCAATGTATAAAATCAAAAATATAATATAAATATTATAATAATGGTACATAATATACTTATTTTTTTATGCTTTTCTTTAATTAGAAGTATGGTGATGCATGTAATAAAACATATAAGTTCAAATCTTTTTATCCAAGAAAAAAATATTTTTTTAGCTAAATTCACATAATTGGACGAATTGCATAAAACTCTCCTGAGTCAAGAGGGTATTTTAGTAATTGTCTATTTAAAGTAAACCCCCTCATTTAGTTGGAGGGGAATCTTTTGCACCAAAAAAAAACCATAAGGAATTTTATGCAAATCGGTAACTGTCGAGAATGATTTTATGGAATTCAACCAGTATTTTTATAACAGATGAATTGCAATTTTACCCATATCATTCACAATAAAATAATGGTAAATCTTTTATTTCGTTTTCCTTCATTTATCACTCAATAACAATAAGAGATTAGTAATACCCTCTATCTTTTTTTTCTTTTTCACTCTCGTAAATAATATTATCATTTTCTTTCATTTTTCTACTATATTGTACCAAACAAAGTCATATTGTTATACAAATTTCAAATATTTGACCATGATACTATTAAAAAATAGTGAGTAATTACACACACAACACAATAAAATTGAAGAACACTAAAAGATACTTTATTCCACTTTAATAACATGATAAATACACGAGATTATATATACGCTTCAAAAATATATGTAACGATGCCTATTTACTCTCATTACCCTCTTTAAAAACCCAACATAACATATTCCACTAACACAAATAAAGACCCTGCTGCTAACATAAAATTAAACATCATCTTAAAAGACTTGTAACATTCCAAACACATTAAAAAAAAAAAAACTTAAAATCAAGTTTAATTTTCTAAGAGATACCTAACTTGAGCTCACCAACCGGTAGTTGCATGAAGTGCTTCTGAAATGCTTGAAACTCAAGAAACACCTCCAAATAACAAGCACAGTTAATCTGAATTCTCAAACAACGAGTAAAACACAAACACTATCATCTTCATCCACCAGCTAAATGACGACACAATCCTCGCCGCCAGATCGCCGGATCCAATTGCTCTTCCCGGTAGCATTAGCTTCTCTCCTGATCCTAGGAACCTCAAGAATCATCCTAGACAATTTGAAGAACAACCGAAGCCAAATTTTCCGGCAATTGTATCCACCGGAGAGTGAAAAGCATAGAGTAGTGAGACTGCCGATAAATATCTCCGGCGACGAAGTCATTGAAGGGTGCAATGTTTTTGAAGGGCAATGGGTGTGGGACAATGTCTCATATCCACTTTATACAGAAGATAGTTGCTCTGATTTCTTGGTCAAGCAACTCACTTGCCAGAAGAATGGGAGACCTGACTCTCACTATAAAAATTGGAGGTGGCAGCCTAATGCATGCAATCTACCAAGGTAACCATTTAATTTTTTTGGGTGTTCCATGAAAATCGATCATATACACCTTTCCAAGGAACTAATTAATTAAATGGAATGTTTTGCGGGTCATCCCAAACAAGCCTTAAGGCTTCCCACAATTTGTGATGTGGAGTCTATGATTGATTTTAATTTATTAATAACAATGTTTGTTTAATTCATATATAGGTTTAATGCTCTGAAGTTATTGGAGATATTGAGGGGCAAAAGGCTGATGTTTGTAGGAGACTCGATACAGAGAGGCATGTTTGACTCAATGGTCTGTTTGGTACAATCTGTAATTCCTGATGGAAAGAAATCCTATGAAAAAGTCCCTCCTAGAAAGATTTTCACAGCTGAGGTACATCAACTAATTACCTCTCATCATCTGGTTGCCATTATATATAAATGAGCATTGTTGTAGTCGGTCGCGACTCTCTAGCTAATTAATCTCATCTGTTGGATGAGACTATGAATGAAATTGAGCAATATATATATATATATATATATATCATGTGTTTGTTTCAGGAGTACGATGCATCAATTGAGTATTACTGGGCTCCCTTCATAGTTGAGTCTAATTCAGACCATGCAACTAATCATACTGTACAAAGACGGCAAGCCATGCTTGATTCTATAGGTAAGCATGGCAAACAGTGGGAAGGAGTTGATATTTTGGTATTTGAGAGCTATGTATGGTGGATGTATCAGCCTTTGATCAACGCAACGTGAGTATTACTGGTTGATTTTCGAGTATAACCTTAATTAATTATAAATGTCAAAACAAAATTCAATCTTATCCCTAATATTCTTGTCTACATTTTTCTTTGAAAGAAGAGGAAATACCAGGGCACTAAGCCTTGTTGGAGTTGCGCCATTGTATTCCTTCAACCGGAGAGTATCCATATGGAAAATTCTAACACACCATTTCTAATCAATATTACTTGTTTATTTTAATTTATAATTAATAAAAATGTTAAATCATTGAATTTGAGAATGTGATTTGATTTCCCCCTTTATTTGTGGCTTTTGCTTTTCCAGATATGGACCTGCCCACAAAGTGCAAGAATACAATGTAACCACTGCATACAGATTGGCATTAGAAACATGGGCAAACTGGATGGAGACCAGCGTCAACCCTCATAACCAAAAGGTCTTCTTCATGAGCTTGTCTCCAACTCATCTGTGGTGAGTCTTAAAACAAACCCAAACCCAAACCCAAACCCAAACCCTTGTGCTTTTAAAACATTGAATAATACCCAATTTGACCATCAATTTTCAGGAGCTGGGAATGGGAGCCTGGAAGTAATGGAAACTGCTTCAGTGAGTCACACCCAATCCAAAGATCATCATACTGGGGAACTGGTTCAAGTCTTGATATCATGAGAATAGTACAAGACGTGTTGCAAAAATTAAAAATTGATGTCACATTGCTGAATATCACCCAGTTATCAGAGTTCCGAAAAGATGCTCATACATCAATTTATGGAGAACTCAGAGGGAAGCTCTTGACAAAAGAACAAAGATCAGATCCACTAACTTACGCTGATTGCATCCACTGGTGTTTACCGGGAGTCCCTGATACATGGAATGAGATTTTGTATGCACATTTGATACAGGATTATCGCATTCTTTGATATAAAACTAGGGCAACAAACTCAACCCTACGCTCAAAGGAGGCATATCTGTATATTAATTAATAATATTGACATTTTCAGTAATTGTTTAACCCTTAAATCTGGGTGTTGCTTTACTTAGAAACTGAATTCTAAGTTCATCTATGGGAATCCTGGTTTCTGAAAATCATAGAAACCCTGCAATAAAAAGATACCTGCAACATTACAGCGACCAGGAAATGTCTTCGGGGAGCACTAATTAACCAGGTTGGGGGGAAAGCACTAAACAAGCATTCAAGGCAGGAAGTTCGATGATGCCTATTGATACAGCTATTTATTAAGAACTTTAAATTGTCATAGACAAATACCATTCCATCTCCTGAGAGATATATTAATGCACTTGATTATTTTAACTACCTCACTGTAATTAGTTTTATTCTTATTTTCACCCAAAGGGAAAATTCAGATATAATTATTAACATCTTCATCACATTCATCAGCACAGGATAGAGGCTGCTGACCAGTATAGTTGCATTATTATCTACAGAGGGCACTAACATTCTACAGAAGCTCCCATTCAGAGTCACATAAATCATGAGTTGGTGATTTCTTTGAGTAAGAGGACATGCTCGCCATAGAGGTTGAAACATTTTGCTCTGAGTGCTGGCTGAAATCTATGTCAACATCTCCATACAAAATCAGCAGCTGCTCATACTCCTTTCTTATCCTCTTTTTCGAAGTAAAAGCATCCTGTATTATTTTCTGGTAAAAAGAATAGATTTACTTAGACTTACTTATTTTTATCGGATAAAATTACATATAGGAAAAAATTGACACTTCTCCAGAGTACCAAACGCAACCTCAACAATTCTCAATGGGGTGGGAGGCAAGAGAGACTTTACCTTGTACGATCTTGATTTACTTGCTCTACTGGAGACATCAAAGAGTAATTTATTATCCACAATGACACAACTCTCGTCAAGCTTCACCTTATCAGACAACTCGATGGTTTCCATGCTAGGGTCAGCAATATCGACTCTGGAGTCATCTGCCTCTCCTGTAAATGCATTCTGACATTAGCAATCAATATTTTTATACATGTCATAGATATTGGCATGGAAAGAATTGCACTGAAGTGAGCTGGTCAGATGTCAAAATAGCAAAGGAAGAGGACAAAGCTTTGCTAATGAAGAGAATATCCCGAGACATACAGGAAGCACATAAAGAGTAGGAAACAAATGTAGGTTACACGGCCCCACCCCTCACCAAAATAGCTGTCACTGTGTTTATGGGTATAAAGTATGTGAAGTATATCAAACCCATATCCAATTGCCTGATAAAATTATTTTCAATTAAGGTGAATACTAAACCCTTTCGCACACATAAAATTAAGGTTTTAAAAGACTGTAACTAACATATTATTTGATAATCCTTGAACATTATCAAATGTAAATTCTATGTTGTCATTTTTTAAAAATAAATTTTCTAAGTTTGTATCTTCCTTCTCTATTGACTATGAATAATGAATGTACAAATAGTGAGCTTAACAGACCTAGTATATAATAGACACTGCAAAATGACTAAAGCATCAATATTGTAGATGTAAACTCCACAACTACGGAAATTCTTCTAGGAACCGAACTGCCTATTACTTGCCCTGATAAACCCATGGGTAGAACTCATCCTCGAAAACCGGCTTACAAGGAGAGGGTGCTCATGTGTACATACACCGCACATCCGAAAGGTACCTAGACGATATGGGGCTATGCTAACATTCTCCCTCAGTGCCAGGAGAGACACTTGGCTCTCACCCTCCACGCAGGACAGGAGATACGAACCCAAACCATCCCTGAGGTACACCAGCTTTGATACCATGATAGACTCATGAGTAGAACTCATCCTTGATAACCGGCTTACAAGGAGAGGGTGCCCATGTGTACATACACTGCACATCCCAAAGATACCCAGGCGACGTGGGATTATGCTAACAAAATCCAAGTAACACATATAAAAGCACGCATATGAATTCGAAGCAAACGAGAAGATAAGCATTTTATACATCAAAAGGTTGTGGTGAACATACAGTATATATCAAAGCATAAAATTTCCAGAAATTCTATATTTTTTTGAAAATTCAAGTTTTTGTTTGCTTATATAATTATTATTTTATAGAAGTGCAAAATAAATTATTAATTTTCATCGGGATAGGCCATGATGCCCTAAACCCTACGTGGGGGGCACTAACTATCAGGAACAATTTCTGCACATAAAGAGAGAGAATAATGAAGAAATCAAAGGGAAATTCTTTTGGCTCTATATATAATATGGTAATATGGAAGACCAAAACGGATTGTCACTTAGTCTTTTTTTCAGTAGAAATTGAATCTTGAAATATAAATGGAGGGATGTAAAGTATCATATTCTACAAGAATTGACAATGGGACATAGTTCTGGACATTCATCAAAAAACCTGCAGCTTGACCCACACAAATCTTTTAGCACCCCACACCTCTACCTGGGTACACGTTAGCATTGGCCTTAAAGTAGGCTCACACACTAGACAGGTAAATGCTACAAGGCACCAATAAAACTGAAGCCAGTGTGGCTGTGAATAAGTTTAAATTTTCAGTAAGGAATTAGATGGAATTCATTTTCACTAAGCTGACATTTTTAAACTCCACACAACATCAAAGTTGTTCTGCTGTAACTGTCAAACTTTCACCTTTTAGTGCGTGCATAAAAACTTAGGGAACTTGGTACAGTAATCTGAAAACCCCAATGATTTCCTATTCATCACCATCATCATCCTTACCTTAGTCCCATATGAATGGGGTCGGCCACATGAATTATCTCTCTCCAATCCTTTCTCTTACATGCCATTTCACCTACTATATTTACTTTTTTAAAGTCATTTTTAATAACCTCATCCCATGTTATTTTTGGTTGTCTTCTCCGTCTCTTACCTTCTATTACAAATAGTCTTCTTTGTTTAACCGGCGCGTCTCTATGTCTCCAATATATATGTTCAAACCATCTAAGCCTACTCTCTCAAATTTTCTCACCAATGGGTGCTACACCTAATTTTTCTCCAACTCTTTCATTAATGACCCTATCTACTCATCCATCTTAACATTCTCATTTTCGTTACATGAAAGCATTGTTCTTGTTTCTTTTTTAGGGCCCAACACTCCCCCCATACAACATAGTTAGTCTAATAATGGTGCTATAAATTTTTCCTTTTAGCTTATTTGTTATTCTTTTATCACATAATATCCCTCTAGCTTGTCTCAATTTTGTCCAACCCGTGCCAATTCTACTAATTATATCACTATCTATCTCACCCGCACCAATTCTACTAATTATATCACTATCTATCTCACCCGCACCAATTCTACTAATTATATCACTATCTATCTCTCCATCATTTTGTAATATCGATCCTAGATAACGAAAATAGTTGTTTTGAGTAGTCATTTGATTTTGAAGTGTTATCATTATATTATCAATGTCCAAATCTTTATTAAATTTACATTCCATTATATCCCAATGATTTCCTATTACCATATTCAAAGGTTTAGGGGAAAGTAAGCTCTTACTGGAATCATTTGTGAGGATTGGGTCAAAGAATTATATGAGGTTACTATACAATTAGAGAAAACATATTCTTAGCCCTAAAGACAAAGTTCTGCAAGGAAGAATGTACAAGCGAGAAGCCAAAAGATTCTGAAAGTCACTTAATTATGTCCAATTAAGACTTAATGTTGTGTAATGCATTCTCGCTTGCCATATACATGAAAAAAACAAAAAGAAAGTAGGACAACATGTAAATAATTGAAAATAATAGGACATATCCGCAAAAGATTTCCAAAATGCACTTCCATAAAGCACTGAGAATTCAAAACTAACAGTTTTATTGTTGTTGTCATCAACATTAGTAGCAATATTACTAATGGTGTAATTTTCTCACCACACCATTCAGGATCAATATAATAAATAAATCAGAACTCAAAAACAAAAATGAGGAACTAAAGTGTCACCTTGTGCATTTCCATGACATCCAATATGCAAGGAAGACATAAAAGCCTCTAACTGAGTGCATTCATGCTCATGCCCATTTCCAAATGATCCAACCAAAGAGACAGACTCATCAGTTCTGGAGGCGTTTACATCTGCCAAAACAGAAGTTAACTTAAGGGAGGGGGTGGGGGGTGGAGAGAGAGAAAGAGAGAGATTTCCAATTACTTGGGAAACAGGAAATACGTACCATTTGCCTCCAATGACAGGAAACTGCTGGAGAAAGCAAGTCCCTTACCCTCAACCTTGTGATTTGCCTCCAATGACTCAAAAGGCGATAGATCGTTGGAGAAATCAGATACACATTCAATTGCAACCACAGGATTATAAATTATTTTGTCTGCTTTTTGTGGGAAATTTGCGTTTGAAAATTCTGACAGACTATAAGATTCTGTTGATAAGGAACTGCTGGAAGAAATAAGTCCTGTCTCTGCAATTTTATTCTCACCAGAAACAACTGAAATGGGCAATCCAGAAGATGGGAGAGTGCTTGAAACATCAGAAACAGCCTCAAGTTCATCTGAAAAGCTATTATGACCTGTTCCCTCTTTCTTGGCGAATATAAGCTCTTCACCATGAACAGTATTTGACGGTGAAACCTCAAGCAGAAACCCATTTCTATACTTTTCATCAATGGACTCACTAAATAATGAGGGTTCAGACGAATCTTTATTCTCAGGAGAAATAAAGTCCAGGTCATCAGATGGAGATTGTTCCTCCTTTACAACATTTTCTTCAACACCCATATTTAATTGCCTATCTATCAAACTATCATCTTCTTGCCTCAAAGAAAAGTCCAACTCTGCTTCTTGGATGGTATCTGCAGGAGGAGGAGGGATAACTTGCTTTGAAGGATCAACAGGATCTGGCTCCAAATATGATTCGTTTATATCAATTGCAGGATTTTCTTCAAAACCTATCATTGACCTAATATAGTTTCCAATAGCATCATTTTGTTTCAGAGTTGCTGCTTGAGTTTCATGTTTAACAGGATCCACCAAAGGAGGAAGTAATTCTTGCACAACATCAGAACAAAATCTTTTCATACTTTCTCCAACTGTCTGTACCTGATTTTCCACATATTTAACCGTGTCCTGTATAATGCAAATTATATTACAAGAGAAAATTCCGGTTTTGACAATGATGAGGACAAATATCCATCTTGTTAACAAAATTGTGACAAAGTATTTGTTTTACTCATCAAAAGATAAAATAAAAAAATAAATAGTGTGTTTCTCATGGCATGGAACCATAAGAAAGGATCACTTTATGTGAAAAGTAGCAGGGTGACAGACAGTTAATAGAGAAGGCTATCTAATATTAGGAACATATAGAAGAAAAACAAGAGGGGAAAAAAAATACAATACCTGGCTCACAAAATCATCAACCTCCAGGCACATAGCCTCAAATTTCTGGTATATGCTCCCAACCAAGTTTCTACCTTTAAATTTCAAATCCATAGTGAGAAAAATAATATGCTACTAAAACGAATCTTCCCACTTCATAAAATAAAAATACAACAAAGGCACTATTTCCAATCCAGGTTGATGATATTAACCTGAAAACATTTAGATAAAAGTTATGTTATGAAAGGCATGATTGATTCTAAAACATGGTTAACTTACAGATAAAATGCAGAGGCCAAAAGTATAAAAGTCACCTCCAAACGGGCAATACAGCCAACTAATAGAACTTGTGAAATAACTAACCATGAATTTTTAAAACCATGTCAACTAACCAAAGCTGAATACCAGTCTGTTTCCATGTCATCAAACCCCTGAAGTACTCAACCTAAGCACATTTAGAATTGTACAATATTTTCCCTCCTGGGCCTAATGTATGGAACTTGGTCATGGTGAACAGAATGCAATCACAAGAAAAAGAAAATAAATGAAGTAAACGTAGAGGGCAAATGTATTGTGCACATTAATTAGGACTCACCAGACATATATGGTAATACTAAATGGAATACAATACAGCAAATGGTCAGTGGCACGTAAAATACTAATAAAGCCCTTAAGCTCATGATAAATAGTACTTCGAGTGTTCTTTATTTATTTTTCCATCAATGAAAAAAAAAACAAGACCGAAAAGTGTAAGAAACTTTGTTGAGAAGTATGGGAGATGAAGAACCGATTGGAGATGAAGAACCGATAGGATATGAAGCAACACAAGCTATGTAACATGGATTCTTCAAAAATAGGTGGAATATCTATGTCGGGCACACAATACTCGGACATGGGTATGGTATTGTCCGACACTTTTGGTTGGATATGCACCTAAAAGACATATCCAATAATTTAATTTTATTATATTATTGCTTCAAAATGAGTGAAATGTCTATATCGAACATAATGTTACATTAAGATATTATTTTATTCTAGAAAATAAAACAAAAATATTAGATAATATGAATATTTAACTGTGTCCATGATCTGTTTGGAGATTTGAAATGTCCGACGTGTGGATACATTCCCATACCCGACACACGTACCCGAGCCCATGTAACATAGAATACAGGTATCTTAGTAGGATCATCAAGATAATGAACAATTTGGTAACCATCCTCAACATACTTGGTCTGCTCCTAAATTCGTTATTAATTTTGTTCAAGAGGAACAAAGTAAAGTAGTTGGTGTAAACTATAACTTCTAAGTGAATAACATAAAGACACTGAAGTGAAATAGAGTTGAATATTATGATGGCATGATAAGATATTCAGCATTCAAAGAGATGCAAAATTTCGCTTGGCAGTCGTTTTGGCATGAGGGATTGCAAGAAACAGAATCCTTGTACCCATCTCTAATTAATTCAAAATGGCCACAAAACTGGATCACAATGTTAAAAATAATTCAATGTGTGCAAAAGTTACTGAGTTGTAAGCAAAAGAACTGCATAGTAAATGCAGTGATGGAAAGAATTGAAATGAGTATAGCATATGGAAATGAGTATGACTCGAGAACTGTAGGGCTAGGAGATGGTGGAATTGTGAAATCTACCAAAGTCAGTAGAAAAGCACTTCCAGAAGTCAAACTGGCATGAAGAAAGCTCAGATTGAGTAAATGAGCTCAACCAAGGCGTTTATATCAAGAAACAATAAATAGCTTCAAGAAGTCTCAACGAAACAACTCAGACAAATCCTAAAAACTAGCCAAAGATTTCAATAGAAGAGCTCAGAGAAAATTTATGAATCAAAGATAGAGCCGGTAAAAATTACCAGCATTGATCTAGACAACTTGGGGAATTCCAACAACAAAGATGGCTGTAACGCACGAATAGAAGAAATTGTCAGCTTGCTGTTAACATCTTCTGAAGGAAATCACTTAATCAAGCTAGTTTAAACAAAGGTCTGGATGACCAAACTTCATTGATAGTGTCAGGTTGCGCCTACATAAACTCAAGCATAAAAGAAATTGACAGCTTATTGTTACCTGAAGGAAATAACTATATCAAGCTAATTTAAATAAAGGTTTGGATGATCAAACTTAGTTTATCAGCTCAATGCAAACAATAAATTCTTATCCCTGAGGTTCAACAAGATTCTGGTAATATTCAGCAATGGTCTCGACAAAATTTTATAAATAGAGCAGCATGGACCTGACAAAGTGCAACTTATGAAGAACTGACTGAAAGTCTAATACAACAATAAAAACATATGAGAGAGAGAAATTAAAAGCTACGTGCTTTTATAGGCACACAGCACACCGATAACATATAAAGAAAACTAAACATACATATAAACAATTTCCCAATTCTTACAACAATTGACATTTTGTTAACATCAAAAATTCTTTATTTGAATTTCTACTCTGATCAAGTAGATTTTCTCTCAAAATTGAAGTGTCAGTCAATACAAATATAGATATAAACACACATATAAATATATATATTTACAAAAAAAAAAAAAAAAAAAGTGTATATATAGATATAGTGATCTCCTGAAACCGTCATGTCATCATCCACTATTCAAGAAAAAGTTCTCTGGTAGCCAGAAATTGCAACAGCTCAAGAAATTTGTAACAGAAACCCTAAACCTAATGCTCAATAACGTAGGAAGGACTTACCGGCAACCTGAAGCCGCCGGCGAGAGCCGTTTGTCATCGCCGGAGCTGACTCAGAGTTTAGCTTCGTCAGTGCCTGGGCCGCGCGCTCTGTCTGTCTGTCTGTCTGTCTCTCTAAATATATATATATATATATATATATATAATACTATACATAAATAGCAGGGTTTTAGGGGCTTGTTACCTTCTGTTGCACAGTAAAAGCATCAGGGTGCGGAGTGGGATTCAGTAAAACTAGAGTGGACTTGGGATTTTTAATTCCCTCGTTGGACTGGTATTTTAATATTCCATATTTAATTAGGTTTAAATTATGTAGAGTTATATCTAGATTTCTTAAAAGTTTTCGTTTCAGGGGAGGAATATTTGTGACTTTGTGTTATACAAATCTTGTACTCTAAGAAATTGTAATTCTTCTTCTAATTCTAATTGTAATCCTTGTTTTACGAGGAATTGAAATCTAAATTGTAATTTCATAAATAAAAATAATACAACTTAGAAGAGAGTTGATGATAAAATAGTAATAAATTTAATATAATGAATATGGATGATGTGAGAGAGTCTCATGACCCACGTTTATTTTTGTAAATTCTTTCATTCTCTTATCACCTCATCATGATCAAGTAGGATACTCTAAAAGGTCAAAATTATGACGATTGAATTTTAATTATACCTCTTTTAAATGACATGTATATAACATTGTATTAAAAGGCTATTAGCATATTAATTTTATATTCACATTGAATACAAGGTAACATGAATGCTATATTTCTTTAATATTAGTGCAGAAAAATTCAAAAAGATATGTTTTATGCGCTGCTATAATTAAATTATTTTTTCGAATTATGCTATATAAACAAAATTTCTGTGCAAGGATCAAATTGATACTGTGTATAGAAAACGTGCGCAAAATCGCATGGCCCTTTTTTTTTTTTTGTATTCAAGAGTAAAAATTAAGGGTGCATTAGAACTTCAAGAACTCCAATTTGAACTTGAACTTTAATATGAATTTTCTAACTTGAAAAATATGAATTTTCTAACTTGAAAATTTTGAATTTAACGAACTCTAATTTGAACTTGGACCAAAGTGTGCTTGTGTGTTTTTCAATCACAATTCACAACCTCCGCTATTGTGCCAGTACAACATATGATCTCAACTCTTCTATGATTGATTTTTTTTATCGAAGTTAAATTTGGAGACAGACATGGTGTTGCCATGTAGCAAAAACGAATCTAACAAAAATAGTTTTTGTTTTTTATTTTTTTTCAGATTAGATGAAAGTGCAATAATATTTGCTAAAAGAAGAATTAAGAAGTAGAGCAGGCTGTGATGAAGGCATTAATTCACACCCTCATCACCATTGGATCTACTCTGCTTGATAGCTTCTATACCATGATAAGGGCGCGAACTCACTGAGCACGCTAACATCACAACATTTTTCTTGAGAGAGAGTCTCTCTCATGAAACTGAGTCACGTTCAGGAGCACAATTCCTGACAAAGCATAAACCTTCCAATGGATTAATAAATCAGTGTAAAGATGCTGTATAACACTTAACCTGGAAGAAGATGATCGATTCATTCAAGGAAGAAACACGTCCTTTAACCAATTGTTAGGCTAACAAGAGTACGAACAATTTAATGCATTTTGTCCATTAAATTCGAATAAATAACTTGGTAAGCTCATAAACATGTTCACTCATCGGACTTGGAAATAGGTGTATAACTAGACTTGGTCTCGTATTACAGTGAAATCCATAAGAGCCACTGAAGAGATGTCAGAAGGCTCTGGTCAGATATCCAACCCATACCCATTATTCCCAAATAGGCCAAACCCATAGCCATCATAACACAAAAAAGTATGACAAACATGATACAATCCAAAACTTATAGCTAACTCGAATCAATTCATTTGCAACTCTAATCCAGTGGTGGCACTTGTGGCTGCTGAATTTCTCTGATCTCTCCTGCAATAAAATGTTCTTATCAGAACCAAATAATCTGAAAAAAAAAAAGAAACAGAGACAGTACCCATATAATACTATTGAACTCATTATCAAGCTAACAGACAAGTGTTCAAGGACACAGTAGTAGTTTTTAACCAAGCTGCTCGTACAACTATTCTTCTACTTACTACAAATATTCAGAACAACAAGAACATTCAGGGTGATGTTTCTGCACATTTTGTTTTCTTTCGGAGTTCCTTGATTTGTCAGACTGACGAGTTCTGACTAGGTACCAAATTATAGGGGGAAAAACACATGGAAACTAGAAGTCAGTGGGTGAGAAAATGGCTGCAGATCTGTTATGAACAGTTCAATTCTTTTGGCTAGATGAAAAATCCATAAAAGAGCACAACAAGGCACAACCATTATAGATGCAATGTTACTTTTTATTTCCTCTTTTCAATTACATCTTTGCAAGCATTCCTAGTGTATATCACAAAATATTCATCTGTGTTTCTCTTGTTTCTTTGCAGTATCTTAAATAGGAAGTAGTTAGAAATCTAGGGTATATTTGGTTCGATTCTTCAAAAACCTTCTATCTCCATTTGGATAACTACGAGGGAAAAGAAAGGAAATGATAACATTAGTTATAAAAATAAAAATAAAAAGGAAGATATGACAGTGTTAAACTCTTCTCGTGTTGGATAATTTAGGAAAAGAAAGTGAAGGATAGTGAAGAGGAAAAAAAAAGGGATTTTTTTATTTTGTGAATAATAAGGGAAAAACATGAATTCACTTGTTCTAGAAAAGGGACAAAACTAGGGTTAGGCTATTCCCTTTTCCCTCTCTCAATCCTCTCCTTTCCCTCCTCATTTTTAAAACAATCCCAAAATAAGCAATTCCTCCTCCTCTCCTTTCATTCCTCTCCACTTTCCTCAATCCAAACAAGAGTAAAATCACTTCTTTTTAAGTCAGTTCAGAGAACAATTTCCAAAACACTGTCAACCAAAAGAGTTTTCCAATGTTTTAGGTTCAAATTTTCTGATGCCATGACATCACCAACACAAATTACTTACCTTCTCGTAAGAATTTCTTGCAAGAAATTAAATAAACCTGAATAGAATGTCGGTAGGTGGTAAGAAACAATTGAACAGCTTGTGATTTCATTGAGTACACAGCCTCATAAAGGCTATATTTTAGATTGTAGTGTTAGTGAGTTGAGCCAATCAACCCTAATCTTGTGTTAGTAAATGGACACCTTGCATTGCAGCTTAAAGTTTAGCTCACCCGGTTTAAAATCTATTACTTTGGTGATTAAACATCTGTACTCCAAATTTAAAACTTAAATTCTTCAAGTACTTTTAAAATTTAGCACTTGAGACACTAAAATAAAAAATTTAGACCAAGAGGTGAAACTACAATACAGCAAATGCAGATACAGACACAGGAGCCAACTAAAATACCAACTCCTGACCAGGCCCATGTTAAACTGCGTTAATTTGAAAAGAAAAAGAGCGGGGGGGGGGGGGGGGGGGGGGGGGGGGAGGAGGGGGCGCGGGGAGGATAGGGAGAACTGGACCATTTCCAAGTACACTATATTGTACCCCAAATGTATATATGCCTCGTCCACATTAATTAAACTTAAAGAACAATCTTTTGATGGAAATATGAAAAAGATGATGTCATTGACTTCTATCAACTTTACTTCAGAAGCAATTAAAATTCGGTTGAAATTTTCTAGATTGGAGTCTTGCTATTGCACCAGGTTTTGACCTTAAAAGAGAGTGTGAATTTAATTCAATAGTTGACTCATTATTGCCTGGAATTCTACAACTAAAAGAATAGCTAGGACCAGATATCACATGACAACAGGATGAGTCTACACAATGAAGTAGCCCATGTTACAAACATAAAAGCTTGGATGATATAAATTAATCCACAAGAAATTGATGACATGTTGGCACTACTACTTGAAACATATATTTATTAAGCATAACCCCTTCCAAGTTCCAACTACAACTAAGAACTCAAATGTGTGGGTTTCCTCTCTTCTATTTCAATTTTTATAGGTAAAATGTGTTTTTCTTATTAACATACATGGTCAGGCAAATGTACATGATTACAGATATGACCCCATATACAAAAACATCAAGCATCTTGGAGACATTGGTACCCAAAATGGCATATAAGAAGTAGAATATCTGCTTTTGTGTATATGTAACTTGCAATTATTAAGGCATGTTTGGATTGACTTTTGAAAAGCAGCTTTCGGCTTTTTAATCTCAAAAGCCGTTTTGGAGAGTGTTTGGATTGGTAAGGCGGAAGAGCTTCGAAGTCCAAAAAGAGCGTTTTAAGAAAGTTGGGGATACCAGCTTCCTGATTTAGCTTCTGCTTCTCTTTTTCTTCTGCGTAAAAGCCGAAGCAAAAGCTCTGCCAAACAGGGCCTAAGTTCGAGACCTAAAATACAGTAAATACCACTTAAAAGGTATACATGGTAAAAGATCATTTATATATATACATATACATATACATATACATATATATGTATACACACACACACACATATATATATATTTGATTCATATTTTTTTTTCATGAATACCTACCAAATTAATCAATCACAATGTTTTTGGTATTGATGACCTACGAGTAGAGCCTATTGTCCATGAAAGTTCACCATGATGGGGTACATCATCACTGATCAGCATAACAGGAGCATTGTTGGTATTAGCCATCCCACACTTTTATTAGGACTAAAAAAGGGAAGGTCTCATGAAGAACCTGGCAAGTCTGTATGCACGACATTCCCAAATGTTAAATAATCATTTCAGCTAAGTCTCACAAAAAAATCTACACAGTTAAAAGAAGTAAAAAGGGGGAAAAAAGAGTATCAACCCAGTACAGAAACACGCATGTAAAGATAACCCAGTGAGATAAAAAAACAAAAAAGGGGGGGGGGGGGTTGGGTTTAAATTATAATTAGAGCCATTTGGAAGAAGACAAAAAAAAAATTGCTTTCCAAAGTTATGAATGAAAAAGCTCTTCCCCATTACACAAATTTATATCCCTAAAATGTGTGTGTGTGTAGTGTAACCTAATATAAATAAAGAGAATGTCAGTGGTTTGGGGGGGTGGGCGCCCCCACTGACCACAACATGGGTCCGTCCCTGCGTGTGTGTGTGTTATATGTTTCTCAAGTTCATAAACTTATGAATAAAAATACAAAAAAAATCATTCCAAACAACAAAGAAAAAAATACCTCCACTATTGCTATACGAAACAGGATGAGATAATTTAAAATTTATGGGATATCCAAATGCCTCCTAATAGACCATGCAGTTCCATACCTCCATAATCCTTTTTCTCCGCGTCCACATAAGAATCAGGAAGCACCCATTGGACTCTTGGCAATTCTGCATAATATTTGAACAACCCATGCTTAGAAATTCCAAGATGAATAAACAATAGCAGAAACCAAGCGTCAAGTACATGAAGCATCTTTGAGCTTGGGTGAAAGTTCTTCAGATACAAGGGCTCCAAATGCATAATAGAGTCTAGTTGAGACAGAGTAGATTTTCATCCTTGCTTCTTCCTCACTGCAAAACACAATAGGCACAAATAATAATATATATCCAACGAAAAAACATAAAGAAAATCAAATTTTAGTACCCCCGTGACTTCAGTGAAATGAGAGAAGAAAACTCAAACATTAGGGAAAAAAACCAAACGAAAAATAGTTATGCCACAACGAAGGCATTAGTTCACATGAACCAAGGAAACTAGAAAGAAAACTTATTTGCTCCTGGTCAATCAACACAACATTTATGCAGCTAATCTACCATATTCCAGCCTTGAAATGGAAAGGGCTTCTACTGAATTTTTTATCTACCAAAAACTTCAATTCTCAACAAAATTCATCAAGAAACACTTTATCATATAAATTTCTAAGAATGAAAAAGTTGTATGAAATTCTTCCTTATTTGGAAACCAAGAAAACTAAAATCCATGCGGCTCACCTAACCTGATAAGTCATTCCTGCTATGTTGTTTTCTGACATTATAGAGGACAATATATTAAAATCCGCAATCTAGATTCACCCAAGAAAAAACACTGTAACCTGATGCCAGATTTCATTTACAAATTTCAATTTTTTAGTAACATATCTACAATCAAACAAAGCATACCCAACACAAATGACAGAAATCCAAAGTTTCGAGATCATTATACATAGCTGTCTTATTTTTTTTCTTCCTTCATCTCGGGAAAAAAAATGATAAAAACCGTTAAATCAGATTCAAAATCCAAACAAATATTTTTTCAAAATTCTTGTGCCTCCTCGCACCAGGCATTTAATTTTTGAATATCAAAACAATAATACTTACCTGCTCACGGGTGTGTAAGTGAGTGTTTTCATCACAACAAGCCAGTGCTTGAAATCGCAACCATTCAACAAAGTTTACAGCCCCGTTGGACGATTCGACGATTCAGGGTTTGAGTCGTTGAGAGACAATGACGTCTGACTAGTCGAGCAACATCGGATGGTGGTCGCCGCCGGCGGGAGTTGGTGGAAACTGGCGGAGACGGCGACGGGAGGGCGTAGACGGAGAAGAGAGGAAGAAAAAGCATGGCCGGTTAGAGAGAGAGAGAGAGAAAAATGCAGGAGCGAGAGAGGAGAGAACAGAGGATTTGTTTTGTGGAGTGTAAGGGCTTGTTTGGATAACCAGGAAAGAAAAGAAAAGAAATGATAACTTAAGTTGTGAGAGAAAAGAAATGAGAGGATAAGATGTATTTGTGTTTGGATAAATTATGACAGAAAATAAAAGAAATGATAACATTGTTATTTGAATAAACTAAACGAGATAAAAGAAAAGAAACTATTCTAACCAATTTACTGATATGTCCTGATATCTTGAGTTATGATTCAGATGTCATAAACAAATTTTATTCTAAAATGTTGTGGACAATTTTGGTATTACGAAAGTATCACTTACCAGCTATTATTTCTCTCCAAATCTTCTCATTTTTTGAGGAATAAGAAATAAGAGATTTAGAGGAATAAGCTATCCCTCCAAATCTCTCCCAATCCTTTATTTTCTCTCCACATTAATTATCCAAACACAAAAACCATTATCCTTTCTTTTCTTTTCTCTCCTATTCCTTTCAAATCTATCAATCCAAACGAAGCCTAAAGAGCGATTGAAGTGACGAGTCGCCATGTTTTGGTTTTTCTCTCCGTGCAAAAACCTTATGGCACCGTTTGGATGGAGGATTTGGAAGGACAAGGAGAGAAACGAAAGGGTAAAGCGGGATAAGAAATGATAGTTATCTCATATCATATTCACACAAAAATGAAAAGAGGGTGAGAGAAAAAATAGTATGTAAGTACTACTTTTATAATTTTGAAATTGTCCTTAATAATTAAAAAGATAAAATTGTTATTTCATTCATGTCTCATAAATATAAAAGGATATGATAGTAATTTAGTCGTTATCTTTTCTCTCCTATCTTATTCAAACAAGAATGATATTATCTCTTCTATTTTCTCTCCTGTTTATCCAAACATGAATAGAGTTTGTTATTATTCTCTCCTCTCTTTTCTTTTTCTCCTCTCCTTTCTTTTCTCTTGTGTCTATTCAAACGGAGCCTTTGTAATGATCAAGACTTGAGGTTTTTGGAGAGATTTATGCATGGAAAGGAAAGAAAAAAAAATTAAATAAATAAAATAAAATAAAAGTGTGGAGGAGGAGGAGGAGGAGAGGAGAGAAAAACCTTTCAAAAAAAAACACCACCATATATCTCTCACAGATTACAGCTCTGTGGGGAAAATTAAATAAGAAATATAAATTTTTAACAAATAATTTGTGCAATCTCGTATGTGAAAGTATATTCATCTTATCATTTTATATAACTAGTAACAATGCATGCACGTTGAGAAATGTAAAATTATTATACAAATTAATAATTGTTAGACATAAACCCTAAAAAGGTGAAGATGAGAGAAAAGTTTGTGTTGTTATGAAGTTTGTGAATTAGTTATTTAGTTCTTATAGAATTCTTATAAATAAAGTTTTTGAATTAGTTTGTTATTTAATTAATTTACATAGAAGTTTTTGGGTGTTCATGATTGAGTTAAGAAAAGGGGTTGACAAGTCAACCCATGTCACCATAACAAAACATCACGAGCAAGAGCGACCTATATCAAAAGGGCTCGAGCACCATGATTTGAACTCTAGGGCCCAGGCCCACTACGAAAGTGCAACCAATTAAGTCTCGAGACCTGCCTCCCGAGCACAACCATCTAAGTCTCGAAGAGTTATCTCTCGAGCACAACTAACTAAGCCTCGAGAGCCATCTCTCGAGCACAACCAATTAAGCCTCGAGAGCCATCTCTCGAACACAACCAACTAAGCCTAGAGAGCCATATCTCGAGCACAACCAATTAAGCCTCGAGAGCCATCTCCCGAGCACAACCATCTAAGCCTCGACAGCCATCTCTCGAGCACAACCATCTGAGCCTCGAGAGCCATCTCTCGAGCATAACTAAATTAAGCCTCGAGACCTGCCTCTCGAGCACAGCCATCTAAGCCTCGAGAGACCTGCCTCTAAAGCACAACCGTCTAAACCTTGAGAGACCTGTATCTCGAGCACAACCATCTAAGTCTCGAAGACCTGCCTCTCGAGCACAACCGTCTAAGCCTTGAGAGACCTGCATCTCGAGTACAGCCATTTAAGCCTCGAAGACCTGCCTCTCGAGCACAACCGTCTAAGCCTTGAGAGCCATCTCTCGAGCACAACCGTCTAAGCCTTGAGAGCCATCTCTCGAGCACAACCAATTAAGCCTCGAGAGCACAACTAGCTAAGCCCCAAGACCCATCTCTCGGGCACAGTCACTAAAGCCTCGAGACATACCTCTCGGGCACAATCATCTAAGCCTCGAGACAAATCTCGCGAGTGCTATTTCTCGAACCACGAAGATCTACTCGTCAAACATCACTTACAAGCATCAAGTACGTGAGTACGTTCCCTAAATAAACAACCAGGCCCTACATCGCGACAAGGATAGGAATTGGTAGATCCCACTTCTGGTCGCCATGTAACAGAATCTTAATGAGATACCGGAAAGGTTTCGGATTAGAGGATGAACAATAGAGGGAGCCCAACTAAATCAAGGGGCCTAGTTAGTGGAACAGTGAGCGACGCTTTGCCATAACAGAGACTCTTACCATCACTATTAATGCTCTGGCAAAGAGTAATTAATGTAACCAACTACCGCCGCTAAAGGATGTCTGAAGACATTCAATGCAAAAGAAATGAGGTGACACATTAGGTGTTTAAGGTACTCATAACCTAAACACCCCCCGACCCGTCTAGGGTGACCCGAAATCAACGACTTTCTATAAATAGAGAACTTTGTGATAATGGCAAGGCAAGGTGCTACCCTCACTATGATCCCCAGTAACTAGCTCTAATTGTTTCCCCTCTGGTCTGGATACTCTCTGGCTCCCTCATAGCTGTGTTAACTACCCCACTTACTATCCACATTACTGTTGTTAATAAAGAACCCCTACAAAGTTTTAAAATTGGTTAATAGGGTGAGAAATTAGGAGTGGATGATACGTAAATTATTATTAAAATTTTTTGTCTAAATTTTAAGGCCGAAATAGTTTGTGTTAGATATGAAGTTTGAGAGAAAAAAATAGAATTATAAAAGAATATTTGTTGTTTAAAAGTTCATTATATTTATTGTAATAAATATAATGTTTCTATATATTTATTGCAATAAAAAAAATTATAAAAAAAAATAAAAAATTGATCGAAAAACTCTTAGAAAATAATACTTGTTCTTTAGGAGTTCAATGAAGGGAGGCATATTTGCACTCATATTTTATTCGGTTGGACTCTTATTTTAAAAGAAATGTCACTTTTAATCTTAACTACATATGTGAATGATTACTTTTTTCAAAATATTAAACTACACTTTTAGTCTCCAATTTTTTATTTTTTTGAATTCTTTTGACAACATAAACAAAAAATACCCGGAAAAATAATAATCCAAAAACAAAAGGCTTTCTTTTTACAGGACTCAAAAATAGTTATATATGTCGAATAAATTATTTTTTGACTAGACTAAAAAAAAGAAAATCTCTGTTAAATAAATTATATCTTTTTGGCAAGAATCAAAAATTAAACAAGGTCGAAGAAAAATTTATCGTGTTTAGTAAATTATATCTTTTGACATGACCCAAAAACAAAATGATAAGTGCACAAAACTTGCTATTTTATATCATAAAATAAGTTTTTAATTCATCTTTTATTTTATTTAAAGGTTCTTATCTTTGCATTTTATGTTTTATAGGGGTTGATTTCCAAAGAAGAAGAAAAGCAGCAAAAGATGGCTAAAAAGGATATATATAACCAAAGATGAACATAAGAAGAATTGTAGGAGAGATGGTATTCTGTGCAATCTACTTTACAAGAGATCTCAAGTTCAAAACTTTGCCAAATATTTTGTACACGGCCACGTCTGCAGTCCAGAATTGAAATTAAATATATGGAAATCAAATTTTAGATATTCAAATTCAAAATTTTGTATTTTGAATTTGGTATTTCAAATTTGTATTTTGAATTTTGTATTTAAAATTTTTCCCACCTAAACCATTCCCCTCTAACTCTATAAATAGGGGGTCTTAGGGGATGGTGAAGGGGGTTAGAAATTGTAGAGAAATTATAAAAAAAAATAGTATATTTATTTTATTGATTCAATGATAAGCAGTAGTTTCATTTCTATTTATTTGTTTTCTATTAATATGCAAGCGTAAACATCATTCTCAAGGGAGTGATGAAGTCACCATGGCTGAAGTATAGGTAAGTTGTTTTATTTTCTTGTCTACTTTTTCCTCCCAAAAGCATTCTTCTACTCTTCTATTCTGAATTTTATTTTCTAAAATTAGAGGAAGGATTTTTCGTGTTTGCCAAATAATGGTAATTCGAAGAATGCCTACCTCTGTTTACCTAGCCAATGTGTATCAGATTAGGTAAAGAATGTCTCTCTTATATATAATCAAGTCATTCTTTTTTTATTCCATATTTTCCTTCATCTTTCCAAGTTCTAATTGGATTGGTGAAATGTATTGGTTATTGGAGGAAAAACTAAATAAGAATATAAAAAAAAAACTTTATTTATATGGATCCATGGTGGTGAATTCTCATTCCTTGAGATTTTTCCCATCATTTGTTCTAAGACATTTAATATTAGTTTTTATTATTAAATAAAAAATCAGAATTTTATTTTTTTTAAATATTCATTTTTATCTCAAGAGATTTTAGTTTTGAATTTTAGACTTGTTACTGATTCTCACTTGAGAGTGGTTCGACCCTGCTTACTACTATACAGTTTTTAGTAAAGTTTTTGCAGGTTTTATTATTTTTTGTACGAAGTGTAGAAAAACAACAACAAACATCAATTATTCTACACCCGTCACAAAGTATCTAGTTTTTTTTATTCTTGTTAAATAAATTATCTCTATTGAGAGAACCCAAAAATAAGTTATCTCTTTTGTTAGGATTAAAAAAAGAAATTCTCTCTTTTAAAATGACTGAAAAAAAAAATTTTAAAAAGTAATCTTTGTTGAATAAATCTCTTTTGAGAGGATAAAAAAAATCTAAGAACGACTATCTCTTTTGAGAGGATGAGAAAAAAAAAGTACTAAAGAAGGAAAAAAAAATATTATTTTTCTGACAAAAACCAAAACAAAAAAAAAAGTAATTTAGAAAGTAACTAAGCTAAAAAAAAGTTTAAGTTTACAGTATAAATGGTAGTTGTGATATTACAAAATAAGGGATGGTATATTAATTAGTTTAATTACCTTCTTGTCATTTTTTTTTTTATAGAAAAAGACAAATGGAGTGCAATAGTAAAAAATGGGAGTGCGAATATCGCCTCCCTTCAATGAAGTTCTGTGAATTAGTTATTTAATTAGTTCATATAGAATTTTTAAGATTGGTTAATAGGAGAAATTATTATATATCTTGGGAATTTGGTGTATTGAAAAATCCTACTACTAATAAGACTCTATCTTCCATGATTCTCTATAATAATGAAAAATGGAGTTTTATCACTGGTAGAATTCCTACATTTAAGGAATTCTCGGGGTATTGTATAATTATTTGGCTAATAGGGTGAGAAATTATGAGTGGAGGATACGTAAATTATTATTAATTTTTTTGTCTAAATTTTAGAGTTGAAAGAGTTTGTGTTGTTAGTTACGAAGTTTGAGAGAAAAAATAGAATCATAAAAGAATACTTATTCTTTAGGAGTTCAATGAATGATATGTTTCTATATATTTATTGCAATAACTAATATTATAAAAATTAAAAATACATTATAAAAAATAAAAATTGATCGAAAACTCTTAGAAAGTAATACTTATTCTTTAGGAGTTCAATGAATGATATGTTTCTATATATTTATTGCAATAACTAATATTCTTAGAAATAATATTCTTTATTATTATTAAGTTTGTGGATTAGTTATTTAGTTCATATAGAATTTTTAAGAGTGGTTGATACAGTGAAAAATTAGGAGTGGAAGAGGGTGGAGGATACGTAAATTATTATTATTATTATTTTTGTCTAAATTTTAGAGATGAAAGAATTTGTGTTAGGTATGAAGTTTGAAAGAAAAATATAATTATAAAAGAATACTTATTCTTTAAGAGTTCAATAAAAGGTTGTTTCTATATATTTATTGCAATAAATAATATTATAAAAAATTTGATGACTCTTAGAAAATAATACTCGTTCTTTGAGAGTTCAATGAATGTTATGTTCTATATATTTATTGTAATAAATAATATTATAAAAAATAAAAATTGTATTATAAAAAAATAAAATTGATTGAAAATTCTTTGTACTTTTTAATAGCAATTAGCAAGTATAGATTTATTCTTTGTCGTTTTCACTTTACTCTCTTTTCAGAACTTCCTCCTTGATTATTGAAACCTAATGGAGGTTAACACAATGCTATAATTCCTCTCTTTGTCCATCTTGTCATTTAACTCACTGTGTATGGAATATTTTTTTTCACCTCTTACTTACTTTTTATATGAAAAGAAATGATATAGTTTTCTTCTTTTATTACAAATTAAGTGAACGACTAGCGAAATAAATTCCGAATTTTGCGATCAAGTTGCATTTAAATCTAAATAATTGTTGAAATTTCTCGTTAATTTGTTTTAGTTTTTGCTATTTAAAGGAATTTGGATCAATTGGAAATTTATTTATTTATTTTGATCTTAATTATTGTTGTTCAAGTTCATCACCGGCCACTTGTATAATTTTTTTGCGTCCCTCGCTGCACATAAACGCATTGGCACAGAGACACGCAAAGCAAGAGATGATATCATGCAAAGTAGGTTGGCCACCCAATGTTATTTGATATATATATATATATATATATATATATATATATATATATATAAGAAATCAACATCAATGTGGTATGAGTTTGGTGGTATCATACAGATATATGTGTATGTGTGTTTGTTGAGTAATACAAAGATGAAGTCACCGTTAACTAACTCATCACAAAGTTTAGAAAGATCATTTGAATTATTTTTTCCATCAAGGGTAATTAATTAATTTTTTTTTTTCATATTTGACATTAATATCAATTTAAAATTAGAACTGAGCAAGCAGCAAGGACGAACCTACAGCCAAGTCAGTGAAGGCATCCGTCCTCACATAAATTTATATTTTTCATATTATATGCCTATGATTTTATAAAAGTTATAAAAATATCTTATTAAAATTATATTTTATTCCACTTAAATTACAAAAAGAAATCCACTATATACAACTTTGCTCTTATATATATATATATATATATATATATATATATAAAAATTATTTAAACTAAGTGTGTAATTATTCTCAACTTTACCTCCACTCACATGATTTTCAGATTCTTGGTGAACAGAGTTGCTAACTACAACTCTATACAGGACATATGGCTCTATTTGATGCCATGTGTTGAACACCAAAACATAATGTTCATGCCATATTAATTTAACTCAATTTCCATTAATTAAGTAGTCCCTTTACGTATTAGTCAAAAACAGAACTGAATAGTGACACTTTAATACCAAACTGGTGATGAGGTCATACTTTAGGAATAGAAACTGTCCTTGTCTTTGTATTGGTAGCTAAAAGTAGGTGGAGCCAAACCACCCTAACAAACCAAATGGATCCATACAAAATTTACATGTTGGAAAATGAAAATGTTATCCATATCCACACATATATGATATATGATTGTCTATTCTGTACTCAAATTCGATGACTGATCAATTTTTAAGTTTTCTGGTACTTTAATTACCTAAATCAATAGTTGAAACTGCAATCTGTTGTACAATCTCACTATTCTATCTCAAGTGATCCAAGAAGAATAAATAAGGAATGTGCAAGACTATATGAAGCTTTCATAATTTCATTATATAACCTTTCTCTTCTATCCCTCAAAGTGATTCAAGAAGATTAAACAACTAACCTACAAAAAGAAATTATTAGTTACTTTCGGTATCCTGAGTTACAGTATAGTACAAAAGTAAACATGTCACATTTATTTCAAATTTTGCTTGTGGGCGCTTAATAATTTCTCACATTCAAGATTGTACGAAAGGTCATTCATTATATTTAAAGTAGATTACAATAACTTTATTTAAGATTTAGACAAATTACATACCGATAAATTGTTTGAGGATTATTACATTCACGTTCTATGAAGTGTGGCGCGTGTGTTTAATGACAATCTTGACATTTACTTTCCGTTGAACCGTTAGTCAAATTTTTTAAAATAATTATTTTACCCTCAAATGTTTAAAATAATAACGGTCAAATACTTCAACTGTGTATAATTCGCCAAAATCTCCGTGTAATTTAACTTTGTATTAATATGACCCAATTTTAGGGACTTTTTTTGTCTTGTCTAAACCATGCAAGTCGATCAAAATGGAAAAAAGTTACGATAATGGTACACGCAATCAAACATGGAAAGAGGACCATCAACAATAGTTTATTAAAATGACAAAAGAAAGGCAAGAAATTAAAAAAACACAAAGTAGAAGGTCTAACGTATAGTACCATTTAGAGAAGTGTTACTATTAACTATCGAGTACGAGTATATTAACTGTATTATAAAACCCTTTGCATAAAAGGGTTTTAAAGCGGTGAAATGTTAGTGAGTGAAAAATTAACAAAGAGACAAAGCTTAAGTGGTGAGACAGAGTTACATATAGTGTCATATACGCACATGGAGGTAGAGAGAGATAGAGATGGAGCTGGGGTAGAGAGAGAAAGTAAGCTCGTCATGTTTGCCATCTGTTGTACTTTGGAGAACTATCCGGGTTTTCCAAAGCCCACTTTTTTGCTGGTAGAGACTCGTGAGGTGTGATGGTGATGAAAACGAAGGTGGCCCCATTCCATGCTCTCTCTTCTCTCTGCAGATTCTCTCTCCGGATTGTAACGCACAGAGCTTTCGAACCCTAATTTTTTCAGACTCAAACCCTAATGTTGTGCGAGTGCTGATCTGCAAATGCAGGGCAAAGGTGAGATTTTCTGGGAATTTATTCTTGTGTAATCTTTGAACGTGGTTCTACTGCTGATCTATAAAATGTCTGTTTTTTTTTTTTCTGATTGTGTGGTGGGTTTTGATATGCAAAATGTGGGAATTTTTAGGCGGTTGTCTTTAATTTTTAAAAATTTTGAACTTTATAGACTTTCTGGATGGTGTTATAGCACTTGCTATTGCTCTCTCTGTCTCTCTCTCTCTCTACACACACACACACACATATACATACACATGTATGTGGCGATACATGCATAATTTGATAACTTTATTTATCATAGTTTTGAAATTCTATAGATTTGACTTCTGGTCATCTGAATTTCCCTCATTTTTAAATTTAGTAAGATTCTATCTATTTGGGATCCTATTTTTGTATAGTTCAAATTTCTGTAATTTTTATTTTATTTATTTATTTTTTGTCTTCTTTCAAGAATTGTTGAGTGCAATTTCAGGATATCAGTGTTCTTTCTTTCTCTGCGTATATTTAACTTTTTGGGGCGACATTGGAGGGGCCTGTTGTGGTTTCACTGGTTTGCCTGAATGTTTTAGGATTTACTGTAGAAGAGAGCACACTTGAGATTGAAGAGTTGATGCTACCTTTGGAAGTCTCATTATTTATCTAACTAAGGGTAAACTGCACGAGGCTCCCGCCGTTGCGGGGTCTGGAAAGGGTCAGACGCAGCCTTACCGAATGTGGAGAGGCCATTCCTTGTTTTGAACCCGTGACACGGATTATTTATATAACTATATTTGTAAATTCTCTGCATGTGTTGCTTTCTTTTTTTCTTTTCTTTTTTGTAATAGTAGGATGGTGTGAACCTGGAGTTCTAGTGTTTGGTTTTCCATTGGTTGATATATGAAGATTTTTATGTTATTATCATTTTTCTTTTGATTGAAAATGTGGGCAATTTGCACTTTTATCTCATTTTTGGGGAAATCTGTATAGTTTATACTTTTCAAATTCCAATGTTCTCATAAATTAAGGCAAATGAACGATGTAAAAGTGGAAAGAAGAGATTTTAGAAGAAAAGCAAGTCGATTTTGAATAAATTCTACACTTGAGACATGGATTGGATGGTTGAACTGTTTAGTTTATGAATTTGTCTTCCCCTTTTGATCCTAAAATTTCATGCCTAATATTGGGACCAAACAGTTTTAGATTTAACATGTTAATGGTTATATATTTCCTTGTTTTTTTTTTTTAATTTTTTTTTATCAAACAAAGAAATATGTACCTTAAAATTCTATCTACTTTAATTTTATATCTTTATATACATTTATGCGATTGATTGTTACTGCCGCTGCTGTAGTACTACATCATAGGTCAAGTGGTTGAATAGCACATAAATATATTAAATGGAATCAAAACCTTTCTACATCTGACATCTGGTCTGGAATTATTAACCTGGTTTTGAATTGCCTATGTGCCTGAAAGAGATTAACCAAATGAGTGTAAATGTATTTTAGGAAAAGGAGTAAATTATTAGATTACCTTAAATATGATCCTAGTTTAAGTTTTAGGCTTTTAGCCTATTGGGATAACAACACTTCAGCAAAGAAGACTCCCCTCTTCGTACCGAGGTAAGAAAAGATATAGTGAGAAAAAATAGAAAAGAAGAAAATTGGAGGGACAACCTATACTAATCCAAAAAATGCATTATATGTCTAATTATAGGTAACAAGTAACCTTAACACATTTGATCCCATAAACATGGAAACAGCTTTTGCAGTTCAGGTTAGTTAATCACATTATATATCAAAGTCAAATCTTGCAAATGCATTTCTCTGTGGGCACTATAATTTCTTGTACTTTTCTTTCCTTCTGTCAGTCTTTTGGTTTTGATTTTTTCTGAACCAAAAAAAGGAAAAAGGGAAAACAGAAGGGAAAAGAACCAATGAGCCAAAGAAACGATAAAAATGACATAGGTATCAGAGAGAAAAAAATTTACACTGGCTGTTAGCTACCTAATGCAACCTTCCTTTTTCCAGGCTTGAGACTGGCTGTGTAAGGAATAGGATGCTAGGCATGGCATAGATGGAGTTTATAAGGCTCTCCATAGGTACCAGAGAAAAGTTTTTACGCTTACTGTTAGCTGCCTAATGCAACCTTATTTTCTTATACTAGGCATGACGTAGCGGAGTTATATATATATTAAAAAAAAAAGAACGCAAAACTCACTATTATGCCTCTATGTTTCAATTATGATATTGTGTTTAACTTGCACAGATTAGCTAAAGAATGACAATGTTATTTGCCATATCATTTGGCCATGTTAGGTCCAATTGCCTCTTGTTGCCTATTGTATTAGGCTCTTTAAATTATACAGGACTTCAATTAGATGCAAAATTTTCAAGATTCTAAATGCAAACGTATTATTCTTGTCAAAACTGTTACTTTTATCGACTAAGTGATGTATGTATTTGTAGCAATGAACTTGCAAAATTGGTAGAAATGTTAGTCTTTCACAATTTCGGCAGTATATGCTGGTGTAATTTATTTCAAATGATTTCACCTATATCAACACACAACTTAGTCAAATTCACTAGTCTTTCTTTCTATTTCTCTGCCTCACTCAGAAATTTAAATGATTTAGACAAAACTAAAATATCTAAGAGGTTATTTACATAATTTTAGTAAGAAAGATACTAAGGTCATCTATAAGGCTCTAGTTGCTATGTATGGATAAAGGTGTCATTTTGTGACATCTATGAGCATATGATGATGTTTCATTTTTCAGTTCTAGATGGTGACCGAATGTCAAACCATTTGTGACAATGGATAATTTCTTTTATTAGACACATCCCTATAGCTTATGTTGTTGATCTGCAAAATGTTGTATGAACATTGATACAGGGTGTAAATTTGATGAAATTTTGGACATGTTGAGGTGGTGGATTCTAAAAGCAAGACTAGAACATGCCAAGCCATGACAATTAATAAATGTGATATATGTTACATATTTTTATATATTATGTCTATCTTGTGCTTTATCTTCATCAGAACTTGATACGACTTCTCCGATTGATTACTTAATTTATCTAATTCTTCTGGTGTATTAAAAGATTCAAGTTATGCTGTAATTTCATAAAGCACTATTTCTTTTTATTTTTTTTGGAGCTGGAAAAAATGGTGACTCTTTCTTGGAAGCATGTTCAATCATTTGTGTGGCATGCCAACCATGTGCCTGAAGTTGAATTTTTTTATTCCAAGGTACTGAACATGTATATTTTAGAGCTGTGCATGGAAGAAACAGCTATTCTAAGGAAATCCCTGTGCTACTTGGACTGGAAGTTGCATTGGTGAGGTGTGGATGATTTTTTTCTCCATGTGATAGAAAGTTTAGTGTACTCACTAAGTGGACTTTTAGAAAAATCCAATTGGCCAAATTTCTTTTCGGCATCTATTTTTAATTTCCTTCCTTTTTGCTGATGAGCTCCATAAATTTCTGTTACATATTATTTCCTTCTCCATTTTCTGTTTTCCAAATTGACTTCATGGTACTCTCTCTCTCACACACACATTGCATGTACTCGCATGCATACATTGTAGTATTTTATGACTTGGAAATATGGTACTGTTTCCTTTCTTCTGGAAATTTTGGGGCAAGTAGCACGAGTGCTATTGTGATTTATCAGAAGGTTTTTAGATTTTTCACGGGAACACATACAAAATTTTGATTCTGGAGATTTTTGAGTTTATGCAAGTTGTGGAGAAACATATATCCTTGTCTTATTATATTTATTTTCTTGTATCCCATTGCTGCAGATGTTCCAATGATTATTCAGTGGTTCATACTTGAAGTTCTGATATGAGGAAGTTTGTCAATTTCTTTTCCATAAATTGATTTAAAGATGGAGATTTCCATTTCATCAACATTGTAGAAACAAGTTTCTTTGAGAGCAAGATAGACTCGGCCTTTCATGCTGGTGTTTGTTGATTAGTGCAAAGCAAGAAAGACACTGTAAATGAAGCAGGACTGCAGTAAGTCAGTAAAGATGTTATTCAACAGAGACATTGAGGGCTTGCATGATGATGGTTTTGAGGGGTCGATTGATGAGCACCGCATTTTCACAGAGGTTTTCTTTGGGAATGATAGTGGTAGAACTAGTAAGAGGAGTCTTGTTACTGGAGTTATCAATTTTGAATGTGAATACAGTAAGCAAACAGACGCGTCTCTTTGTTCAACCAGTGAAACCTCAGCCATAACAACTCAGGATGACTCTTGTAATGTAAAGGAGGATTCTAGAGGAAATCCTGGACCTTGTTGTTTCTCTGAAGGACATGCTTTGTTAAAGAGGAGTGACCATGACGTGAATGTTAAACGGATGAAGTTATCGGGTAATGAGCTTTCTAGTGCTGAACCTTATTTGGGAAAGGTTATAAAATCGTCATCTCCTTTGAAAGAAGTTGATTCTTGTAAATCCCATCCAGCTTCACATTCTGTTTATCGTAGTGTAACATGTCGCTTAGTTGAATCATCCAGTCAGGGTGTTAGATCCAGTTGTTTTCTGCTTAGGCGACATGTTGAAATGGACAGAGGTGATATGGGTGACAGAGATGCTTCTAAGTGTGGATTATCAAGCTTAGATAGAAGTGATGGGAAGGAAGTTGTTGCAAATAAAGCCATTGCTTCACCTGTTTCTCAGGAGAGCTTTGCCACCAAGCTTTTGGTTGTGAGTCCATCTGCAATTGTTGCAAATAAGTCTGCACCTCTTCAATATGCCAATAAAAGATGGAACAAATCCAACTTTTTGGAAGTGGATTTAGCTGAAATTTCATTGAAGAGCGACTCTTTGAAGGATCCCCGTCCTCTTCTCCGCAACCACATCAATCACCTGCTTAGATCAGCGGGATGGGAGATTGGGAGGCGTATAAGAGAACATACTGTTAATGGTGAATATGTTTATAGGTCACCTCAGGGACAACCTATTCGTGAATTTCGTAGAGCTTGGGATTTATGTGGTCAGAGTTTGTTTGCTGATGGAAGCTATTTTGTGCAGGAAAGTGATGGTAAACAATGGACTGATATCACTGAATTCTTATCTGATCTATCTAATACATTGATAGAAATTGAGGAAGAATTGATTGATTATGAAACTATAACTACATTGGCTCATCGGTGGTGTCTTCTGGATCCCTTTGCATATGTGGTGTTTATTGACAAGAAAGTTGGTGCACTGAGAGCTGGAAATGTAGTTAAAGCAAAGAGAAGTTTTGTGATCGATACGTTTGCAATAAATGATGCTGTCTTGGCCCTGGAGTATGTGGATAGTATTGAAAACCAGTTTGCTGACAGACATGCGACGGATCGGATTTGTGGCTCTTCTCCATTAACAGAAAGTGCATTGACAGTTTTTGAGGAGAATAACACTTTTTGCAAGGAGCAATGTGGCAATGGAAGTCCTACAGATTTTGAGCAGTCGCAGAGAGGTGCAGTGAAAGATTGGAAGGGTGTATCCACTTATCTATCTGAGGAAAAATATGTACATTCGGCAGACAATATCAATGTAACCTGTACGCGGTTTGGAGAAATATCGGAGAACAAAAAGAGGGGCTTGTATCAGAGATCTTTACCAGCTGGTGGGTCAGATTGCATTTGTGACCACTCCTGTAATAGCCTCTATGAAGTTCCCATCACTTCTGGAAATACTGATGTCATTCTTGGAGGGTCTGAAACCATCTCCCCTCATCAAGATAGCAATACAAGTTCCCAAAGCTGTCATAGGCACAGCTCTGACCATGATGCGGAAATGCCTTTGCAAGTTGTCAAATATGAGAAAGTAGATAAAACTTTTGAAAGTAAAGTTCATAAGGTGAGAAATCAGTTGCAGGGGTACGTGGATGACCATCAAAACTTCACAAATGGTGAAAAGGAGGGTGGGCAGTGCATTGAAGCTCCATCATTTAGGGTGGATGATGCATCCTTTGCAGAAGATGTTATGTTGGAAAAGAAGGCACACAAAAAATCGAAAAAGATATCTGAAATGAAACTGAGCACACTATATCGAGATGACAGGTTAGTTCTGTCTACTTCTTGTAAGGGTAAACTACATGACATTGATGAAAATAGCATTCAATTCAAATCAAGAGGAGTCAGGGAGTATTTCGTACCTGATGTAAAGAGTAGTGGAAGTTGTAAAACGTCGTCTCTTTGCTCGTCTGAGCATTGGACTGGGGAACAGTTAAGATCTAAGAAGTTCCGTTGCAATTCTTTAGCTTCCAAGAAATTGGTTCAGGTTACTCGTGACAGCAAGCATCCGAAGGAGCTCAATTTTGACAGTGATACTGATGAAGCCCCTGTACATGTAAAGAATGATTCTCTGGTCTCTCAAACCTGGAGGCGAGTCAATAAATCAGAAAGACCTGACACCCAAGAGAAAAATGGAGAAAAGCAATCAAATAGATGCCAGCTTAAGGATGATGATCTTTTGATTTCAGCAATCATAAAAAACAAAAGCTTCAGGTCCAATGCCATTCGATCCACCCCAAAAATGAATGCCAGCAAATCAAAAGCTCTGAGGAAGCGCAAGAGCCAAAAGGGCAGTTGCAGGTTGCTTCCAAGAAGCCTAGGCAAGGGTGGAAATCACTTCATGAACGGGAAGTGGTCTGCCTCAGGTGTAAGAACTGTATTGTCATGGTTGATTGATTCTGGGGTTGTTACTCCTAATGAAGTGATCCACTACCGAAATCCAAAGGATGACGCTGTAGTTAAAGATGGTTTAATTTCTCGGGAAGGGATCTCATGTAAGTGTTGTAGTAAAGTGCTTTCTGTGTCCGAGTTCAAGATTCATGCTGGTTATAGGCTGAACCGTCCCTGTTTGAATCTTTTCATGGAGTCTGGTAAGCCATTCACCTTATGCCAGCTTGAGGCTTGGTCAGCTGAATACAAGGCCAGGAAAAGTGCCACTCGCACTGTACAAGTTGATGAGATGGATCAAAATGATGATAGTTGTGGCCTGTGTGGTGATGGGGGTGAGTTGATATGCTGTGATAATTGCCCATCAACTTTTCATCAGGCATGCTTATGTGCACAGGTTTGTCTTTTGCTTGCATTACAGATCTTCTTAGTTCCCTCTTTTTTAGTCCAATACTGTTTTTAGTTTTTTTTTTTTAATTATTCTTTTCTATGTATTTATTGTTCTAAAGCTTGTCTAGAACCTCCACTGTACTGTGTATATAGTCATATCTTTTCGATATTTGCTATGTTGTTTTGATTTTAAATTTTACTTGCAATTCTTTGTGAACCACTAGAAATACTTGTTTCTCTAAAACTGATTAGTATGGTTACACTATGAAGGAGAGTTTCATGGCAAGTGATCTTGATCTTGTCAAATAAGTGTGTTTGCAGTAGTATTCTCCTAGAATAACATGTCGGGACAGACATCCCAAATTTGTATGCAGCTAGGATCCAGAGCTTCTAGTATGTTCTGCAAATGAGTAAGTTGTTGGGTACTTTTCCGGTGGCTCTTTTGAATTAACGATGTAATTTAATCACAATCGATACTTGATACATGCCCATAAAATATAAATCACCAGTTTATTAGAATTTTGTTGAAAATTTATGCCAGTATCCACCGTACTGTGTGTATGTAGTCATATCTTTTGGATATTTTCTATGTTGTTTCGATTTTAAATTTTACTTGCAGTTCTTCGTGAACCACCAGAAATACTTGTTGCTCTAAAACTGATTAGTACAGTTACACTGTGAAGGAGAGTTTCATGGTTAATGATCTAGATCTCATTAAATAAGTGTGTTTGCAGTATAATTCTCCTAGAGTAACATGTTGGGACAGACATCCCAAATTTGTATCCAGCAAGGATTCAGAGCTTCTGGTATGTTCTGCAAATGTGCAAGTTGTTTGGTACTTTTCTGGTGGCTCGTTTGAATTAGCGATGTAATTTAATCACACATGCCCATAAATCATCGGATATTAGAATTTTGTTGAAAATGTATGCCAAAATTGAGAATTTTTAGCTAAGCTACACTTATTAGGACTATATTGGATATGGTGTAGCAAGATGATTTAATACACAGCAAGCTGATGGATATGATCTAGATCTTGTTAAATAAGTGCGTTTGCAGTAGAATTCTCCTAGAGTAACATGTCGGGACAGACATCCCAAATTTGTATCCAGCAAGGATTCAGAGCTTCTGGTATGTTCTGCAAATGTGTAAGTTGTTGGGTACTTTTCTGGTCGCTCGTTTGAATTAGCGATGTAATTTAATCACACATGCCCATAAATCACCAGATATTAGAATTTTGTTGAAAATGTATGCCAAAATTGAGAATTTTTAGTTAAGCTACTCTTATTAGGACTATATTGGATATGGTGTAGCAAGATGATTTAATACACAGCAAGCTGGAGTGGCTTTCTTAAACGGATGGGGACATAATTATATTGAAACTCAGAAGCAAATTTGGAGTGTCGCATTCGGGGCTGAATAGTTAGGAATGTGGTGGAGTATATTGGAATACCAATGTTATATGACATATTTAGCTATGTTGTCGATGCAGTGGTCTAGATGTCAAAATTTGATACAGGTATGGACTTCAAGATTCAGACTTACCAAAATGAAAAACACTGATTTTTGAAACAACATTTAATTCAATTAAGTAGCATTAAATTATTGATTTCATGGAATAGTTTGAATTCATGTAACTGCATCTTATGCATCGTGTCATACCATAGTTGTCAAAATTCCTAGGCAACCCAAGTTATAAGAAGCATGAATACTTCTACAAGAGTAACGTACCCGTGTCGGATACTCACGGATACGTGTCCGATACTTCCTAAACGTATCCATAATTAAATTTTTTTTTTAACACGTATCCGATACTTATTAGATACTTCGACCATGTATATGATACTTCTCAGATACTTCAGAACACATTTCTAACAAGTTTTGAACATTAAAATGTAGCTTTTCCAACAACAATTTCATAGTATAATTGTTAAGAAAAGTTTAAATTTATTTAAAAAAGAAGTGTTGAGGTATATATCATAATTTAGTGCAAAAATTTTCCACGCAAATTATGCAAAATGATTCTTAACTTTTATTTTGTTTGTTACTCATAATATTTTATAAAGAAATGTTAATAACTCTATTTTTTGTATATATAAAACTACAATTTTTTATTTTTATATTGCCGTACCCGTATCCTATTTTTTTGAGATTTGTTATATCGCCGTACCCGTATCATATCGTACCCATGTCCCGTATCCGTATCCATGCTTCCCAACAATTGACATAGCATAAAACACAGGCAATTATTCATTGAATAGTTAATATATGTTACATGTTCAGATTCTATTCTTTCTCAATAAATATATACTGTGGCAGGACTGAAGGAGTAAAAAGTGAATATCTATATGAATACTCATTAACAATAACTAACACTAAGAAACTGTCTTTCAATTTTTTTAAAATTTAATTTAGGTTGAAATAAGATACAATAAAGGCAACAAGGTGTGTTCTTTATATCTCTAAACTTCAACTCTATCTGTTTGTAGTTTTATTTTCATTTGTAACACCAGGGAAGGGGAAGTTTCAAGTGGATTGAGAAGGCAAGACGTGACTGCATGCGGTTTAAATAAATTTTTTCACTAAAAAGCATAGAATGGCAATACAAGATTCATGCAGTCAAATCCAAGTAGTCGGAACAAGTCTTTGTCAAGTCTAGCTGATTCATTTTTAGTTTTGTTTGAGTTTCAGTAAAGTGCATCGAAGCCCTACATCAATACCTCTATTCACATAAATATAGAAATTTAACAAAAGTGAATGTTGAATGGGTGATAACTTGGTAGAAAAGATTACTGCCTAGATGTTATCTAGTTGCCCAACTGGTGCCAAAAACCTGGGCGACCACCACATTATCTCCCTCTGGTTGAGGATCACCTTAGTGTTTTGGGCAGCTTTCATCATCTAGCAGTCCCCCAGGTGTAGCAACAATGTCTGACCTCAATGAGGTGACTACTTATTAGCTTAGAAAATGTTTGCAAGAACAAAGTGTTAATACCTCATACTGTATGATAGATATTGAATTGCCTCAAAATTTAGTTCGGATGTTAAATGAAAATTCTTGGAGATAGAATCATATTGTGATGCGGTGTGGAAATGTTGTACCTATCACATTGGGAATGTTTTCTACTATGGTACTGGGGGTTCAGATTGCAGCTCGAAGTGATGCACAGCTTGATAAACCAGAACCTTGGGGAGATCTCTGTAGCTGGACGTTATCTTTTTATGGAAGGTCTGAGACATGCCAGTAAGTTAGGGTTTGCTTGAGATACACTTGGTCATCCAAGTGTTCTCTGCAGTACTCTATCACGACATTGTCTGAGATACTCTGTGCACAGCACCCTTCGACAAGGGCAGTGGGACACAAATTAAGTGACTCAGACAACGCCTACATCATGAAATGAGGACTATGACACGATACCATAAATTATATCATGGTTAAATGGACCACGATATACCACTCATACATTATGATCAAAAGGCCATGAAGTAATAATGTAGACCACACTATATCCTCATGGGAATTATAACACGATCATGGTAGCCATGCTGCCAGCAATCATGGGAATTATAACACGATACCTAGCTTGCCATATCCTCAAGGGCCTAACTCTACCGTGATAGGTACTTACAAAAAAAAACTACTGTGATAGGCCTATTCGGCCCAAGGGGTTATAAAAGGGGATCACACCAGAGTGATGATTGCACAAAGTAGGATCATGTCACAATCTTGGGTTATAATGCAGTCCCCTGTCGCACCATGGCCACAACAACCTTGTAAAATCGAGGGAAAGAGAAAATTTCACATGGTCGGGCGACGCTAATGCAGAACACAGCCCACACATAACTGAGAATCAAGCTCAAAAAGCTCCTAGCCTGGGCAAGTACGGGGCACTTGAGTGTCTTTACATCTTTAAGAAGCCAGTTTCTTGGTCCTTTGGTTTTGTTGATTACTGTGTCCTGCCACATGGCACTAAGTCTTCCGTTTATTTCCAGAAGATGTTTTCTTCTTTTGACATGTGTTTCAAAGGGACCTATCTCACACGTTAACTAATGTGTAGGAATTAGGAATCTAGAAAAAATAATAATACCATAAGAAGTGCAAACTAGAAAACTAGGTTGCATGATTCCAAATGATAAGGAATTCAATTACAAATCTGATTTTTACCAGTAGAACATTGAATTTCAAATATAGTTGCGAAAGATATGTCAAAAGGAGCGCATTAAATAGCACAATTCCTTTAGTGCTTCAGAATTTTCAATTGTCACAGCTTTCTAACCCATTCTCCTCATTTTTCTTACCATCAATGTGATCAATATTCCTGAAGGTAATAACTGCAGAGTTTCAGTGACATGGAGTTTACAAAGTTCCTTATACTATTTGACTCTGTAATTTGTTTGCATGGATGGAAAATTAGCATTTCAAAAGATCATCATATTAGAAGTTGTTTATATGATAGATGTTAACTTTTGATTTGCAAAGGAAAAGTATGAATATTTTAACAGAATTTCTAGAGTGTTATAGAATCAGTACTGTGATGCATTGTGAAAATGTTGCATGTGGCACATTGGAGATGTTCGTAGCTAATGTGTAGGAACTAGGAAAAAATGTTATACCATAAGAAGTGCAAACTAGAAAAAGTAGGAAGCGCGATTCCACACGCTAAGAAGTGTGATTATAAAGCTGATCTTTAAACAGCAGAAGATTGAATTAAATTATGGTAGCAAATGTTATGTCAAAGTGAATGCATTAATTGCGTTTATACCATAAGAAGTGCAAACTAGAAAAAGTAGGAAGCGCGATTCCACATGCTAAGAAGTGTGATTATAAAGCTAATATTTAAACAGCAGAAGGTTGAATTAAATTATGGTAGCAAATGTTATGTCAAAGGGAGTGCATTAATGGTGTTTATAAAGCACAAATCCTTAAATGCTCCAAAATTATCACAATTTCTTTTCTGCCTATCACTTGTGACAACTATGATAAAAATTCTTAAAAGGTAATAAAATCTAAGTTTATATATGGTATTAGATTATTTGTTTTGTTTGCATGAATGGAAAATGGCCACTTCAGAGAAAGACCATTACATCAAATTTTGTTATATTAATTAAATTACAAAGAAGATTGTTATTTAGGTGGCTGCTAAACAGGAAGTGATCTAAGATTCTGAAGGTATTTAATATTAAGCCCTGTTTAGTCAACCAGATAGGAGGCCCAAATAGGAGAGTTTATCTACTGGATAGGATATGATAGGAAATCATATTCAATGGAATTGATATATCCCTATCCCGCATTTGGAACAAGATTGGATTGGAGTTGCAGATATGAAGTCTAATCCTACTACCTTTTTTTGGACGAGTTAATTCTACTACTGCTTTTAGATTGCTACTCAATAGGTAGTTCACAAATCAACAATTTCCAGAGATTCAAAAAAAAAGTTATTGATGAAGTTTCAACAACATTCAATATCTAAGTTTTTAAAAAATTAAATAAAACCTTCTTATAACGAAAAGGGAACTTTAGATTGTTCAGATTTAAAGAAGGAAGAAAAATACAGCTGAAAGAGCAAACAAGACAAAGAAGAGAACAAGAAAAGAAAGAAAACCCTAGCAGATTTCTCTCTCAAATGAAATTGGGAGAAAAAAAAGAAAAGAGAAAGAAGAGGAGGCAATGATGGCTTAGACTTTAGTGGTTTGGTTGTTGGTTAAATGGGCAATGGTGGCCTGGTCTGTTGTGGTTCTCACCCGTCTCTTTTATTTCTCAGGCAACGAATCGGAATGAGCTGCCCTAGTCAAAAAGGTCAAAGGGGCTCCTCATTTATCCACTCCCAAACAGGATATATAAATGCTGGCCACCCTCCCCCCCACCAAAAATGGTATTATATGGTTATCCTTGAGCTGTACATCATACCTGAACAGATACTTAAATCAAACACATTGTATGGCAAATTGAATTTTTTTCACCCACCAAAAGACGTGTTTGGATGCATGAAGAGTCACATTGTTATTCAGTGGCATTATGGTCAATTGTTGAGAGAGATCATACATGTATCTCTCCCTAGATCATCTAATGAGGAGGGTGGACTTGTTAGTCTCGAGGGGATCAATTACTTTGGCAACTTTTCCAGGTCATCTTTAGCATCCTTGAGAAGCTTTTTTGGACATTGCTTTTTAGGTTTCCTGAATTTATTTTGTATTGTTATTTAATTGACTTAAAAGGATTTTTCATCCTTCCATCTTGCAATCATTCCTTTTTCTTTTCAATTGTGCTGCTTGTTTCTTATGAGAAAAAGAAACCTATATACTATGCTGCTTGCACTTTCAAGACCATGCAGTTGGTACCACAGTTACTATATGTTTTTTCGTATCATTCAACCTTTGATATTTTTTTTGTAGTTTTATATTCGATTCTTTCTATCCAATCATTTGATTAATTTTATTTCTATCATAAATCTGACTATAACTAAACCTATTATTTAATATTTGAATATCTTATTTAATGTGGAAAAGAGAAGCATGATGATAAATGATGGTATTTGTAGGCTTGGTTCATAGTGCTACCATAGGATGTATCAGTTTTTGAATCTTAGATACTTTACTAAAGAGGTTTCTTAGACAAGGGAACAGTTGCTAATGTATAGTTGTGTGGAGATATTGATGCTAACTAGCACACTCGCATGCATGTGGGTCCAGGGGGAGGGGCTGTTATTATTTGTTAGTTATATGTCATTTTGATGATATGGTACTTGTGAAAATTTCATTTATTTTATTTCAAGACTAAGTCATCTTCTTTGTTTAGCAGCTTATCTAGACTAAGATCTAGATAGATTGTCAAGAATGTTCAATCAATATTTTTTTGCCACATTCATTTCAAAATTACCAGTACTCAAATAGCATGCATACTTGCTATAAAGTAACCATATCTGCATAAAGCGTGTATAGGATACGATACTTGTTTGATTGTGTAGGATGTGTGTTTTATATTTTATTAGATGTATCCATAATTTTGAACATGTGTTTTCAGTACTCCTTAACATCTGTCTGTCAGGCTATAGACATCAAGATGCGCTCCTTCTAGTACAAAAGTAGAGTATATCTTTGAAAAATAGATAGATAATAGTCTTATAATTTTAATAAATTCATAAAATTTCTTGTTCATCATTTACATATTTCTGTAATTTATTTATTATCATGTCCTGCTATATAGCCTAGGATTTATCGTATAGGCGCATCGACATATCTTGAGTCTGTTTCTATACTTCATTGATCCTTAAACAATATAACATGGAAATAAAATAATGGATTTTATTGTAATTTGTGAAGAATAGGTCTGGCCCATAGTTTCTCCCTGGCATAGATGTAGAAGGAAGGCCCACAGATAACCCTAGAGTAGGTCTATATATTCATTTTGACCTTACATAGAAGACCACAGCATCTCCTTACAGCAGTCATAGTTTGGCTGCTATGATGTTTTTGCTCAAAGAAGACGACGAAGACAATGGATATGTTAGCATGCTGTTATATTTCAAAAATCGGATCAGTGATTTACCTGATACTATTGAACTTCGTGCCATAATCTATGAGGTTTGATGAGAATTTTTTATGATATGGGTTGATCTTTTGGGTCTAGTATTTGAAGATTTTTGAGTGAATTTGATCTTAATTTTATTTGGCTGTAGTGGATTTTGGTGAATTGCCTAGTAGATCATTTTTTTATCCTTTTTCTGTTTTAAGATGCATTGGATGTTAGGACACAGATGAACCTGTATGTGTATGCCTTGGGCAATAATTTCTTGTTCACTGGTTTCTGGATCATAGTTATTGATATCTTTTGCTTCAAAAGTGTATGTTGCTCTCGCATTCTGCATTTGACTGATTGGTTTAAGAATTACTCTTCTGGGGAAGGCAATCAAACCTATCATCATTATCCTGAAAATTTCTTGTGGTCCACTTAAACTGTCAAGTTTAGAACATTTTCTTGTGCTTTGTTTGGTTTTGTTGCAATTGTGATTGTTGTGGAGGTGTAGTGTTTTTTTTCTTTTTGTTTTATTGCCTTGGATATCTAAAACGAATTAACTTGATTTTTTTTTTCTTTCCTTTAGGAGCTCCCTGAAGGCAATTGGTATTGTCCAAACTGCAGTTGTCGGATTTGTGGATTTGTTGTTCATGGTAACGAGGCTTCAAAATCCCCTGGTGCATTAAAATGTTCGCAGTGCGAGCATAGATGTAATTTTCTCCTCTCAACCCTTGGTAGATTATTTCTTGGATCTAAATATGTCTTGAATGCGTGTGGGGGTTTAAAAGCGTTTCAAGGGATGAACAAGTCACAATATTATTTGGACTTAAATAGTGTTCAAGTGAAATTGACACGTTGATAGCTTCTACTTCTAGCAGAAAGATGCATCATGTGACGCCTGTTAAATATTTGGAAAACGGGGCGCTATAATAATGGGTAGCAAAACTTCATAATTGTCTTCTTCTGCTCAATTTCGTCTGCAAACTGCAACTCCAAATTTCCATTTCCTTTAAAAGCGTGACTATGTATCCAATGATCATGATATAATCTTCCTATAACAAATATAGGCACAAAAATTTTCCTTCATTGGTCCAAATATGTGTATGCTTGCTCCAGTTTGCCAGTATGCTTTTTTATTTTCTTGAATGGTTACGAACTTTATATGTTTTAAGTATATACTTAAATGGGTTACAGGTAGTTAAGCTTGGTTGGTTCTATTGTTTGGAGTATGTAGTTACTATCATATATATATATATATATATATATATATATATATATATATATTTATTCTAATAACAATTAGTGGTAAATTAATATGAATATCTTCCTAGCTAACTCGGTTTTGAATTATTTCCTTGCTTACTGCTTATTAGTCTTTTTGTACGAAAATAGTTCCAATATATATTTTAACTCTACATGGTGTCTATTTTATTCATGAAGCTTTTTATGAGAATTTATATTTCTACCTCTCCTGACTATTGTGATGCCTGTGAACAGACCATGAAGCATGCCTGAAAGGAAAGGGTATCCATGGAGGAGTGACTACTGATACCTGGTTCTGTGGTGAAGGCTGTCAGGAGGTTAATTGCATTACTTTAATATTCCAGTTTGATTTAAAAGTATCTATGGTAATAAGAAAGAAAATGTTCTGATGTGTAGGTCTTGAATCTAATTGTAGACCTCAAATTTAGTTACCTCGTGTTGTTTTGCATAAGAGACATAAGATTGCCATTTTTGAATTGCCATCATCTGTATATTAGTTTGTTCTCCAATATCCTGAAGTTCCAAGGGCAGTGTTTGAAAAACTTTAAAGCATGTAAAGATATCAGATTGAACCATTTGGGACCAAGGAGATTGTTTCTTGCTTTTCTTAGTGAGGTTGAACCTTCTGCATGTGAGCCTAGAAATGAAAACTCTCTTGTAAATTCAAGTGCAGGTCTGATAGAAGATCCATGCGCTTGCACATCAATTAGTGTTCTGTCAAATGTAGTTGTTCTGTTTTCAAAGACCTTAACTCACTTGTATATGCAGGTTTACTCAGGTCTTCAGTCTTGTGTGGGACATGCAAATCTTTTATCTGATGGATTCTCTTGGACACTTCTAAGGTGCATTCATGGCGACCAAAGAGTTCATTCTGCTCAAAGATTTGTTGCTTTGAAGGCAGAATGCAACTCAAAATTAGCTGTTGCTCTTAAAATCATGGAGGAATGTTTTCTCTCCATGGTAGATCCAAGAACTGGCATAGACATGATACCTCATGTATTATACAACTGGGGGTCAGTGCTTCTGTTTGATGATTCTCCCAATTATCTTTTTCTTTATATATATATATATATATATATATATATATATATATGTATATGTATATATATCTAGGTTGTCTGACTTACATATAACTCCCTCCCCTGCCCCCATTTCTCTCTAACAAAAAAAAGTACCATTATTGTCTTGATTCAGTACAGAAATACTGTCCTTTCCATCTTCGTGCTGAAAATTTGTGTAACTGTCGTGCTACTGTCATTGCAGTTTTTTCATTCTTTCTACCCCCCTGAATTTATGCAGTTAATGCCAACACATTGGTTGTTATTGTTTAGTGCATTACTCTGATCTTAGTGTTGCCCCTTTAGCAAAATTTTCCTCGGTATTGCATCCATTTGTAAGCATTATCTTTGATTTGTCAGCTTATTTTTTGGCTGCCCACTTCCTTGAAATTTATGGAAGTTGAGTTTAATTTGACCTAAATTTTGCCTTTATATTTAGAAGTTAGTTAAATTGTGAAATATATGGAAAATGCCAAGAAAATTATTTATGAAATGTCTAATGTCTTGGTTGCATCTTCATCAACTCGTAGTATTTTCATAAACAGTTTGGTACTAACTACTAAGACAAGAAGAGAAAATTGCACATTGACTAACATGTTGTAGCATGGCTTCTAAATTAACCCAATTCAGTATGTGTGCAGCGTTTTTTTTTTATGAGTTTTGATGCTCATTTATATGACGAAAGGAATGTGGATTTCTAATATGGTATTTGATGATACGTTTGCAAATGGTTTTTCATGGAAGTGATTCTTTAGGAAGCTAATTCGATGGAAAGAGCATGGAGGTGCTTTCTGTATTACACTTTTGAGAAGCATTTTGTTTTCTCCACTATGTAATTCTTACTTCGATGGAATTCCTAAACTGACTTTATGTCCTTGTAGTTATTGAATGAATTCAGAATTATTTAATTGTTATCAAAACAACTTATTACTTGTAGAATTTGCAAAAATATCAACCATGAAATCCATTCATTTCCAGTGGAAGTAGTTACCGTGGCATTCTTGCTAGTTCTTTTCCAATGTGTTCTTGCACTGTAATAAATTACTCTAGGTAAGTAATCAATTTTTGGATGACCCCAACTTGTACAGTTGTTATATAAGGAAATATACTTCTCAATATATTTTAATTCATATAGGTCACTTGTAATATCTCCATGTCGGAAAATTTCTTTTAAGATTTTTAAGTGTTTCTTGTGAAAATTGAAATTTCCATAGTTTTGTTAGTTTTTGTTTCAATATACTATACAATATTATAATACAATAGAAACATAATTTAGAATATCATAGACTAAATACTTCGTTGTGAATGTTAGTTATCTTCGTTAATAACTTGGGCCAGATTAAGGCTTGGGCCTTGGATCTTTTCCTCCCACTTTTCAAAGGCTGTTGCTACTGATTCCCTCACATATATACGACTTTGGAGTTGCGGTTCTTAATTAATCATGCTTTTCTCCTCTTTTATTTTTAACATTATTATCATTATTATTTTGTAGTTTTTTTTTTTTGGTACTAATTTTTTGGCTCTCTTCAGGTCTACATTTGCACGTCTTAACTATCACGGATTTTACACTGTGGTCCTGGAGAAAGATGATGTGTTGATTTCTGTAGCATCAATCAGGTATTTTCTGTAATCACTTTCTTTTACTTGCCTTTTTGTTTGAATCTTCTCTCTGGGAAAAGTTAAACCTTAATGCCTCCCTTAATAATCATATGATCTCATGTTTGAAAGTTAGCACTACATAAACTTTTTCTAAGATTTAATCTCCATGTGTTTGGATATAAAAGCTTCTACTTCAAACATATGGCAACTTTCTAGACTTTCTGCCGGTAATGGCAAGACCAGATCTTAAGATACTCCCTTTATCATTGAAATTTAGAAAATTATCTTATATTAGTCTTTTTGATTTGTTGTGACACAGAACACTCTTATATTTTTGCACTGTCATGCCGTTTACTTTTGGTATGGTGGTTACTCTGCATCTTTTGTATCAAATACATTTTTCTGGCGTATAGTATACTTTTCATGTTGACACGAGCGAAATTGGTGTATCTTGTTTTTTATTAACACGTGTCAAGATGATGGCTCAACTTATAAGGCTCAAATGCTGTTTAGATTAAGAGATTGGGGACTCTTCTTCTTCTTCTTGGTAGATTAACAGGTATCTCAATGATTGCTCTAACTTGTGAGGCCCAAATGACTGTTTGAAGGTTTGTGGGAACAATAGCTTTTGATGTCCTGCTTATGACATTCTTCTTCCTTTATTGAAAAATGATTCATTCTTAATTTAGCATTGACATAAGGCCTTAATGAGACCAGCATTACCAACAACAGAAAAAATTACCTGCAGTGGTAGAACCTGAGTAACCAATAGTGTGTACTTAGAGCACCCTTTTGATGTTATCTTAAGGTACAGAGTGCCTCTAGATTCCAGAGTGCATGTATGCATGTTTATGTAATGCATAAAAAACAATTCACTAAATTCATATGCATATATAAGGTGAAAAGTTTTTAATTGAAAGAAAGGAGTAAGAAAATCTGGAAAAAGAGGAAATGCAGTGTTCCAGTGATTGAATATATGATCTCCTCCTTGAGGACGAGGGCTCAAGTGTTGATTGATGGTTCTGTGGCTTTTGGTAGAACTTGCTTGAAACCATGAATTTAGCATGCATTTGCTGTGACTGACCAAATCTGTGGGTTTTAAACAAATTTGCCAGCCTTCCAGGCCGATTAATTTAGTAGGGTAGAATCTACTTAGGATTGCTGAGGCTTAATTTATTCCATGATGCATGTTGGTGGATTAGTTCAGCAAGATGCTCAATTGATTGTGGATTGTGTTCATCAGCATTTGACATCTAAAAAGGTAATATGTTGTGGCTCCTTGTTTAGCCATACAGTCAGATCTATCACTGTTGACCTTGGAATTGCTTGACAAGCTTGTAAATATTCATTTATGAGCTAAACCATAAAATCTTGTGTATAAATTTGAATTTACTTCATTATTTCAAAATTTTGCATATGCAATTAGGCATGTTCCAAAGTTCTCTATCAATAAAGATAGTTAACTTCATCCTTTTTACAGATATTTGGAATTGACAGCCTGTTTCTGCCTTTCTAGTCTCTTGGAATTGTCCTTTGTTAGAGCATCAGATTCTAGTTCTCTAAGGTCATACCCAGTGCACAAGGCTCCCGCTTGAGTTGGGTCTGAGAGAGGTAGATGTCGGCTAGCCTTACCTTCAGTTTTGGAGAGGCTGCTTCCAAGTCTTGAACCCGAGACCTATCGCTTTTGGGCGAAGGCACTTGCCATCGTACCAAGGTGCGACCTCTATCAGATACTAGTTCTCTCTTTCTCTAAAATCACCTTTGCACTTTTGGGCCTTCCTTTGCCCTTCTCAACTAAACAAAGCCTTCCCCCCACCACTAAACATATGAATGAGATACTTCATTTGAAATTTTTTCACCTAAATGGTTATGTTCTTACTCTTCTTATCATTACTGGTTTCCTGTCACTTCTTGTTCTAGACTAAATTTCTTGCTTGCTGTTGTCTATACCTCCAACTTGCAAAATAATCCAGGATATCCCAAGTATGGATATAAACAATGTTTTTCCTGCAGGATCCATGGAGCAAGAGTTGCGGAGATGCCCCTTATTGCAACTTGCAGTAAATATCGTCGCCAGGGAATGTGTCGGCGGCTTATGAATTATATTGAAAAGGTCGTCACAATAACTCTGTGTATGACCTGATTGTTTCTTGTATGACATTTTTTTTTTCTCTCTCCGTATTTCACAATAAATTTTTCTTATCAGAAATGGGAAAAGAAAAGGAAAAGAAGGCTATTATTACTAATACAGATATATGCTGATATATATTTATTTTTATACATGTGCATTTTGTAGAGGTCTTATGTTAAGGAAAAGCACTTTTTAATCCTTTAATCTTCCCACCTCCTTATGGGTGGCACCCATATATACTTGTGTTATGCATACACTCACTTGTATGTATTGCCACTGAAAAGTTTTTTTATCATTGCTGTGAGCAATGGGCCTTTGTATTTTATAAATAAGAACCTCTTGGTTGCTGTGTAATGACTTTCCTAATCGTTTCATCTTTATGGTCTATGTGATCCATTTGTTTATTTTATTCTCATTTCACTGTGGCTTCAGATGCTAAAATCTTTCAAGGTTGAGAAGCTCGTACTATCTGCCATTCCCAATTTAGTGGAGACATGGACAGTTGGTTTTGGCTTCAAACCCGTGGGAGAGGATGAGAGACGAAGCTTGAACGATGTAAACTTGATGGTGTTTCCAGGAACAATATGGCTGAAGAAGCCCTTGTATGACAATAAAAAAACACATCAACAAACAAGTACGTATTTTCTTCCATATTCTTGATTAAACTCACTTTTCCTTTCTAGTGATGTTCAATTTTCTGAGGAACTAAAGAAAAAAATCTCTCGGGCAATACAGGACCATGCGAATCACCCTTGGAAGCAGATTATCCAGCTGAAACAAAAACTTGCTCCCGAGGAGAGACCATCGTTAAGACTGAACAACCATCTAATGAAATTAGTGTTGTTAAAGAAATTGATACTGAAACTGAAATTAGAGAAGGTGAATGCCAGAATTCAGTAGTAGGTGAATACCAAGATGGTAATTTGGACAAACTTTTCTCGAAGTTGTCTTGTGTTGAACCAGCTTCAATGTTACGGGAAAGCCCACTTGAAGTGGTTTGTCATGTTGAATCCTTGGATGTTTTGCAATCGAAATGAGAAATAAAATCATCAATATTTCAAAATTTATTGTCTTGTGCTTGAAGGAGAACTTTATGATTTGATAATGCGCTCTCGAGAAGGCAATTGAATATGAATGTGGGTTAATTAAAAAATGAAGAAAATGGAGATGGCAAGTAAACTAAGCAATCTACAGTATATGAGAAATGCAGTGATCTGCACAAGATTGGAATCAGTGAAAAGGAAAATACTTTACCCAATATATCTGGTTTATGATAGAAGAAAAGTGGTTCTACATGTTTGCATTAGTGGTGTGTTTCTATTGGTTTGTTTGTTGTACATTGGTTCTAACATATAATTTCAATTTCTCACAAGCTAGTCATTGTTTTGATCCATTAACCAAACACTAGAAAAGTAAACAAATAAATTGATTAATGAAACAAATTTGGTAATCATTATTTATTTATTTATACAGAAGGCATGGTTTAGCATTATTTACATTACCAATATCAACATGATAGCTACCTTCAAATATGTGCTATTCGCCAAATCTCATGCATAGAAAAGAAGCGTTACCAAGCCCAACAAGGCTAAGCATAAAAAGAGTAACATCAGAAACTTCAATGGAACTTGAAAAGGAAACTAGCTAATACCTTAGCCATAATAAGGCCAAAGTAAAGCCATTTAGCAAGGTGATCATGACAATAATCACTGGCCAGCAGCGAAAGCCTCTACCGGGAAGGTCTTGGTGATGCCGGCAAGGCTCTTAAAGTGAATCTTTCCGGTGGGCGGAACATCCAGACTGATTTCGCTAACTGGTGGCCAGAGCATGAGCTCTTTGGCCTTGACACCCTTGAGCTTCTTAATCTTCATCTTCTCCACATAGCCATAAATCTCAGTGTCATAGCTCACAAGCTTGCTGATCATCTTAAACTCGTGCTCAACGTTCTTTTCTTGGACGATCCACATGTAGCCGGTGCTCTTGACATAGCCAACCTCGACCACGTTTGCTAGAGGGAGAAGTCCAAGTGGGAGTCCAAACTCTTCTAGGAGTGAAACCGCCAGTTTTAGTCCCTCTTCGTGACCCTTCTTGACAATGCCTCCTTCCTTCTCTGCCATTGTTAATTAGTATCTTACTGAGAAGTATAAATTCAGGAAATACAAGTATTTTGAATTGTGATATTATCAGTATCATGGTGGGCTATTTATATATATGTAGTTCTAGCTACTTACAGAGAGAAATGGGACAAAGTTGATGGTTGAAACCTAAGTATTGTGCATCGTGTTTAACTCAAAGCATTGTGTATTGCCCATATTGTGCATTGTATTTATCGTTTGATTTTGTTTTGTGCCTTGTAACACATGAAATAACTTCAGTAATAAGCTAGGAGAGAGAGAGAGAGAGAGTCATATGACAGAGTCAAATATAAAGGGACAGTACTGCAGAACATAAACATTAAAACAGAAAAGCAACATTACATGTATTTAATGGATGTAAATGTTTCTGCCTGAGTAGCATTATCCATAAATAAATCAATATTGACTCTTTTGGCCCAAAGAAGAATAGATTGTGAAAACAAAGGAAGAGCAAGCAGTTTGCTTAGAGGCCTTGTGGGGATTGAGCCACCAGCCCAAAAACTCACCATCTTCTCCTAAGCTTCCTAAAACAGCAACTCATCTGACTCTAGCTGTTACTCTCTTCTGAAGCAGAGTTCAGACTGTTATAATACTGAAGGTGGGACTTATCCCAATATATATATATATATATATAGCCTAAATATGCAACTCGACTTGCCGATTTCAACCTATATATGCATGGTTTTGTTTACACAACATACAATATATGTGTAGTGTGTACACACATATATACTCACACAGACGACACTTTGTGGAGAGAGAATTTAATTTCTATACTCTGTCCCCTATTTCCAACTTATGCATGGACACTAGAATTAACATTCTATTGTATGTTTGCTATGTATTTATGGTTTGTTGTACATTAGGATTTAGAGAGAGAACTTACTAAATACTTCCTATACACACAGTATGATCTTCTATTTTAGGATTAATTTCCTATTTATAAACGGTTTCTAACTTTCGATGGTGTACACTACTATTTATAGAAATAACTTAATTTCCTTATGTACACACACCTCCTTTCCAAATCAGCTGAAGAGCAATTTTAAGAGAAACCCACCACACCACACCAGACCAGGATTCGGAGTTCTGAAGAATTTTTTTAGAAAGGAAAAAAGTACTAATGCTACAAATAATGATCGACTCAAACAAACATATAGTGTCCATGCCAACAAGGACTCTTAGTAATAAATGAGAAGAGAGTTTCTCCTCTCTTGGAGTTTTTGTCTCAATAATTAGGTTAGTTACGCTATTTATTTAAGTCGCACAAAAAATCAATTGTTGGTTTATATAGACTGATATAATATATATATATATATATATAACAGTTATATTGAAGAGATCGAAGAGAAAGATGGGAACAGGAAAGAAGAAGATTGAGATAAAGATAAAGGAGACAGAAGAACAAAGAATGGTGGCATTCTCAAAGAGACGCAAAGGTCTCTTCAAGAAAATCAGTGAACTTCACTGCATGACCGGTGCCGAGGTGGCCGTCATCGCTTTCTCGCCGGCCAGCAAGCCTTACACGTACGGTGAACCCTCCTTCAATGATACAGTGGATCGTTTTCTAAGATATGTTGTAGAAGACGACGACGACAATAATTACGATATAGATACTTTCAAGTCATTGTTGGATGGCATACAAGTTGAAGTTTATTGGAACACGGATGAACTACTTTCGTTGAAGCAAAAATTGGAGGAGATTTCTGGGATTCTGGTTAGTACAAGTGATGAATGATGATCATGTATAATTAACAATCACTTTATTGAGTTTTTCCTTCTTTTTTTCTTGTTTAGACATAGTTTTTCTTAGTTAGGTTGGATGGTCACAGCCCCCTTTGTTTTATATTAAATACATAATTATTATGGAAAATTTTAATTTTTGTGTACTTGTGAAATCAAAATTAAACATACATCAAATACCAAAAAGTATTGCATCAAATATTAACTCAACAAATATAATTACTAATACAATAAATATATGTTTTTAGTCCAAAACGCCCTCAGCAAAACACTATTCATCTTCTTCCTCACAAAAGACTCAAACCACACTGTTCATCTTCTTCACAAAAACCCTAAACATGAGATTTCTTAATTCGCCAACACAAACACACAGTCAAAAACCCTAAACCTGAGATTTCTTTATTCACCAACCCAAACAAACAGTCAAAAACCCTAAGGCTTCGTTTGGATTGAGGGATTTGGAAGGATAAGGAGAGAAAAGAAAGGAGAGGATATGTCATGTTGTATTTGGATAGACTTCATTAAAAGAAAAGAAAGGATAAGGAGGGATAAGAAGGGATAGTTATCCCTCCTTATCTCTCATATCCAATCCTCCCAAAAATGAGAAGATTAGGAGGGAAATGATAGTGTTTAAGTAGTATTTTTCTAATTTCGAAACTACCCTCAACAATTAAAAAGAGAAAATTGTTATTCCACCCATGTCCCATAAATATAAAATGATATGAGAGTAATTTAGTCTTTATACTTTCTCTCCCCTATTTTATCCAAACAAGAATGCTATCATCTCCTTTTTTTTCTCTCATATTTATCCAAACATGAATAGAGTTTGTTATTATCCTCTCCTCTCATTTCTTTTCTCTCATAACTAATGTTATCCTCTTCTTTCTTTTCTCTCGTGTCTATCCAAACGGAGCCTAAACCTGAGATTTCTTTATTCACCAACTCAAACACACAGTCAAAAACCCTAAACCTGAGATTCCTTCATTCACTAACACAAACACACGGTCACAAACACATGAAGAATAATAGGAATGCATAGAGATGGATATTTGAGAATGAAGATGTTGGTGGATCTAACTTTGATGGGATCTTGGGTTTGGACGGTGGCACCACCTCCACTGTCCAGTTATGTCCGTGTCTCACTATTCGAACCACTACCACCTTCCCAATTCTTGCTAGTTGGATTTGTAAGTTTTGTTTGAAGTATCAAAGTCTTCAATGGTGAAGAAAATGATGATAACGTTGATGTGATATTTTTACTTCACATGGTGACAATTTTACTTCACAGCTGTGACAAATTCACTTCATATTTGTTACCAATACATAAACCTAAATCAGTCTTTGAAATTGCAACATACATATATAGATATGTATATGTGTGTGTATATAGAAGAGAATAGTGTGGGCTTCCTTGATTGGATAGAGAGAATATAGAGATAGAGAGAGAAATGGTAGTTGGGTTTGCAGGTTCTGTTTAGGATAGCAAAATAAAGATTGATGAAGTCAAAGGATGTATCAAAGTCTTCAATGGTGAAGAGGATTAAGAAGAAAATTGTGAAAACGCCGACATGACAATTTTACTTCATAACTATGTCAATTGCATTTCATATCTGTAACAATATTACAGTGGAGTGAAGCCCTAATTGGATAGAGAGAGAACAGTGAAGTGAAACCCTAATTGGATAGAAAAAGAATATAGAGATAGAGAGAGAAAGGGGTAGTTGGGTTCTGTCATGCCCCAATTTTTGACTTCTGAAAATCGAGGGTGATTCAGCTACACGTCATCACCTCATATCAACAATCTCACTATGATGTCATGCTCTGATACCAAGTTGTCACGTCCTGATTTCTGAGTTACCGGAGATTCCATCTTCGAGCCTGAATCTTGAGAGTGAACCTGTCCATTTAGCCCTAATGAATCATCTTAACCTTTAAATTTCAGCGAAAACTTGCACATGTATGTGTACAATTTAACATCAACTAATTCCAATGGGCCCCACACGTGGTCACACATGCACATCCAACATTATTCCCTTCTTGAATTACAGAGTGTTTAATCGAAGCATGTCATTCGATAAATTGTAACACCCCCTTCGATTAATCGTAGGTGGAATTTTGATTAATCAAAATTACGTTCAATTGCAGTTATATTGAAGTACTATCGTAACCGTGCTAGTTTTTGAGGTCTAATTTTATCAAACAATTTTTCGATTAATCGAAGGTGTTCAATTAATAGAAGAGGGGTCTTCGATTAATCGTAGGCCATTCGACTGAAAATCCTGATACTTCATACTTAAACAATTTCATGCTCAAATCTCATTCTTTAACATGCATACATTTTTCTTGAAGTCTAAAACACTTTAAATGATCCATGGCATGTTTAACATGGTCCAAAAATACATAAACGTTGATATTACAAAACCATGCATCATACATTCTACCCAATCATGCATTTCATTAATCATATCCCCAAAATTCTTAAATCATCCTCATCGTTTATATATAAAAAGATCTAAATGAAATACAAGTTATATGTTCATTGTTGTAACATAAAAGGAGGTATCAACATGCCATAAGCCGACATGGATAACATAATATATAATATCCAAAAATAATATAAAAGGCCACAAGACTCCACTTGCTTACTTACGTTCCATCCATCGCAAATGCCCTATATGTAAAATGTTTAGGGGGAAAGGGGTGAGCAAAACAACTAATTCAGTAGAAATGCCCAAACCCGCCTAAGCATTGACCCGACGCCGACCTACATGATATACAATTATGGCAATCCTTACACTGTATGACATACTCACAATACTCATGTTATCAACAAAGCAATTATGCAACAAGTACATCAATTGCTCATTTAACCATGTATAACCACAGTAACAATATAATATCCACCTTGAATTACACAAACCAAATCCCTCAACATAAATTCACAATTCATAAACAAAACTAAACCACCACTCAAATGCTTAAACTCTACCAATCCCGGAAGTATTATCAACAAAATCTGTCAACCTCACAAACCACCAAGATTATCACCAATTAAAATCTGTCAACCTCACACACACCACCAAAGGTCCTCATCAATTGAAATCTATCAACCTCATACTCACCACCAAGGGTCGTCATCAATTAAAATCTGTTAATTGAGAAAGAGTAAATCTGATTTGTCACCAATTGAAATATGTCAATTGGGGATGCAAGTTCACCACACCACCCGTTTGTATCTAATACCATAGTTCAACCTCCTTAAGGATTATTCCACTTCCTACCAAGTGCAACATATAATACACATACACAACACACATATTACAATGCATGTAATTTCATTCACGAAACACCACCAAATGCATTCTCATGAAAAATCATTCATTCAATATATTTTCTTAAATATATGGCATTCAAAATGCACATAACTCATGACATGGCTCAAAAGTAATCTTAATGAACCCCATGCATCTTAACTCAACACATACAACATGGATACTCACATAACAATTGTAAAGACACCTTTAGGATATAATTAACATGTCAAACTCATCAATTCTCATGTATAACACCTATACATATCACATACATCATATATTTCATATGAATCACACAAAAGCTCAAATCTAGCATGTGTAACATCAATATAACTCATATATATATATATATATATATATATGAAGAACTCAACTAGCATGCATACACAAGAAATGATCAAAGATACAACTTTCTTCCTCTCTAACTCATGCTAACACAACTATAAACCACGAAGAATCCTAACAAATCGATGTTAGAAATGAGAGAACACCCCTATCTCGAATCTCAAGCTTTCTAGCAAAGTTACAAAAACACAGCTTTTCCAACTTCACCCAAAATGGCTTTCGTTCGATTCAAAACGCAGCCCTCACCGAGAAGAACAAACCCTTTGTCTTCTGTGCCTTCCAAATCAACTTCCAAGGCTTCCAAATCAAAGATATAAGGAAAGAAGATGAAGAGAAGGGAGAGAGCAGGGTGGGCACCTGTTTTGGGTAGGGCTGCAACTCGGGCTGGTTGGAGGTACAACTCAGGTTGAACCCTACATATGAAATGTTCAACCCTAACCCAACCATAACCCTACTTTCAACCCTAACAACTCAACCCTAGCCCAATCCATCCTTAAATTTTTAAACTCGGGTTGAGATTTCGGATTAGAAAGTCGGGTTAATTCGAGTTATCTATATCACCAATCTCTATGTTGAAAATTTAAAGTGATCTTTAATAAGTTTCATATTAGATTACTCTTAAAAACAAAAACAAAAAAATTAAGAACTTCATGCAAATTTCTAAAAAATTATAAACAAATTTGTAGGAAATTAATTATCCAAAGTGTTAACATACAATAAATTAAGATTTAAATAAAGGAAGTTGAAAAGAAAAAAAGTTCATAATTTGAATATTATATATAATATATTTAAAATAAAAAATATGTATAAAAATAATATTACAATTCGGGTTCGGATTGGGCTAGGGTTGTTGGCACCTCAATCCAAGCCCAACCCTAATTAAGTTTTGATTGAGATTTTTCAACTCAAGCTCAACCTTAATTGTAAAAATAGTTGTCCAAGCCCGTAAAAATCGAGCTAGGCTCAGGTTAGGTTCGGACTGCCCAACCCAAGTTGCATCCCTAATTTTGGATCTCACACAATGGTTGGAATAACTATCTCTGGATATTTATAGCCTCCACGTCGTAAAATGACCAAAACGCCCCCTAAGTCACTTAACGTACCCTCCCAACCTTCGTTTTTGATTTTGAAAGCAGCTACGATTCCGAAATCAATTCCTTAATTCATTTAACATGTCATTTGGTTTAAAAAAAATTTCCAAAAAATTTTTGGATTCTGGGGCCCACTCGACCTATCCCGAACCCCCGCCGATCCAAAATTCTCAAATTTTACCAAACGCTTCCAAATTTTCCCAGAACCTCTAAACAAGTTCACAAACATATTCTTCACATTCAAAACATACAGAACATCATTTAAAACTCATTTATGACAAAAATGTTGCAGAAAAAGAAAATCGGTAAAAATTGGACTCAGTCTCTACAGGTTCGTCGGCGAGTTGTCGAAGAGGTGAGTTTGACGGTGGATCGCCAGAGAAGGGGGAAAGAGAGAGATAATTGGGAGTAGGGGTAATTTTGACCTCAATGTATGTGTCCTTGTCAAATACAAATATTTATCATAAAGTTTGTTTTTGTAAATACTTTGGTTAAGTTGATATTTCATACAATACTTTTGGTATTTGATATAATTTTAATTTTGGCTTACAAATATTAAATTTTCCCATTTTATATAGATAGATTCGTCTTATTATCAAGGGACTAATCTTTAATAATTTCTTTCTTTCACTGAATATGCACCATAAGTGGTGTTCAAGCTAAGTTCCAGATTATTTGGCCTCCATCTACTTAAAACGAAAAAACAAATGATCCAATTGCTGTCATTAGGCTATTTGGCCTCCATGCACTCAAATGTTCAATCAAATCTAAAGGCATGTCCAAAAGGTGCAACTCCTGAGCCTAACTCAAGATATAAAACTTTCACCACAATCCCAAGGCCAGCTAAAACCCACCCACCCAGCATATTCTCCTAAACTCGGAGTTATTACTATTAAAATTATTATTGTAGAACAGGTTTGGATTGAGCTCAGGCTGTCCACATCTCTATGCAAACCAAACCAGGATTCAAGTTGGGCTGAAAATTTCCACCCAAACCCAACTCGAGCAACACAAAAACTAACAAAGCCAATCATACAGTTGGTTTAGGCTCTGTCAGCCTGCCCAAATTACACCTAAGCCTACAATGGAGACACAATTTGTACGTCACTGAATTCGTCCCGAAAGAAAAAAAGGCACAAAATATATCAAACTCTCAAAGTCAAGTATTATTTCCTTTTGATGATTGACAGACAGAGAGCTTGATGACTAGCCAAAGACCATTGCGAACCATAATTGGAAAATTTGTTTCCTTCTAACTTCCATGCAGCAAGGACCAAAGCCATCAGCTACCACTGTAGGACATTGTGAAGGTGATGACATAAACTTATCAAGCACTCGTATTTCCTCCTCTATATACTTGATCTTGAGCCCTCTCTGATATTTTACATGATTTTCCAACAAAAATCCCGACTAAGAGAATAGTTCACAAATTCAGGATATCATAAGAGAGAGGAGAAAGTATTTTATCTAATTATACAATTTCAAATATAAGGTTTCAAAATAAAGAAACAATTATCAAGGCAGTAATTGGAAGCTTTGAGAACAAACTCCAATCGTTCAATCATCAGTTCCTCCAAATTTGTTGCATTTAAACTCCACAGTCAATAGAGAATACATTGCATATTTTGTTATTTGGTGGGAAAAACCCAGTTTCCACCACATCATCAAGCACCACTTGCATATAGGCGGGTCCACTCCTTTGCTACAGGATTCAAAGAAAAACAGAGATCAGTGAAGATCATACCTATTTTTTAAAACTAATGTCACCATTTTAGCACCGTTGCTTAAAATCGTTGAACATGGTCAAAATGATCACTGATAACAATCTTAGAAGCAGGAAATTACCTGTTTCAACGGCTTCAACTTCATTAGTTTTCCAATGCTTCGCAATGTTCTCAGAGAGTGGATCGTCTGGATTAGGAGCACTCAGAAGAGCTTGAATGCTACAAGAGAAACAACCAAATGATGCTGGTTTCATCAGTTTGCTACGCAATAATACTTCTTCAATTATTCAAGGATGCCCTTTTCTTTTTCGTTTGCTGACAAGTTAGTTAAGGCTGTCATTATTGCAGGAAAGATAAATGTTGCATTGGCATTTAAATGGTAATATTTTAAAAGGACCCTTCAAAACCTTTAAAGTCAACGTGTCAACTGGAGTCTCTCGCTTCTCATTCTATTGCTGTTTTCTACTCTAGTCACTGCCACAGCACCATATAGCACCATCTCAATCTCTCCTTAATCCTCAATCTCGTAGAAGCCTTTCATTCCTTACCGCTATCATCTACTTCCCTCTCCAGCTCTTGCAATACTGAAAAGCCCATCACCACCACCCTCAACGTTACCAAAACCAACCTAAAGCCCATGTTAGATTCTATGTTACATGAAATCTGATACATGTGTCAAAGGTGATGTGTTCAAGCATCAGATTTATCAAAATTCTCAAACTAACAACACAAATATTGATGTCTTCAGTATTTTAAACGCTCAACATGGAAACTTATTATGAAGTACTAATGTAACAGAAGGAACATACGAGAAAAAAAGTTCTATTTACAATCATATTAATAAACTTGAATTATAATATGCTTGCCAGGTAGTGTATCTTCAATTGACATGTCATTTCATAATATCCCATACAAGAGATCCAAAATGCTGCACCAACTCCACTGGTGCACATTTTCCATGACTACCCCCAACCCCAACACAATCATTCAACATTTCCTTAACCAGATCCAAAACCCCAATATCACCTCCACCATACCCCCAATCGGAAATCACCAACATCCATAGCACTACAAATCTATATTCCACCTCCATATTCGATGAACCCCAAAATCTCCACCATTTGACCATAATTGTCATTCTCATCCACCAAATCATTAGAACTTCTCGTCCTTCCTTTTTTCCTCCATACTAAAAAGTGAGAGAGCACATTGCATATAAATATTTGCTCTAGATCTTCATTTGCTTCTGCTTATAGACGGACAAATTGAGTTGTCGTGACGATACCTTTCTTAGTGGAAGATCGAGCCAGAAACGAAGCCGCCTCCTCAGATAAAGATGTCTCCGACGCTACTCTGCCGGCTGAAAGACCCAGAAATCTAGTCTAGTCCTTTGAATGTTTTCTAATAATGAAATAACCAATCAATTGTGTGAATATGGACAAAATCGAATTTTTCTTCCTAAATTTTTAGGTGAACACATCCAGTAGTACATATGTAATATCCATATGTTTTTGCCACCATTTAAATCTTAATAAGAAGTCATTACAGAGCAAGTACATAAAGGGTTTTCATTGTTAAATATATATATATAATATTACCTCAAGAGCACAGTTCGAATTTGAAGAGCAGGACTCCATTTGTCTTTGAGAATATCAAGGCATATCCTTCCGAGCTGCAACAAAAGACCCATTCTGTAAGAGGGGAAGTGCTGAAACCTAAAAACAGACGGGAATAAAGCAGGCACAACAGACCTTATCAATGTTAGGATGGTATATTTTGGTGAGAAATCGAACCTGTTACAAGAAAAATATACAACGGATAAGTATGATGGTCAAATGCCCAGATCTTGGGAAACCTCGTTGTGAAAAAGCCAATAATAGTTCCATGAGTAGGAGAACAAAAACTGAATGTGCTTGCACACAACAGCTAGGAGAGAAAAAAGAACCAATGGTTCCAGAAGAGTGAGTGCTCCTGTCAATGCTACACAAATCCAACCAATTTTCAACAGATTTGTTTTTGCATGATATGATTTACTACAGCCTTCACAGTTCACATCAGACATAACCTGTTCAAATCCAAACATCCCTGACAATCCAGTAGATTTGTATTCGAAGATCGGATTAGCTCTCTTAAACATGCTGATAGATCATCTATTGACATCCAATACAAACCAACTATACCTAAATCCAAGCATACACAGGTCACATATGTACACTTCAGATACAAAAAATGCCAGTGTCCTAGGGAAGGTATCAATCATGCAGAAAGATTTCTTTACTAAATTAACTATCATCAAGAACACTTGCAACGTTCCCTCAAGTTCCAGCATCGTACACTCCTAAAATTGTATCTGCTTGCATCCATTATTAGTCTAGATAACCACTGAGCATGAAATGTTACAGATCATACAGTAGTAAGAGAACTAGATGCAGCACTCATGTCAAATGTTTATTAATTTAACTTCATCAAAAAAAAGTCTCGAGAACCTCCAAAATTAAAATTCACATTTTCACATTTTTTACATTATCATGATGAGCTGCCTACTTTAATTTCAAATAGATGTTCAGCAACTAAAGCTTATTAAAGAGTAACGAGACTTACCTTGGCATCTACACTCTTGCACATCTTTTTTTTTTCCTTTTTTCTTTTTTTGTACATTGGCTTCACCAAACCATAGATCTAATAAGTACAATAGAGGTCAAGATTTGCCTTCTCCAAATTTAAAATTTTAATGAAGAGCTATCTTTTCCGATTCCAATAAATGCTTAGCACACTAAAATATTATTAGGCTCTAGCCTAGCATGCTAGGAAAGAAAAACCATACATTGCATATACGCTTAGCTATAGCCTACGTTCTCCCATTCCAATATATGCTTAGCTATATGTTTCTATGTTGAGGGAGGTTCTCTTTATTACCTTACATTTTAGGTAGTGTGCTTGGATGGTCCATCATTTAAAGCTAACAGAGTATGACTTGAGAATTTGGAACGTTCAATCTTTTATAAGGAGATTGATTGTCCCAACCTTATCTAAATCAGCTCTTATAAAGTCTCCAAGAAATTATACATAGTTAAAAGCAATACAACTACTAACTTTGCTTTCCCAATGCATGTTTACAGATCATGAATTACATTTATAACCTAGAAATTATGGACCAATGACAACACCCTAGCAAGCAATAAATACCATATCATTCCTTTTATTTATTTAGTTCAAAATTTGTCAAAAGGAACATTTTTCATGCTTCCATAAAGACCATAGACCTATGAGGACAGCCAATCAGTCTTACAATCCGTCCTTTAAAGATAATTCGTAACATCCCATTAATAAAAATCATCACTAGCACTAGTTTGCATAGAGGATAAAAGACAATGAGGCTGACCAAAACTAACTTGATATGAAGCAATTAGAAATGACAAGGCTACAATAGAGAGAATTCATGTGGCCAAACTCATTCGTTTGGGACAAAGGCAAGGATGATGATGACTAGTACCAACATTATATATTAAGGCTTTGAAATATACTCCTGCATGGCTGCATCAACATCTACAAATGCAACTATTACCATACGATACCTTAACCAAATATTTAGAAGTAGGGGTAACATTTAAGTTAGAGATAGCAGCAGATCCTCATAATCAAAGAGATCTAAGGATGATAAGACCTAATGATACCCAAAAAAAATGATTATAGTAAAACTAGGAGAAGATATGAACTTAAAAGGAAATGACCAGACAATCCCAAAGTAACCATTTTCCGCACTGTTAATAGAATAGATCAAGTAGAGGAAGTTTTTAAAATGTTGTACTTGAAATTAAAAGGAACATTGAATGACATGGCGATGCGGCAATACATGCCCTATACAAATGTTGCAAAGTCCAAAAATACATATCTATATATGTGATACTTTTGATGCAACTGAATCCTCGAGATTGGGAACACCAAAAGAGCATATGAGAGAGCATAAAATGTGCAACAAAAATTGATTAAACTGGTTACTCTTCAACAATTCAAGTTGAAAAATCTAGAATTAACTTAAAAGATACTGCCCAAACTAGAGCAAAATGGTGAAAATATGGCCCCAACTACAGCAAAATAGTGGAGAAGTATTAATCCAAGTATGTAATCAACCTGAAATAATAAAGATTAAAGGTCTTCGCAGATGAGTTGACTTACTCCATTATGCCAATAACCCCAGCATAACATAGAGCATATGTAACATTACAGTTCACATAAATCAACCCAAACCCAAAGAAATTGATTGGACATAACATTACCTGCAAACCTGGCAAGACCAGCACTCAACAAGAACAGCAACTAAAAATACTAAACTATAGTTGGCTGCCTTTTTTAGTCATGGCAATATCTCAAATGTCTGGCAAGAACAAAAAATGTCTAAAGACAACCAAAAAATATACCAGACCTTATGTAACATGAACAAGCATAACAGATAGAGAGACAACGTGATGCAACAAGTTCTGAAGGAGAAAAATAGAGATATGTCGGGAGCACAACTCTATATATAATATGAATTATTTATACACCATAAAAAAATATCCAAGCAACTCATATCCATATGGTATAGACACATCCCCTAAAAATGATTTTCAACTAGAAAATAGCACCATGGGGAACACCTTAAGCAAAGGGGGGATGCTGTATGCATGGATTCTTATTTTTATTTTTTCCTTTTCTCCACCCTAGCTCCTCCCCAAGAATTTCCCAAGAAATCTTGGTGCAGTGCACAAGAAACAAGGTGAATCCCCTACTTGATATTCCTATGGCATTTCTCTTCATCATCTTCTTGAACATTTTCATTCAATGTTCTTCCACCATGTTCCCTTACTTGAGCCTAAATTACTATATACTTTTCCTATCATAACCACAAATAAATATACCAAAGCCTCAAATTTCCCGATACTTCTTTAAATCTTTGTAGAATAAGATATTAAAATCAGGTGCCATCATCTACAAGAATGGATGACATCACTATTAAAGCATACATAAGAACACAAGATGTGATAGCTATGAGTTAACATAACAAAGAATTTATGACATAAGGCAACACAGATTGCTTCAAACTGGATATACATACGAGCACAAATTAACAGAAAAACCAACTATGCCATACAAATATACAATTAGATTGCATTTTCACTACAAAGCCATCAAACAATTATAGTACAATCATCTAAAATTAATGAAAAATGAATATCATATTAGATGCAATTGTTCCCTTTCATGCATTAAAATATTTATAAGTATACTAGAAGAAGTAGAGAAAAGGTTTCTGACTAGTTGCTAATGAATGAACCACCAACTAAGCATCAAACAGCATAATTAATTAAATCTCACACAACTATGTTCCATATATATATTTTTTTTATCAGGTAAGTAGAACCACACACGCACACTGCCTCCACTGAGGCTCGAACCCTAAACCTCCCTTTGAGAAGTTAGGGTCTTTATGCCGCTTGACCAGTTGGTCTTTGGCAACTATGTTCCATATATGCCTTCAACTAATACAAAGCATCAATTATCATAGTGTAAAAACCTTTAAGACAAACAGTACATAACTACTGGGTTTCTTTGTAAAAATTGGAATACCTTGGGAGCAGCCATTGGGTATTCTTCAGGCAAAAACAATTCAAGCTTGAAAACCCCTCCTGTACAAAAAATAGAAACAATATTAGCATATATTAAGTATTAAATAGAAGAGAGGGGGAAAGCATATAAAAGTTATCTATAAAAATAACACTATTAAAACTCAGGTTCTCACTATTTTGATTTTGAGAAAACAAAATCCTTCAAAAAACTGAAACTAATGCAACTACCTAGCTTAGTCAAGGCTAGTTTTTCCAATAGATAACTATAACAGCATAAATCAACAGATTCAAAAGCCATTCTCTCTCTCTTCCATGAGTTCTTCACAAGATAGTATGAAGTGCAAATTACAATCAGTAAAATAAAGCAAATTAATGTCAAATAATGAAAAAAAAACCAACATTAAATATTTTAGTAAAAGTTTAGTACAAAAGAAATCTTGTCAAGCTAATTACCTTCATAAGGAGATTGCGATGGACCAAGAATCATGACATTAAAATACCGCATATTGTCTTCTGAGGGGGACGCACTAATTCCTGGCGCTGCAGACACATATCATAAAAAGATAAACGAATACTTTGAACAGTCAAATTCATATTATATTTCAAAAATTAAGTTAAAAATTAAAACTTTATGACCAATGAGCACCCTAAACAAAACAATTCTGAGATCTTCACAATAGCCCCATAAAAAACAACTGAGAAAAAACAAACAGAAGCAAGCACAGAAATGATAATTGTTACCAAATCACTGGTACATTTCAGGTTCAGAAGGTTAAATATACAGCACATAAGATAAAACGATAATACATACATGTATACTTATATATGCGTATCTATATATATAAAGAGAGAGAGAGAGAGAGAAGAGTACCTGGCTCACTAAGGAGACGCTGAGTTTCCTGATAGATCACAAAGAATAAAGCGATCAGAACAAGAAAAGCACCAAAATTAAAGCAAATGATGATCAAACAAAGAAAAGCTAAGCGTATGCGAAGAATAAGTGACATGCAGAGATGATTTTGAAAGGGAAGATGTTGAGCATATAAACAGAAATCGAATGAATTCGCAGAGGGATCGAGAGAAGAAAGCGAAAATCAAGAGTCGTACCTTGATAATTCTTCGAGGTAAATTGCTGTTTGCCATTGAAGAAAGTTCGATTGCAAAGCACGCTAAGGGTTTTGAGAAAAATGTAGAGAGAGAAAGAGAGCAGAGAGAGAAGCAGGTTGAACAAGACTTCTTTTTCTCTCTCTGAAAAACTAGAAGAGGGTTCGCTCGAATTTTAGGTGTTACTTATAAGTATATGTATTACCCCATATATATATATATATATTGCCAATACGGAAATGTTTTCTTCGTTTTGCAAGACGGGGCTTGCTTTAGGCATTACTTGTGATTCTCTTCCCAAACAGTGAAACAAACGCTTCTTTTTTCTTTTGTGATTCCTTAGTGGGCCATTACTGGAAGATAAGCGTTGGACCAGTGAGAGTGGCCCATTTGATTATGAGCTTGCTTCCTCTTTCGGTGATATATATAAAATAACTTGTGCGGGTCATTTCAAATTCCACCTGTCTTTTGTAGGTCACCAAAACAAATTAATTATTTTATTTTATTTTTATTTATTTATTTTGAATTGAGTTCCACTTGAAAATAATTAATCCAAACAGCTAAGTTTAACGCAATCTAAATTTGTTTAATTTCTAAATGTTAATCTGTGTGAGAAATAATAGCTTTCAAGATACATTTGTTTTTTTAGTGGATTATTAACATGATATAGAAAATAATTATTAGAATGTTGATTGTATGAAAATTTTATTCCTTTTAGAATGTTGATTGTATGAAAAAAAATCTATGAATCTTGAATTATCTAATGCCCAACTAAATATAGACATAACTTTTTTTTTTTTTTTTGTACAAAGCCAGTGATTCTTCTAGATTTGTAATAACATTTTTACACTTGATAATCGCAACATTTTTTATTATTATACTAAGAATTATTCATAAAAAAAAAAGAAAAAAAAATTCTATATGAGAAATACACGTACAAGTGTTGGAAGGTTGAGTGAATACGCTTTAAAAAATTATAATTTAGTGTCCAAACTTAAAAATTAATTTTTAAAATATGAACATTTATATTATAAAAAGTTTATGAATTACAATGACGGATATTCAGCTATAAATTATAATATTACCTCTCTCACAAATTGACCTCAATGTTGTTCTGAGAATAGAAGCTTCTTACTACAACTTAAGTTACTTTATAGCTCAGCAAATGTATAATGAAGCATAACTCACTCTCTCTCTCTCTCTCTCACACACACACACGCATATAAGTTCAAAATTAAAGTAGAAGTTTGATACGGTTATAAATCTTACATCTCAAATTAGTTTGTTCGAACAATCTTCTCTTATGTTATGCAAATTAATAGGGTAAAGTGCAAAACAACACCCTGAATTATTGTTCTTTTACAAACAATTTCTCTAAATTATAAATTATTTCTCTCAACTAATGATTTGTTGCAATTGAGGAAATACCTATCACCAAAAGTCAATTTTACTCATTCCATTTCTTATTAAATTATCTTTTCTCTTATCTAAATATTTATTATACTATTTATCTTAATTTTATTATTGGTATCAATTTATCATAAAAATGAAAAATATATACATACAGAATTGTAACTACCATCAAATTTAGCCATTTTCTAAATTGATTAACTTATTATTAAAACTTTACTATTTATAATAAAACTTGTTGTACTCAGTTTAAACTTTTTTACCGTAAAAAAATACCATTTTTTCATATAGTATTCATGAAAATTTAAGAAATTATTTGAATAAAAAAAACCCTTCTTTTTCATGCACTATATTCATGAAAAATTAAGAACTTACTTAAATTGTTTTTAAATATTTTACTTAATATTTTTATTAAAATATTTCATTTCAATAATTAAAGGTAAATTTATGCAAATTTGATAGAGAATATCTTATCAAAATAGTATGAATTTTTTTCATAATTTATTTTAATAAAAAAATGGGTTAAGTGTAATTCAATAAAAAAATGCATTATGGTCATTTAATGAAAATAGTCATTACATGACAGGTATGGGAGGCATTTTGTAACAAAATGTAATAGTTCATAAGTCTACAAAATATAATTCTAAGAGTTATTTATAAATTTAGACATAATTGAGGGAATTTTTCTGCACTCTACCCAAATTAATATGACTACTCCTTACATGCACTCTAGGAGAGTAATCTGGTCATTCAAGCATTTTGCAAAATATAAGATCAGATAAAAGAGAATGAAACATTCATATCAGTGAACCAAAGATTTTTTGGTGATCCACATTTCAATCAACTAAGTCTTGCAATAGCTCAATTGGGACATTCATCAAACAATTCAAAGATGGTGGGTTATTCTAAATTTTGCGATCCTTTCTTATAACTTCTAGGGAAAATTAGATTTTGGTGACCAAAATTAAAAAAAAAATTTACTTTATAGTGACCTTAAACTTAATAAAGGTAAATATGACCGATTTTGAAAAATAATTGTCAATGAGTGACTATTTAACTTTAATGTCTAAAATACCCTCTCTTTTATTCTTTTTTCATCTTCTCCACTCTCAAATATCTAGAAAAGAAAGTATATATATAGGGAAAGAGAGAACATCTATGAGTTTGAAGAGGAGCTTCTCTATCTCTATATATATATATATATTTAGACATATATGTTGGCCTTACAATTAATGCATGTGCCTTTTTCAATTTGTTCCATGTATGTCTAGGTTTTTTTTTTCCTTCATTTGCCACCAGTATGTCGAGATTTAGCAAATTAATCCTAATTCTAGTTTTAAAAAATGAACAATACATTTTTCAATCTATCCTAGGTATTCAAGAAACGGAAAAAAAAAATTATGATTCGTTAGGTTATTAATATTAAATGCGAGGTTTGTAATTAATTGCACCCAAAATAAAAAAAAATTTGGTTAATGAGATATTAATATATAGGAATACATTTATATATATTATTATATCTTCTTTAGAATGTATATATGTTCTACACAAGTCATCGGATTCTTTGAAGTTTATGATATTTGGAGACTGGAGTAAATTGAAGAAATGATGGAGGATCTATGAAGAGAATGAATGGTATTTTGGGCATTAAGATTAAATGGTCACTCATTAGCAATTAATTTTTAAGTTTGGTCACTATCCAACTTTCATTAAGTTTAAGGTCACCAAAAAGTAATTTTTTTTCAACTTTAAATATAATTTTCCCTAACTTCTATAATTAATTATTAGGATTAGGAAGATAACTACATGGCAAAGCACATGTTTGGCTCAAAGTGTACCTTAAGGGTATACTTGTAATTTTTTGAGTGCAGGCGTGTTAGGACTGCTAAGTCTAAATTTGTGGCTCAACTGGTTTCGGTCGAGTTAAGGGGAGCCAAGCAAATATTCCTGATTGTTATGACCAAAAGAGGCCGTGTAGTCTTTTGTGAGATATCAATTTGTAATTGGCATATTTCAGTGATCAAAACTTGATTGATCGAGTTGTAATTTTCGATTTATTCTTTGTATTGATCATCGACTACTACGAGCTGATATTCAAGTGCATGGATGCAGACAAATTAGTTAGAACATCATATAGTACAGGTAAGTATGGTGAGGACACTCTGCACTTTTTAGTTCCGAGCCTATTTTGAAAAATCAGGGTTTAAATGCAAAATTTAGGATTTTTCAAAGTAGGACTGGTCCCCAATATTTAGGACCAGTCCAACTTTTCTCGGCAGTTTAGTTTCTGCAGGTTTTTAAAAAGTCCCACTGGTCCTATTTATTTGGCACCGGTCCAACTTAGCCTGTTCCAAATAGGAAACAAATTTTGACAAAAATCCTGATTCCTATTGGGTTTGAAACTTCTAGGAGAGTTCTATTTTGGTATTCAACTTCTTTTCTAAGTAGAATTAGAACTTCCTTGCCTACATATATGTATTCATATTTTCTCTACAAGTGAACCCTGAAAAAATTAATATTTTAGAGAGAGAAAGTATATACAATATAATTAGGGCTATATATTTTTAAGAACACACATCCATACTTCACAAGTGATATTTAGGATGGTGTTCTACTTCTGATTAGTTGCTCAGAGACTGTATCAAATCTATTTGCTGATCAAATTATTGGATTGAAGGTTCTTCGCTTGCTTGCTTGCTTGCTGAGGAAAAAATGTGACCAGATTGTTCTACGAAGGGAACAAAATATTTGCTGAGTATTTTGGTTCTTCCAGCAACCTTTCTGTAAGGGTGGTGACGTTAGCCGAAAGTCTACAGCAATTGGATATGTTGTCGCAATCATAAGCCTAAGGTGTTCCGCATAAGATCCTTGACAGAGTGAAGAGGGGTGTGAGACTGAGACAGAGTCTGTTGTACTTTGCTTCATCATAGTGAATTGGTTCCCTGAGGTGTGCCGCCTCCCTCCGTGATTTTTTCCGTCTTGGGTTTCCACGTATATCTGGTGCATTCTTTTCTTTACTTGCACTTTATTTATTTGATTGCTTTAATTGATTCATTAATTGGACTTAAAATTGAATTAATTAAAAATTAAGCAAACAAGCAAGTGATCCTATTCACCCCCCCTCTAGGTTCTAAAATACTTTTCGCAACCGCCTCCGCACCGCGCAACTCACATCTTTGTCTTATCTCACTTGAGCATTGTGAACATGTAAGAGAAAGAGAAATAGAGTATGGCTAAACAAATAATACCTTAAACAAAAAGTAACTTTTTCTCTTTTAACTTAAAATTGTAGATGAAAAATAGTTACAACTTCTTAAATGGTGTGAAGTATGGATCCTAATTACAGCCTAACATAGTTTCACCCAAACTGTGCTCCATGAGTTACGAGCTTGAAAGATTAACAACTATCTAAGTGCTAGTATAAAATTATACTATGAAGATGATGTAAATGCAAGAAAAGGACTAAGTTACACTATTACATGATTACACTATGAAGACGGTGTAAATGCAAGAAAAGGACTAAGGGCTAGTTTGGTATGCAGGGATAAAATAAAGTGAGAATGGAACAAAGTCAGGAATGGAATGAGAATGAGAATAGAATGGAATGACCATTCTCATTCCAATGTTTAGCTATAGATAAAGAATGGTGTAGGAATAAAATGATATTACCTTCCAACATGCTATACTTTTCTATATCAAATAGAATCAGTTTTAAAAATAAGACATTTGAAAATTTTAATTTAATTACAATGTGAAAAAAAAATTAATTACTAATTTAGTTAAAACTTTATAAATCAAGATATAATCCGTCTTTTTCTTCTATTCAAGATTAATATAATCTTTTATACGAAAAAAATATATATTTTATTAAAAATTGAAAGTGATAAAACAAGGACATATATACCTATTAAATATATATATATAGAGAGAGAAATTAACGTTAATTACCTAATATATATATATATATATATATTCTAGAGTGAGTTGTAAAATAGAGAGATGCATTAATGAAGAGAGAGATGATGATTTTAATAATAAGTGGGAATGGAATGACCCTGACTCAAGAAGTGAAATGATTATGTTGGAATGAGCATTCCAAGGGAATGACTTGAAATGACTATTCCATTTCTAATATAGCACAACAAACGAGAGAAAGAGAATCAAATGTGAAATGACCATTCCATTCCACTTCCATTCCTACATACCAAACTAGTCATAAGTTACACTATAACACTATTGAGAGCATGCAAGTGCAATAAAGTAGATCCAACAACTACACTGTTGAAGCAAGTTTCGAAATCAACGAAGCGTTAAAGGCTTGGAGCCTACCGAAAACAATATGTAAGTTCAGATCTGTTGGAGCCCAACCATCTGGTGTGACTCTCCCTATTTTTTTTTAAAAAAAAGTGTTTTTTCAAATTTTTTTATAAAAGTTTTTAGAACTTAATTTTTTTCAATTGTTAATTTGTGATGAATAAAATATTGTTTTTCAATTGTTTGTTTCTCATATATTTCTTGACAAATAAAAAATGATTACATATTTTCTCACAAATAAAAAGACATCACAAGAATAAATTGATGCAGACCATCTTGCTTTAGACTACCGGAAAAGAGAAATGGTTTGCTAAAAAATAAGAAGCAGTTAGGGAGGATGTTGAATGAACATTTGACATGTTGCAGATCAGGTGGATTATAACGCAACGACCAATGCTTTGTTAGAAAAATAAAAAATATTTGAACAAGATCATCAGAACCCCATGCATTATATTGCATAATATGATCATAGAAGACAAGCGCGACATAAACATTTTGCAATGGACACCGCTGACGGATGAGGCCATTTTCCTTCCACGCTACATCAATTTTGTTGACACACATCTCTTCTCGTATTTTACCATGATTTGCAATATAGAGAATAATATGGATCTCATGAAAGATCTCACGAAACATATTAAAATGAAAAAATAATAAAATAATAAACAAAAAACAAAGAGGTGGGTTCAAAAAAAAATCAAAATGATAAAAAAATAAAAAAAAAATTGCAAAGAAACAAGCAAGGACATTTGGCTTTTAAAAAAAATAAATAAACAGTTACAAAGAGTCGTTGCATTGCAATGACTTTATATGAAAAAGCGAAGTTCCTTATCTGTAGCGAATCTGTTGTCAATAAAAGTGTCGTATCGGATGGCCAAAGTTTGGCCCTAAAACTCCTTGTGGCCCCTTTATAGCCGAGAGACCAAATACCTAATTTAGGTACAAATGAATGTTATAATAAAAACATTTTAAACAAAGAGGAAAGAAGAGCTAATAATACATTCACATATGTATTAGGAATACCAGAAAGAAGAACTAATTAACAATGCTAAAACATATGAATTAATTACAAAAAAATAAAAAGTATAAGGAAAAAGATATGGCTGGGATATCGAGAGGAACGCAAAGCGTTGTCCTAAAGCTACTATTTCCCCCTATGTGTAGGTGTGAATTAATTATAAAAGAATAAAAAATATAAGAAAAAAGATTTGGTGTGTTGTCTCCTACTATTTATAGACTAGGAATACAACGGTATAAAACAGATAATGAGAAAAATGATAAAGGGATAATTTGATTTTTGTCTAGTTATGGAACCAATACTACAAATATATCAAATACTAAAAATTATTACAATATTTTTTAACTTAACAAAAATTAATTACAAATACATCAATATGTACGATTTTGGTCCAAAATGCCCCCAACGCCTTTTTGGTCCAAAATACCCCCACCACCACCACAGTCCCCACCCACCCTTAAAGCCGCCACCCCCCGCCACAGTGCCCACCCCTGCAACCACCACCATCCTCACCAGTGATGTCGTCTTTGCCGCCACCATCCCCACACCACGACCACATCTGCCACCACCATCCCACACCACGACCACATCTGCCACCACCATTCCCCAACACAACCACATCTACTGGCGGCGGCAACAACCACCATCCCCACCTCACTACCACCAGTGGTGCTGCCACTAACAGAATTAGTGTATACCCATTAACACAACCACCACCGTCGTCACCACCTCCTCCCGTCACCATCCCTACAACTACCACCACAGTCCTCACCACCACCACAATCCCTACCACCACTACACCGTCGTCAACACATTCTCCGCCGCCACCCCTACAACCACCACCACAGTCCCCACAACCATAGTACCCACCACCACAATACCCAAATGTTTCACACAAACCAGTTGTAATCTCAAATCGAAGACCCAAATGTATCACACAAACAAGCTATGTTGTTACATATATATATATATATATATATATGAAATCAATCGTAATTGTGAATCATTTACCAAAAAAAAATTGTAATTGTGAATCCGAGGCCTTTGCAGAGCAAACCAATCGAATTAGAGCTTGAACGATTGTGTTGGTTGTCAAGGGTTTGTGCAATTTCTGTAAATCCACTCACAACTTATCGATGACGAAGATCGAAGTGAAGTTGGTCGGTGTATATACATATATACACAGATTTAAAACCAGAGATGCGAAGGCAGGGCTACGATGATGAATTTTTGGGTTGTGTGAATTTATTCAATGCACCAAAACCATGAGGTCCATATTGTTAGCGGCTACGGCGACCTTTTCAATCAGAATCGGTTGCTTCGATGGTCAGCCTTTGCGCACTTTGTCTGTGTATCTTTGTGTGTATAGATAGGGAAGGAATTAGAGTTTGGATTCTCAGAGATCTGTGGAGAGAGATAGAGTGGTGGTGGCGGATCTGGTTGTGGTGTGGGATGGTGGTGGCGGATGTGGTCGTGGTGTGGGGATGGCGGTGGCGGCGATGACAATGACAGCACTGGTGGGGATAGTGGTGGCTGTAGGGGTGGGCACTATGGTGGTGGTGGTGGTTATAGGGGTGGGTGGGGACTGTGGTGGTGGTGGGGGTATTTTGGACCAAAAAGGTGTTGGGGGCATTTTGGACCAAAATAGTATATATTGATGTATTTGCAATTACTTTTTGTTAAGTTAAAAAATATTGTAATAGCTTTTGGTATTTGATATATTTGTAGCATTGGTTCCATAACTAGACAAAAATCAAATTATCCCAATGCAAATCACGTTCATAAAATCAGCCAAAAATTAGTAACAAATATTAGAAGATCAGCCAAAAATTAGTAACAAATATTAGAAAGATCAGCCAAAAATTAGTAACAAATATTAGAAAGATCAGCTTCGCTATTGATACCTTAGTATACGCTCAACACAAATGACGTGATTTATAGACTCATTGCAATATAGGAAATTAAAGTAAAGAGAATTTAGAAACTGTCTGTACATCCTGAGTGTTAGAAATATGAGAAGAATATATATATATTGAATTGATATTATGAACAATACATAAAGGCCTATTTATAGGCACATAATTTTAGGCTAAGTAAATTTAGGAGAGAATAAATTCTAGTGCTACATAGTTTAGGAGAATGTGTAAGAAACCTATTAGGCAAAGATATATAATCTATAATAGGAAATATATAATTTAACAACTCATCGCAAACTCAAGATAAGTCACCAACTTGAGTTTGGAAACAAAATCTTGAATGTGGCTTGCGAAAGTAATTTAGTGATGTAACTAACTGTGGTTGCGAACACATATAAATAAGCTGCGAAAGAGCCAGAAAGACCGAAAGCAGCTCGTTAGAGCGAAAAGTGATTTGAAAATCAGAAAAGAAGCTCGTTGAAATCAACGACTTTGACACACATATGTTATGGCTCGTGAAAGCAATTTGGTGATGTTACCAACAGTGGCTGCAAAACACATACAAAGAAGCTACAAAAGAGCGAACTCATTGGAGCGACGGTAAGACCGAAAACTGTTCTTTGGAGTGAAAACTGATTTGAAAGTCAAAAAATGGGTTTGTTGAAATCAGCAATTTTGACACACAGATGTTAGTGGGAGCCGATAAATTGAACTTGAGCTGGGCTGTCATATTTTTCTTCTTTTATTATCTGTATATAAAATATATATAAGGCAGAAGCTATTTTGATGATTACCCAGGACCGCCGGAGATCACATAAGCAATTTTCTATAATTAACCGTCGAGAGTGAGGATGTCATCCCCGGCAATAACGGTGATGGATGGTGAAGACTACAGATAATAAAAGAAGAAAAATATGTCAGCCCAGCTCTAATACCATATTAGAAATATTAGAAGAATATATATATGGAATTGATATTATGAATAACACATAAAGGCCTATTTATAGCCACATAATTTTGAAAGCTAAGTAAACTTAAAAGATAAAAAATTATAGTCCTAAATGGTTTAGGAGAATATTTAAGAAACATATTAGAAAAAGATTTATAATCCATAATAGAAAATATATAATTTAACACTTAGCTGGAGGGACTTATGGTTTTTGTTTTTCAAATTGGCAAAGGAATACACAGTACAAGAGAAGTGATTACGAAGGCAAAAGCTGATTAGTGATATAAAATTTTGAACATATCATCGCAGCCAGAGAGAGGTTGCTTCCTAATGAATCGTAGATGGTTGGAGTTGGAATGTTAATCCTCGGTGACCGCACCAATGTGTGTGGAGATCGAATGGGCAGCACTTTGGGTTGGTATATTGCATTCGGGGTCAGGGTTCCACTCAACTTTCACTTCACATTTGTCGTTTTCAGGATCTCCTCCCACAGGCAGACGGTAGCTTCCATCCTGGCCAGTTTTTCCCTCAGCACTGTAGGTCACTTTGCCACTCCGAGGGCATATGCATTCCATTCGCACGGTGGCACCTGCATATATGCACATTTTTGTGCAAGTGGGATATATATATATATACACACATACACACACAGTGGATAATAATAAGAAGTTATTGGTTACAAGGGTGAATCACACCTTCAACGAATTTGGCAAGTTCGGTCTGGAACTCGACGTTGCATGAGTCGCAGTAAACCTTGCCTTCTATAAAGGGATGTTCGCAATGGGCGAGGCCAATGAGGGCCAAGAAACAGAGGGCAGATGCAATAGTCTTGGTCATTTTCACTTTTCTTGGTGTGTGTTGAGATTGAAGGAATAGGAAGGTGTTAAGGGGTGGAACGGTTATTTCTGTTTGGTAGTTTTGATATTTTTTTTCTGGATAATACTTGGGTCCTGTCCTGACAGCACCAATTTCATTCTCCCTACTTATATGGACCAATAAAATTAAAACAGTTGTTCAAAATTTTATTTTTTTTAAGATGGACATTATCCATCTTCTTGTGGGTTAAACGAAAAGTTCATCGTTTATTAATTTTTTTTTTGTTTCTTCAACTCCCATCTGCACACTTATTGGTCCACATAAGCAGAAAAAATGAAGTTGGTGCTGCCAGGGTAGGACCCAAACATTATCCTTTCTCATATGTGTGAGGTGGAGGACAAAAAATCGTTCTGCCTTTACTTTCTTATAAATAAAATAAATAAAAATAAAAACTAAAATAAATCTAACATAGTATATCAACAATGGGACAGAAATAATTAACACCTCTATTATTGCTTAAACTTTCCATTATTTGATTGACTCACCAAACTGTGCTGCTGTTATTTTTTTTTTAATTACAACGTGGTGTTGAACGAATTTGCTAATCTATCACAGTAAAACTTTTAGTTGCAGTTTTGCCAGCAGTCAATGCATATGGCAAGTATGTCTTGCGGCACTGAGATTGGTATAATTGCAGATGCAAAACAAAATTAAGCACCAATATAAAATAAGGTAATATTATTATTTTATTTTTGGTACTCAATAATAGGAATTTGACTAAATGAATAAGAGGATAGAAGGCTCTGTGTTTATTACTGTTCTCAGGTTTGGTAAGAGCTCTAGGTTCACTTAGTAACGAGAGAAGACAATAGAAAGTTAAAGAAATCATATGTTAAAGTTTTAACATGTTTGGTTAATTTGTGATCACCTATTATTTTTTTTATTTTTTAATAAAGACATTGTTACAAATTTATCATATGTGATATAAAAGTGCATATATATATATATAGAGAGAGAGAGAGAGTGAGTGAATGAGTGAGTGTGGAAAATAGCAATGTCATGTGAAGGGGTTAGCAATGATGAGTGTTATTTATTGTAAGGGTTATTACTTATTGTGTTGTTAATGGAGGAGTAAAGCACCAATTAATAGGAGACAGCTTCTGACACAAGATTTATATTTAATTCTTACTTAAATTAAATGTCAGACATTTCACTTCTCGTCAGTTACAAAAGGACTATGTATATCTATATATATATAACAAGAGATCTCTCTTACTTTCGATATAACATTCAGTCATTCAAAAGTTAGAGAAAAATAAGAATGAATGAGAAAAAAGACTGATGGACAGAAAAAAAGAGATACAACAGGTAGGGATTTAAGGGGTACTCTATTTTTATATATGCTAGTAGAAGAAATATTTTTTATTTTGTTTTGTTATATACGTTCTTATATATTTTTTTTTATTTATGAAATTCATTTGCTAATGGATTTATATAATTAACGATATGAGTCTTCGAATAACTTGTTAGTATGACAGTGGGTGGTGTACATATAGTAAATGGTTTGTAAGTCTTGCCTTTTAAGTTTATATATGTACTTTATTTGGTTCTTATTATATAATTATAATGGTATATATATTATATTAGTATTACTAGTGGTTTATAGATATATATATGTGTGTATTGTTTGCATAGAATCAATAGATCCAAATTGTAGACAAAGGTAAATTTAATGTATTTTTTTATTTTCTTTAAGATTGTAAACTAATTTTTGTTATGTTATAGTTTTATAATTTGAAATTACTTGTTCTGAATTAAGATTAGCTAAATTTATAGTTATAATAAATAAGTCCATTGTTGATTTTGGGTGTTTTATTTGTTGTTTAATTAATTATTGATCAAGTGAAATTTTGTCAATGAATAGTGTTTTGAAGAGAAAAGTTCTATATTCTGAATTTGGTGGTATATAAGTATTTAGTTTGAGAAATGGTACACGAATTATGTTATGTGTATGACTTTGAATGAAATTTAATTCTGTGTGCTCGTACATGTATAACCGGATGAAAATAGGCAGGGTTGTAATCCATTCAGTCAAAAAATTGAGAACTATAGTTAGGTTCAGTGACCCGCCATGAGAATGACCAAAAATTCGCGGTGTGTGTCTGCGGTATACATGCTGAGAGTTATATTATAGTTAATTAATTAAGGGAAGAGATATTCGCACTCTCCTTTTCTACAATTGCACTCCACTTACCTTTTTCTTTTAAAAAAAATGACAAGAAAGTCTATAAATTAATTAATACATTATCTCTTATTTTATAATACCACAACTACCATTTATACTATAAAGTTAAACTTTTTTTTACCTTCTTTAGTTTCTTTATTATTATTATTTTTTTGTTCTTTTCAAAAGGGATAATTTTTTTTTACCTTTTTTACTTTCTTTACTACTATTTTTTTTTAATCTTGTCAAAAGAGATAACTTTTCATATTTTTTTTTTTGTCTTCTCAAAATGGATAATTTATTCAATAAAAATATATATATTGTTTTTGGTTTCTTCCAATAGAGATAATTTATTCAATAGATATATATATATTTTTTGAACCTATCAAAAGATATAATTTATTTCATAACGATAATTTTTTTTGGATACTCTCATTGTAGATAGTTTATTCAACAAGAATAAAAAATTTATATACTTTTTTTTGGGTCGTGTCAAGAGAGAATTTATTTAACATGGATAACTATTTTTTGGGTACTTTTTAATTTTTAATTCTTACCAAAAGAAATAATTTATTTTAAGATATAATTTCTTCAACAGATTTATATCTATATATATTTTGGTCTTGTCAAAAGAAATAATTTATTAACATAGATAACTTTTTTTGGGTCTCGTAAAAAGAGAATTTTTTTTTGGATTATTTTTTTTCAAGTATATTTTTGGGATTCGATCAAAAACATTAAAGATAAAAGACAAAGATGATGTCTGAAAGGGTAATTTAGTATTTTAAAAAAAGTTAATCATTTACGTGTAAAGTAAAGGTTAGAAGTGACATTTCTCTTAAGATGAGAGTGCATACGTAGAAAATGAGAGTGCAAATATCACCTTTCTTAATTAATAATTGATCTATACTTGCACTAGTTATTTATTGAGCAACTAGTGTATGTCTGTGCCTATGAGTCTATGACACTATGCAATCGTGACCGTTACATAAAGTTATTTTAGACCGTAGATAGTAAAAGACATTTTAGACCACAAGATTAGTTTTTTAACCAATTTTGACATTTAAATTGCCTCTTTTGTTCTTATTATACCAATCTTCTATATTATATAGATTATTTGTACATTATATATGATGAGATTATAATAATTTACTGAATATGTTCGAATTTGACTTTATACAAAAATATTGAATTGTGGTTGCATTTACTAGTTGTTTTCTCGTTATTATTTTATTTATGCTTAAATTTATGTATATTTAAGTTATATATATTTTTGTATATTGTTCCATGTATATATGAAAGTAAAGTTGTTTTTTTTTTTACTGAACGATTGTTGTGCTCACACCAAAAATATTTTAAATTTGGCTGAACTCTGAAATAACGAAGAATTTTTCAAAATTTATTTGAGAGCGTGTTTTGTTATAAAGAGTTTAGAAGAATGATATTTTTATTATAATATCTCTTGTAATCATAAAGAAAGACTTTAGTTGTATATATATATATATTTTATTGAGATAAAACTATTAAGTGAGAGAGTTTGTAGTTGAAATATTAAGTGTATGAGATTTTTAATTAATTAATCTCTATTTTATTTTATTTTATTTTATCACATCTCCAAAATTCGGAGCGTGACATGATTAGTAAACGAAAAGAAAGGAAATGATATTTAAGATGTATGGGGAAAGAAAGAAAATTAAACTAATTAATTTTTTTACCATTTTATATTTTAAAAAATAAATTTTAGTTTTTACCACAAGTTCGTATTAACAAAATTTCATTAAGAAAATAGTAGTCTTTTCCTACCCTCTCCTATTTTCTCCCATTTTTGAAAGGATAACAAAATCTACCATTTATCCTTAATTTATCTCTCCAAATCCTTACATTTCCACTAAAAAAATTCATACCAAACACAAAAAAACATATCCCTCCATTTCCTTCCCTTTCTTTTCCTTTCATTTCTTTCCAACCAAACTGGGCCTTATGGCAATCCAATTGCTGGAACCAGATAAACCTGAACTATATTGCATTTCCACGGGACAAATTGAAGAAGAGAAACATGAAAAATATGAAACTTCCTAATGCAACCACATCAACACAAATGATATTATCCATAAACAGCAGAGAAAAGAAAGCCTGATGGAATACAAACAATGCTGATGCTTTGTCTAGACATCTACAATTATACATCAGTAAAACGACAGGGAACAATAATAGAGAGAACTTCTGAATCAAATTGAAACTTAAAACACAGTACACAAGACGACTGACAAGGCAAAGTCATCCTTCCCCAGTCCAGTCATTATATAGATGTGGGGTTCCATGCAACTTCACTGCACATAAAAGAAAACAACCACTTCCATGTCTGAGAAAGGTTCAAAAGCTCAATTATCGAACTATTTAGATAAAAACATATATGGGTATAACCAATGAGCTCCTGCTCCATTGGCGACAGTGGCCTGTGTGAGGTCTTGTTTCAGATCTCAAAAGGCCGCTGCCCCAGTACTCATGCTGCCAAAGCAGGATGCTGGAGACGTAGCCCAGTGCAAACCTAACTTAAGCATTTCGAGCTGTTGCATTACACCAGGTTATGTAAATGGCCCTAGGTCTTGTAAAAAGAAATAACATACAGGTGAATGACCCACCTCCGCATCTTCACCTCCACCACCTTTGCCAGAGGTTTCCATCCTCTGGTCCTCTGTAGAGTTAATAAATAAACACATAGAACAAGTTAATAGCCCAAAAAGGGAAATCACACCTAGAAATAACTATGATATAAAGGAAGCAAAATTATATAAGCACATAGAAACCTGATTTACTTCGAACATATAACTAAGGATGGGAACATTCATTACAAACCTTGAAACCAACCTGTTTGATCAAAAGCTAATGCAAACTAGTCTGCCACGGGTCAGATTATGGTTGAGAATACAAAAAACACAAAAAATGGGTTGAGCTAGGATATAAAAACCAGACATGAACTGATGGAGTAGAAGCTAATGCTAGGGGAAGAAGACCATTACTAACATGATTTGAGTTGGTAAGAAAAGATGTGCCAACATGTGATTTAACTAAAGTTATGGCATCAAATAGAGAAGAATGGTGAAATAGGATTCATGTAACCGACCCTATATAGTTGGCGAAAGGTTTTGTTGAGTTGCATTCTTTGGGTTGAATTTGATATTTAAGTATATTAGTTGTAAGGAAAGGACAAACACACTGCCACAAAAACTATTGGTATTGGAAGTGGATTTCACATATAAAAACGTAGATCACTTTGAAAAGTGAAGGATCATTAAAAACCAGTTCAATAAATAAAGGTGTCTAATTTTCTCGTTTTTGACAAAAATCAATTCAATATGAAGAGGAGATTAGCACTGTTGCGGCAGCTTTGCAAGGTCTCTTCTCTCTCTCCCTCTCTTTCTCTATCTACCTATATCTACAGTGATAAAGATACAAAAGGCAATTAGGGCTTCGCCTTGGTCTGCTGCGCTGCTCTTCTTTTTCTTCGTCCTCTGAACCCTAATGTCTCATTCTCATTGAAGAAGAATTTGGCATTTTTTTTCATTTTGATTTTCAATTATCAGAGCAATTGCAGGTGGAGACTCTTTTGACCCTCACATAGTTGCTTGGTATATTAACTTAAAATGTATCTTTGCTTTTAAAAGAACTCTTTGGGAGGTAAAATATGGTGCGGCGTGAAGGTATACCTGACTGAAACGAAGAATATATACTGAAACGCAACCGTACATTTCTAAACTCGAGTTGGCACGGGCCAATACATGTGTCAGGAAATTGGTTGACGAATGGTTCATTCGTCTCTATAAATCATATTAATAATTACGAATTTTACAGATTACCTCCATCCTCCGGGATGTCAGAAGTCCACAAAGTGAGGTTGTCCCTCAAAAGCTGCATAATTAAAGTACTGTCTTTGTAAGATTCCTCATTCAGCGTATCCAGCTCAGAAATGGCTTCATCAAAAGCTTGCTTCGCAAGGTGGCAGGCCCTAGGATACAATTAACCAAGAGTTCAGGTTCGACTGTAAACGAGTTTTACATAACGTAATCAAGTTTTAATGTTTTACTATACCTTTCAGGTGAGTTCATAATCTCATAATAGAACACAGAAAAATTTAAAGCCAAACCCAATCGGATGGGATGAGTTGGAGATAAATCGGTCTCTGCAGTAGTAGAGGCCATCTGCAAACAAGTTACACAAATTAAGAAGCTAATATATGTAACACGGAATTGATTACGGTAAAGTGAAGCATAGGAAGGGGACAAACATCCATCAGACAGTAAGGATGTGAATGTCTAAAATTGCAAGAAAAAACATACTCTCAAAGTTGATATAGATAGAAAATTATATACTATGCAACAGTTCAATCATCAGATAAATCCACAAATCAAGCATCACACAACTAATTTCCACTTCTCAATACTGAAAATCTCATGAGAGGTTGCAAATTCACAAAAGGCCATTAAATGGCAAGAAAAGCAACAATTAAGAAATCCAGTCAGGTTCAGTTCATTATTCATCAACATTCAAAAACATTAACCTCCATATAACGACAGCCAATTACACCATTCTTTGCAAAGCATGTTCTAAAATGGCTTAGCACCAGGGGCGTAGCCATTAAGGCACTAGTGGGTACATTAGTACCCACTTAATTCTATAATTTTTATTTTATATATATAGTAAATGCAATTTTTTGGAATTTAGAATTGTAATGACCTATTAAATCTCAAGTGATATACCCATTTAGTTTTATAAAAAACAAATTATAGTCCGAATTTTGCTTTCGTATCCACTTGTACAAATTTCTGACTACGCCCCTGCTTAGCACCTATTGCTTGTACAATCTGAAGATACTGAGTGAAATAAGACTAACTATTCTACTTGTTTTCTATTGAGATTAGCAATTTTTATTAAGCTTACTTAGATGAATATAGTAGTGCAGAAGAAACATGAACAAAGAAAAAATATATGCCTATTTAGCACAAATTGATAAAAATCATTATGGAAAGTTATTGACGAAAATCACTATGCAAATACAAAGTTATTTAAACACAAGATCTCCTGCCATAGGCATTACAGGCATTAAAATTAGATTCCCATGGATGTAAAAATTTTCCAACCCAAAATCCTTTATTGTATATTGTGAAGCTAAAGTGAATAACATTTTATCTAATTTCCATAAAGTCAAATATGTGCATTTCATGCTATCATAGGCTCTCTAAATTCAACACCAAGCAGCATATAATTAATTCCAACAATTGAAGCCAAAAAGAAAGAGTTAAACTGTGTAACCAATTTCCGGACACAATAATGGATTGAATCATTATCAAGACAAATTAGTGACGAGACAAAAAGGCATGAATCAAAACTGGTAGAGAGAAGAAAGCAAAAAGGCATGAATCAGATTTGCAACAATGAATATATACTGCTAATACTTCAGTTAAGTCCCATGCCATATGTTATTCAAAAAATAATAATTTATCAGTTTGAGAGACTGAAAATAGAATTAAAATGTAAAAGAGTAGAATTGTTCCGTCCAACACATGAATTGGTATGAGTAATCACACTGTGGACTTGGTTATGCACATCTCATACATACAGTAGTCTATGCCAATAAAGATGTTTCCAAAAACATGATGATGCAGAATTGCTATACCAAAATGCCATTGTGATGCTAAAATGCAACCTCGTGATGACAAAAAGAAACATGGACTAAAAAGCCATATACCTCGTATGCCTTAAGGGACTGATCGGCAACCTCTTTCTTCTCATTCCCAGCCTTGAACTCTGCAAGATACCGATAATAATCCCCTTTCCTGTAACCAATCAAACCCCAAAAGAAAATCTCTTCAAAAGTCCACCATGTCAAAACAAAATTACCACATCTGGTATCATAAAATCCTGTACTCAAAGAGAGATTACTTGCATTTTATAGTAGAAAACAGTGGACTCTCCAGCCGAACTTGAAGGAATGAGATGTTCGTCCATCACAGTCATGATGTCGCTACAAATGCTCGAGAGCTCAGACTCCACTTTCTGCCTGTACTCCTTGATCCGCTTTGCATTCACTTCGTTCCCCTTCGCCTCCTCCTTCTGCTCAATAGAAGATAAGATCCTCCAAGCCGCCCGACGAGCACCGATCACGTTCTTGTAGCCCACAGAGAGCAAGTTTCGCTCTTCGACAGTCAATTCCACATCGAGCCTCGCTACCTTCTTCATTGTATCGACCATTTCTGCACTAACCGTGTATCCATACATCAATGTACGTGTACATGTGTGTTAAGCAAAAACCCTAATTTCTATATTGAATTATAAAAACAGAGTTCAGAATTTCCAGATCTAGAGAGAAGGAGGAAGAGAGAGAACTCTAACCGTCGTAACGTTCGGCTTGCTCGGCTAGCTTGGCGATGTAGACGAAGGTGTCGCGGTCTTTGGAGGAGGCCATGGATGATCTGAGCAACTTTCTCTCTCTACTTCAAGGATGAGAGAGAGGGTAAAGGTGAGATAAGAGAGAAATAGAAAGGAGGAGAAAAATATGAAAGTGGTTTGGTGGCTGATTTTGCCGCGGTATTACACGAGAAGTTATTATATACCACGAATTTCGTGTGTTAGTGAATTCATAAGGCTTCATCTTTCGTGATTTAGAAGTTCTATATTAGTTGAATTCTTACATTTAATGTTGTACAATCATACATCGACATTGTCGCGGGACCCTTATCTAACGGTTCAAGAACATAGCCGAAATGGCTGGCCACTCAATGCCCGCCACGTCTGATAGTTTTTATCAGCCGGTCAGGCGTATAGCCATTCACTTTGAGCAATGCTACACAAAAATATTTTATGAATTTTTATCTTGAATGATGTGGCAATTAAATGGTGAGTTAGTATTGATGGAATTTCCCACGGAATATCAATAATATTATTACTTGTCACATCATTCATGAAGGCAATTCATGATAAAATTTTATAACATTTAGCATTTTTCATTTACTTTTCAACAAGTGAATCACTCACAGAACCGGACCCACCACACTGCAGGGGATCCGTGGGTGTTAAGCTTGGCGCCAATCAGCATTACTCTTTGTATTTTAACTTCAAAGGTATGTTTGGTTTAATGTAATTAGTTTCTTTGGATTAAAATTAGAGAAAAAATTAGTTAAAATTTTGAACTAATTTTTTTATATTTTAATTCCATCCAACTGAACATAACTTCAAAGAAGTAAATTCATAATAACCAAAATGCACTGATACTCTATATATAATATAAGGTAAGAGAAAATAAAAATATATAATACAAGTTATAAGAAAATTATGAATCATAACATTTATAGTAATATTATATGTATGCATAATTATTTTGTTTATATAATTAATACTATATTTTTGTTGTGTTTTAAAAATGAAAATGAAAAGTTATATTTAGATTAAATAGAATAAAGGTGCAATGTTAAAAAATCTTAAACAATACATGTTAGCGTGCTATATACATGTTTTATTGAATCTAGTTTCTCACGCTTTAGAAATATCTAAAACATGTTATGTTTTATTAAAAAACATAAGAAGGATGCTGGCTTGCAGTTGGATCCAATTCGGTCCGCCCCGACTCGGATCATTTAGAGTGCAGTATCCGTTTTCAATAAATAATCTGGGTTGTGGTTGGATCCAATTCGGTCCGTCCTGACTCGGATCGTTCCGAAGTATAGTGTCCAATTCCGATTCGGTCCGTCCCCAATCCGATTCGGTTGCACAAAACACATGAGATAACTAATAACGTTTTTGTTTTCTTTTTTGTTTTTGCAGTCACAAGAAAAATAGAAACATAACTTTGCTTTTTTGTGTGAAAACGGAGAATAAAAATAATGTTTATTAGCACTTGTTGCCACAATTTTAAAAGCAAAATACATATAAGGTGTGTGTTCACTGACGAAAACGTTTTTTGTTTTTGCACTCGAAAAAAATAAAAATATATTCTTATTTTTCTGAATGGAAACAGAAAGCAAAAATAGCGTTCATTAAATATTATTGTTTCCATATTTTTGAGAACAAAAAACACTGTTTAGTAGTAGAGATATTTGTTACAAATTTTCTTTTCTTTTTTCATTTTTGAACCTGTAATTATTAGATAACACAAAAAAAAATTTCCGGCAGAACTAATCTTCCATAAGTATGATATCATATATATGTGAAAATTAAATTAAATTAAAATTGATATCATATATATGTGAAAATTAAATTAAATTAAAATTGATATCATATATATGTGAAAATTAAATTAAATTAAAATTGATATCATATATATGTGAAAATTAAATTAAATTAAAATTGATATCATATATATGTGAAAATTAAATTAAAAAATATGATACAAGTTAAAAAATAAATATATACATACCACGTATATCACAAAGAGTTATTATTTATAAGTGAAATTTTTTTTTTTAAAAAAATATAAAAGTAATAGCATTATTAAAGTTTTTATTATTATTTTAATATAGATAATTTATGCACATTATATATTATCATATTAATTTATTATAGGGTAAATTACACTGACCTTCCCTAAGGTTCAGTCAATATACACTGACCTCCCCTCTTGTTTGTCATATTATACTAACCTCTCTTCAGATTTGAATACGAGATAACACAAACCTCACTTTCGTTAGTGGTCAACACAGTCGATGATGAAAAATTATGATATCAACAATTTGTATATTTTAAATTTCAGTTCTACCCTTAGAGAAACATGTAAAGATGTAATTATCCATATGAAATCACATTAAATACTTAGATACATTTTTTAACTGAATAAAGTTGTCAAAAATATCCCATTATTCTTCTTATCATTCAAAAGGTCAAAAATTGATCTCCAGTGAAGGTTGTCGACGATAATTTCTGATGGCAAAGAAGGAAGTGATAAAATATTTTTTTCTCTCTTCTTTTTTCTTTTCATTGTCACCATCTCCCTACTTTCTCTCTTTTCACTTAATTCAATCAAGAGTTAGAATATTGAAATTAGAGAGTTTAATTGTGTGGCTTGACTTCAATAAAACATATATGTGGTTTCAGAATTAGGTTTAGAAGAATTAGAGTTAAATTATTTGAATTGAAAATTCTGGGTTCAGTTTATCTAATTTTTTTTTCTTTTTAATTCTTTTTTTTTTTTACGTTTTTAAAAGTTATAGTACAAAAGTTCATTATTTTGATCACATACATAAATATATACACACACGCGCGCACACGCACACTCACTAATATACAAAATTACAGAGCCAAGTACCCAACCCATATATAAAAGCTAGTAGCCAGCTAACTCATTTATTCTTTTCAATTTATGGCCACATCTCTAAAAAATTAATATTGTTCCTTGGTTACATACATAAATACAAACCTATTTCAATTCATGGATTTGTTTGTTAAATTTGTGAATAATAGACTCTTCACTTATTTATTTAAACTACAATTGGGTTTAAGTTGTAAAAAAAAATTTAAATTTTTCATCAATTTTAGATTTTGTTTTCTAAATGAACTGTTAAGCTCACTGGTGTCGTTAATGGCAAAAGAGCGAAAGGAAAAGGGTGAGTAAATGTTAGAATACAATTGAGTAATTTTCTCTTTTCGCTTTGCTTTATTTATGAACTAAAATGATGAGGATCAAAAGGTAATTTTGTTACTTCCGTTAACGGCATCTACATAATAACTTTGACAAGGGATGTCAATATAATTTGACAAATAAAAGAGGAGATCAGTATTTATTGACTAAACTTCAGAGAAGGTTAGTGTAATTTACCCTTTATTGAAGGTCAGTATTTATTGACTAAACCTCAGAGGAGGTTAGTGTAATTTACCCTTTTATTATATATTATTTAACTAAGTAGACAAGAAAAAGATTATAATATCTAAATAAAAAAATAATTGTGCAAAAAATCATGAATAGTTAAAGTTATGTTTAATATTATATATTATTTAACTAAGTGAGTCTCCCTATAATGGAAAGAATATTTTCCTGTTAAAGTGAAGAAATAAAAGAAACTTCTTTTTTGTTTCCTCTTCCTTTCACAAAAATGATAAATTTTTTTTTTTATTACAGAGAACAAAAATATTTTATTAAACATAATATTTGTTTTTGTTTTTGCCTTTTTAGAGGATAGAAACAGAAAAACAAAAATATTTCTGTTAATAACACATTTGTTACAATATAATATTTAGACTCATTTTGTCACGCCCCAAAATATGAACCGCGAGGACCCTCTCGGTCTAAGCCCAAACTTCAAGGTAGTGGGGTGTCATGATCGCCCGATCGTCATTTCACGACCTGGATAATCATGACAAATACTACCAACAGGCCCCTTGATTCCTACCCAGACCACCGAGATCATTACATACAGCGAAAGTCTTTACATTATCAATACATCAATCTTTCACCGGATACATCACAATGATCAACGATCTAAGTTATCATTTCAAAGTCTAACAGAAGCATTCTTATACCATTATTACAATGCATACATAAGTAATTCAAGTTCATTACATATACATTTTATTGAAAGCATGCATACATAGGTCCATTTGAACACAGAGAGTCCCTGCACTTTTCAATTGATCGAATTGCCTATTTCGATCATGTGAAACATATTTCAATTCGAAATGGGAGTTTCGATTGATTGAAGGTTTTGATTGATCGAAGTACTATCGAAACCCTTTGGAATTGGTCACATTTCCATTGAACCATTACGATACTTGGCCGATTAATCGAGACATTTCGATTGATCGAAATATGGGTTTCAATTGATCGAAATCCCTTTAACATTATTCCTCAACAGAATTCTACAAGTGTCAATTCTCACACTTTAATCCACATTCTCCTCATACATACATCTCATTTTACCAATTCATCAACACATCCATTCTCACAAGTTTAGACATATAAAAATGAATATAAATAAAGAATCATTCTTTAAATTATTTAGCATCTACCATACTTAAAATCATGTTTATAATATATATGAAATAATAAGACATAAACAATACATATTCTCGAAACATAAATGGTCTTTACATGTTCACCGCATGCATATAATCTACAATTCGGACATGCATTCAAATAAAATATTTGAAGTCTTTAAATGAAAACCAATTATGCTCCGTGTCAACTCACTGTTGGGGAGACTTCATCACCTCATTTTCATTTTATGAAAAGAATTAACACTCATGGGATGAGCTACAACACATTCAGTAAGAATGTCTAAAACACAATTTTGTAAGTTCCGTGAATACCACATAAACATACATTTGTATTTAATCATGTTAAGAAAATATTTGTACATCACAACCATATCACAAATAATATGTATAATATAACGTGATATGCATAGCTCCCTAATGCTCTCCACAATCCATTAGGTTCCAATTTTACAGGCCATCCAATCCTACTTAACTGAGGTTCCAAAACCGGTATACCTCATCGTAAGATTCCATTTTAGGGAGTATCCTCTTCCATCTAGTATAGAGCCCCAATTAAGGATCACTTCACAAGGTTCCACCCTCGGATTGCCCCACATGGCTCCAAATGGATTACCATGCCACTCGTCAAGAGGGCTTACCACCCAAATGAACTCACCACCCTCACCGTGCTAATGAAGATGAATTCCACATGTTCATGATAGTGTGCACATATAATTCAAAGCAATGCAATACTAATTGTCATACTTGCACATTTTACAAATAAACGTCACATACTTTCACATTGAACATGTTTCACATATTGCACATTTTATGTTACTTATATTGATAATTAAACATGCTTTCAGGATAATTTATCAAACACATAAGTGTCACTTTCACAAATGCACATGAATTCACATAATCTTATCACAATTTAACAACAACATGCTTATATAATCAGAAAAGACAATTATAACATGTAATTACATCAATTAACATTGATAATTTACTAAGTAGTATAATGTAGTATGCTTTAATCTTGAAAAATATCTAATTATACCTACATAACCAATTAGTTGCCATAAACAACCAATACACTCACAAAAACTGTGGATTTCATGGGTTAGGTATCCCTACCTCAATTTGGAAGAGCTTCCAAATGACTTCTCTAATTTCTCACAAAAATTTAACTTTCTCTGAATTCGATTCCAAAAGGATTAAACTCGAGCCCTCAATGCGTAGACCAACTCTTCCTTATTCGACACCTAATTATCGCTCCAAGCCTCTCAAATTCAATAGAGAAGAGAAGAAGATGTAGAGATATATGTGTATCTATATTACTCTTTCACGGCTGATAAAGAATGTGGGAAATGAATTCAGCATTCTACTATTTGCTATTTATAAACCTAGCTCATCTATTTACAAAAATGCCACTAGTTCTTCACTAAACTTTCTTAGGCTCCGTTTTCACTTTCGGTAACTCCTACGAACTCGAAATCGATTTCATAGCGCATCAAATTTTTTAGTTAAGCTACTCTCCAAATTTGGTGTCATTTCGAATTTTTCGGGCCCGCAGGACCTGCGTCCTGGACCCATCCGACCCAAAAATATTAACTTTTGTCAAACGCTCCCAAAACTTCCCTGAACCTTTATACAAGTCCCCAAACATGGATTTAATATTTAAAATATTTTTATAATCATTTAAATGAAATAAAAAAAAATCAATAAAAAATGGTCACGGTTCTTACACATTTGACACTCATATGTTTCTAGAACATAAAAGAGTCTAACTGAGCTTATTTGTTTATGAATAAAATATATTATAATAATAATAATATTAAATAATATCTTATATGTAATAACATATATAAAATTTTATAATATTATAAATTAATTATAATATAAAAATTACATATATTATAATATAAATATGGCATACAATATTATAAAATATCTATTGCATAATATTTTATTAATATTATATAAAATAAATAAATAATATATAATAAATCATTAAATGAATTATCTCAAAAATCATTCAAACTATTATATAATATATTAAAAAATAATTTTATTACAATTTAATATGTACATAAATTACTTCAAATAATACGTAGCATGAATTTTATTTTAAATGAACAGTTCCCATGTGCGTTTAGTAACATTTTTCGTTTTTTGTTTTGACAATCTCAATAAAGCATAAACATGATTTTTCTTTTCCGAGTGAAAGTAGAAAGTAGAAATGATGTTTATTAACATTTGTTATTGCTATAATTTTGAAAGTAGAAAACAAATAGTAATGTTTCGTAACAATTTGTTTTTCTTTTTTTGTAGTCTTAAACTTTTTAAATTTTTTTTATTTCTTCTTTAATTCATCTATTGGTATCATAAAGTCTTAAAATATAGATAGTGCATGCAATTCAATAATTTCACAAATCCTAACAACACTCAATACTTGTAATAATAAAATACAACATCTAATTTAAAGTCACAAATTCTAATAATACCCAATGCATGAACATAAAATACATCATTCAATTTAAAGTCATATAGTGACATTAGTCATAACAGTATTCTTAAAAAAGAACATGGGTACGAACACGGGTATCATAAATATTTTTGTCTCAAAAAATTATTGAAACTAATATATAATACATTAAACATATTTTTTGTTAATATTTAATATGTACATAAAATATTACAAATAATACGTAGTATGAATTTTATTTGGAAAGAACCATGCGAGTGTAATAATAGTACCAAAAACGTTTTTGAATTACAATGCCAAAAACATAATAAATACATTTTTTATGTTTTCTCTTTTCTTCACAAAAATGAAAAACGTTTTCCAGTATAGAAAAACAAATACATATTACTAAACATGATTTTTGTTTTTGTTTTTCCTTTTTGAGGGTTGACAAGTGTACATAAAATATTACAAATAATACGTAGTATGAATTTTATTTGGAAAGAACCATGCCACTGTAATAATAGTTCCAAAAACGTTTTTGAATTACAATGCCAAAAATATAATAAATACATTTATTATGTTTTCTCTTTTCTTTACAAAAATGAAAAACGTTTTCCAGTATAGAAAAACAAATACATATATATAGTAAACATGATTTTTGTTTTTGTTTCTCCTTTTTGAGGGTTGACAACATAAAACGAAAACGTTTGTCGTTAGTGAACGGATTAATAATAGTGCCAAAAACGTTTTTAATCTATAGTGTTGAAAACAGAGGAAACACTGTTTTTATGTTTTCTCTTCTTTTTTTTTTTTTACAAAAATGAAACACGTTTTCCATTATAAAAAATAAATAAATAAAACATAATTTTTGTTTTTGTTTTGCCTTTCTAGGAGTTAGGCAATAGAAAACAAGAAAAGCTTTTCGTTAGTGAATTTTCCTTAATCTAATGTGGAAGTAACGAAGTTTTATATATGTGTGCTAAATCCAACATGCAACGCCATGTTTCATAACAGATGGAGCGGCATAGGGCATGTGTGTAAAACTGTAAATAGTAAATATATATACTCTTATCACATTCAGATACACCACAAATATGTAAATAGATAGTTTAGATTATAAAAAAAAAAAAAAAAAAAAAGAGAGGAGAGAAAATTTTTATCTCGTGTTTTCTCAAATCCAAGGTGACACAATAAGAAGTGAGAAGCAAATCTCTTTTTACGGAGTCACTACTACTTGGTGCATTGATAAAAACTTGAAGTAACAAGTGCGAGAGCAAGGAGGTGTCGGGAATACTTGAATAAAAATATAATTAAATTATATTAATGGCGGTTTAAAGTGATTGTGTTTGCACTCTTGCCATGCTTATATTTTAGGTGCACCGCAAAAGTTGTATTGCGCTTCATCTTTATTCACAACAAAATCAAATGACAAAACAGCCCCTATAGCCCTCCTTACTAACCGTGTTCTTCAAAATCATAATTGCTCCTCATTCCCTCCCTCATTTTTCTCTATGGCCAACCCTACACCACTTCCTTTTCCTTCAAAGTTCCTAGCTTGGTTCAAACAATTTTTGATTTGGGTAGAAAAGAATGTAGGGTTTAAATCAGGTATCTAGATTCGGTGTATTAAATCTGTTGGGTTTGATATTGTTTTTCAGCTATATATCTTAAGGATAATGCTACTCAGGCAGAAATATTAGGCAGAATTTATAGGCAGAAATTTTTAGAACCATTGGATGCATGTGGTGAGTGTATGTGGTGCGACCTACTACATACATCCAATGGTTTTAAAAATTTCTGCTTATGAATTCTGCCTGAGTAACATTACCCATATCTTAATCATAGGAATAAAGTAGAAGAGAAAATAAAATAACCAAAGCTCAATTTGTAATCCATGTGTAACATTAATTGATTGATTTAGGTCAATGCAAAAAAAAAAAAAAAAAAGGATGATTAGTGCATACATGATGAACAGTTGGGCGTGTCGCCAAATAGAGAAAGAAAAAAGAATAGGAAGACAAGAAGGGGTATCATGAATGATGTGGCAGGTAATGTGGAGAGTTAGTATTGGTGGGATTCGGTGATAATATCATGGGATTATGTGTATGGGGGAATCCCACCAATACTAACTCTCCACGTTACCTGCCACATCATTCATGATACAAATTCATGAAATAATTTCATGATGTGTAGCATTGCTCTTAATAAATTTTGTTTGAGAGAGATCTTATTAATTTGTTTAAGGTTATTATGGATATAATCACATTTAGAGGAAAAACCAAACAGAAGACTCGGAGATTACTAGCCTGTTTCCGAAAGAGAAAGAGAAAGAGACACAAGGGCTCTTTTGTCATTTCATCTATATAAAAAATAAGAGATGGAGCGGCATAGCATAGGGCATGTGTGTGAGTAATACCAATAACACCTCATTGTTAATATTATTGATGTTTTAAAAGTTGTCCGTGTTATCTTAACTACGTATCTCTTCTTGCACTCTCTGTAAATAATGAATGAGTTTGTCTGGCTGTTTGTGTGTAAGATGATGTGAAACAGCTTTGATTGGTTTGGTTTCATAATGAGAAGCTCCAAGAGGTGGTTGAAAATTTATCAATCTCTATCCAAACCACCACTCCACTCCAAGAGGTTGTTGAAAATTTAAAACTCAAAAGTATTTGGAAGATTGACACAAGTCTTCCTCCAAATGAGATGAGCAAGAAAACACTACAATGACACTATCCATGTTAAAAGGCACAACAATTAGTTCCTTTCTTGTGAAATGATAATAGCCACCACCAGTTATATGCCTTCGAGCATAGCAATATGATATTGAAAGTTCCAGTGACATGATAATTTAAATTCCCCAAGTGAGAGACAAAGAAAACATAATTAACTAACGTGCGTCGCATATACTTTGACAGGGGCAGAACCAAATCTGCTAAAAAAGAGAGGCAAAAAAACAGAAGCAAAATATTTATATATATATATATATATATATAAGCTTTAACCGGTGTTCTGCATCCCGGCAGCAATACCCTTCATGGTCAAGATGAGGGTGTCTTCCAAACCAGGGGCATACTCGCTCATTGGGTTCAACTTCACAAGTTCATTATATATATATATATATATATATATATATATATATATATATAAAAGCTTTAACCGGTGTTCTGCATCCCGGCAGCAATACCCTTCATGGTCAAGATGAGGGTGTCTTCCAAACCAGGGGCATACTCGCTCATTGGGTTCAACTTCACAAGTTCATTAGCTGGATTGGTTGGATTGCTGGATTCCATATATTCTTTGGAGATGTGAGGTCGCAACTTGACATGATAGTTCGGGTCACGAACACGTTTAAGTGTGTAGGCCTGGCACACATTAAGCGTGGTGATGTAGGAATCACGTAGGCGGAGCCGTTGCTTCAAATATGGATCTCCTTCCAGAAGATCCTTGTGTCCAGCAATCTGTCAAAACAGGGGGAAAACCTATTATTTTAATTTCAAACAATAACATTCACAGCTATCAAATATCTAAACTTCTTTCTTATTTACACAAACAATCTTCTAAGCAATAAAATGCTGCGAAAATTGGGTACAATTCAATATTTCACAAATAATGGTAACTTAGTCGCAACAAACTTATTACCTGGAGCAGAAGGCTCTTTGTTTCTTCATAATTGGCCCTCAAACGCTCTCCAAATGACCACAACTCTTCTGAAACAAGGAGCTTGTCGAACAAGGCAGCAATACCAGGGTCTCCCTTGGCAAACACCATTTCTACTAAATCAATGGTCACCCTAAAGAAAGGCCATTCATTGTACATTTCCTGCAGCATATGGAGATTTTTAATGTCCTTCTGAATGGCATGTTTGAATGCTCCACCAAAGCCAAGCCACACTGGGAGATGAAACCTGGTTTGAGTCCATGCAAAAATCCAAGGGATTGCACGCAGTGATTCAATTCCCCCACTTGGCTTTCGTTTCGACGGACGGCTTCCGATATTCATCCGACCATACTCCAACTCTGGTGTGGCCTGCAACCATAACAGAGATAATGATTATTACTTTGATAACAACAGTGAACAAGAAACAGAGCGAAGCATGGTTCTGGGGGAAGAGCACTTACAAGGCGGAAGTACTCAACAAATCGGGGTTCATTAAAAACTATTGAACGGTATTCCTCTGTGGCAACAACAGCAATTTCGTCCATAAGTGCACGCCATTCTGGTTTTGGGGAGACGGGGGGATGCATCCCATGCTCAAGCGTGGCAGCTGAGAAACGCTGCAGGGTTCTAAAGCACAAGTGTTCCTCCCCAAAAGATTGTTCAATAACCTCACCCTGAACAGTAACACGGAGTGACCCATGAACTGTATCAGGCGGCTGTGATAATATAGCAAGATGGGTGGGGCCACCTCCTCTGCCAACAGTCCCTCCTCGACCATGGAACATAGTAAGCTTCACACCATATTCCTTTGCAACTTTTACAAGCTCCTCTTGAGACTTGTACAATTGCCATGCTGCTGAAAGCCGCCCAGCGTCTTTACCAGAATCAGAGTAACCAATCATGACTTCTTGCTTGCCATTAATACGGTTTTTGTACCAGTCAATCGAGAAAAGACGAGCAACAGCAGCAGGAGCAGCATCTAGATCAGCAAGTTTCTCAAACAGTGGAACTACCCTTAGTGGTTGCTTCACATGGCATTCACGTTGTAGAAGCTCAACTGCAAGCACATCAGATGGTGAAGTAGCCATCGAGATGATGTAAGCTCCAAAGCAGTCTGGTGGGAGTTCTGCTATGACATGGAATGTGTCCAAAACATCAGCAATTTCTTCAGTTTTTGGAAGATCAGGACCAAACAATGGGCGCTTGCCACTGAGTTCAGATAAAAGCCATTCCTGCCGGCGTTCTTCAGACCATTCTCGGTAGGAGCCAATCTCCAAATGCTTGGTAATGGCATCTATAACATCAGTGTGCCGGTCCGACTCTTGCCTAATATCAAGTCTCACAAGTGAGAGCCCAAAGGTAGAAACTTGCCTTAGAAAATCAAGAAGACTTCCATCAGCAATGGGCCGGTCCCCACAAGTACATAGAGATCTGTAGCAAAGTTCAAGAGGTTCCAAAAACTACAAAAAAAGTACAACCCAATTAGCAGTGAATCCAATTACTAACAAATAAGGGGACAAAAAGGGAAAAGAAAACAAAAATTCATAGTTTTTATGATAATCCATTGAGAGCTGCAGACAAATAGATGATAACCCTAGTTAGTACCTGATCCACATAAATGCATAGAGAAATCCATGAGCACACGTACACTCAAAGATGTGGCAAAGAGAATGAACAAGCCAATTACAAATAGTTATGGCTTGAATAGAGTTGAATTGAAAAATTAACAAGCCAATTACAATAGGTGTGGGTTGACAATTCAGTTTTAGATTTCTTCAAGGTCACAAGAAAATAGATAAAACTGGAAGGAGTGCAGACACCTGCTCAACATTGGTGAAAGTCGCCTCCTCTGGAATGTCAGAGATCCCATGGGCCAACAAATGACGAGAACGTTCGCGTGTCTGATAGAGCTTATCCCTCACATCACCAAGAATAACACGATAAGGTTCACTTGGAGGAACTTGTTTCCAAAACTCTGCATCAGGAAAAAAGTCATGACTAAATAAGAGAGAGAGAAAGAGAGTCTTGTGCAATTTTGTATGTTTCCCTTTCCATGCAGTTTTTGGAGAATAACCATTTTCAAATTAGAGCTTCACATACAGACCAAACAACATTTACATATCAATAGCCAGTATTTCTTTATAATGAAAAACAAATTAAAAGATGTTTCAAAGCAACAGCCGAACACTGCTTTAGTTTCACAATCTCTACTTCTTCACGAGCAGAGTTGTCTGTCAAGAAATTAGAAATTGCAAAGAAGGATCCTTGGAATTAGTACCCTAATTACCTATGTAGTGTTTTGCATCTCTCTTCGAGGATCTGTAGAGTTCATCCGCTCGAACTCGAAGCTCATCATTGCAACGCCACATAGACAACTGGCAAGAAAAATAGAAATGTCGGTAAAATAATAGTAGTAACATATAACATCCAAAAATGAAGCCACTCAGAAAATATTAAAATGCAAAGGGTGCTTATTTTTATTTTAGAAATGTGAATACCTCAAACATGAGATCTTCTATCTCGGAATAGTACAAGTTAGCAGCCATCATTCTGGCCAACAAACAAACGTCCCTTGTGACCTCAGGAGTTACCCTTGGATTACCTGCATTTGATGCCAACGAGATGTTGAGAGAGAGAGCAATTTGTGTTCAAGAATAACCACATAGGATGGAACCCTATTTTCTGGTAACAATAGGATTAAACCCTTGAAGTACTGTAACCAGTGAAAGCAACAATACAAGTTTTTATCCTCTCTTTTTTTAAAATATATATATATATATTTGAGGATACATTGAAAAAGAAACAATACTTGAATTGCGTGTTCCCTCCATTCTAAGCTAATTCAGCTTCTTCTTCTTCTTCTTCTTCTTTTTTTATTATCTAAATAAAATATGCAATTGTAAATGGAAAAAGGCGCATACCATCACGATCACCACCCATCCAAGAAGAAAACTGAATAAGAGGCGCATTGTAGGGAACACGTTCATTTATCCCAATGTTCTTAAGAGCCGTGTCAACACGGCGTAAAAATTTAGGAACACCCTTCCAGATTGTTTCATGAAAGTAGCTCATTCCTGCTCTCATTTCATCTTGTGGGGTCGGAGGAGTCCTCCGGATCTCATCTGTACGGAAGGCAGCTTGAATCTGCATGAACATATATATATAAGGGAAAAACAAAACAAAATTAAAAATCAACAATGCAGCAAATCGAGGACAAATGTCAGGTTTTTTAGGAAATCTTCAAAAGGTAAATTTCATTTTAAGGTAAGTAAAACATTATTAGAAGTTTACACGTATAAAAACTGCCCTATGTAAGCACGAAAGCAACTAAGGTGAATAGGTCAAATACAAAGCAAATCTAATGCTACAAGGTTTTAAGGCACTCAAAGGTCACAACCCATAATCTTATGGCCAAAGATTGATCAAGTTCATGTACATCTTGCGAACACAAGTAGATATATACAATTATACATATCAATAGAAGTATAATAAAAACTTTATTTCTAAAGAAAACAATAGGTCAGTGAAAACACAAGAAGAATGGCTGAAGTTTCCATTGTAAATGATTAAAAAAACATTTTTCCCAATAAGCATAAGTTTTATATTTCTACAAAAATTGGGTTTGATACTTCGTCTGACAATTAATTTCCAGGTTCAAACATTTGACATTTAACCATCAAGATATATCAGTGAAAACATAAGAAAGTCTGTGTTCTATTGTAAATGATAAAGAGGCCAATATTACCATTTAAGTATATTGCTATAAACGTCAATATACTTGAATGGTAATATTGGTTTTTTTATCACCACTTAAGTATAAGCTATAAATCAATAGAACAATTACACACGAAGAATCCTTATAAGATATAAAGAGGCCAATATTACCATTGAATGTTTCCTTAACCCGTTGAATGTTTCCAGACATGTGACAAATAGACAATCCAAGGGTTCAGGTTACATATATTTAAGAAGTCACAGGAACCAGTAAAGTTGTCACTACAATTGCCAGCATATCAAAAGAAAAAAGAAATGTAATTTACATACAAAACATTTGGTAGGGCTGTATCACAATATATAAGACTTTTATTTTTTTATAGGAGTTTTTAAGATCCTGACTGCTGTATTAAAATAAAAATATTAAATACAAAGAAGCTCTTCTGTATCAACATTGAAACTTGTACGCAGCCCATAACTACAAAAGTTTACATGAGTACCATGCACTTAAGAAATCAAAGTCCTTGTCCAAATTATCACTTTGTAGATATTGACATCCAAAAGAAAATTGGCATGACAGGATTTTTTTTTTTTTTTTTAATATCTCTATGATGACAGAAATCACAACCACAAAGATGTTGGCTTCCCACATCCCTTTGACCAAAAATTATAGGTAAAATATTAAGATTTATTTTTCTTTCTTTTCATAACATTCAGCCATGTCAAAGAGTACACATATTATTTTAGTATAATAATTCCAATAAATTTGAAAGGTATACTTAAAACAAAACTGTTCGTGTGTGTGAGAGAGAGAGAGACAGAGAGAGAGAGGGAGGGAGGGGGAGAGAGAGAGTTGCAAGCTAAAGAGGGATCAGGCGGATTGGTGGTTCTCCAGAGCTATTACTTCTACTCCCCTCCCATCCTACCAAGAGAGAGAACACACAGGGTTGCATGCTACAGGAGGGACGGTAGGATTGGTGATTATCCAGAGCTACTTAAAAAAATCTCCCCAATTCTCCAAGCATAACACAAACACACGAGAAAAAAAAAACACAACAACAACAACAATGTATTGAAAAAACCAGTAAAATGGGAGATAGACTAGTACATTAAGCAGTGGGACTTACCTCCCTCTGAAGAGCTTCATCAAGTTCCTGTTTATCATCAGGAGTGATATCTTTGGCATACAACTGAGCTAAACAATTTCGTATTCTGAAAATAAATGAATATATAAAAAGGAAAAGGTTAAGAGAAGGAAAAGAAGAGAAGGATACATTAAGAACTTAAGAGATGAAGAAGACTACATAGAATTAAGACTATAGAGTAAAGCCAGATCTACTGTAAGCATTCTAAAACACCCAAAATCAATCAGTACTTGGAACACAAACCTTCCATGCTTTTGAAGCAAAGATCTACGAACTGATTGGGTAGGGTGAGCAGTGAAGACCAAATCTACAGTCTGATTCTTCAGAGCATCAAAAACTTCTTCAGGAGACTTCTTCAGCTGCACCACAAGTCTCTTGAGAGTTTCCTCGATGTCTGATTCAGTTGTTGCAGAGTTCTCATCAGCAAAATCCCCCTTTTTTTTCAACTTGATCCGTCGACGGTAAGCAATCTGAACCTCCTCTGCCAAGTTGGCAAGGGTAAGCATGTTTGAGAACGATTTAGCAATGACAATAGAATCCCCTGGATCCAAACTTGTTAATACACTTCCCAGCTCCTCCAGCTTCTGGGGTTCATGCTTCCCTTCATACTCAGCAGAAAGCTCATAACACTCTTGAACCTAGAGACATGTAAAACAGACAAACGATTCATTTCACTTGTCACTTTGTCGAAGTATATACATCACAATAAATATAAATTAGTTAACATTAAGGCACAATGATCTTTGCAAATCGCCCTAATCTGAGGATCTATAAAGTTCCAAACTGATCGTTATTTGCCTTCTCCAATGTGAACTTAAATTACCTAAACAAAAGTAATGAGGCAGACTGTGACTCCTCCAATGCAAAGTCGAATCAAGATCTAGAATTTTATTGTAGATTTGAACTTATCAAGGGAAATTTCACATGAATCAGTAAGCATTTAATTGAAAATTGATACAAAAAAATAATTTTCTAATTCTTCAAATTCATACAAATCATGATGTAAAAATCCCACAAAAATAACCAATGTGCCAAACTCAGTGCCCAAAACAGCACAGACCATCAATAATTCAACTATACATAATTGTGTTCTCAACACTAACATCAAAATCAAGTTCAGATACTATGGGCATCAAGCAATGTTGAATTCAAACATTAATTTTTTTCAAAATCATACAAAATTAAGATTCAAGATATCGATTCTAAACTGCATACATACCGTTTCCCTAAGATCCTCCCCATGCAAATCCTGAAGAATATCAAGGAATCGATCCAACAGCAAAGCATCGTATTCTACAAGCTTATCATCCTCGGAGACCTTCGCAGGCACCAAAAGCCTCAATTGGGCGTCGATGGACGCCAATTTCTCTAAATTCCTATTCGACATTACTCAGCTCTCAGCCTAGCTTGGTGAACTATCAGCCAAACTATGAGCTCCAACTCGCAAAACCCTAGAAAAGTTTCCAACAATCACCGAATTAAACCAATCACAATAACCACAAATTCTGATTACGATTTACGACCCAGAAAAAAAAAAGGGCCTACAAAATAGAGGATTAGAAAGTTAACAACCACATCTAGATGTGAGTGTGTGTGCGTGTCTGTGTAGCTCAATGAACTAACTTTGTATGTAAAACACGTAGCTATAGTATAAACTGATGATCCTTTTGGGACCCAGAAAGAGAAAATCGAGTAGAGTTGTATATAATGGAGTACCTGAATCTGGCTGTCCAAAAGAAGATCTGGGTAAAAGTGAGATTTGGGAGAAGAAAAGAACTATCAGAAGATTAGAGACAGAAGAGTTTCAGAGAGGTGTGAGATCCATAAGCTCTGATCAGGGTTGAAATATATAGATTTACGAAGGATCTTAGTTATCTACTTACCGGTGGGTTGATGTGTTCTAATAAAAAAAAAAAAATTAAAATATAATAAATGATATCAATTTTATTTATTATACTTATTTATTATATTTTAAATTTAATTTTATAATAAAAATTAATATATTTATTTTTTATTAAAATATATTAATGATCGGAAAGATTCACCAACACATATAAGTAAATAAATATTATAATAATGCAATGTACGAAAGAGTTGTACAAAGTAATAAACTTGACTTTCTCTCTCTAAAAACGAAGGTCTGGCGCAATCACAATTTCAGGTGTAATACACGCGCGCGGGACTGCTACTATTTTCCGTACACAAAATTTTTTTTCCACTGTAGACCTCACCAACCTTGTTCTTAGCTCTCACTCAGCGGGAGAACTCAAGTTTTTACCTTTTTAGAACGCCCGCTGATATTTCCGCTTCACTGTGAGGCGCCTTTTTAAATAAAGTTTATTCTCATATTTTTTAATATTGTAATTATTTTTATTTTTTTATTTTTTCTCCTGTATTAAAATTACACACTGTATATATATTCCTATAGTATATGTAAAATATATTATATAATAATTAAAAATAAATTTAATCACATAATAATATAATTTCTAAAATATTTTTTTTAAAGCAAATAATTTTTTCTTGACTTGCTTGTTGAACGATACAATATAGTTTTTATTTAAGTAAAACTAAGTTTTCTTCACCCTTCAAAAAATACAAAAACTTAATTTTCTTTTGATTTTTAATTTAATTCAATATTACTATACATCGTAGAGATTGCTTTGTTTTCAATTTAATCTTATAAATATATTTTATTCATTGATATAAAATTTAATTTCAATTCAAATATTTTTTTATTCTAATCACATACATTTTTATCCTAATCATCAATACTTTCTCGAGTCATTATTTTCAAAATCAACTCAAAAAATATATTCTAAAGAAAAAATAAATCACCGTTACCACGAGAATTAGAAGCGTTTAATAATTCATAAATTTGTGAGATTTTTTCATATTGTTTATCTTAACAAATTCAATAACTTCACTGTAATATTACTAAAATATTTCATTTATGTACAAATAAATTTACATTTTAGGGTCAAGAGTTCTAACTTTAATGAAAAAGGACAATTATAATATTAAAAATATAATAACCAAATGTGGTGTAGAAACACTTTTGTAATTTTATTTTAAATAAAAAAGAAAGTAAATTGCTTAAAAGTATTAGTGGAGCTCCCTTTTAGAATCATAATCAGTCTCTCTCTAATTTCTCTCTGGTCTCCCTAATTTGAGTTGAGGAGAATATGCCTTCTCAGAGATGCTTCCTTTTTTCCATACGGATATTCAATTAGTATCAAGATTCTCAAGAATGGAAAGATTCTCGTTTTTTCAGTATCAAATAAATATATATATATATATGAAAGGAAAAATATATCTGTATACTTGTAAATGATCTCTAATTAATGGTGAGTCCTATTATTTGGTACCACTTCTAATTCTTGAGAGTTTAACACCTCCCTACCTTTCTTTATCTTTTTTAAGGCGTTTTTTTCCCTTATTTACTTTGTTTTTTCCTCCTGCGAACTTTACTTTTGATGAATAAAGAAATTTGTTTTTTGGCAATTAAATAAAGAACAAAAATACTTGTAATTAGTGTTGGAGGTATTTTTATTTTGGACTGTAAAATGTAGCATGGGCGGCCAATATATAACTCCTAGGTCAACATCACCATCCGCCACGTACCACCGACCCCAGTCACCCTTAATATCACTGCTATATATATATATATATATATATATTTTTTTTTTTTTTACAAGTATCACTGCTATAATTCATTCTTAGTCCTGTTCATGCCACTAGCTTTTCTGTTGCTATTTTAATACATCACCACTTGTATTTTCAAAGGGAGGAGCAGACGCTAATAGTAAAACGAAATTATATCAAGATTTATCGAATAAAAAATGAATATTGATATCCAGTAATTTTAAGTTATTGTTCAAATTGAATTTGAGTCTAATCTAATATTTGAATTAATTTAGATAGCTCTTTTAACTATCCAAAAGAGTTTGTGTCTTTATTATCATTGTGAGCCTTGAAACAGCGACAAAGTTGTTCTATTATGACTTAAAGGTTACGGTTTCAAAACAAGACAACAATCTCTCCTCATACTCTCTGCATGCGAAGTTAAGGATGTGTGTACATTTGAGTATGGCGTCATAATATCATTATGTTAATGACCACTCACACAATTCTATTCAAAAACTTTTCAATTCGGACTTTATATCACAACAAAAGTTGAGATTAAGCTCACGTGAGTTTTATTAGCTTGATTCCTCAATCCACCAAATTCATTCCACTTGCATGTTCAATCTCATCATGCTTTCTGCATGTAAAGTTAAGGATGCGTGCATCTGATCATAACATCATGATATCATTATGTTAATAACGTCATCCTCACTCCTAATTCTATTCAAAACTTCTCAATTTGAACTTTATATCACGTCAAACGTCGAGATTAAGCTCACGTGAGTTTTATTAGCTTGATCTCGCCTCAATCCACCAAATTCATCCCACTTGCACGTCTAATGTACCTAAAGTGGCTACAAGCGTATATATATACATATAGAGAGAGAGACACACACACACTAGCATATTGCCCCTCCCTATGGCATTATAAAAAAAATTGTTAGACTGAATCATTTTAGCATATATAGAGAGAGAGACACACACTCACTCACACTCACACTAGCGTATTGTCCCTCCCTATGACACTATAAAAAAAATTGTTGGATTGAATTATTTTAGGAGTATGACGATAGGTGGATGCGCATGTGAGTTTATGTATGAATGTAGGGTGAATTGTGACCGTTAAATTGACGATAAAGACAGTTAATTTTAGATCATAAATATTGTGAATCGTAAGATTAATTTTTAAATATTTTTAACGGTTAAATTGTAAAAAATTTTTTTTGAGAGAGATTCAAAGACAATAGTTAAATGTAATATAGATATAAAAGTTATCCTACACTTTATTGCACCCCTGATGCGTGTCCTCCAAATTTCCAATGTACCTGAAGTGGCAATATATATATTGAAGTTATCCTACACTTTATAGTCATGTTCCTATAGCGCTTTAATCAAATAATTGGACTTATTTTTCTTATTTATTTTCTTCGTTGATAAATAAATGTTGAAAAAGAAGAAGAATTACTCTATGATATATTTATGAACTGAGTTGGATAGCTATTGCTATGATTAGCTCATAGAAATTGACAAGGGTGACAAGTTTTCAGAATGCATCACGCGTGCTTCTTAAAAATTTAATGTTAACAATAATAGTAGCAATATTGGTCAGAGAGACTGAGGAAGGGAAAGTTTGACTTTTGAGAATGGAAAGGAGTAAATTAAATTAGATGTCCCTTGTTTCTCTCAAATATTAAAAACATCATTGACTTTTCACTATATATTTCACATCATTCCATGACTTATTTATCCTTAAATTAGACTATTTCCAATGGAAGGGAGATGATAAGTTGGATGAATTATTGGAATGGCTATTTTTATTAAATTATCATAATGTCGGAAAATTATTGAATACTACAGGGTTCTATGTATCGGAAGAATTTTATCATTAGTGACTCACTATTTAATATGAACTTAGATTCTCTCCTGAGATATCTCTTATGAAACTCCCTGGAGCTACATCTAAGGAATATAAAAGACTCATGTCATCGGTTAAACCACTTAACAAAACTACCACGTTAACGGAACATTAATGTTAACGGAGAAATCTAAAAATCGAAATTTCCCTCCCTGTATCATTCAATCTCTTTCTAAATTTCCATCATTTTTTTCTTCAACCTCTCTGCTTTCTCTCAATCTCCTCTTTTGTGAAAAATCCTAACTCCTCTCTCATTCCTCACAAATACCTAAGGTATACTCTCTGCATCAAAGAACAATTTAGGCTTTCTCTTATTGCCATTCAATCTCGACCACCAATGACATCTTGAGGCCATAAAGATTTTGGTTTGATTCAGGGATTTGATATCATATTATAGATTTGGATATTTCATATACGCTATTTGACATCCACACTCACAAATGTACCTGATATGCAATATGGATTAGGATATGCTTCTTTGTGAAGAGATTTTGTATTTATCCTCATATGTTTTTTGGATTGTCTATGAAATAAAAGCGCTATGTTGAACACTAATCAACATCATCATAGTATATTGTGTATCTATCTACCATTTAGATACTAAAAAAAATCAGAGTATTGATACTTGAGTTGTTCCAAACCTAAGACTTGGAGCTGAAAGGTTGAGACTTGAGAGAGAACAATTGAAAGTATCAGTAAAATCAGACTGTGAGTTCGTGGGATTGAGGAAATATTTAGTGCCCCTAAGGTTCATCATGCCATTTGCTTTGTACATGGCATATTATGCAAGGACAATACTTGGGTCCAACCCTATGCGAACCAAGTTTGTTCTCTTAGGTGATGTGGCCCAATAAAAGTGTGATACATGTTTAAAGGAAAAAAAATTAAAAATAGGTATTACCCATTTTTTACAAATTGAACCGAATGACAATGTTGGACTCCGAGTCTCCAATCAATGCATCTTAACATTCACCATTGTTAAACTTCCCACAAATTTGATACAACAAAACCCAAATTCTCATATCCAAAAATGACATAGATCAATCAGATTTAAAACAAACCATCATATATATATATAGAAATATATATTAATTGTTACAGAAATACCATAGATATATATATATCGTGTATATATATATATTGATTTTTACTGAAATATATATATAATATTGTTACAAAAATACATATGGGTATATGTATATTAATGATGAAAATGAGAGATAAGGATGTGAGAGAAATGCAATTTGGATCAAGTCGAGAGAGAGAGAGAGAGAGATGCATAAGAGAGAGTTTGCTGGAGAGAGAAATATAAATGAGAGAGATTGTTGTAGATGAGAGAGAATCTGGTTCGGGTTACAGGTTAATCTGTTAAAAAAATAGATTTGTTTCATTTTTAACCTCTTTTAATATTTTTATAAATTTGGGACACGTGTCATAATTTTATTGAGCCACATCACTTAGAAGAATCAACTTGGTTCGCATAGGGTTGAACCCAAGTATTGTCCATTACGCAAAATGCAATGAAATGTCTGAGCAACATGTTTTAAGGGTTTAGTTGATATAGAAATAGTGTTGGGTAGATAGAAGATGAGTTTATCAATGTCTGGAATACCATGTTCTCTAAGTATAAACTTCATGAAAACACTTGGTTATATATTATGTTTAAATTGAGAAGAAAATGGGCAAAATCATATGTAAAATGGGTGTGGTCTATTGGCATAAAGAGTACATAACTCAGTGAAAGCTTTAATGCTTCTTTAAAGAAATATTTGAAGTCTCACCATAATTTGCCTGAGTTCTTCAAACATTTTGAAAGGATACTTGATGATAAGCGTTATAAAGAGTTACAAGAAGAGTATGAATTGCGTCATAAGCTACCTAAAATAAAGTTGAGTAATTCAAATATGTTATTGCAAGTAAGTAGTGTTTATACCAAAGCAATATTTGAAGAGTTCCAAAACCAATTTGAAGAGACAATTGAGGCTTATATAAATGGTTGCATCGAGGATAGTGGATTCCATATGTACACAATTGTAGTTAATAGTCAATCTAGAAAGCGTAAAGTAAAAAAAAAACTCTAATGGATTACTATCATGTAGTTGTGGATCAGTCTAGAAAGCGTTAAATAAAGAAGAGCTCTGATGGTTTACTATCTATGGATTGGACTTTTTAGATATGTGAGTAGATTTCCATGTTTTAGGGAGTTCCACAGAGAAATGTCAGGATCCTGATCCATTTAATATATACTCCTAAAATAGTGTGAAATAGATGTATACTCTTGGTGAAATTTTTTAAATATGGAATCTTGCGAGTAGTCTACAATTAATCAATAAAGTAATAGTTATAAATTTTTGATCAGTTGTACTAACAAGGGAGAACCATTAAGGGACAATGGGCTCTCAACCCATTTTTTTTTCAAAATTTCATAAAAGTAGGCTTTTGAGTTATAAGATAGTAAAAAAAAATTAGGGTAATTATCATTGACACCCCTTCAGTTAAGGCAATATCCCGATACTTTTTCGAATTTTATTATTTTCGATTATATTTCCTGAATTTTGGGTTCACGTATTGATTTTTCGTTCTGTTAGTACTACATTAGTAAACAAACAGAATCTGTTAACGTCGACAACAGAAAATTATAGGAATGGTCATGTTTGCTCTTCTCACCAACTTTTATTAATTAAATTCAATATAATAATCATGAGTAAAACTGTAAAATCATCAAAAAAATCGTTAGTAACTTAACAGATATCATTGGCAAGGAGTGTAGTCGAAAATATTGAAATCATAAGGGGTTTGGTCGAAATATTGTCTAAACTGAGGAGATATAAGTGGTAATTACCCAAAAAATTTAGTGCTTGTTTGGGAGAGATTCCTAAGGTCTCAAAAAGTCATTCCAGACATAAAAAATCATTTAAAAAAAAAATGTGACGTTTGGTTACACATATGTAAAGGCCTTTCTGAAAAAGTCGGTGTTGAGGAAGTCCATTTCAGAGAAGTTAAAATATGTTACTTTTAGAACCTCCTTTTATGAAGTCAAATTTTCTTTTGAAATAAATTTGTTATTTTACTGATTTGTCCATATACTTCTTATATATTAATAAGATTGTGCTATATTTTCATTTGGTTCTTGGTTCCTCTACAGCCACCGCTATTGCTGCCTTCCACCATCATCACTACCACCACCTCCACCATCATGGCCACCTCCACCACTACCTCCATGGCCATTGCCATCACCTCTCCCATCACTATCGCCACCGCTGCTTTCCACCATCGCCACCGCTGCTTTCCACCACCACTACTGCCACTACCATCGCTGTTTTTACCTTCCACCAGTACTGCCACCACTGTCACCACTACCTCCACCACCGCCTCCCCCCACTATCACCACCACTACCTCCACGAGCACCGCTGTCACCACAGCTTCCTTTCATTGTCGACTTCACACTTTCTATGAGTTGTAATCGTTGTTAAGGATAAGAGATAATATTATCAAAAAAAAAAAAATTAAAATTAAAGTATATTTAAAAATTGTACTAGCCAAACTTTTTTTTTTCTCCTAAATTCCTTATAACAAAATTCCTTTTATGAAGACCTTATCAATGAAGTCCTTTTGATATTAGGAAGCTCTCCTAAACGGGACCTTAATATGTGGCCCCGTTCAAAATTTTGTAATTTTTTATAAAAAAAAAACTCTTATAAATAGTGAATCACAAAATCGTAAAAAGATTTATATGTTACCCTCAAAACATATAAAAACTTCAATTCCAAGTATTTTATTTTATTTTTATATATAAATCTACATTTGAGGGAAATGAAGAAAATTATCAAATCTAACAATTATACCTATTTCTCCACTATACACAAATTGAGTTATGAAATGTTTTTGTTTTATAAAGAATTTTCTTAGATCCACCTTCTGGAAATACTATTAAAAAAAAAAATGAATATATTTTATAATTTTTTTTACTGTTAATTTGACCCCTAATATAAAATTTCCAGATCATGCATTAATTCAGATGAGAAGAGAATTGTTGGAAAAGAATACTGATCCGCAAAATATAATACTTATATAGTTTGACTTCATACTATATTCCGGGGTAGAAAGTGGATAGGTTTTCTATGCTGCTTAGTCCAAGGGCGAACCATGCGTTAGGGGATCTGAATATGAATATGCTTTTAAGATGCCTAACACGAAAACAACTGTTTTGGCTCGACCTTGGAAGTCAAAGATTGAGGCCAGACCGAACCATAGTCCACCTGTTCTTTTGGATTGAACATAAATATTCGAGCCTCCATTGTGCCTGAGGGTAGGTTTAGAAAAAGAGTGAAATGCTTTATTAGGAGTAATAAAAATATAAAAATACATGTTATATTATTAGATAGTCTTTTTTTCATTTTTATTGTTTTCATAATAATTAAAAATAATAATTACAAAGTAAAAAATCATGCTTTTGATTGTTAAATATTTGTTTTTATATGACTGACATTCCTAAGGAGAATTCTTGGCGAGAATGATCATTTTTGTATTTATAAAATTGGACTGTGAAAAAGAAAAAAAGAAGAAGAAAATAACAGAACTCAAATTTAACTCATAAATTACAACAACTAAACAAAAAAATTAACAACAAATTAATCAAAATCTTATGACTTTCAAAATTGGAAGTGCATGGAAGGTCTTAATCATAGTGTTTCCAGAAACATGGCTTAGTCCATACGTTAAGGTACGAAATCACATGTACCGAACCAAACATATGTTTTCAGGTACTGGTCGATGTTATAGGCATCAATCAAGCTTATTGCCAACTCGTCTTGAAAAGTAACGCTGATGCCAAAAAAAAAAATCTTCTTGTAAGACAAAAGATGTGACCAGAGGAATATTGATGGGCGCCAATTATATAAATTCTGACAATTAAATCACTGCTAAATAGAACGCAACAAAAGAGTAATTATGTATTTAATTTTTAGGTTGTTGGTCATATACATTTTGACAAAGGTAATGTTACTCGGGTAGAATTCTTAGGCAAAAATATTTACATCCATTAGATGTATGTGGTAGGTCCCACCACATACACTCACCACATGAATCCAATAGATATAAATATTTCTGATTACAAATTCTGCCTAATAATTTTACCTAAGTAGCAGTATCCTTTTGACAATCATATCGACACTTAATAAAATACAATGGAAAAGTAACTATGTATTTAATTTTTCATACTTTTCAGTTCACCGACAACCTCTCACAAGAGACCTCTTCAGTTATAAAAGTCTTGTCATCGCTAAAAATGTTGAGTGTAATAGTTATTGGATTATCATATTATCACTTAACGGTCTCTTTCATCCTAAATTTGAACTAATCTTTTTACCTTATCGATCTAGCTCCCTGTTAGTAACCAAGGCCTTTTGAAACCGACACACTTTTTTAAAACTCACGGCTAATATAGTTTTTGACGTTTAAAGTTAAGGAAACTTCAGCGGAAAAAATTCCCCCACTAACATAACTGACGTGTAAATTTCAGCTCAGAGGAGACTAGGATGTCACATCATCAAGAGAAATTCACCCTCTAAGTCAGCAGACACCTGTCATCCCAAATTATGAAAGCAAAATTACTCGCCCGATCAATGCATAAAAATAAACATTGATCGTGGCAATATTTATGAGAGGAAATCACGCCCACCAATAATCGTGGAACAATTATAGGCAAAACATATGTAATGAAAGAGATTATAAAGAAATGAAAATGAAAGAATGAGGTGACAGCTTTTTTTGTAGAAAAGAGAAGAAAAAATATTCGTTAAGTGTAGTGTCAATTTTTTAGCACTTACAAATATTTTATTATTTACTTTTTTTTTTAGAAAAAAAATGAAGAATGGTGTGACATGACGGAGGCTATGGTATTAAATAAACGGAATGAAAAACATAGGATTCACATTTTTTTTTTCTAACATAAAAATTCATATAACTAACCCCTAAATAGTTAGAAAAATAGGTTTTCCAATACTTAGTTATCGCTGTTGCATGGAGAATAGTGTGACAACGGTATATTCAAAATTAATGTCACTTTGATGATGATGATGATTTTTTAGTGAGTGGAATCAATTAAATAGCAAAATTCTTTATACACTTTTCTATATTAGAGTCAATTTGTGACATGCATTTTGATGAGACAAATCAAATGAAAAATAAAAGGGTAAATTAGTGTGACCTTCTTTAAAGTTTTGCCTAATTACATTCGAATTAAAAATTTTAAAATATGATCGTCAATCTCTCCTGAAATTTGGTTGATTTCACTCTGCTACCCTTACCGTTAATTGACAATCAGCTCTGTTAAAGTCAATTAACATAAAAAAAATCAAAATGCCAAAACTACCCTCGATGGTGGTAGTATTGGTATGACATTGATGGAGAAAATGTATATATAAAACATGTAATCTTAGTCAAATGATTAGAAATTGAGGCTATTTTTTGAAAAAAAATATTATAAATTGGGGGTATTTTTGTAATTATATATTAAATGTGATTTTATTTAACGGATCGTTAGTTTGGCGGCTGTCAAAGTAATTTTGCAAAACTTTAATTGAAGAGTAATTAAGTCAAATATCAAAGAAGGCGAGAGTAATTTACCCAAAATAAAAATCTTAATTTAAATAAATTTGTGTGTTGAAAAATATTGGATACATATACATTACCCAAATGCCAAAAATATTATATTATCAATATTTCAGGATAGCCAATACAGTAACATTCTTTTTTCTAAGAAAGGGACAAGAAAACGATAGGCAGAGTTTGGGTAGCGTTGTGGCGCTCCTTAGGCTTTGTTTGGATCAACTGGAGAGAAGGAAAGAAATGATAATATTAGTTATGAGAGAAAAGAAATGATTGCAAAACTTGTATTTGTGTTTAGATAAATTGTGAAAGAAAATAAAAGAAAGAAAATGATAACATTCTTGTTTGGAAAAAATAAAAGAGAGAAAAGAAAAGAAAATATTTTAACCAATTTACTATCATATATCTTTTTATTTTCTATTATGTCTCTTTTTCTTTTAAAATGTTAAAATTAGTTTTGGTATTATGAAAGTTTTATTTAAATTTTATCCTTTCTTTTCAAAATTTTTTTACTTTTAAGAGAATAACATACAAAAAATTTATGGATAAATTATCCATTCAAATAACTTCTAATCTTTCCCTCTCTTATTTTTAACAAACCAATAATAATAGATAGTATCATTTCATTTCTATCAATACAAACCAGCCATTAAAGTAATAGTTTGTGACGTGGTGATTGAGATGGTAACGCTCTTATTATGGCTTTATATACTTCGGCTTGCAAAATAAAATTGATAAGTCGCATCAATTATTGCAAGCATGGGGAACACTTCCACCACTCTGTGGACCCACCATATGTGTGTGGTTTTTTACTTTTTTATATAAGACCACGCTCTTATAAAAGAAAGCCAAGTGCATCTATTTTTTATTCAATTGACCTCAGATTATACGATCCCTGTTTTAAATTTCTTTTATTATTATTATTATTATTATTATACTTCTTTCCAAAGAAGTTCATGCACTATGTTGAGCTCAAGCGTCACCTATGAGTTCATTATTATCATCAAGTCACACTTGATTTTATAACCATTTAAACTTGTCATTAGACCAAGTCGGATTCTAAGTAGTCTTGAGTTTGCTTATCTAACTTTTTTTTTCTTTTGTCTTCTTGTACTTTTTTTATTTATGGAAGTGTTATTATATATCTGTGATATATATATATATATATATATATATATGTTTAATTTTAATTTATATTAGTCCCTTGTATATTAGCAGAGTGGTCCTTGTCTGCTTGATGCGCATGATCCATATCGTAATATTAATACTCATTGTTTAATTTTTATGTATATTACTATAATAGTAAACAATAATGTTTAAAACAACTCACGACTAGGCAGGCGGCCCCAATAATTAATATTAGAAAACTACTATCAACAATTGCACCTATGTGTATAACGGTGAAAGCATTAGTCTCTATATTATTAACAGTGTCACGAGACTCAAACATGAAATATAATAGCAAGTGCTAGTAATTAGGAAGTATGGATACGGATACAGAATACGGGGTACGATACGATATTGATACGATAAATTTTAAAAAAATATGATACAAATACGAACAAAATATGATAATATATAGATAATAAATTATATTTTTATATATGCAAAAAATGAGTTATTAACATTTCATTATAAAATATTATTATTAACAAACAAAATAAGAGTTAAGAGTCATTATATAATTAGCATGGATAAATTTTGTACTAAATCATGATATGTATCTTAACACTTTTTTTTTAAAATGTATTTTAAGTTTTTCTTAACAATTATAATGATATCATTGTTGAAAAAACTATATTTTCATATTCGAAACTTGTTAAAAATGTGTTTTGAAGTATTCGAAAAGTATCGGATATGTGTTAGAAATAAAAATATATATTTTAAAATTATGAATATTTTTAGAAAGTATTGAACAAATATACGAAAAAATTCAAAAAATATCGATATCGAATATGAATACGATACAGATATGTTACTCTTATAAAAATTTTCGACCCAACCTAAATTACTAACATAAAAAAGTTTGCCCACTTGCTTACCATCAGTCTGACTGTGTTCCAATTGATACTGTCTTACATAGGTTGCCATTTGGGCATGATGGATTTATTGGTGTGAAATCCATGATTGTGACTAGTGTGTTTGGTGTGGCAATAAAACTAAATTTTTAAAATTGATTAGAAAAATTATTAGTATACAGTGTCGGTCAATCACAAGTTAAAAGATAACAAAAATTATTAAAAAAATAAGTGGATACAAAATTGACACGTTTCTTTGCTGTGTCCACTTGTAATTGGTCCGAAGCCAAATTATTGATGGTCCCGAAACATTTTATAATTTCTCAATCGAGAGGTAGGCGGTTTTTGGGCTCTTATGCTCCGTTGTGTTTTGAGTTTGTATCCCACTTATTAGGGCTATTATATATACTTTGACTGAAAATTGTAATTGATAAGTGACCCAAGTTATTGCGATCATGGTTGTTTAATTATCATGAATAAATTTATAACATTGGGTTTGACTTTTAAATTATACAATACGAAGATCCGAGATTAGCGGAATGTATAACGTGCCATTATTTTGGGGATTGGAAAATTTTAGAATCTTCATTCTGCATAGACAACATAACGTGTGTTGATTCAAAGTGGATTATTCAATCTTTTGACTGTCATGAAAGGATCTGGGCAATAATATTATATTATTATATATATAACATATATGTAGAGAGTAGAGAGAGAGAGAGAGAGTCTGTGATCAATTTCATGTTTTGTTTATTACCAGTTTGGCAATTTCATGTAATATTAACTCATTTATAAATTCCTAATATTGCACGATTTCTTTATTTTATTTTATTGAAATATTATATGACATTATATAATAGAAGTCCATGATATGTCCAAAATAATAAATAGGCTGAACTCCATGAATAAAGGAATTTGCGTGATTTTTTTAGGCCTTGTCAAATGGTCTGAGTCCTGGACTATAATATGATACCCCTTAGTTTTGATTGGATCATTGGCGATATCAATTAATTCATGTTGAAATAATTTAGAAAAATATTTCGGGACATTGCACCAAATGTACTAGCATTTTTTCCCAACACTAGCTTCAAAGCTAACATATTAACCATGAAAATACATTATATGCAATTATTCCATACAAAATACAAACAAGCTTTGTTACAAAAACGAAATTATTTCCTTTATTCACTTCGGAAAACTAAACCCCTAAAAAAAAGGCCCACTGGGCCTGATTAGTGTTTGGGTGCCTTTAGTTCAGTGGTGTTTGTCATTGTTTTGGAGGTGAATATTATTGTGACAAGGTAGATTTTTTTTCTTTTTTATAGGTGATGAGCAAGGGTATTTCACTCACTTTATATATATATATATATATATTGAAGAGTTCCTCTATAGTGCAACGTGAAAATATGAGTTTTTTCATAACACGGCCTGACTCCTACGGGAGACAGAAGTGCAGAATTTTAGTAATGAGTAAAAGCTTGATGGAGCAATGAGGGGCGAAAGTTGAAGGCTCATGCGTCGGGAATTGGTGAGTGAGAGTTTTACATGAAAAAGTATTTTATCATAAAAATGTTTTATGTCAAAACAAACGAACTTAAAATCATTGTCGGGGTTGAAAAATAACTGTCATAATTGTCTAAATGTTTTGTCAATTTTAAATGTTAACCAAAGTCCCCAAAAAAACAAAAATATTTTATATCCAAATAAAACCCAGCCTTAATGTACATTTAATTATATACATACGTACACGCAACTGACTGTCACGGGGGAAACGTACACCAACACTTATAACTGTGACAGCCTTATTTAATACACCTGCATGCCATATATATATCACCGGGGAAACGTACACCGCCACTTATAACTGTGACAGCCTTATTTTGATATAATAAGTACAAAAAAATTCAATTTCACATGTTAAAAAATTAATTATGGGGTTTAAAATATTTTTTTGTTATTTACGGTGTAAAATTACTCTATCTAACAATCACAGTTACAAATGCATTATAGTGCCGTAAACACGGTTATACACTAATATATATATGTGTATGTATATATAAATATATGTGTAAGGGCACCAAATGCGGGGAGACGTAGACCAAGAGTTATTATTAGGGTGCACACACTCTGTCGTATTTTACTCGTTTTTTTTTTTAACTAAACTGTACAGTCCGGTTCTACTTAAAATAGAATCGAACCGTTATAACCAATGAAATTGAATCGTAAAAAACTGATTTGGTTCGATTTAGTTCCACAATTCACTTCTAATATATATTATATATATAAAGTATAATATAAGAGTATAAGACTATTATCATATTGGTTACACTTACAACTTACTTATAATATTATAAATTATATAATATTTTTTGTATATAAATGGTTCGGTCTAGTCCTCAAGGACATGAAACCGGAACTGAACCATTGATTTACAGTTTCAATATTTTGAAACTATGACCGAATTGGACCGTAAAAAATCAGATCAAATTGTCCGGTCCGGTGGCCTTATTTAAAAGATATTTAAAAAGTAAAAAACGGAAAAAACAAGACTAATTGTTTTTTCCTTCGATTTGCTAATGAAGCACCACTGTAATAATAAAAAAACAATTAGAAACATAAAATAATAAAAAACCAATAGAATTTTATTTCAGAATTTTATCAAACTTTTTTTATTTTATTTTGAAAATACTATACTAATAGAAAAAAAAATGTTGTACTCAATGCACAAAACTTCCGCTCAAGCGGGGTTTGAGAGGTAGATGTCAACAAGTCTTACCCCCATTTTTAGAGAAGCTGCTCTCAAATTTTGAATTCGCGACACATCGCTTTGGACAATGACACTTTTATTTTTAAAAAACTTAAATAAAGTTCGATTAATCTTTTTATTTTTTTGTGTTTATAAACTTATTCTTTGAAAATTTTCTCTAATTTTTTTTATTTTTTGAATTTTTAGAAAACACTATATTATATAGAGAAGGGCATAATAGTCATATCATTATAGTTTTGTCGTGGGTCAAGTTGCTCACTTTTATAAGATGAGTGATTGATTTGCTCCAAAAAATAGTTTAAGAGACTTTTTGCACTTTTGCCCAAAAAGAAAATCATTAAGTTGGAAGAAATATGATTCCAGACTCCAAGTAGTATCTGGTTGGTCTCTTAATTCATCCCATGATATTTGAAGTGCCATGACAGTTGTGGACGCGTGTTGGATACGAATAGATCGGAACATGTGTGAAGCACGATTAGAACTGTCCATATTTTTAAATAATTATTTTTTTGGATTGGCATGTCTAAGGATACAGCAAGGACATGGCAAGTCAATTTGTAGATTTTTTTTCTCTTCAAATCATGGGGCTCAGCTCAAAATTTAAAATTTTGTAAAAATAAAAAAAATAGGCTTAAAACCCCAACAACATAAATCCATTCATATTTTTTGTTCTGTATCAAAATGTAAGTTAAATCAGTGTAGGAGAAATAGAAGAGTGAAAGGAAAAGTGGAGGTATTATTGAAAAGTTGAAAAAATTAATTTTTATGTATAATAATATATTTTATTTATTTAATTTTTTGACATAAATATCCTTACCATGTCTCTGTATTGCCATACTTGTGTTCGTATCCGTGTTTTTTAGATTTTCAGTGTTAAAAGTTAAAGGAGAGATACCACTAGAGTACAGTCTTGGCAGTGTTTAAAGTCAATCAATTTTTTCTATTAAAGCCAATCAACTTCAGATTAATTTTTCAGCTAAAATTTAAGCAAAAATCGGAGATCAAATAGGTGGCTCGATTTTGTTGTGAACTTAAATTTAGGGTTTGTATGGACGTCCACCCAAATTGAAAGTAGTCTCATAATCTAATTTACATATTTGTTAACATTCTAATGTACAACTTTAAGACAATCTGGCAGCAACAAAATTATATGCAAGTTACGTCTGATGCCAAGTAATGAAACTCTAGTGTGACATATATTGATCCACCATGCACATACATTATGATGCTCCAACCCATCTTAGATATCTATGAAATTAAATAATTTCCTTCAACTTTAATTACGTCCTAAACTGTAAATGATTTGCAAATAACTTTCTTTCCATCAATCAACTGTTACTGTTAGTCAAGTGATTCAATTAGAAACTACCTTTAAAAATTGTGGATTATGCATTTTGCCATCCGGATTATTTCGTTTTTGTTAATAAAGAATTACATATTAACCATGAAAATACATACATTTGCACCATAACATTAATTAACACTAGTTTTTTCACATTAAAACTTATTTCTGGTCAACCAAAACACATGCCATTCCAGACATCAATATTCAATAGAAACCAACAAGTAGTGTTACGAAAAGGAAATTATTTCCTTTCCTTTATTCACTTCCGAAAACTAAATCCCCAAAAACAGAGGCCCACTGGGCCTGACTAGTGTTTGGGTGCCTTTATGTAGCCCAAATGTGTGGAATTGGCGACTTTTGTAAGGGTCTTCAAGTCATAAGCAATCAAACACCGAGAAGTGTCTTGGCGATAGAAATAGCCCAAACACTTGCAATCCTTTGTGCATTTGTTCCAGCAATCACTCTCCTTGATGGGCCCATCTCCTTTAGTGTACTTGCTGGTGACATGGTCCACCCCTACAAGTTTGTAGTAGTAAAAATCTTTGGCCGCACAAGAGGAGACCTTCACGGCCTCACATTCCTTGCTCCAACCCACCAACCCCTTGGGCGTGGGGCATGCAACACACTGGCTGTCCTCACAAAGCCCAAATCTCCCACACCGCTCCGGCAACTGGCACTCGCTTACGTGAGACTCTCTTTCAAATAGGGTAAAGGTCACCTCCCATGCACCAACATCCACGTCGTTGTTGTAAGTGTAAATCTTGATGTTTCCGTCGATCCCTAACCGGAGAAACGATAACGTAGCATTGTATTTGGGCCTAGCCAAATAGCGGCCACCGTTGGAGGAACCGGTCACATTGTAAGCAAAATATAGGTGATAGGCACCGCCATTATCTGGTTCACTAGTAAATGTCACGCTCTCTAAACTGCCCTTAGTAACAGTAAACAACAACTCTGAAGATGTAAAATAAAGCAATGGCTTAGGGGAGTTGATGCTCTTGTAATACAATGCCAAATATTTGGGCTCAACTACCAAGCTGTAGGGCCCATTAACATTGTCTCTTTGTGAAGCCCGACTGACAAGTTTAGTGGGCCCTTTGGCCCTAAGAGACTGCCCCACCAAGAGGGTGTCCGTTGGGTAATCAAAACTTTGCCATATCAACTTATTTTTGGAATCATGAAGGACCATGTTACCAGTAGGGAGTAACTTGAACCCTACCACACCTTTGTTGGCAGTGCCAGTTTGCCATGCAATCCGGCCATCGGCATCGGCCAAGACTAGGTTTCCGTCGCTCCCGAACGTAAGCGTGGCGTTTTCGCCAACCGGGTTGCCCCGGTTAGCCTCCCATACCCATCGTAACAGCGACTCGGACCTGACCAAGCCCATACGTAGGGCTAGGGTGAAGGCATTAGGGGTGGTGTTATAGAAGCAGAGTTGGAATGGGGAGGTGAAAACCCTAAGGGCACGATAATTTCCATCATACTCTATTATGTAATCCCCAAATGCACCGTCATTGACAAACTTGAACTGGTTGGAGGCAGGAACAGAAGCTTGAGATATGGGAAAAGAGATTATTAGTAAAAATAGAGACAACAATGGAGGAATAAATGAAGGCATTTCAGTGGAGTTCGTTTTTGTTGCAGTGTGACTTAGGAGGTGAAAATTGCTAAGGCAGATCTTTTTTTTTATAGTTGATGAGGAAGGGTATTTCGGTCACTATATTATCATACATACATACATATATATATATATAGAGAGAGAGAGAGAGTTAAAATACGAAGCTAAGTACAACAGCGCAAGTGGTTGCATTATTATACATGCATTTATATATATACGGCACCAAGCAGTAGTCTAGTCTGACAATATTGACCCACTGCATTATCATACTCCGACCCATCTTTACTATTCAACTCAAATTTCAGCTGATTTAAACTTTGATTTTCAGTAACTTCTAGTTGTAGTTGTAGTTGATATATATATTTATGAAGACAAATCAAATGCAGCCTGCAAGTGAAAAATGTAATAATTTTTTATTCTAAGATAAAAAAATCAATCAATCAAAGGAGTAGTCCATTAATTAGTTCAGGAGCGTGGAATGCCACATCATAACTATCCCGATCAAGGGAGGATTAAAAATTGTACAATTAATATGGAGTTTTCATTAATAGGATAATGCAATCTTTTATATATATATATATATATTTTGTTGTAACGTAGGCAAGAATATATGTGGCGATGAGGATACCCTTCACTGGCATCCATTTTTAATCGATGTCTTTCAATAGGTGGACCACTTTATGGTCAAAAACCGTCGAAGGCTGAAGGTGGCTCACGATAGATAGATATATATATATATATATATATATATTTTGATGTAACGTAGGCAAGAATATATGTGGCGATGAGGATACCTTCACTGGCATCCATTTTTAATCGATGTCTTTCAATAGGTGCACCACTTTATGGTCAAAAACCGTCGAAGGCTGAAGGTGGCTCGCGATTTCAGCCTTATCCAAAACTTATCCAAGACTTCACATTTTTCCACGTAAGAAAATGATTGATAGTCCTTTGATTTATGAAAGTGGGACCTAGCCATACTACACTCTCCTCTTTTACGAGAAGGTTTACGTTTCGTGTAAATATATAGGATCAATTAGGGTTGTAGGTCATGTACGTGCATGATCAGCACACAGTAAGGTAGTTTGGCAATTGTTTATGTTTAGTGTTTATATAAATAATATTTATGTTACGTTTTTGTTTATTATAAATATAAATGTTGTTTGATAACGAAAAAAGTTTAACTTATTTTAAAAATTATAAACAAAAAAACATGTTTGTTAACCTTAAATTATTATTTTTTTAAATCAACACAATAAATTACATAAAAAGTCAAGTTTATGCTACAACAAATATATACAGTAATAACAGAGCAAGAAATATGCATAAAAAAGAAATAAATAATATTAGATTACATATATATCTACACAGTAAATGATACTGTAAAAGTACAATGATCCACAACCCAAAGGGCTTTAACAAGTAGGGGGATGCACACAATTCGGTTCTTTACGGTTATTGGAAGAACCGTTCCCAACGGTTCTTTAATTTTGAAACCGAAATAAATGAGTTATGTTCAATTCGGTTATTATAGGAGTTGTATTTAACCTTATAATAGTTATAATAACAGGGCTTCGAACCGAAATCGTAGTGAACTGTTCTTAAAATTTAGAGTCGGAATCGGAACCATAGTAAACGGTTCGGTTCGGTCCAATTTGTATGGAGTGAGAAGAAGAATTTGGAGGGCATACTCTTTCTCTTGAACTTCTTACGTTACTACTTTCTTTTTCATTTATTTTATTTCTACTTTTCTTTCAACACTGAAAATGAGTACAAAATACCATTCTTATTTCTTTAACAAGGAGGTAGTTGAAACATCTTTGTTTTTTCCTCAAATAAGGTTTTTTTTTTTTTTTTACCATGGGTGCCCCTAAGTAACTATTTCTTATTATCAAGTATATATTAGTAATTATTCATATTATACCCAATATTTTTTTCTCAAGACAATTGATACTCTTTAATTCTGTCCAGACTTGATAATTCTAATATTTTTATCGTTGTATCAAACAATAGGCTTTTAAAAAAAAAATTTCTTTTCATTTTCTCACTTTTAGTTTCAATTTTTAATAAAAATAATATAATCACCATTTTAGATAAAAAAAGAAAAAAAAGTTTTTTTTTCTAATAAACATAAACAATAAACATCATTTTGGTATTTATGATTTGAAGACTTAACTAAAGTGTTGTTTTAAAAACGTTTTGACAATTTATAAACAAAACAAAAATTATCAAACATGTTTATTGTAAAAATTTGTTTTGATAAAAAATAAACACTAAACATAAACGATTACCAAACAGGTCCTAAATTTTACACTATTGTAAGTTTTACGCTATGCACTAAATGTTCGATATATTTCAAATGTATTGTAGACGTTTTTATTTTTACAGAAGCATATTTTACTTCTTAGTATCACCAAAACTTTCCCAGACTATAACTTAAAGATATTTGATCACATTTTAACATAAAAGGTTAAGAGTTAAAATTTTCATCAATGTGTGAGTTTTTTTGTCAAAATATATAAAAATAAAAAACCATCTCATAACAATATACCATACCGTACTACTACCACGGCCACCACTACCTTAAATGAATACCACCATAACCACAATCATACCTACTTAATGTTTACTGTATTTAAGAACCTTCAAATCAAGTCTCTTTCCGATTAACCACAATCATACCAACTTAATGTGTATTTAAGAACCTTCAAATCAATTCTCTTTCTGATTTCTGTAAAGAAAATAGAAGAAACTTAAGAAAAGTTGAAGGCTGTGATAAGGTTATAAAAATTTCTTGCTTTTGGAAAATTAAGGGGAGAAAATAAAGTAAATTATTAACAATCTACTATTTCTTTTTCTTTTTTCTCTACTTATTTTGAAGCTAAATATGAAATTATTCAATAGTCTTCTTTTTTGTTTGCTCTCCTCATTTTTTAAGGTAAATATCAAGCAGTAATTCTTAGATCCAACAAGATATCTGATGCATTGATATGTAACATAGTAGTAAAAACATAAAAACAAAAAACAAAAAGCATTTGCAGATTTGATTTGAAGGGGACCACAATATTAATCAAATTACATAGTGTCATTTATTGGAGATATCTGTATTCAACGAATGTACATGTACGGCTGCATTGAATAGTATTAAAGAAGCTGGCTGCTGGCATCCACCACAAAAGTTTTTTTGTTTTTTCAGATGAATGAATGGAGATCTATTATAAACGTCAAAATCTCGATAGTTTAAAAGTAAATATCATCTGTCTTCTAAAATTTGTCAAAATAACTCATACTTCTACCTCTCGTAATCTCACATACCTTCATTAACATTTTGATCTGTGTAACACACACACTCTTTCTAATACGGTAGCTGACGTAGTCAAAAAAAAATTAACAGATAAAAGGTCTATTTTGGCCCCTCTAATGCATCAAATGACTATTTTAACATGTTGACTAACTAAATATTACTTGCATACTATTACGCATATTTACAAAAATGTCCTTACCATTCACCGTGAGATCAACAATCATTCTAATGGGCCTCAATTTAAGCAACCTTCTAGATGAATTGAGGTGGGTCCCAAACTATATTAATATATTAATTTTCTTTCTTTATCTATGCATCCATCCTTCCATAACCCACCAAACAACAACTTAAACATATATATATATATATATATATATATATATATATACATCAACAATAATTAAGCCTTTTTTCAATTATTTGGGATCGGTTACATGAATCATATGTTTACATTCCGCTTTATTTAAGGTCATCTCATGAGTTAATTCACATGCTATCATATTTTTTTTACTACTTCTACCCATATTAGCTTTGGTCTTCATCTTCCCCTAGCATTGCCCTCAATTTGGACTATGTCACTTCTTCTGACTGGCGCATTTAAAGGTCTTCTTTGCACATGTCCAAACCATTTTAACCGATTTTTTCTCACTTTATCTCCAATTGGTGTTACACCAACCATCTCCCGAATGTGTTCATTTATAATTCTATCATTTCTAGTCTTCCCGCACATCTATCTCATCATTCGCATTTCTATGACACTCACTTTATGCAAATGTTGTTGCCTAACTGCCCAACATTCGGTACCATAAAGTATGACTGGTCTAATAGTTGTTCGATAAAACTCCCATTTCAATCGTAAAGGGATACGCCCATCACACAATATATCAGATGCACCCCTCCATTTAATCCATCTTGCCTTGATTTGATGATTAACGTCATCTCTAATTTCTCTCTCATTTTGAATAATTGAGCCTAAATAGAGAAAATGTTCACTTTTTTTGTACCTCTTGATTCTCAATCCTCACTATATCCTCATTTGTCCTTCTAGATTTACTAAAGTTGCACTCCATGTATTCAATTTTATTTCGACTTATCTTAAACCCATTTAGTTCTAAAACTTCTTTCCAAACCTCCAAGTTGGCATTAATTTCTTCTCTAGTCTCATCAACTAAAATAATATCATCGACAAAGAACATACACCGCGGAATATCATCTTGGATGTGTCTTGTCAGTTCATCCATCACTACAGCAAAGAGGTATGGACTTAATACTGACCCTTGGCGTAAGCCTACAGTGATTGGGAATTCGTTTGTTTCCCTATAAGCGTTCTCACAATAGTTACACACCCATCATACATGTCCTTAATTGTGTCGATGTATCCCTTTGTGACTCATATCTTTTCTAAAACCTTCCATATATATTAGGTCTCTAGGTACCCTGTCATAGGCTTTCTCCAAATCAATAAAAATAATATGGAGATATCTCTTCTTCTCTCTATATCTTTCCATTAGTCTTCTCAATAAGTACATAACCTTCTTCGTTGACTTACCCGGCATGAATCCAAATTGATTCTCCGACACTTCTGTCTCTCGTCTTAGGCATTGTTCAATCACTCTCTCCCAGAGTTTCATAGTATGACTCATTAATTTAATACCACGATAATTATTACAACTTTGTACGTCCCCTTTATTTTTGTATATAGGTACAAGAAAACTTTGGCGCCACTCATCCGGCATTCTCTTAGTTGTTATAATTTTATTAAACAATTTTGTTAACCAAGACAAGCCAAATTCTCCTAAACACTTCCACACCTCGATAGGAATGCCGTCAGGTCCTAAAGCCCTCTTCGATTTCATCTTCCTTAAGGCATTCCTAACCTCCCACTCATTGATCCTACAAAAAAATATAATATCTCTAACATTTTCCTCCACACCTAAACTTCTTATATGGTTTTTATTTAGCAATTTCTCAAAATAACTTTTTCATCTTTCTTTAATTTCATTGTCATTTACTAAAACCCGTGAATCTTCACTCTTAATACATTTAATATGGCTAAAATATCTAGTTTTCCTCTCCCTTAGCTTGACAAATTTATATATATTATTCTCTCCATCTTTTGTACCTAGTTTAGAATAGAAATTGTCATATGCTCTATGTTTTGTCTCACTTACAACTTTCTTAACTTCTTCATTTGCTTTTTTATATTTGTTAAATGTTTCATTATTCCTAGTTTTTTGCTAAATTTTATAACATTCCCTTTTTGTTTTTTACGATTTTTTGAACCTCGTCATTCCACTACCAAGTTTCTTTAAATGAAGGTTCCGTTCCTTTTGATTCTCCTAGAACTTCTTTTGTCACTCTTTTTATACATGTAGTCATCTTATTCCACATTAAGTTTGTTTCATCTTCTACATTCCACGATACTTCTTTTAACATATTATATTTAAACAAATTCATTTTCTCCCCTCTTAAATTCCACCACCTAGTCCTTGGGTTTATATATGGTTCTTTTTCTCCTTTTTGTTATCCTTTTATACATAAATCTAGGACAAGAAGCCTATGTTGTGAGGTTACACTCTCTTCGGGAATAACCTTACAATCTTTGTTTGCTAGTCTATCCACCTTTCTAGTTAAAAGGAAAATAATTTGGCTTACATTTGAACCACTTTTAAAGGTTATTAAGTGTTCATCTCTCTTTATATAAAATGCGTTTCTAATTATAATATTATATGCTACCGCAAAATCTAAGATAGTCTCTCCGGCATGATTTCTCTTTCCATATCCATGCCCACTATGTACCATTTCATAGCCTCCGCTCTCTTTTCCTAGATGGTCATTAAAATATCCTCCTATATACACTTTTTCTCATTCTGGTATCCTTGCATCAACTCGTCCATATGTTCTCAAAAAGTGTTTTAATATTGTCATCTAATCCTACTTAGGGTGCATATGCGCTAATTATATTAACTATATGTCCTCCTAATACGAGTTTTACTAATATGTTCCTATCTTCTTTTCTAGTAACGGTTATTATATCATCTTTTAAATTTTTCTCTATGATTTTTCCTACTCTATTCCTATGTCTAGTATTTCCTGTAAAGTATAATTTATATCATTCAATTTCTTGAGCTTTTTCACCTACCCACTTAGTTTCTTGTAGACATAGGATATTAATCTTTCTTTTAATCATAGTGTTTACTAACTCCATTCCCTTACCCGTCAAAGTTCCTATATTCCAAGTTCCTATCCTAAGCCTAATATCCTGGGCTAACTTCTTTACTCGCGCTCGTATAGGAAAACGCGAGAACCTTTGTCAATTTTTTACTGCACTCGGGCGTCGATGCGGCACCCCTTGCCCATTTTTTGAAGCATTCAGAAGCTGATGCAATGCGTCACTTAAGGGGAACGCCCTAATATTTACTCGTGTATTCATAGGATTCATGTTCATATTAGTCATAACATAGTTTTACACCGGATGTCAAGCTACCTGACGCAACCCTCCTCCTTTATCCGGGCTTGGGACTGACACATGTGGAGTTATATATATATATATATGTTGTTTAATTCAATTAACCATAATTACAAAATTTTTAAAAATCATATAAGAAATGATTATAATAATGAGATGTGAAATTCTTGTTAAACATTTGTGTCTTTTGAGTGTTGTTCAGAAAAAAATAAAAATAAAAATACAATTATTAATAAGCAACATTTGTGTCCTTTGTAGGAAAAAGGAACATTTAGGAATATATTAATAACCATATTTAATTTAGAAGGTATTGACTTATATAACAAATAATATAAATATAGGAAAAAATATAAATATTATAATAATGTGAAATGTTTGAGCATTGTTGTGAAAAAAGAAACTTTTAAGAAAAATAATTAAGAAACGTTTAAGAATACAATTATTAATCACCACATGTTTAGGAATATATTAATAATTGTATTTAATTTAGAAAGTATTAACTCATACCACAAATAATATAAATATAAAAATTAAAAAAATGTATAGAAAAAATAAAAAGTCTCACACTTTTAGTAGATGATAATAATAATAATAGTAGTAGTAGATAGATAGATATAGATATAGATAGATATAAGAGTCGCCAATATATATTTACTACTTTAAATATATGTTCTTTAATTCAATTAACCATAATTACAAAATTTTAAAATTATATTTGAAATGATTATAACAAGTATATGGATTATTAAAAATATTTAAAAGCAGGACAATATAAACAAATATTAATAAAAATATTTTAATACTTTATGTTTATAATTTTATTTGTTTGTTGATGATATCATGTAAATACTTTAGAGTTAGAATAATATATTAATTGATGAAAAAGTAAGACATTTATTATTGAAAAATATTTAATTTTTATGATTGATTTTCACCAAGAAGTGAAGCAACTGATCAAGAAAATAATTGTCTCTAACCCTTCTCGTGTGTGTGTATATATATATATATATATATATATATGCTTTATTGATAATTGAAAGATTCTGTTTTTGAACCGGAGCCAATTATCAATAAAGCATATGATATGTTGATGGTATGGTCCAAACCAAACAAATCACATAAAATGGGAATCTTTGTTGATGATTTGGTTTCATCTGTGTGTCTCTCTCTCAATCGTATCACATAAAATGACCGTGTTTGGATTGCTTTGATAAAAGAGCTTTCTGTTTCAGTTACAAATCTCTCTATATATTAATATATAATAATACATGTGCATATAGGTAAAATCACACACTGCTACTTAATTGGATAGCGGTCACTCACAGAGAAGGCAGTGAGATTATGAATCACATAGGGGAAAAAGTATGCGGATATCGACAACAGAGGAGGCAAGTGTTATTTACCATAATTTTAAACGTAAAAATATTATTAACAATTTTTTTTTTTAATTCTATCGATTCTAATTTTAATTTCAAGACTTCAATTCCGTGCACCTGTATACAACCTTAGCTCCCGTTTCGGAGAGCTTCTTAATATCAAAATGACTTAATTGATAAAGTCTTCATAAAAACAAATTGTTAAAAGAAATTCAGAAAAAAAAAAGACGTTTGATGAGTATATTTTTAAAATATACTTTAACTTTTAAATTATTTTTTTTGACAATATTATACCTTATTCTTAATCGCGATTGCAACCCTTAGAAAGGACAAAGTTTGCAATAGAGGTGGATATGATGGTAGTGGAAGGCAGTAATGGAGGTGGAGGTAGTGGTGGTGGAAGACAGTGACAATGGTGGCAGTAGTGGTGGTGGTGGAGGTGATGGCGGTGGCGGTGGCGGATAGCGATGGTGGTGGCGATAGTGGTGCTAGTGGAGGTGACAGCAGTGGTGGTGAGGGAAGGCATCGATGGTGGAGGAACTAAGAACCAATAGATAATATTACATAATCTTGTTAATATATAAAAAGTATATGGACAAATTAGTAAAATAACAAATTTACTTGAAAAGAAAATTTGGCTTCTAAAAGGAGGTTCCAAAAGTAATATTTTTTTACTTTTCTGAAATGGACTTCTTGACCACTGGCTTCTTCAGAAAGGGCTTTACATATGTGTAATCAAATGTCACATTTCTTAAAATAATAATTTGTCATTACAAAAGGAAATTTCACATAAAAAATGTCTAATTTTAATATCAAAGAGATTATACAATAATTTTGTTTGGAATTAATCCCTCTCGTTTTGCATAGCGGAAGTATATCATCACATTACAATTATACAAGCATATATGAAGATGTAATATTTTACATGGTACACCTAACTCTAGGGTTACCTCCATGAGAAGAGAGATTTTACTATAATTGAAAAAAGAATATACATCACATGAAAAACATGTTTACCACACACACTATTTCACTTGGCATATTCTTCTTGGAATTATAAGAATTTTGTTAGTTTTACAGAAATTACAAATATTCTCTCCTCTTTTCACAACACTTACCAACTCTTTATATTTTCTCTATCTCTTCCTCTTTTTTTCTTTTCTCTTTAACACTACCTTTATTTATTAAGCCTTCAAATTCATTCATTTTTGAACAAGAATTTTCATACCTTATCTAACAAGAAATTACTAAATCAATCATAACTCTAAAATATATGCCTATAACTTCTTTTCTAAGTCTTTAGCCTTTCGAAAGAGAAAAAAAACTACTTCCACTACTGAATTTGACGGCAAATCCAACAAATTTAACTTTTCAAAACTTTGATGAGCACTAATTTAATAATAGTATTTTCATTGTTTGATATGCAGTTTGATCAAACAGCACCCAATTATTGCAGAGGATGTTTGATTGCCAAAATGATATTTGGTTAAACTGCAAATGTTCCTGAAAAAGAAACTAGGCTCAGGCTTTTGAATAAAGTCACGCTGGGCTTTCAATATAAGTCCGGGCCAAGATCCACTGGCTTGCTTGAAATAGGACTGAGATATGGAATCCAAGTCATCTTAATTAGGACAAGTACCCAAATCATGTTTAGGATCAATTTGGATGGAAAAAGTATAATAATTCACAACCCCTTCTCTTTTCTCCTTAAACAAATAAAAGAAATTTTGACCTTTCTATGGAACTTCATACAATTAATTCGGATATGTGACTTACATATATAGAATGTTCCATATTAATTGAAAATTATATTTATGTGTCTTTGCATCATTCAATCAAGTACTAGCATTTTTCTTCCAACACTACCCTCAAGGGTAATATATATATATATATATTCTGTAATTTATTTTATTTTATATTTGTTAAGAAACAATTACATATTAACCATGAAAAAAAATTTCACCATTTTCACATTAAAAGTACTCATTTCTGGTAAACGAAAGCATATGCAATTTATTCAGGGAAAAAAACATACTGTATGTAATTGAGCAATTCCATAAAAAAAAAAAAAAAATAGAAACATGCTTTGTTACGAAAAGGATATTATTTCCTTTATTCACTTCCGAAAACTAACCCCACAAAACAGAGGCCCACTGGGCCTGACTAGTATTTGGGTGCCTTTATATAGCCCAAATGTGTGGAATTGGCGACTTTTGTAAGGGTCTTCAAGTCATAAGCAATCAAACACCGAGAAGTGTCTTGGCGATAGAAATAGCCCAAACACTTGCAATCCTTTGTGCATTTGTTCCAGCAATCACTCTCCTTGATGGGCCCATCTCCTTTAGTGTACTTGCTGGTGACATGGTCCACCCCCACAAGTTTGTAGTAGTAAAAATCTTTGGCCGCACAAGAGGAGACCTTCACGGCCTCACATTCCTTGCTCCAACCCACCAACCCCTTGGGCTTGGGGCATGCAACACACTGGCTGTCCTCACAAAGCCCAAATTTCCCGCACCGCTCCGGCAGTTGGCACTCTTTTTCACGGGAGTCTCTGTCAATTAGGGTATAGGTCAATTCCCATGCACCAACATCCACGTCGTTGTTGTAAGTGTAAAACTTGATATTTCCGTCGATCCCCAACCGGAGAAGCGATAATGTGCTATTGTATTTGGGCCTAGCCAAATAGCGGCCACCGGTGGAAGAACCGGTCACAGTGTAACGAAATAATAGGTGATAGGCACCACCATTATCTGGTTCACTATTAAATGTCACACTCTCTAAACTTCCCTTACTAATAGTAAACAACTCAGAAGATGTATAATAAAGCAATGGATTGGCGGAGTTAATACTCTTGTAATACAATGCTAGCCATTTGGGCTCAATTACCAAACTGTAAGGCCCATTAACATTGTCTCTTTCAGAAGCCCGGCTGACAAGTTTAGTGGGCCCTTTGGCCCTAAGAGACTGGCCCACCAAGAGAGTGTCTGTTGGGTAATCAAAACTTTGCCATATAAATTTATTCTTGGAGTCATAAAGGACCATGTTACCAGTTGGTAGTAACTTTAACCCTACGACACCTTTGTTGGCAGTGCCAGTCTCCCATGCAATCCGACCGCCGGCATGGGCCAAGACAAGGTTTCCATCGCTCCCGAACCTAAGGGTTGCATTTTCGCGAACCGGGTTGCCCCGGTTAGCCTCCCATACCCAAAGCAACGAGGACTCGGACCTGACCAAGCCCATACGTAGAGCTAGGGTGTAGGCATTAGGGGTGGTGTTATAGAAGCAAAGTTGGAATGGGGAGCTGAAAATACTAAGGGGACGATAAGTTCCATCATACTCTATTATGTAATCCCCAAATGCACCGTCATTGACAAACTTGAACTGGTTGGAGGCAGGAACAGAAGCTTGAGATATGGAAAAAGTTATTAGCAAGAGTAGAGAGAACAATGGAGGTATAAATAGCTTCCAAGAAGACATTTTGGTGGAGTTTGTTTTTGTTGCAGTGTGACTTAGGAGGTGAATATTAATTGCCAAGGCAGATCTTGTTTTTATAGGTGAGATGAGGAAGGGTATTTCAGTCACTATATGTACATATATATAGAGAGAGAGTTTTGAGAGGTGGCTGCTGGCATGATCCACCAGTCAGCTTGCCCATGGATTTCAATTGTTTGTTTTTGGTACAGCAATCTTCCATCATGTATGCATGTATGTATGCGTCTTGGAAGAGTGTCGGTAAGGGAAGATGTGGTTAATACTATTTGAAGAATATGTAGAGAAGCCTCGCAAACAACAATTAATGTTGATAATATGGAGATTAATATATATATATATATATATATGTGTGTGTGTGTGTGTGTGTGTACGTTGAAAGCCACAAATGACATTGACACCAGTTTACTGTTTGCTAGATGGTACAAAATTATGTAGGAGTGGGAAATATCTTTAAATGAGATGACTTTTATGAGAGGTGGCTGCTGGCATCCACTACAAAAGTTAATTTTCCAGACATGACCTGCAATTTCCAGAGATTTTTTCACGATGAATGAATGGAGATCCACACCACGCCTCTGAGGATCATCACATCAGTGAAAACACCCATAACAAATAGCCCCACAAACAAGCCTAACCCATTTGGCTCTCGTTTTAATTAGACTGCAAATTTTCCTCAAACAAGCCCGGCTGACAAGTTTAGTGGGCCCTTTGGCCCTAAGAGAGTCAAGAGACTGGCTCACCACCAAGAGAGTGTCCCTTGGATAATCAAAACTTTGCCATATGAACATTTTTTCGCAGTCATAAAGGACCATGTTACCAGTAGGGAGTAACTTGAACCCTACCACTCCTTTGTATATATCCAATCATATATATCTATATCTACACTACTATTAAAGTATAAAAGTGTTTTATTTCTAAATTTATAACCCGCAAAACCTTACATTTAAAATTACTCTCTCTCTAGTTACGGCTCTCCATTATTTAATTATTTTTTTATTTTTAAATTAAAAACATCTCTCATCTTCCTCTCAACTCAGCAACACGATTCTCAGCGCGACTCTCGGATCTCATCAACAACCATTCGATTCGATTTTGTCTCAGCATACATGTGAGTTTTTTTTTTTTATCTTCTTAATGGTCATTATATGAGTTGCACTGATTTTCAAAGTAGTTAAATTCAACGTATATGTGAGTTTTTTTTTTATCTTCTTAATGGTCGTCTGATGAGAATATGCACTTATTTTCAAAATAATTAAATTTGTGTTACTGCTCATTGCTCTCTGTTTTTGGAAGACAATGAAGTTATATATAATATGCATCCAAATTCTTATTCTTCTTCGTGCCTTTTTTTTTTTTTTTGTTCTTTTCAAAGTAGTTAAATTTGTGTTAGTGCTCTTTGACTTCTATTTTGAAATTTTGAATTTGTGCCAAGACAATAAAGTTATATATAATATGCATCTCTTTGTCATCTGATTTTGGAATTCTCAAGTATGAATATTAATATTTGTTTATTTATCTATCTTAGAAAGCTTTGGTTTCATCTAATTTTGTGTCTAGTACAGAATATTAATTCTAACAGAATATGATTGAATTTTATATGCATAATGCACTTAGAGATATATAATTGCAACTTCTTCTATTAATAGAAGAGACCAATTCAATGATCAATTATGTCATGAGATTAGTTTAAATTAAACCTACTTAGTTGATTAATACAAGCTTTTTCACGCTCAAGTTTGAATAAGTTCCTATTTGATCTAGATGAAGTTGAGCTATCGAACTGTACTTAGCTAAAAGTTACGTGTGATATATATATACTGGCGGAGCGAGTGTGTGCCTAGAAATATATTTTTTTATACTACTTTATGCATATTAGTTTAGTGATGGTAAAGATCCAAGAGAAGCTATTGGTCATTTGATCTTGTAATGTGTTAAACGATAAAGGTAGTACCCAATTATGAAAGTACAAGTGACAAGTAATGGATTTTCTTTTGCAGGTAATACAACATGTATATATGAAATTTTGAATTTTCTTTATATTTCAATAATTCGTAACATTTTCGTCTTAAGTCAAAATATAGTGAAAGTAATACTCAAATGGAAGCTCTCGAAATTCTCTATTCAATGGATCTCATTTCATCAAAAGACTTTATTTATAGTGGGAGTTATATATGGGACTTCAAGTGAGATGAAGGAAAATATATATATATATATATATATATATATATATATATATATATATATGTTCACTTGTGTATTGTACGTTGAGAAATATTGGAAAAAGGGATGTATTGTGTGTAATGCAAACATACATATTTTTGTGTATATATTTTCTTAAATTTGTTTTATATACATTTTTTAACCTTGGAAATTGATAACTAATTGGCAAAACTTGAGTCTAAATTGAGTATTTCGAAGTCATCTTTTCAATGAAAATAGTTTTCGGAATAAGTTCTAAGTGCACAGAGTCTAGTTATTTAAATCTTGAGAAAAATAAATTTCTTTTATTTGAAGGAGAAAAAAGAATTTGACCAAGTTTCAAGGGTATTGACAATTGAGTTTCGATTTTTAATTTAATTATATTTATCACACTGGGTTTGAAAATTCGAGGCATGACAATGTGGTACAGAGCGTAGTTATACCTTTTAATTTCTGAAGAAAAAAAACCCCCCAAAGTTAATAGTAGCTCATTCTCTCTCTATTTATGACTTCACTCCAGTGGCCTCTTCATGACTGCGCTCCAGCTTCTTCTCTGAGTTTGCGAAAGAGAGATAGAGAGAGCAAATCAACATTTTGTTATTTTGGTTCTCTATCATCAACTCATTGCAAGCTTGATTATTCGTTTCTTTTGCAGTAAAATACATTTATTTTTCATAGATTATGAAAATCGTAGATGGCTAGATGTAAATCTTTCTTTACATTTAATTTTTTTTTAAGCTTTGATACTCCAGCTCTCTAAGAATTCTATTTCTAATTTTCTTTCAATAACATCAGATTATGTTGCCCCTGCTCCATTATTTTGGTTTTCCGTTTTCTCATTTATAATTATTATCTCTAACAAAAAAACAAGATTGACTAAATTCACTTTTTTAGGTAAATTGAGAGTCAAGACAAACAATTTTTTTGCATCTTTTAGTTCATTAAGATTGTTTTATATTGTATAAATTTGTTAATTTGGCAAATGGTTTGGACATAATAGATTAAAAATATTATACTACTCATTGAAAAAATAGTGATTTTGTTGAATTTTTTTATTTTTTATTTGTCTTTTGACTTAAAAAATTTATATTTGTCATTATTTTTTTTTCTCCACCAAATTACACTATGCCCCCCTGGACTGAAATTCTGGCACCGTCCATATATATATATATATATATATATATATATATATATATAGAGAGAGAGAGAGAGAGAGAGAGAGAGAGAGAGTGTGTGTGTGTGTGTGTGTTAGTGTTAAAATACGAAGCTAAGTCAGACAAACTGAGGGGCGGCTGCCCAAGTACAAGTATGACAATATTGACCCACCACATTATCATGCTCCGACCCATCTTTGCTATTCAACTCATATTCCAGCTGATTTAAACTTTTGATTTTCGGTAACCTCTAGTTGTAGTTGTAGATGTAGATGATATATATATTTGTGAAAGAACAATATTTACCTACTGAACGTAAGTAGGTCCTTCTGAGTGTTGGTGTATTTCAATAAAAAAAATTAACACATTAACTTTAATTATAAAATTTAAAATCCTTTTGATTGTTGGTGTGTTTCAATAAAAAATTAACACATTAATTTCAATTACAAAATTTAAAATGTAATAAATAAAAATAATAAATGAAATTGAATCGTTTTCATTCGGGTAACTGACTTTCTATATTAATCATTCTCTCTCTTTCACGCCTCTCCTCACTATTCTTCTTCCTCTCACTTTACAAAACATCATCACTCAAAAGACAATTATATATAGTAATATATTAATACATTATATACACATAAACACATGTATCAATCGATATATATATAGACTATATATTAGTTCTATTTAAGATGTTAAAATTCATGGAGATCCAATCTCCTGTGCTCTTTAAAATGGTTCAAAGATAAATCGTAACAAGATTATGATTTTTTTTTCCAGCAGACATTAAATTTCAATCTAATTGATCACAACCTCGTTCTTATCTTTATCACTTCATTTTTTTTTGTAATCCATGTACTCTCTTAAAACAACAGTTTCTCTCTATACATATATATGAGGGAGAACAGTGGGAGTCCAAATCTTAGAAACTACTACATAAAATGAAATTTTAATCCTAATATGGAAATTAAAATAAAAAAAAGGAATGTCATCTATTCATGGTCATGTTATTGGAAGAGTTGAGTTTTTAACAATTTTCTTTTAAAAAAATAAAAAAAAGAATTTTGCAAACTTAAACTAACGTTTGGCTACCATATAAGAGAGAGAAGGGTAAATATAGAAAATTTTAAATCTTGTAATTAAAGTTGATGTGTTTTTATTAGAACATGTCAACCGTTAGTGAATTTATCTACTCACTAGTGAGTAGGTAAGTATTGTTCTATGAAAACAAATCAAGTAAAAAATATAATAGTTTTTTATTCTAAGATAAAACAATCAATGCTTTAATTAGTAAAAAATGTAATAATTTTTTATTCTAAGATAAAACAATCAATGCGAAGGAGTAGTCCATTAATTAGTTCAGCAGCGCGGAATGCCATATCATAACTATCCCGATCAAGGGAGGATTAAAAATTGTACAATTAATATGGAGTTTTCATTAATAGGATAATGCAATCTTTTATATATATATATATATATATATATATATATATATATATATTTTGATGTAACGTAGGCAAGAATATATGTGGCGACGTGGATGGCAGTGATGTATATATATATATTTTGATGTAACGTACGCAAGAATATATGTGGCGACGAGGATACCCTTCACTGGCATCCATTTTAATCGGTCTTTCAATAGCTGGAACACTTTATGGTCAAAAACCTTCGAAGGCTGAAGGGGCTCACGATTTCAGCCTTATCCAAAACTTATCCAAGACTTCACATGTTTCCACGTAAGAAAATGATTGATAGTCCTTTGATTCATGAGAGTGGGATCTAATCATACTCCCTTTCCCCTATTTTATTAGAACAGTGAATTTTATAGTATATATTAAATACATATTCATTCAGTATATTATTTATATCGTATTGCAAACGTTTTCGTCTTTTATAAAGAAGCATATTTTTCTTCTTAGTTTCACCAAAACTCTCTCAAACTATAATTTAGTGATATTTTATCACATTTTAAAATAGAAGATTAAAAGTAAAAATTTTCATGTAGACAAAATGAACATATAATTTTTTTGTCAAAATATATAAAAATAGAAAACCATCCCATACCAATATACCATACACTACTACTACAGCCACCACCTTCTTAAATGAATACCATTTAAGAACCTTCAAATCAAGTCTCTTTCTGATTTTTGTAAAGATGGAAGAAGAAACATGAAACTTAAGAAAAGTTGAAGGCCGTGATAGCATTTGCAGATATGATTTGAAGGGGACCACAGTATTAATCAAATTATATAGTGTCATTTATGGGAGATATCTGTATTCAACGAATGTACAGGTCAATTGAATAGTATTAAAGAAGTTGGCAGCTAGAATCCACCACGAAAGTTTTTTTTTTTTTTTTTTTTCCAGATGAATGAATGGAGATCTATTATAAGCGTCAAAATCTCATTAATTTTATCATCTACCTCTCCTCTAAAATTTATTGAATTAACAGATACTTCTACTCTACTTCTCATAATCTCACATACCTCCTTTAACCTTTTAAACGTCTCATAATCTCACATAGCTCCTTTAACCTTTTGAGTAACGTACACCCCTGCTGACGCAATTATTAGAGGGTCTTGTCTTAATTCAAATTCGGATGAAAAAGTGATTGAGTATAAATGGGTGGGTATGCAGCACGCTCGACCCGTTACATTTAGTATCAGAGTCAGATCCGGTTTCACGCCTAGCGTCCACCCAGGTAGAGTCCTGGTCCAAGTTGTTACTGGATCCTTTCGTTGTTATGGGAACGAGTAGGCAGAGTGGTCCAACCGCAATGAAAGCATTGCGAGTTTGGATGTGAGAGAATGTTAGAGGGTCTTGTCCCACATACGAGAGCATCGGATCCGAATGGAAAAGTGATTGGGTATAAATGGGTTGGGCGCATTGCGAGTTCGGATGGTAGAGAATATTAAAGGGGCTTGTCCCACATCAAATCCGGATAGAAAAGTGATTGAGTATAAATGGGTGGATATGCAATACTACCTAATAGCTTAGACTTTTAGGTAGAGGACAAGCGCCTGACCCATTTATTCTCCAATCACTTTTTCATCCGAATTCTTGTGAGACAAGACCCTATCTCCATTCATTCATCTGGAAAAAAAAAGAAAAACTTTTGTGGTGGATTATGGCAGCCACTTCTTTAATACTATTCAATTGACCCGTACATTCGTTGAATACATATATCTCCCATAAATGACACTATATAATTTGATCAATACTGTGGTCCCCTTCAAATCATATCTGCAAATGCTTTTTGTTTTTTTTTGTTTTCACTACTATGTTACGTATCAATGCATCAGATATCTTGTTGGATCTGAGAATTACTACTTGATATTTAGCTTAAAAAATGAGGAGAGCAAACAAAAACGAAGACAGATGCCTTACCATTCACCGTGAGTTCAACAATCATTCTAATAGTCCTCGATTTAAGCAACCTTCTCGATGAATTGAGGTGGATCCCACACTATAATAATATATTAATTTCCTTTCTTTATCTATCCATCCATCCATCTGTCAGTAACTCACCAAACAACAACTTAAACTATTTATAAAAAAATAAATATGATAAAGTATATAAAAGCAAAACATGTTCTTTAATTCAATTAACCATAATTACAAAATTTTAAAAATCATATAGGAATTGATTATAATAATGAGATGTGAAACTGTTGTTAAATTTTTGTGTCTTTGGAGTGTTGTTAAAAATAAATAAAAATAAAAATACAATTATTAATAAGTAACATTTGTGTCCTTTGTAAGAAAAGGGAACTACGGTTCTTTCTGGAATGAAATAGCTGAGGCAATCTCCTAAGCCATAAGAGAGGAGGATAGAGTTAGCATTGATTGGGAAGGAAGGAACTAGTAATCCATTCAAGAGGACCTTACCCTAGAGAACTCAAAGGGAGAGACAGAATTCATCTCGTCGGGAGAGCCTTTAGGAATATATTAATAATTATATTTAATTTAGAAGGTATTGACTCATATACAAATAATATAAATATAGGAAAAAAAATATAAATATTATAATAATGTGAAATGTTTGAACATTGTTGTGAAAAAAGAAACTTTTAAGAAAAAGAATTAAGAAACGGAATACAATTATTAATTATCAAATGTTTAGGAATATATTAATAATCATATTTAATTTAGAAAGTATTAACTCATACCACAAATAATATAAATATAAAAATTTAAAAAAATGTATAGAAAAAATAAAAAGCCTCACACTTTTAGTAGATAATAATAATAATAATAATAGTAGTAGTAGTAGATAAATATAGATACAGATATAGATAGGTATAAGAGTCGTTTGTATATATTTATTACTTTAAAAATATGTTCTTTAATTCAATTAATCATAATTACAAAATTTTAAAATTATATTGGAAATGATTATAATAAGTATATAGATAATTAAAAATATTTAAAAGCAGGACAATATAAACAAATATTAATAAAAAAAATTTAATACTTTATGTTTATAATATTATTTGTTTGTTGGTGGTATCAATGTAAATACTTTAGAATGTATATTAATTGATGAAAAAAAGTAGAACATTTGTTACAGAAAAATATTTAATTTTTGTAATTGATTTTTACCAATAAGTGAAGCGACTCTGCAACCTAGCACTCATCGTATAAACATATATATAAATCTCTCTGTTTTTCCTTTTCTGTTGCAATGGAAGAAGGTAGTTTGTTTTGGGTTTTTTAGGCCTTGGTGGTGGTGGTGGTGGTGGTGGTGGTGGAGGAGGGGGAGGGGAGGAGGTGGAGGTCACACTATCACAGAGAAGTAAAGTCTTCCCAGGCTCAAGTTCAAAAGCAGGATCTTTCAATTATCAATAAAGCATATGATATGTTGATGGTATGGTCCAAACCAAACAAATCACATAAAATGGAAATCTTTGTTAATGATATGGTTTGATACGTGTGTCTCTGTCAATCGTATCACATAAAATGACGAAGTGTTTGGATTGCTTTGGATAAAGAGCTTTTTGTTTTAGTTACAAATCTCTATATATTTTAATATATAATGCATGTGCACATTTGTAAAATCACACACTGCTACTTAATTCGATAACCGTCACTAACAGATAAGGTCAGTAAAATTATAGAACGTAGGAGAGGAGGTACATGGGAAAGTGATACTTATCCTAATTTTAAAGATAAAAATATTATTAACAAATTTTATTTTTTCAATTTTAGCAATTCTAATTTTAATTTCAAGGCTTTAATTTCGTGTAGTCAAATACAACCTTATCCCCTGTTTAAGAGAGCTTCCTAATATCAAAATGATTTAATTGATAAGACTTTCGTAAAAATAATTTTTTTAGAAGAAATTCAGAAGAAAAAAAAGACTTTTGACGAGTACATTTTTTAAATATATTTTAACTTTTAAATTATTTTTTTGACAATATTATACCTTATCTTTAACTGTGATTACAACCCTTAAAAAGGACGAAGTTTGCAATAGATGTGGATATGAGGTAATGGTGGGGGCGGTAATGGTGGTGGAAGGGAGCGACATCGGTGGCAGTAGTTGTGGTGGTGGTGGCGGCGGCGGATAACGATGGTTGTTGCTATGGTGGTGCTGATGGAGGTAGCAGTAGTGGTGGCGGTGGAAGGCAACGGCGATGGAGAAACTAAGAACTAATATATATTACATAATCTTGTTAATGTATAAAAAGTACATGGATAAATTAGTAAAATAACAAATTTACTTGAAAAGAAAATTTGGCTTCTAAAAGGAGGTTCCAAAAGTAACTATTTTTTTACTTTTCTGAAATGGATTTTCTAATCACTGACTTCTTCGAAAAGGTCTTTACATATGTGTAATCAAATGTCACATTTTTTTTAAAAAGACTTTTAATACTTAGAATGACTTTTTGGAGGCTCAAAAAACTCCTCCAAACAGACACTTAATGTAATTTTTGCAAATTGGTAGCAACATAAATTATTTTGATTATGATTATTATTAGACTTAATTGCACTTATTCTCTTAACCTTACTAACATTTTGTGACACATAACCTTCTTCACTTTATTTTATGCCATAAAACTCTCTGAATTAGAAAAAAAAAAAAAAGAGGCTAAAGTCCCAACAACAAGGACCAAGAAGGAGTAATAAATGAAGGGGCACCTAAGACAGAACACAGGCCATCCTTAAGGAAAATGGAAGATAATCAAAAACAAGCTTTTAAAGAAAGAAAACAGGAACAGCCCAAATTTGATGACAATTATTAGATAGTTTTGGGCTCACTTGTTTCGGGTTAATAGTCACATGTCATAACGATGAGTGTTTAAAATAAAAGGAGACATATATGTGCATGTGACGCGTTAATATTGGCTCGGGACTATAGCCCTGAAACTACTTAATAAACTCTCCAAATTTGATAGCCAAATAAAAAATTGAATGTGTTTATCTAATTAAATGCATTTGCTATACATAATAATTTATCATTACAAAAGGAAATTTCACATAAAAAGTGTCTAATTTTAATATCAAAGAGACTATATGATAATTTTGTTTGAAAATAATCCCTCTCGTTTCGCATAGCGAAAGGATATCATCACATTACAATTATACAAGTATATGTGGAGATATAATATTTTAAATGGTTCACCCAACTCTAGAATTAGCTTCATGAGAAGAGAGATTTCACTATAATTGAAAAAAGAATATACATCACATGAAAAACACGCTTACCACACACACTATTTCACTTGTATATTCTTCCAGGAATTGTAAGAATTTTTTTAGTTTTACATAAATTACATATACTCTCTTCTCTTCTCATAACACTTACCAACTCCTTTCATATTTTCTCTATCTCTTCCTCCTTTTTTTCCTTTTAATACTACTTTTATTTATGAAGCCTTCAAATTCATTATTTTTTTAACAAGAACTTTCATACCTTATATAACAAGAAGTTATCAAATTAATCACAACTTTAAAATAAATGTCTAAACTAATTCCACTGAATATAACCCCAAATCCAACAAATTTGACTTTTCAAAACTTTGACCAACACTAATTTAATAATAGTATTTTCATTGTTTGATATGCAGTTTTATCAAACAGCATCCAATTATTGCAGGGAATGTTTGATTGCCAAAATGATATTTTTCTGAAGTGGACCATAAAATGATATTATTATTATTTTTTATATTTGTTAAGAAACAATTACATATTAACCATGAAAATACATTTCACCATTTTCAACTGTTACTGTTGGTCAAGTGATGCAATTAGAAACTACCTTTACAAAATGAGGATAAAAAAATTCAGTTACAAAATAATCATTTTGAAATAACAAAAAAGATAATAATAATAATTTGAGTTGAGACTTTAAGATCTAATTGACACATTCACTTTTGCTCCTCGGACTATATTGTAATGGTGGTCCTATATATGTTCCAGTTACTGACAGATAATAACGTGTAGGACAACTTGTAAAATCTAATGGGCTGAAGGCGGCCCATGATCTCAATCTTACCCCAAACTTATCCACTTACATGTTTCCACGTAAGAAACTGATTTAATAGCCCTTAGATTTATGAAAGTCCGATAAATTTATAACATGTTGGAGAGGAATTCCACCACTAATAATTTTTTTATTTTATATTATCTCATAAAATAGTGTGAAATAAAAGTTTATTGGTGTGATTCTTATAAATATGAAATCCCCCGCGTACCACGGACTCTATGCAATTACTTTGATTTGGTGGCTCTCTATATTTAATTTTTAATATTTTTTTGTAAAAATTAATTTTCAAAATAAAATATTATTTTACAATAATTTGCTTCTCAGAAAATAATTATATGTTACATTATTAACTCATTTTATAATTTGATATATATAATCAGATTTAAAATAATTTTTTATAGGAAAAACTACACTTAAATAAAGTTAGGAGGCCTAAATTGCAAAGTGGTTAATTTTAAAATTTTATTTTTCACTTTAGTTGAATTAAGCAAAATAATTACATATGCGTTGAAAATTATTATTCAATCCAAAATGCCATTCAATCTCTGTTTTCCAAAATATCAAATTATCCTTCTTAAATCAAATAATTCATTCACTCAATAAATTAAGAAAATATATGTAACATCGTTTGGTTTCTGAAAAATTGCAGGAACATAAAAGTAATTTAATAAAAGTGAACGAACCCATAAAGTAAAGCAAAATATACATTATACAAGCACTTGTGAATATGCTATTATGTCGTAAAGTAATCAAAATTAAACTGTCTGATATGGTTTTGAATGACAACCAACTTATTTTTCCTCTTAGATTGATGCAAGTGGATATACTTGTGGTATCATAACACATCAACTATATTTGGATGAGAGTGAAGTAGATTTTCCAGAAGTTCTTGGATAACTTTTTGGTCTGCTTTGCCTAAAAAAATATGAGCATTAGGAAGAGATATTACATCAAAACATAAGGCACAACGATAAGGAAAATTCAAATTTCACAAATAAATTCTTATAAATTTCAGGTATGCTTACAAATGCAAACAAAATTTGAGTTTTATCTACAAATGAGTTATAATTCATTCTACATAAAATATGTCTGTTCACTAAATCAAATTAAGAATATATTTAAACAAGCAAATATGAATTAGATAGTTGATAATGACAACTTAAAAAGTGACTAGTGAAACCGTTCATCATATTTAAAGAATCTCAAAATTAAGAACCATTAGCACATAAATTTACCAAACAATTCAAAAATTAGTTCACTAAATTTTTATTATTATTTTTTTGAAAAGTAAAAAAATTAGTTCACTAAAGCAAAATAAGAGACCATATTTTTGTGATGAGAGATGATCAACAACCAATAATTTATCGAGGCAGTGATGTTTTGCAATGAATTCGATTTTCTTCCAGTGAGACGAAAATACAATAATTTGTTGAATTTTTTTTAGTCACGCACAACGCTCATTCAGTCACTCATTAACCAAACAAAATTTAGTGTCGATTGGAATAAGAAATTAAATGTCATTTTGAACTTGAATAATAATTTTCAATACATATGTGATTATTTTGTTTAATTCAATCAAAGTGAAAAATAAACTTTTAAAATAGACCACTTTTGTAATTTAGGTCTCATAACTTTATTTAAGTGTAGTTTTCCTTTTTTTTATATATATATATATTATTAACTTATTTTTTATATATTATTTGATATAATCACATTTATATATTTGATATATATAAATAGTATAATATTATTTTAGATAATACTTGGGTCCTCCCCTGGCAACACCAAGATCATTCTCCCTGCCTATGTGGATCAAGAGAATTAAAACAGTTGTTCAAAACTTTATTTTTTTTAAAATAAACATTATCCATCTTTTTGTGGGTTAAACGAAAAGTTCATCGTTTATTGATTTTGTTTTGTCTCTTCAACTTCTATCTGTACACTCATTCGTCCACATAAGCAGGGAGAATGATGTCGATACTGCCAGGGACGACGCAAGTATTATCCTATTATTTTTGAGAAATGCTAAACGTCGTGAAATTATTTCATGAATTTGTATCATGAATGATGTGACAGGTAACGTAGAGAGTTAGTATTGGTGGAATTCGGTGATAATATCATGGGATTCTATGTATGGGGGAATCCCACCAATACTAACTTTCCACGTTACCTGCCACTTCATGATACAAATTTATGAAAGAATTTCATGACGTGTAGCATTGCTCATTATTTTTATTCCAAATTTTGAGACTGTTCGCGTTATTTCTATGCTCTCATGTTGCATCTAGTATATATATATTTGAAAGCATTCTATATTAAATATAGTACTTGCTCGAGAAAACAGAACTCTAAGTGGATTTCGAGATTTGGATGGTCAATTTTTAACTAGAGATTCCCAGACTTGAATATATGATGGAGGGTCGCCCTTGGTAGCGTTTGATACTTAGTTCTCTGGTTTCTTGCATGTAACGCCAAAGAATGCATCCGAATATCAACCATACGAATATATAAAGTATAATACTGATCGGATGAATATAGGGACTGTGGGCGTGGGCGGTAGGAGGGTGAACATCCATGATTAGTGGTATTCGAGGTCAAGGAAATTAGTGGTATTCAATGATGGCATTCAATGGATCAGTTTTCACGGAATTTACAATTTCTCTTACATATTTAAACTAGTAACGGATAGTAGTTTGCCACATTTAATCGTTCAATTCATTGAAAGCATAGTATTGTACAGGATTGGTAACATAGCTGAATGGCTAAGGCTTTGGTGTTATGTGATAACATAGATTTGGAAAGAATGGCTAAGGTTTTGAGTGTGCATCGATTAAGGTTTTGGTGTTATGTGGTAACATAGGTTTGGAAAGAATGGCTAAGGTTTTGGGAGTGCATCGATTAGGTTTGGCTCATCAATAGGTTTGGAAAGAATGGCCAAGGGAGTGCATCGATCAGGTTTGGCTGATCAAGCGGGTGTCTTCCTGACAATGAAGGAAATATATGACTTAATTGAGGAATGCTTTGAAGGGTATAAGTGCCAAAATTGAGAGGACGAGCTATTCCATTCTAGTTTCTTTCAATTACCCACTATTTTATTCAATTTATAGAGGAAATTGACCAATTGTCTATATGCATGTAATATGATATAGCTAGCTAGGTCCTTAATTTATTTTTATGATATTGATATTGTTAGTTTCATTATATTCCTCGTGTATTTTGTTTTGAAAAAAATATATATGAAATATTTGACTTACCAGCTTTATCAAGCTATTGGTTTTTCTTTAATTAGTTTTTGTTTCTTGCTTCTAACCACATGAGATTTATACTAAGAATTGAACGTACTATGGCGTTATATATAAATTAAATATTATGTGGATTTGATAAAAAAGAATGTGCAAATGCAATGACTTGTAGTTTAGAAAGCACAGACACTTTACCGAGGGTGTCATACTTGTGTCAGACACTTTGACCTTTTTTTTTAGGACACTTCTCGAATACTTTTTGAACACTTCTAGAACACATGTCGGACACTTCGTAGTAGTAATGTATATTCAAATATTTCAAAAGAAAATTATATGTTACTAAGTTATGATTAAAAATATAAGCTAAATATATGTAGATGACTAAATAAGTATGATTCTTTAATCTATTTTAACCTATTTGTCTATTTTTGTTTATACGTTTATTTGGTTCTTAATTGCTTGACGATGAATTAAAGTATTTATGTAATGTAGTATTTTTTTGTTAAATAATTAATATATATTAATATATTATTTTATAGTCGTATCTTCGTTGTATCCGTGTCCTATTTTTATAAAAATTTTTGTATAACTGAATTAGTATCCCGGATGTCCGTATGGGCAACTCCTAGCTTGTTATTATTCAGAGTGCATATGTATATATATGGAATTCTGAACGCACAGGCTATACACACGTACTACAATCTCAATTCCAAGTCCTAGTAAAGCTAACCATATACATAACTAGAGGTACTAATTCCTGTAGGTTCACTCGTGTTCAAATTTTGTCAACAGAAAGGAACTAGAGTTCGTTTTGTTAAAAACACAACAGTATTCGTCATGAGAGCACAGTCTCAAAATTCTCTCTACATCCTGGGATGTAGAGATCAGATCCTACACCGGATGGATGCCCTTAAGAGGTGAATATTGCTAAGGCAGATATTGTTTTTATAGGTGAGATGAGGAAGGGTATTTCGGTCACTATATTGTTATAACCACTTATATATATATATATATATAGAAAGATAGATTGAGAGAGTTAAATATATTAAACAATTTATCTGTAGTGCGACGTGGGTCAAAGAATGAAGCTAGTCATACCAGAGTGGCGGGCTGGCCAACAGCACAAGCGGCTGCACTATTATTAGTTTTAAATATTTAATGTACATGCATTAATTATATATATAGACAACATTCATTTATATATATTCGACACCAAACTGTGGGGAGACCTACACCGGCGATTATTAATTTATAATTGTGGCAGGCTTATTTAAAAATAAAAATTTCTTAAAATTGGAAGAAATTATATAAATTAGGTCACGTGCTTTCTGGTCGATCTCGTAATTAGTGTGTAGAATCTTTTGATATCTAATATTCAAAATTTCTATTAAAGCGACTCAAATTCAGATTAATTTCCAGCTAATATTTATGTAAAAATCACGAGCTATCTGGTCCCATTTGCATCTTTGTTAACATTCTCATGCAAAACTTAATAAACTGTTCGAATTGAGTTATTTAATCTTCAAAATGAAGAAGAAAAATATAATATCTAGAAAATTAAGTGTCATTTAGAATATAAAAAATGTTAGATACCATTTTTGGATAAAATATCATAAAAAATGTTGGATCACACCGAAGAAATATAGTGAAATTAATTCTCAATTCTTTGGTGACTCCATTTTGAGATGATATATATATATATATATATATACACGAGTATTTTTTTGGGTAAAATATACCTATTTTTATATGTTATATTATAATTTCTCTATCGTGTAGAGAGTGAATATATAGGACCACTCCTATGGCCCATAGAATGTATATTTCTCTCTGCATGAATCAATTCATCATATTAATATAATTCTCAGAAGCAACTTTCATTGGTTTTACGAAAACAAATATATAATAAGACAATTTGCCAGCAACAAATTATGAAACTCGTGTGTGACATTGACCCACCACATTATCATGCTCCGACCCATCTTTACCATTCTACAAAAAATTCCAGCTGCTTTAAACCATTAGCCTAGTTGTAGTTTATATCTATGATAAAAAAAAAATCAAATGTAGCCCCTGCATTAGAAAATGCAATCTTATAATTGATGCAGCGTGGGCAAGAATGTGGTGATCCGATCAGGATACCTCTCACTGGCTTCTATTCTTATTTGATGCGTTTGAACTATTATTGCATATGTCTCTATATATTACAAGAGTTATGTTATTAGCACCGACAAGCAGCCTGTCAAGGGTTGCTCAAATAAATTTTTCTACAGATAAAACATTAGTAGTTATGATAATGTCACGATCATATATATTATTTTTCATTTTTATAAATGTAGTCGGACGTGTCTAACTTTTGGATGGTGTATCAGGACTCTTTTTTTTAAATATATAGCTGTGTTAAAAATACTAAAATTACTCTTCAAGTTCAATTCACTGTAGGAGTGACATCATAAATAAGTTTAGTTTATATTTTAAAGGCTAAATTACACTAATTTGACCTAATTATACATGGATGATATTGGATATATTTGTAATTGATAAATTTCGGTTTCAAAACTAGAATGATTGAGTTATATTTTTTGGTTCAATTCCATGTAATCCATCATGGAGCCTACAAACATGTGCATGAACATTGTTATTTGTTAGGGTTTGTACTGTAGGGTTCTTGTTAGTTACGATGAAATTCTAATATTTAGGTGACCGTTATGTCTTTCTGAGTAAAGAAATTGATGATTTTTGCAATGCCACCATTTTTTTATGCACATGACGTCTATGTCAACCCTACTCTCTCTTTGTATGTATATATATGATATACGTTTGTGTATCTAATGTAATATGTATATTTTTCTTTGTGATTGTGAAGGTAAAAAAAAACATCAATGGTATGTAGGTTGAGAGAGAGAGAGAAGTGTATTTTTGTCTAATAAATTGAGACTTGGGCTGAATTGAAGATAATTAAATAGTTAAGTGGGCTTAACTCAAAAGAACCTTCATGTACATTTTTCACATGTCCAAAACCATTCCTTAATTAAGCTTATTTACAAATATGTTCGTGAACAAGAAACGAATAAAGTTTGAAATTGTTTGAATTCAATATAATAATCGAATATAAAAATTTTGTTTGTATTCGATTTGTTTATTAATTAATCGAACACCGAAAATCTTATCGAATCTGAGTCTGAGCTAGTCGTCAAAACGCTCTATTCATTTACACCCTGTGCTCCTTACTTACTCTGAGTATGGACAGTGGTGAGTGCGTTGCAAGACAGACAAGAACTCAAGAAGGATGAATCGATGATGATAGAAAGAGACCGTGAAGAGTGATACTGATACCCATTCGCAAATGAGTTGACACATGGGTACAAATCGATCCAAAGACATTAATGTCCATAAAAGAATATTATAGTATTTTTAGGACTTAAAAGGCCACGTGCTTGGCATGTGATTGCTTTTCTGTCAATTTTTGTAACAGTGTCTTAACGGCAAGAGGGTGAATTGCAAGTTTTGAGAAAAGTTAAAGGGGTTATTGCTAAAATGAAAGTTTAGGAGCTAATCTAATTTTTATTTTTTATGGTTTAGGGATTTTTTTTCAGTTTATCCTAAAAGATTTGCAACTAACCTTACCTCCATGATCTCCATCATTCAAGTGTTAGTAAAGTGATGAAATTAGAAATTAACCTTAAACAATGAGGATGAAAAATTCAGTTAAAACTAATCATTTTGAAATAACAAAATTATTCAAATTTGAGTTCGGATCCTAAGATCAACTATTGAAATAACCCAACCCATTTTTCCTTATTGTAGTTCCAAAATAAATCTCTTCATATATTTTTCTACGAGAGTAATTTGGTACAGAGAAATTTTTTTCATAAAAAATAAAAAAGGACATATTGGTCAAAATATAATCTTTTTCCGTCCATTTTTAAACAAACTGAAGATTAAGGGCAAGTGGCAAATTGCAGGATTTTACAAGAGTATGGAAATTATTTGCAAATATAAGAAAGTTAAAAGAGGATATTTTGCATTTTGCCTTTTATTACAAAGTATGCATACATTTATTTTAAAAAAAAAAAGTAGTGAGCTGCAAACATGTTAAGACCTATTAGATACCAGTGGGATAACAATTTGGCACTACTAAAATTGAAAAGTAAGTACTAGAAAAAAGAAAAAAATGACAACATCCAAGATTAATAATAAAGCAAATTTTAGCCTCAAATTTTGAATTTCTCTCTTAATTTTATTTTTCAGTGACAACTAATATTTGTTCATACACATAATAGAGAAATAATATAAATTATTTGCTAAATTGAATCACCGAAATACATTTGACTCCTTTCTTTATTTCACAATTCTTTTTATAACTAAAAAAATAAAACAAAAGAATTAAAAAAACTTTGTTACTCTTTCACTGAGATACTAATATAATAATATATCCGTTGATAATATAATAATATGTCGGTTCATGATCTCACTTTTGTCAATAGATTAGACTTTAAGAATATATATATATATATATATATATATATATATATATATATATTATTGAGGGCGTAAGTGGCGCTATCACTTGACCTGGTCTTTATTATTAGCTGTTGTGCAAAACGAAAATATTTCTTATAATTATAATATTGTGCTTCTTTTGAATGTGCTTGGACTTAGAACAATAGTTCTGTGAATAGTAATTACTTATTTTTAGAATAAAAAATGGGCATTAATTTTATTATATGAATTTCATTAAAATGCCTATAATGTTCAGCCTTGTGCGTGGGTATGCATAGCTGTTTGACGTGGAATGTGGAGGCATTCAAGTTTCATATTCCAAATGAAGAAAGACACACGAGTTTCAAAATTCAGGTGACATTTCATAACAGTAGCTTTTTCACATTAAAACTCATTTCTGGCAAACAAAAACATATGTAATTTATTCAGGAAAAAAAACATACGCAATTCCATACAATAATAGAAACATGCTTTATATATATATCTATATATATTTCCTTTCCGAAACTAAATCCCACTGCGCCTGATTATTTGGGTGCCTTTATGTAGCCCAAATGGGTGGAATTGGCGACTTTTGTAAGGGTCTTCAAGTCAAAAGCAATCCAACACAGAGAGGTGTCTTGGTGATAGAAATAGCCCAAACACTTGCAATCCTTTGTGCATTTGTTCCAGCAATCACTCTCCTTGATGGGCCCATCTCCCTTTGTGTACTTGGTCGTGACATGGTCCACCCCTACAAGTTTGTAGTAGTAAAAATCTTTGGCCGCACAAGAGGAGACCTTCGCGGCCTCACATTCCTTGCTCCAACCCAACAAGCCCTTGGGGTTGGGGCATGCAACACACTGGTTGTCCTCACAAAGCCCAAATTTCCCGCACCGCTCCGGCAACTGGCACTCGCTTTCATCGGAGCCTCTGTCAAATAGGGTATAGGTCACCTCCCATGCACCAATGTCCACCAGGTTGTTATAAGTGTAAAATTTGATGTTTCCGTCGATCCCCAACCGGAGAAACGATAATGTGGCATTGTAATTGGGCCTAGCCAAGTAGCGGTTACCGGTTGAAGAACCTGTCACTGTGTAATCAAATAATAGTTGAGAGGAGCCACCCGTATCTGGTTCACTATTAAATGTCAGACTCTCTAAACTGCCCGTACTAATGGTAAACAACTCTGAAGTTGTAAAATAAAGCAATGGCTTGGGGGAGTTCACGCTCTTGTAATATAATGCCAACCATTTGGGCTCAATTACCAAACTGTAAGGCCCATTAACATTGTCTCTTTCAGAAGCTCGGCTGACAAGTTTAGTGGGCCCTTTGGCCCTAAGAGACTGGCCCACCAAGAGAGTGTCTGTTGGGTAGTCAAAACTTTGCCATATGTACTTATTATTGGAGTCGTAAAGGACCATGTTACCAGTGGGGAGTAACTTGAACCCTGCGACACCTTTGTTGGCAGTGCCAGTTTGCCATGCAATCCGGCCATCGGCATCTGCCAAGACGAGATTTCCGTCACTCCCGAACGTAAGTGTGGCGTTTTCGCGAACAGGGTTGCCCCTGTTAGCCTCCCACACCCATCGTAACAACGACTCGGACCTGACCAAGCCCATACGCAGAGCTAGGGTGAAAGCATTTGGGGTGGTGTTATAGAAGCAAAGTTGGAACGGAGAGGCGAAAACACTAAGGGTACGATAATTTCCATCATACTCTATTATGTAATCCCCGAATGAGCCATCATTGACATACTTGAACTGGTTCGCGGCAGGAACAGTAGCTTGAGATATGGAAAAAGAGATTAGCAGGACTAGAGAGAACAATGCAGATATAAATGGCTTCCAAGAAGACATTTTGGTGGTGTTTGTTTTTGCTGCAGTGTGACTTAGGAGGTGAATGGGCAGATCTTGATTTTATAGGTGATATGAGGAAGGGTATTTCAGTCACTATATTATTATACATATATATATATATATAGAGAGAGAGAGAGAGAGAGAGAGAGATCAGGGAGAGAATAAATATATTAAACAATTTCTCTATAGTGCAACGTGGGTCCAAAAAAAAAAAAGTTAGTCAGTCATACAAGACGGGCGTGGTGGGACAACAGCGCAAGTGGCTGCACTATTATGAATTTTAAAATTTTAATCTACAATTCTACGTGCATTAATATACGGCACCAAAGTCCATACTGTGGCCAGTGGGGAGACCTAGACAATTGTGACAGGCTTAATTAAAAGATATTTAAAAACTAAAAAAAATCATAAAGTTGGAGGAAATTATATAAAATAGGCGGGTCATGTTGTATCTGGTTGGTCACTTAATTAATGCATAAAATCTTTTGATATCTATTATTCAAAATTTTTATTAAAGCGACTCAAATTCAGATTAGTTTCCAACTAAAATTTATGTAAAAATCCGAAACCGATCGGTTGCTCAATTTTGTTTTCAACTTAAATTTAGGGTAGTATGGACCCCCACCCAAATTGAAGTAGTCACATTTACATCTTTGTTAACATTCTAAAGCAAAACTTAAGATACTGTTCGAATTGAGTTATTTAATCTTCAGAATGAAGAAAAATATTGCAAAAAAAAAATAATGAAGAAGAAAAATAAGTCATTGAGAAAAAAAAAATTTGGATACCATTATTACCAAATAATTTGAAAAAGATCACACAAAAGAAATATTGAGAAATTGTAAATTCTGGTGACTCCATTTTGATATGAGATATATAGATATAGATATTATAATTTCCCATAAGCATCATTCATTGGTTAACGAAAACAAATAATAAGACAATTTGCCAGCAACCAAATTATGAAACTCTAGTGTGACATTGACCCACCACATTATCATGCTCCAACCCATTGTTACTGTTCCACTTAAATTCCAGTTGGATTAAACCATTGATTTTAGATAACTTCTTAAAGCCTAGTTGAAGTTTATATCTATGATCAAAAATCAAATGTAGCCCCTGCATTAGAAAAATGTATCAATTTTTAGTCTAAGATAAAGACAATCAATGCAAAGTAATATAAGTGCAATATTAGATCAGAAGCATGAAGTACCATACCATAGCTGTCCAGATTAGGGAAGAAATAAAAATGGTACAATATATATATATATATATATATATATATTTATATCATTGATAGGATAATGAAATCTTATTATTGATGATTTGATGGTAATGTGGGCAAGAATGTGGTGATCCGATCAGAATACCTCTCGCTGGCTTCTATTTTTAATTGATTCCTTTGAATTATTATTCATATGTGTATATATATTATATTATCTTATAAACACCGACACAAAACACGCTTGTCTGTCAAGAGTCGCCGAAATAGAATTTTTTTAAAGAGTTGCGCTATAAACACTAAAATTATATGACGTTGAACTATTCAAATTTAAGAAACCTCCTCTTCTAGTCCCAAAAATGAATTTCTTCTTATATTTTTCTACAAGAGTACTTTGGTACCGATAAAAGAATATTTTTTTTTATAAGGAATAAAGGAGGATATACTGGTTAAAATATAACCTTTTCCGTCCATTTTTTTAACAAACTGAAGAATAAGGGCAAGTGGCAAATTGCAGGATTTTACAAGAGTACATTGCAATGATTTGTTCAGGGATTATTTGCGAATATGAGAAAGTTAAAAGAAGATATTTTGCATTTTGTTTCTTATATTATAGAGTATGCATACACTTTGTGAAAAAGAAAAAAAAAAGCAAGTGCTAAAAAAAATAAATAACACCACATCCAGATTCAATGATAAAGCAAATGTTAGCCTCAAATTTTGGATTTCTTTGGATTGAACTTTCTCTTTAAGTGACAATATTGGGTCACATGCATAATAGAAAAATTACTAAATTCTTTGCTAAACTTTGTTTACTATTTCACAATTATTTTTATCAATAAAAAAATGAAACAAAATAATTTAAAGAACTAAGTTGCCCCTTCACTGAATTCATGGGACATTAATGTAAATAGTATGTGACTTGATAATTGAACTTTGTTTTGTTTTTTTATTATATTGAGGTGCGCGAGTGGGACGACTTCATGTTAGTCTCATCTTTTAATGTGTTCAATCTTGCAAAAAAAGACAAAAAAAAAAAAAAAATTACACATTTAATGTTGCTTTATGAATATTATATTTTAAAAAGTGAAAAAATAATGTTTGGTTAATAAGAATAAAATTAAGTAGTAGAAGATTTGTAAATTGTAAAGTAACTTTGGATTCTTGGAGGGGTGAGTCTATGAATTAATGAATTATATTCTCGTGTCGGATAATAATGTATGCATCAACTTGCAAATGTTAACATAATGGACTTTTTGGAGAGGTGGATCTACTTTAGGGTCAAAACCGTCAAAGGCCTCAAGGCGGCTCACTCTATCTCAGCCTTATCCAAAGCTTATCCAAAACTGAGCATACGCACGTGTTTCCACGTAAGAAAATACTTTCAAAAAAGTACGACTGTTGTAAAAATTTGTAAACCATTCAGCCCATAGAGTTTCAATTGTTTGTTTCCTGTACTATCAGCAGCACTCTTCCATTTCCAACTCGGATGGGTTTTGAATATGGAAATACAGTTCAAACATGTATTAAATAAGTATTCTGAATTTTAAATATTTTATTTTTTTAATTCAACATCCCTAAGCTTTGGTTTAATAAACAAAAGAGAAAAAAAATTATAATCTTAGTTATAAGAGAAAAAAAATAATAATATAAATTTATGTTTGGATAACTTATGAAAAAAAAAAAAATGATAGCATTTTTGTTTGAAAAAAATAAATGAGAGAGAAGAAAAAAAATTATTTTAATTAATTTACTATAATGCCTTTTTGTGTTTATATTACAAGTATACCCAAATATCTTTTAAATTTTGTTCTTTAAAATATTAGGGTTATTTTTGGTATTATAAAATATTTACTTATTCTTTATCATTTCTCTTCAAATTTTTTCACTTTTGAAAAAATGTCTACGAGAGATTTGGATGGATAAGTTATCCCTCCAAATCACTCCTTATCTTTTCTTTTCTTGGGTTGAATTCATAAAACCCCCCTCTTCTATCAAAAATTCTCATAAAACCTCTTGAATTTTCAAAAACTCCTATCTACTATCAATTTATCTCATATAAGGACAAAATTAAATAGCTCTATCAATTTGATAACGAAATTACAAAAATAGCCTTCCTTTATTTAACAAAATAAATTCATAAAAAAAATTATTTATAAATGACGGATGTACCCTTTACAGTAGCGAAGGGGTAATTTGAGAAAATTAAAAAGTAGAGGGGGATTTCTTGATTTAGTTAAAATCATAAAACTCCATTACTATGAGAGTATTTTAGTCATTTTAATTTCAACATATGCGTCAAGGGTAATTTAGTCATTTACACAATACTTAGCAGCTCACGTGAGATGCACGTGCGACTTCTCTGTTAATTTCAACGGAAAACTAATGATATAGGACAAATTAATTGATTTTTTAATATAAGGAAATTTTATAAAAAAATTTGATAACAGAGGAAAATTTTATGAATTTAATCTTTCTTTTACTAATGATAATTCAAATACAAAAAATATTAATATTCTTTTTCTTTTTTTATCTTTTTCTTTCAATTCCATCTATCCAAACTAGTGCAAGAGTTTGACAAAAATAAAATTTTGACACTTTCTAAACACCACGTGATTGTTAGTTTGCTTTTTATTTTTTTGTAACAAGAAGTTGATGGACGAGTTTAATTTATCCTGAAATTTTTTTTTTCCTAATTTTATCCTGAATTTAAACATATTAAAAATCTTATTCAAATAAAATTTATTCAGACCCGAGTCAGATGTCATTATAATAGGATCTGAAGATTCCAATCAAATATGATTTCATTGTCCACCGTCTGTACAATGGGGTCGTGCTCTAAACTTTTTTTTGGGATAGTTTCAAGGCTTATTGAGATTGATTACATATAGCCACACTCTTTGCTTCCTTTGGTTAAAAAAAAACCATTCTGGTAAAGGAGCTTTATTGTAAATCCATCTAATTCTTTCACTGGACTTTTTCTTTGGTAGACTTAAAATCCCTCTGGAGGGAGAAAGTATTGAATGTTTATGGATACTATTCCTTTTTACATATCCAACTGATAATAAATTAATATTTTTTATAATTAAAAAAAATAAAAAAATTCATCGGTTAAATGAATAAGGGTAAAAGATATACAATACTTGTCTGATTTTTGTATTATTGTTAATTACTAATGTTGAAGGAAAAAATAGCTCGGTTCAGTTGACGTCAATTTCTTCAAAATGGAGAGTTGATGTCATGTGGTGGCACTGGTGTGATGCCGACCAATAATCCTATGACGATCAAGCCAGTTAATGTGCCAATAAATGAGGAGATATAATGTATGTATTTAATGTTCTTTTGTTAATGGTTGTACACATACCTCCTTTATTGAATCAAATCCCTTTTATTGTAGTTGCGAGTTGGTTGTCAAATATGCATCTCATCCACTGCTTCGTGGATGAGAAAAATATTTTAATAACTTAAGGGACTGTTTGGTAATGCTGTCAGATTTTATTTTTTAATTTTTGAAAAATAAAATCTGAACGTGTTGTGATGTCATTTCTGTCAAAAGCAGATGATATTTTGTAATTTCATCTCCTATTGAAATTTCAAAAGCAGAAAATTGAAAATATGTTTAGTAATCCAAAATTTATTTTCAAAACAAAATTAGTACTTTGATTAAAAATTGTGTTTGAGTAATATGATTCCAACTCAATTTAACAAACATAAATGTGATATTACATATTTTATGTATATTCTTTCCTCCGAAATTATATTTGTTAGAACTTTATTTTAGTTTATTTAATTAATAAATGTATTTTTATGCATTTGCATGTTTTTTATAATTGTCATAACTTCTAGATATTTACGGGTCTGATGTTCAAATTGTAGTTTAAATTGGCAATCCAAGCTCTTGACAAATGTGCACAGGTCCAAAATTACATGTGTGTATATATATATATATATTATATATATTCTATGTATAAATTTTCTTATCTATTTATTATATACTCCTTTTTATTTTCTTTTATATTTTTATATTCTATATATTTGTATTTATATATAGCTCTTACTTTATTGTATTTTATTCTTATATATATCTTTATATTTATATATATATATATATTATACATATATTTATTATTATATATATCTTAATATTTATATATGTATTTATTTATTGTATTTTATAAAAGTTTTTTTAATCTTATTTACTTATAATTTTGTATTTATTTTATTTTATTTATATTCTATATATATTTTTATTTATTATATTTTATTTTGTTATATTTATATTTTTTGAGCAACCAATTTTTTTATTTGTTGTATTTTATAATTTTTTATAAAATTTTAATTTATTGTATTTTTTATTATATTTATATTTTTAAGCAACCAAAATTTTTATTTTTTGTATTTTATAAAAAAATCATAAATAAAAATTTGAATTGAAAAATGAAATCTGAAATTGAAAATTTTATTATAAAGCATTCAAATTATGTCTAAGAGTTGTCAAAAATTTCATACCACTTTTATTTTTTTAGAAATAAAAACTACGTTACAAATGCGATTTTTACTCTTATTTAAAATATAAAAAATAAAAACGAAAGTGTTATCAAATAGGGCTGACCATGTTGTGATCGTTAATGTGAAAATTTTTCCTTGTTAGTTGTCTTTGATTTATAAGTTCGTCCCGGTTATCAAAAATATACCGAAACCGCGGATTCAACAACTAACACAAGAAAGATGTAATATTACAGAATTGTTGGATCAATACTCAAACTTCTCTTATAGAATATAATCTTTCTCTTCTTAGTTTCACCCCAATTTTCTTCTCCCGTAATCACCGTAGACCAAGGATTGTACCACTGGTCCACTACCACCACCTTCTTCAATGAATAACACCATCAACCACAATCATACCTAAGAACCTTTTATTTCTTCTTTTTTCAAAGAAGAAACATCAAACTTTAGAAAAGTTTTTTATTTACGAGGTGAAACTTTAGAAAAGTTGAAGACTATGTCAAGGTTATAGTTATAAAAATTTATTGTGCTCGGAAAATTAAGGAGAGAAAATAACGTAAATTATTAACAACCTCCTCTCTCTCTCTCTCTCTCTATATATATATATATATATATATATATATCTCTTTTTCTCTTCTCTTCTCATTTTTAAGCTAAATATGAAATCAATCATATGCCATATTCTTCTTTTTTCTCTCCTCATTTTTTAAGCTAAATATCAAATAATTTTTAGGTCCAGCAAGAGATTATAAAGCGCGTACACTTCATTGAGGTGTCATATTCGTGTCGGACAGTCAAATACCGTGTCAAACAATTGGACACTCATCGAACATGTGTCGGATACAAAGTGTCTTGACATTTTTTTTTAGGATATTTCTCGGATATTCTTTGGATATTTCTCAAACACGTATCGGACACTTCGTAATAGTGATGTATATTCAAGTATTCCAAAAGAAATATATATATGACTAAGTTATGATTAAAAATATAAGCTAAATATAATATATTAAAATATAGCTTCATTTATTGGAGATATCTATATTCAATGAATGTACCGGTCAATTGAGTATAGTAATAATGACGCTGGCATGCATCCACCACAAAAGTTCATTTTCCAGATATTTTGTCAATTAATGAATGATATATGTATACATATATATATATATATATATATATATATATAGATAAATCAATATCTCATTTTAATTTATCCCAAAGTTTTTTTTTTAATGTGAGTTGAGTTCGTTGCAGTAGCACTATGTGCTCTACGTATTGGATGGGTGAGATCATTTCACACACTTACAGTGTGAAACGTGCGTGAAATACAGTAATCTGAGTCATCCAATGCATGCCATTCCTTAATTAACCAGTTGAAAACCAACTCTTTTTAAATGAGTAACACATGTATATCCAGAAAAGATGGATTATGTATATAAAAATTTCATCAACTGGGATTAAAAAAATGATTAATAAATGAAGGCCCACCTAAGATAAAACAGGGCCCATCCAACCCATCAGCCATAACGTACTAGAAGAAACTAAAGAAAAGGGAAGATAACCAAAACAAGCATTTAAACAAACAAATCAGAACCAATTCAACTCAATTACACGTATTATTTAAATTCGAGTCTTTTTCATCTTGTGAGAATCAAACTCACAAGATTTGAGTTTACGACTCGATTTAGAAGACTCTTGTAGGACTCTACACAAAAATTTGCCATTTCAAAAGAAAATTCCACATAAAAAGTGCCTAATTTTTAAAATCAGGTAGACTATGTACCAAGTGAAACATGGTTTTAAATTCTAATCCAACTCTACAAATTAATCATATTTACAAATTTAATTTTTCAAAACTTTGATGAGTACAAATTTAATGATAGAATTTTCATTGTTTGATATGCTAACTATTATCGTAGAGGATCTTTGATCAAACAAGTAGTAGCAACCGGACGATTTGCTGAGTCAAATGTATAACTATTGCTTCTAATGTCGTCAAAATGATGCTTTTCTGAATTGGGCCATCCATGCTTCATCAATGAAAAAGCCCATAACAAATAGGCCCACAAATAAGCGTAATCCATTCAGGTTTTGATTAGACTGCAAATGTTCCTGAATAAGAAACTAGGCTTATGCCTTTGAATAAAGTCAGTCTTGGGCTTCAATATATCCGGGCCAAGATATATCCACTGGCTTGCTTGAAATTCACTCAGATTTGGAATCGAATTCATTTTAGGACAAGTACCCAAATCATGTTTAGGATGAATTTGGATGAGAAAAGTCTAATAGTTCACAACCCCTTCTTTCTTTTTATCAAACACGGAAATGAACAGAGCGATACAGAAAATTCTAGAAAAATAGGACACAGACACAATTATAAAATAATAATATAATATATTAATATATATTACTTATTCAACAAGAAAAGACTACATTACATAAATACTTCACTTCATCATTAAGCAATTAACAACTAAACAAACTTGTAAACAAAAATAGACAAATAGATTAAAGAACAAACTTTTTTACTCCTCTACATATATTTAGCATAGATTTTTAATCATAACTTAGTCGCATATAATTTCCTTTTGAATATATATTACTTCTACGAAGTGCCCGACACGAGTACGATACCATCGGTGAAGTATCTGTGCTTTCTAGGTTCATACTACTTCCTCTGTCTTGTAATTTTTAGGATGTCTGGAGAATCCAACTTTTTATGATAGTGAAGTTTTAATGTATTTTGTTGTAGTGGTAATGAATGAATTTACACATTAGTTATTGTTTAAAGGTTAGTATTAGTATTATATGGTGGGGCCAACTTTTATGATAGTGGAGTTTGAAAAGGGTGGTTTGGGTATGTTATGAAAAATAGTATGTTTATTTTTGGAATGGGACATGTATTTTGGGATATTCCAAAAAGAAAAGATGGACAAGAATTTTAGGACAGAGGGAGTAATTATTCCTATACGTCACCACGGGCTCTCGTGGCGGAGTAATACTTTCTGGCCTTTTATAGAAAATGTCTAAAGTTCAACTCTATCCTAACATTCAAAGTAGAGGGTTTAAATCTCCCATAGAGGCCAAAAAAATTGAGTGGAGTGTTTTTTTGCCAAGGTAAAAAATAAAAGGGTAAAGTACACTCACACCCCCTGAGGTTTGCTTCAAACACACTTATGTATAAAGTTTGCTTAAATTTACACTCATATCCCTGAACAAAATTGCATAAGCAATTTGCATGAAAAATTACAATTTTACCCATCAATATAATAACTATATTATATTTAAAAAATCTATTAAAATAAAATTACTAAATTAACCCTTCAACCGATATATTACTATATTAGTGTCTCCTGAATTCAGTGAAGGGGTAACAAAATTTTTTGAATTCTTTTGTTTTGTTTTTTAGTTATAAAAAATAATTGTGAAAAAAAGAAAGGAGTCTAATGTGTTTCGGTGATTCAATTTAGCAAATAATTTATATTATTTCTCTATTATGTGTATGACCCAATATTAGTTGTCATTGAAAAATAAAATTCAATCTAAAGAAATTCAAAATTTGAGGCTAAAATTTTCTTTATTATTAATCTTGGATGATGTTTTTATTTCTTTTTTCCAGTACTTACTTTTCAATTTTATTAATGCCATCACTACTTTTTTTTAGTTTTTGAAATAAATGTATGCATACTTTGTAATAAAAGGCAAAATGCAAAATATCCTCTTTTAACTTTCTCATAAACTCCTGTACTCTTGTAACACTCTTCAAATAGGTCTCCTCTGTTGTCATCTCTCTACTATTGCCGAGACACCACGGCCACCACCAAAGCCATGCTATCATTGCCAATTTTCAGGTGCACTGCCATAGCAACGGTGAAAGAAAAAAAAAATGGTGAAGAATTAAGAGAGAGAAGTAAATAAAATAAAGAAAATAGAGGGGGGTTAGATGTAGAGAGAGTGATTCGAGAAAGAGAGAGAAAAAGAGATAGAATGAAGAGAGAGAAAAAGAAATAAAAAAAGAGAAAAAGAGAAAGAATTAGAGAAAGTGAGCTTTGAGGGTGAGAGAGGAGGGAGAAAAGAAATAAGGTAATAAGGGTAGTTTTGTCAATTGAAAAAAAAAGTTGGGAGTAATATGATATTTTAAAGTGAAAAGTAATGAAATACCCCCCAGAAAATTTCGCGTATGAGATGGCCAGTCTCATATACAAAACCTGGGAGATACATACAATTAGTAGCAAAAGGCATAGAATACAAAAGACAGTAAAATAAATTCTAAAAGCTGAACAAAAAATCCCACTAAATTGAAATAACTGGTAAACAAATAATTATATGTTCGCTGATACAATTTGAAAGTCCCGTAAACCAATGACCCCTTAATCATAATAAACAAAAGTTTAAGACTCTAATTTAAAACTAACAACCAAATATCTAAACGAATTCATAGTCTGACTCTTGAATAAGATGATAGGTTTCTACCCTGTGACCGATGAGAAGAGATGTCTGTCACAACCAACCTTAAAACTCTATCCTCGCAGTGGAACGCGTCTGAAACCTGAAATATCAACAAAGTGGGTTAAACCCACGAGCAAGTCCTATCTACTACATTCCAATCAGAGAACCAATATACATACCCTCAGTATAACGGACACAAACTAAATCCATATATTTAACATACAAGTTATTCTTTTATTCAGTTTCATTGTTTCCAAAATAACAGTCAATATTTATAATATTCCACCTAAACCCTTATTATGCAAAAGTAAACACATTCCTTAAGTTCAGCAGAAATAAACATAACATGAAATACTTTCAAGTTTAAACAATCCTAAAATGTTACCATTTTATCCTTTGATACCTTAATAGGTATAGGTATATACATACTGGTCATGCCCTACCTTGTTCATGTTTTCAGAAATCAAAATCATCTTATACGTTGTCCCAACAAACCCTTATCATTCAACAATGAACATATTCTTTAAGTTCAAAGTAAAGAAACATATGCATGCATTTTATTAAATCTAGGCAGTCATGACAAAGTAATTATAATGTATAGATATCTTATTAGCTATGGGCGATCCTGACAAGCCGGACAATCCTGACATGCTAAATAAAATGCATAAATACCTTATTAGGTATGGGCGATCCTGACACGCACGTGTAATCCTTACATGCCAAAATAAAATGCATAGATACCTTATTAGGTATGGGCGATCCTGACAAACCCGACAATCCTTACATGCCAAAATAAAATGCATAGATACCTTATTAGGTATGGGCGATACTGACACGCCGGGCAATCCTTACATACCAAAATAAAGTGCATAGATACTTTATTAGGTATGGGCGATCCTGACACGCTGGGCAATCCTTACATGCCAAAATAAAATGCATAGATACCTTATTAGGTATGGGCGATCCTGACACGCCGGACAATCCTTACATGCCAAATAAAATGTATATATGCATTTCCAATATGAAACATAAAATAAACAAGGTGCATTATGATTTTAATTTACACAAACAAAGTAATTCAAATTACTCGACATGAAATTATCACCACAAGACAAATTGTTTACAAATAAGCTATAATCAAGTATTTAATGAAAATTTATATCCTTAAAGGAAAATACATTCAAGTAAATCAAATAACACAATTTAACCACTTTAGAAGCAAACACCCAATCCAACCCCCAATGCATTCAAATCTATGAGGGAGTCTGAACCAAACTCTTATCTAGGTTTCTGGGCCTATTATACTTCTAATAACCATATTAAATTATTCTGAAATTTTTTAGAATTTTACAAAATATTTCAACAAATAAAAGAAGGTGAAAACCCAACTTTTAGATACTTTAAAAATTAATTGAATACTAAGTGAAACTCATTTCAAGATAAAAATTTAAACCCAAGTTTATTTAACCTCTAGAAAGTTACAGCAAAAATTTAGGAATTTTTGGAATTACAAAAGTATTTTCTAAAATTACAGAAAGTGAAAAACCTAACTTTTGGACACTTTAAAAATCAATTGAACAACAAAAGAAAATCATTTTGAGTTTAAAATTTAAATACAAGTGTATTTAGCCTCCAGAAAAGTTATAGTAAAAATTTTTGAAACTTTATAAGTATTTTTTAAAATTAAAGAAGCTGAAAAATCCAGTTTTTAGACACTTTAAAAATTAATTTAAAGACAATGGTAAATCATTTCAACATAAAATTTAAACCCCACACTTTTTAAGCTCCCAGGAAGTTGACATAAAATTTTGAGAATTTTTAGAATTATAAAAGTATTTTTAAAAAATGATTTTTCAAATTTTCAAGTTTTTTCCAAAAATTTCAAAAATTCAAAACAAATAAGAAAATAATTCGGAATGGGCCCATATCGGACTCAGAGGTGGGCCCCGGCGAATGGGTCCCAAAAATACTTTTCCGGCCACCGGCGCTGGCGGCACGCGCCCCCATGCGCCGGCGGAACGCGTAGTCACCCTTTTTTTTTGTTTTCTTTCTTCTTCCTGAAGCCTCCACGCAACAACAATGGTGGAGAAACTTCTCGATCACTTTCCAATCACTTCCGGGCACCGAATCGCGCATATGAATATACCATTGAACTCATACCGATTTAAGCTACGCATTGATACCAAAATCATCCCCTTTCGTGGTCAACATCAAAAACATTCAATTTCAAGTTTTGAAAATCTAAAATTTTAAACTCAATTTCTCGTCAATCTACCCAACGGTTCACAACCAAACTTTCAAGGATTGTTCTAGGAAGTAAGATATACTTTTTAATCGGAACAAAAACGTTCAGAAATGATGAATACAGTAAACCTAATTTCATGTTAATATATATATATACCCGCGTATACAGTCATATATACATGTATATACATATGCAAAAATACCTAAAACAGTACCAAAACTCCAAAATCTTCATGTTTAATTCATAGAAATATTCTTAGCATGCAAAATCATTTAGTTTCATAACTAATTGCATACAAATTTCTAGTAACATGTCTATACAATTAATATATATATTATACATATATTCCAGCAACATGTATATACAAAAATATATATGTATACAGATTGAAAGGGGAAGAGAATAGTTCGAACTTGCCTTGTGATGTTAAGCAAAAATCACTTTTTTTTCTCTTTTCCTGGCGTCTACCGTCTTCTCCTTATATGTGCGTAGGAATCTTTTGTGCGTAGAAACTACTGAACCCTAATTCCTTTTCTCTTATTTAATATTCCTAAATAATTAAACTAATAAATATAAAATATTTAGCCCAACTATATATAAACATATATATAGCCTAGCTCAGCAGCCTAGCCCAACCTAATAATAATAATAATAAAACAAAAAATAAAGAAAATGCAGCCCAAACCAACATATTTTATTTAATAGAAAAAATTATATTTAAAACAAATATTTAACTCAAAATTAAACACAATCAACACTTAGCAACAATTCAAACATCCACATTAAACATATAAAAACAGGCATTGACAAAATTAATTAAAGCATTTAAATAATTAAAAACTCCATCAAATAAATAAAAATCCAATTTAAATATCCTCAAATTACGGGGTATTACAAGTAAGGTTAAAAATGTCTTTTCAGTTAGTGAAGGGTAAAATAAACATTTCAAATAATTTTTTGACCGATGGATTTCAATTGGGGTTGTGTGCGATCAAACTCCAAACCTTAGGGTGTGAGTCTAAGTTTAAGCAAACTTTGTATATGAGTGTGTTTAAGGCAAATCTCAGGAGGTGTGAGTGTCTTTTGCCCAAAATAAAATAAAAAATCAACACATGTTTGAATCCACAAAATTGAATTTTTTATTTACTCCGTATTTATTTATTATTATCTGGGCGAGAAACTCACAAACCCACTGTTATCTCTATGAACTACTTTTAAAGGTGAGGAAACATCACTAAGTTACAACTTCTTGGTGGACATGATACTTGATTAATAAAGTATTTGATCATAGTGACCGAAAAATGTTGAGTATCCCGGAAGCATCGACTATATGATACTCTGCTACTCCGACCAATGAATATTTATTACTTTTCTTAATTATTAAAATTTATTTATTTATTATTGATCGAAGGTTATTACATTGTTTATACTTTCAAAGTATTTTAAAATTGGTGTGAGATTACATAATTCTGACTAATTATAGATAGACACGTTACTAAAAAATTGACACAATTAATCACATCACTAAAAAGCGGACACATTTGATAATGTGTCAATCTCTAGTTAGTCGGAATACCTCACTAGTACGTTGCATTCTATCGTGCATATGCCGCCAACAATAAAGAATCATTTTAGCCCATGATTAGAGGCTTTTGGCCATGGGGTTAAATTAAATTTTCGTCCTTTTGATTCCTAAAGTGATAAAGCTAAAGGCTAATGGTTAGAGATATCATCATCATATGTTATATTGTTATTATGTGATTGCCATAAATAGTCTCCTACGAGGAGCTAGCAAGTAGAAGGGAATGGGACCAACACTTGAAAAAATAAAACAAAATATTGATATTCCCTAAGAATATGGGGCTTTTCCCATTAAATGTCTGTCATATATATTTCTCTTTATTTTTGTTAAAATCTTTGCTAAATGACATTCATGATTTTCAAGATAGTGTCCTGAAGAAGAAGAAAATATATAATATTTTGAACATATTGATGATGTGATATTTTCAAAAAATGTAAGTCTTTCGTTTTTTTTAAATGTTATCACTTTTCATGGTTGAAGAGTCTTTGAATAAACATAGTATACTTTAAATTTATTGATGGTGAATAAACAATGAGTCGTAATAGTAATAAGAGAAGAAAGAAAAAAATTAATAAATAAAATAAAAATTAATGGGTGTGCATGGTTTAATTTTCAAAAACTGTTTTTGAAAATTATAAAAACAAAACAATTTCCAAAGAGGGAAGAAAGATTTTTCTGTGAAATTAAAACTTTTAGCTCTAATTTACAGAATAAATCAAACAAACCTCTCAACCAATTGGAGTTTTGGGCTATTTTCTTTATTTTCTCTTGCCACAGAAAATTATTTTGAAAACGGGGTCACTTATGCTAACTTTTCATATACTTGGTAGTGGATTGATGTAATTCTATATTGTATAATTTGATTGAAACTTGGTCTATGTCTTGTTGGGGTTTGAAATGACACAACTACATCAGAGAACAGAAAACAGAGGATGGGTGTAAAATTTGTTTTAACTCCTCAAAATGAAAAGCACTCAACACAATTAAATCAAATGGAAAGTTGGTAGTGGGACTGAAAACTCTACTGAAATTTGTACTGTCATTTGCTTGATCTGACTCATCTTTTAGTTGATTAAGACTTCGTAACTATAATTTTCCTTTGATTTTCTACTACACATGAGTTTAATGGGAGGACCTGACAAGATCGGATAAGTAAATTCATTGAATGTATAAGGCATTCGGTATGGCGGCTAACCACGCTGATTTCTACATTTAAATTGTGAAAAATCAGTCGGTTGGGCTAGTCACTTTTATTACAATATAAAGATATATAAAGAGAGAAAGAGAGGGGGAGGGTTTACGAGGAGAGGGAGAGAAAAAAATATAATGTCATTAAATCTGTTAATGGATCGAATTTTGATCTGAATCCAATCCAATTCAAATTCAAGGCAATAATTAGAATATAAATTGGACATTCAATCCGATAATCTGTTAGCAATCCAAATTCGATAATCCGAATCAAATATGGATTATGGTTGATCCAATCTGATATAATATAATATATAATTTATTATAAATATATTATCAAATGTTATAATATATAATATTTACATACTATTAAAATTTATATTTTTATCATTATTTATTTCTTCTTCTTCCCTCCCTATATGTTGTCTCTCTTTATTGCTTTTTCTTTAATAAAAAGTTAAATACTTACTTTTTCTTTACATTTTATTTTTCTTCTCAAGTTTTTATATTTTTTTCGTAATCATTATTTGCTAATCTATTTTGAAATTAATTTTTTTTTTAAAAAATAAATAAATATTCTTTTCGGATTAGGTTATCGGATTGGATATCCGATTAATAACAAATCGAATATAAATTTAATTATATATAATTCATTGGGTTATAAAATTGGATCGAATAGCCTATAACACTCTTATCGAATTTGAATCAAATCAAGTCTGATCTAGTCTGAATCCGATTATAGGTCTATTAACATAAGTCTCACCAACTATGACCAGCCTGGTGTGGGGCCCGTCATGTGATGGGCCTCACACGGAGTCAGTTGGCTCGCTAAAATGAACCAACCTAAAATGAACCAACAATTGTCACAGAGAGGTATAACGAGGCTACATCATATGCTCTAAGTGGCCATTTGCTTGTATATTAGTAAAAACGTTTATGATTCAAACTTTATGGTACAGAGAAATTATACAAATGAGTGTTATCAGTTATTTATGGTTTATAAATTATAAATCAAGTTGAAATTAAATAGGGTTAATTTGAACGAAAATAGGGCAACGGCTTTCCCCTCTCTCTCTCTCTCTCTCCCTCTCTCATGATGTAAATTTGGCTGGAAATGCCCAGATTCAACTCATTTATATTAGTCTAACTTAATTTAATGCTGAATAGAATATTCATGTGGACTTGCAATTGTTCATACTATCACTTCTTTTATCAAAAGTAAACACTGTTGTGGTAATAATGTGAGCGAATTAAGGTTACAAATCAACCAATTAGACCAAGTTAACTTCGGGATTGTTCTTTTTTTAACTGGCTTATGCACAATTCAAGTTCAAACATATGAGATTAAAAAATTAAACTTTTAAGTATTTTTTTGCTAATTATCAACTCATCTTGGCTTGTTAATTTGTGTCATCTTCTTTTTTTCTTTTCTTTTTTGATATTTTTGTAATATTTTATTACTTTCCATATCAATAAATAGTATGAAAAATATTTAAAATTTCAAAATTAAGTAAAAACTTTGAGAAATGTGGTCATGAAACAAACGTCTGATACTCAAATTGAAGTCATTTACTTTAGTTAAGATTTGAATTCAACTTAATTGTTTATGTTTTTTTTATAAGGAACTTAATTGTTTACTTGATATTAAAAAAACGTAAAACAAGGATTTGATGAACCGAATTGGAGTTGTTCAGTAGTCCTAATCAAAATTAAAAAAAAAAACAAACATAACATTGCATCTACATTAAATGTTACGAGTCATCGATCATAGAGTAGTCATCACTATCTTCTTTTAGTCAACAAATTGCCATCAAATCAGAATGTCTATGTCACATATTCAATACGTATGCTGAATTATATATGTCTAGCCATTTTGTAAAGTCCAACCCATTTAGGAAACAAAAGCTTAAAATTGTTCAATACAAAATCATAATATATATATATATATATATATATATATGTGTATATATATATATATATATGCAGAGAGAAATTAATAGTCTCCACTGAAAAAATGTTCCTGGAATCTGGACATCCTAGGTAAACAAAAAAAGTATAATACCCATATATATGGGGCCACCAGTTTCGCAGCCCTGGCCTTGTCTTCCTCAAATGAGAACATATAATGTTATTCTTAATGGGCTGGATTTGTTTGAGTGAAAGTTACAGAAGTCAGGAAGGCGACAAGGCTAGGAAATGATGATGCTTTCTGAATAATAGTGAATCTATATATATATATATATATATACATATATACGTACTGTTGTTGGTGATTGTTTGTTGATATAAGTAAGCATCATCAGCAGTGTTTGTGATTGTAATGACAGTGGTGGCAAATTGGCAATTACCACTACAAGCACTTATATATACTAGAAAAATGTTAGTGCACGTAACAGCAATATTATAGATCTAGTCGATCATCATGAAACGTACAATGAAGCATTTAGTAATTGTAATGACATAAATGTAAAATTAGTGTTTCTCACAATTAATGAAAAATCAAACAGAAAGAAAATGATCGATACATTGAATGTATCTATTAATCTTTTCCTCTTTTGGTATTGTTTAGTGGGTATATATCATTTTTCTCACCATTGTTTTAAAATTTCCTTACAGTAGTAATAAACAAAGTATTAAAGAGTCAACATCATATCAGAATATGATACGTGCCTAACCCTCCACCTCTTGAGTCAAAAAAAAAAAAAAAAAATGGAACGTAAGGTTAAAAAACAACTCCATTCCTAGGACAAAGTAAGAGAGACATTAGAACTGCATCAAACCATTATAACAATTGGTATATCTTTCTTTCTTTTTTTATATAGTACAATTCTGTAACTAATTAGAACAATACTACCCTTTTCATATAACCACACATTTATATATATATATATATGAGCTGCCATTAAAACTTAAAAACCATTCTAATGTCAATCATTCTTATTTGCACTTAACTAGTCCATATATCTAGAAATTGAGGCAGACAAGTTTCGTCACCCATAACACGCCTACATCTTTTTTATGTTCCACTCCTATTTTACTATTTAACTAAGGTTAAATGACTTAAATCCCACCCTAACTTAGCTTACTTGTACCACCACTAGCTAGGTTTGAAAATGATACTGCTAATTTTGCTAATATGCTTGATAATGATTGCTTAGTTGATGGTAACACAAATATTAATAAATTAAATATAGCTATCCAGAAAAAAAAAAAAAAAAACATAATGCTAATTGTACCACTAAAGGAAGAAAATAATGGCATAGGAGGAAGAAAAAGAGGAGCTAAAGCACTTCCATTGGACCCATTTCATGTCTCCTCAGTAGTCCCATTATGTGATCATCTAATCTCATCTTTCCCCATTGCAATTCTGTTCTCTTACACCCCCAATACCCCAATAGTATCTTAATTACCAAACAATTTCCAAACACAGCTCATTTTGTGGTTGCAATTAATGTCAAGTGACAAAGGAAAAGATTCAGGAGAAGGATCTTCAAGCAGATCCACTGCGCCGGCTGATCATCATCAGCAACCAACTCAGCAGCTGAGTCGTTACGAGTCTCAGAAGCGTCGTGATTGGAACACTTTTGGTCAGTACTTGAAGAACCAAAGGCCACCGGTATCCATGTCACAGTGCAACTACAACCACGTCCTGGATTTCCTTAGGTATCTTGATCAGTTTGGGAAGACAAAGGTGCACTTTCAAGGGTGTGTCTTCTTTGGACAGCCTCAACCGGCAGGGCCTTGCACTTGCCCACTCAAGCAAGCTTGGGGAAGCCTTGACGCGCTCATAGGCCGGCTTAGAGCTGCTTATGAAGAAAATGGTGGCTTATCAGAGACCAACCCTTTTGCCAATAGCACTATACGGATCTTTCTGCGCGAGGTGAGGAACTCTCAAGCTAAGGCAAGGGGCATACAGTATAAGAAGAAGAAGAAGAAGAGGAATCAAATGATCATGCCCAACCATGACGAATCCTTAAAATGCCCTAAGCACTCATCTTGATTGCTTTTGGCTTCTCAACACAATGGTAATTAATTTTTTTTTTTTTACATTTGTTATATAGAATTGGGTTCCTCTTTGCTTAGGAATATATATATATAGCATGCAATTTTCCATTACTTTCATGAAATGATAGAACTATGAGATACAATGGTGTATTTATTAATGGTGGTGATGTGGAATTCTAAGGTGGTGTAAGTTCATTATAATTAGTATTCTACTTTTGAGAGTTAGACATTAGATTTTTGTTATAGCTCAATAAGGAAATCCTATATATATATGTATGTATACATATTATATATATATGAAATTGAATGATTGAACTATGAGTTATATTCAGAAATAGAGAGGCCATTTCACTGGCTCCATAAGAAACCCTCGGACAGGGGTTCCAGAACCCTAGCCCCAAAAAAAAGGGTTTCAAAACAATAGTTTGCGTAGTTACTTGGGAGTAAATACAAAGAATAAGTTATATGACTTTATCATAACATCTTTTACACTCACCTAGGTTAGGGCAATGATTGAAAATCTCTCTCTCTCTCATGCAAAATCACAGTTTTTTGTGGGTTTTTTTTATAAATTTAATATTTCTCATTTGTTTCTCTACTTTTCTCTATCCTTGGCTCTTTTAAGATTGTGCAAGATCTTATGCCAGCCATGCATGGCCATTAGGAATATGATCAGAATAGCTATATGGGCATAATTAATAGCAAGTAATTGAAAAATAAAAATAAACATGTACATACATACATATATATATATTTAATGTCTTTGTTTGTCGTTGTTCATGCATCATCTGATCAGCACTCAGCAGTCAACCTTAGATTTCTGAAGATCTTAAATGCAAGAGAGAACCTATATCCATCTTCCTTGTATGCCTCATTTTTATTTTTTTTGTGTGTGTAAAGTTCCAATTACATTAATGTCCTTTTCTTTGGTAATGCTAACCAGATTGTCTTTTGTCTGTATCTATTTAGTGCCATAAAACTATATACTAATATATCCTACATTAATTATTAAATCTCCTTTTAGATTGATTAAATTGTAAGTTAATTTCTGCTAGTGTTCATAAAACTTGAATCATAGTGACAATATCACCAATGTATTGTCAAAACACTATATTTTTAACAATCACCTTCATTAAAAACCATTTGATTATTCTCAAATTAACTATCTGTACAAATCGCAAATCTTGCTAAAATTCCAAAAAAAAAAAATAGCAAATGCCCAAACTACTCCAATTAAAAAAAAAAACAAGTGTTTTAGTTTTGATGATTCTTGGATCCTCACCAAATTATTTCCCTTGTGTAAGTTTTTGTTTGTCAGTGCTTATTAAGGACATCTTGAATGCCATGTGTTTTATCATCTTTCTATATATATATATATATATATATATATCATGATAAAGGCCAAAATAATTCAGTCATTTTATTTTCTACAATTCTTTGTTGTTTATGGTGCCTTACAATTCTAAAACAAGGTTGGGGCTACAGGTTTGAATTTAGCGTTGATATATAAAAGAACTGTTGTTGGTTGTGTCCTAGAAAGCTTTTGAATATTGAATAGATGATTAATCAAATAGAAGACACAAATTTCTTCTTATTAATACAATTGCCCTACATAGACTGTGAGAGAATTCTTGATTTATGCCCGAAATCCCATAACTATAGAACACACTTCTTCATCAAGCACCAATGTAGTCTGTAATTCATGAAACATCCATAAAATTTGCACATACTGTGAAACGTTCCAATTATTTAGCAAAAATTATCAATTTTCAAAGTATCTATAGTAGTTTTGACTTGCATTGCTTTGCCAGTCTTTTATATCCTCTCTTTATATATATATATATATATATATTTATGTCTTTTTTAACCCCTCTACTTGGACTTATTGCAGGCTCCATACAGTGTTGCAGATCCTGGAAGCTTTTAGTACTTTCGGAGCTCTACATGACTCTATTCGGATTGGGTAAAGGAAAAAAAGTTGGACTGGATTTGAAATGAAATTGCATTTGTGTATTTGGAATAAGCTGGAATTTGATCATTAAAAAAATATTTCTTTTACCATTTATCCTTATAGACTTGAATTGCAATCTTATGTTTGATTAAAGAGAAGTGCAAATTGGATAAGTTGCACATGAATTTTCTCTCTCCATTCTTTTCATTACATGTCATTTATCTTACATGTTTAACTTTTTAAAATTCTTTTTAATAACCTATTCTCATGTTAATTTTTATGCACTCTTGTCTCTTGACTTCTATTACAATTAGTTTTCCTCACTTCACCGATATGTCTGGCTCTGATATATGTGTCCAACCCACTTTAGTCTACTCTCTAATTTTCTTCCCAATGAGTGCTACACTTAATTTTTCTCTCACATTCTCATTAATAACCTTTTCTTTTTTGCTTTACCGGAAAAAAAATCTTATCTTTTCTGGTTACTCCACTCATCCACCTTAACATTTTCATTTTCGCATGAAGGCGTAGTTCTTGTCCATTTTTTAGGACCCAATATTCTGCCTCATACAACATAGTTTGGTCTAATAACGGTCCTATAAAAATTTTCTTCTAACCGATGTATTATTTATTTTATCACATAATATCCCACTAGCTTGCCACAATTAATGCTATCTATCGATCTCCATCATTTTGTATTATTGATCTTAAGTACTGAATTGGTTGTTTTGAGTAATCTTTTGATTTTGGGGTGCTATTATTATATTATTAATGTCCGAATCTTTGTTAAATTTATACTCCAAATAATGGTAAGTTACAAATTTATTAACCAATTTACAAATCCTTCCAAATTTCATGAAATTTGATGACAATATATTTTGGGGATTCAATCCTATGAAATCCAATTATATTTTAAATTCAATTATTTCCAAACAATAGGAATTTCATTTTGAATTCAAAACACTGACATTCTAAACACAATGACACTTAACTGTAGAGTTTTGATTGTTCATGGTCATCACGACGTTAAAACGCATTGTATCATAGAAGAGTGTGAACATTCATAACGACTTTAAAACATGTTGTGTCATAAAAGGGTGCGAACATAGATATAAGTATTTCACCTTCACCTTCACCTTTCTCGGGCGATGTGGGATCATGACACGGCTAGCCTGATCGTGAGACTGCGAACATACATTTAAGTACTTCACCTTCACCTTCCTAGAGCAATGTGGGATCATGACATGGCTTGCATGCTTGTGTCTCACAACTGTCACAACGTTAAAACACTGGGTGTGAACATCCATCACGTCTTTAAAACATATTGTGTCATAGAAGGGTGCAAACATACATATAAGTACTTCACTTTCACCTTCACCTTCCTCAGGTGATGTGAGGTATGAACATACATATAAGTACTTCACATTCACTTTCCATAAGTGATGCAGGGATCATGACATCCGTAGCATGCTAGTGTGGTAGCTCGCACAGTGCCTCACACCCGCCCACATCCCCACCCTACCCAACACAATATTGTTCCTTTTTGACTTCTTTAAACCAAAGACTTCTCAGGGGTCATCTATCCTGATACTACTCTGGCATAAGCACGACTAAAACAACTTCAAAACACGTTATGTCATAAAAGGGTGCGAACATACATATAAATACTTTACCTTCACCTTCACCTTCCCATGTGATGTGGGATCATGACCTTATAGTCTGCCAATGTGGTAGCTTGTCCAGTGCCTCGCACCCAGCCATATCACACCCGTACATAGAGGTCATCACAATAAAAAAAAAAATTGTGGTGACCTTTGTAGGCAAATATAATATGGGCAGGTGCGAGACATTGAGTGAGTGACCACACTGATAGGTACAGGGTATTTAATCCCACATCATTTGAGTGTGGAAAGAGTGAAGTGCTTATATGTGAAATTCTATCTCCAAATGGTACGAGGCCTTTTGAAATCTAATAACAAAATCGTGCAGGCTCAGTTTCAAAACAAACAATATTATACCTTGTGGAACAGATGATTACACAAGTACCGCTTGTGAATGCTCTTTTCTTTGTAATTTCTCTTTGGATTTCATATATATATATATGGTATCACATACAATCACTTTCATCACTATCATTTTTTCCTCAAAACTCTAGAGACTGATGCAGGCTGTAATTTACCCAATTTTGCAATATTGGCGGGAGGAAATAGCTTGGGAAGTCACTTGATTAGCATATGTTTTGATATATATTGTTCTATTGATACTAGCTAGTAAGTTACTCTCATTCTCATACATATAAAAGGAAATTTTGTCTATGTAGTTTGTAGGTGTAAGAATTAACTTCCAACTTGATATAGGATAAAAAAAATTTGAGCCATTATTGGAAATGACAGGTGAGTCAGAAGTCCCTATACTATGTATTAGTATGAAGTAGTCTAGTAGAGTAGTCCTAATAATTGAGAGATGAATTTTACTTTTTCGTGTGGTTTATATGATTGTATGCCCTACTTGTGATCTATTCTATATTCCTATATCTTCATAAATTGGTCGACAGGTAAAAATTTGGATTTTTCTTCAGCTCACTCATCCAAGTTTTAATTAGCCTAGTCACCACCTTCTCCGAAAGTGAAGTAAATTTTGCCATATAATTTCTATTATTATGATGATAGCATTGCAGTCTATTTGTTTCAAAATGTTACATTCAACCACATCAAAAATTGAATTTTCTGATAATTTAAGATCAAGATTAAAAAGTTGAAACCATTCGAATTATTAGTGGAACAAGTCCATTCATCGTCCATGACTAAATTAAGCAGTATGAACCAAATTCATATATACACACACACACACACACTATAGTGTATATATATAGACACTATCCAAAGGGTACCAACGAAAAAGGTAAATATTACTGCATTTGTAACAGTCAATATAGCTGTCAAACTATTTATGTAATTTATTAAAGCCACCACATCAGAGGGGCACCTTAAGCAGATCAGAAGTGGTAACTCATTCACAAGCAATTTACATAGATGATGATAGAACTACAGAAGAGGGAAAAGGAGTAGAACAATATGATGAATCTGAGCAAATATTTCAAGAAGAAATTACCAGAGTAAACAAATACCTTAGGCTACTGCACTCCCACTTGTATGCATATGAAGGCCATCCTATTTTAGTAAGAATACTTTGGATGATAGCCCTAATTGCAAACACAACCTTTGAAAATAAGAACAGAAACAGAAGAGTAGGTTATCTTATAATAGACTTCAACAAATTGTTCACCACCCACAGCCACATTGATTCAATATTTGTCGTGTGTGTTTGCGCATATATGAATATGTAGGCCTTTTTGCTTTCAAATAATGTGGATGCACATGATTGACTCTGCAAACTAGAGAAAGAGAGCCTGTACTGAAAATGAATATATATATATAAACTAAACTGTTTTACTAAAATCCCTGTAATTCGGTGATTATATGCAATTGAAGGCACCAGCCCACCGCCCTCCCACAAACTCAAAACTGTGTGGAAGTTAAACTCCCACCAATTTTAACTGCCACAACTGTGTATGTTAATTAGTTAGTATTTAGTAGTTAAATTCACTTATTCATGTAAGGAGACAACAGCAGGCTACTTTGGGACTGCCACAACCCATTTGATGATTATTGCATGCAACCATTCATCTAACAAACAACATTTTCTCTAGTGAATGAATGAATGCAACTTGTCTTAATAGCTAGGACCATGTATTTGTGTAACTTAAGGGGTATCAATCAAAGACTTGGGCGTCAATAGAAATGCAGAGAAAATCAGTACTAGTTAGTGACCACCCTAAACATATTTGCCAAAGCTCTTCACAACTTTTATAAATCATTAACATATCAATGTAAGTCAAAAGGTGTAGAAAACAAGGAACACCTGTAAATGAACAACGCGAAGCAAATTAATGGTTTTTGTCCCATATATATTCATTACAAATACATGTGAACAAAACTAGACTCACCCACTAGGCATGACCAGAACCTTGGTGATTTAGTTAACCCCTCGACAATGTGCAAGCTTAAGCGAGACCAAGAAATCATGCTGTGAGATTAGAACTCAAAACTAAACAGCCGATTTACACAGGAAAACCACTGAGTTGTGCCTTAAACCAAATTCGTCTTCAAACTACGAATTTAGGTGCTTCCCTTGCATGATCTTCAACAACTGTATCAAACTTCAAGCTTCTTGCAACATTAAAGAAGTGAGCAACAGCTTCCTCAGGTGTCCCAACAAGAACACCATGGCCCAGATTGAGAATGTGACCCCTTGGCCCAGCACACTTCACAACTCTGCCAAATGAATTCAATCACTTCAATCAGTTGGAATTGAAATTTGGGAATTCAGAGTTGAAGTTTACTCTAGGCACTCAAACATTGCATACTCTAAAAGAGTCATATATATAATCTATGTATTGAATAAAATTATCAAGTAACTGACTGACTCTTTGCTTGCTGGCTAGGGATTTCATTTCAGGCCAGTTGCCATGACTGCATTTTATATCCAAGTTTTAACTGCTATTGAACAATTGAGAATGTCCAAGCAATGAAACTAGGACTGAATTACTCCAAAGGCACAGTAGCCCACACATCTAACAGTTCAAGTATAGACCTTAGTCAGCTGATTTAGACAATAACTTGCAGGAGAAGTTCAATAAAAGAAATTAGTTTGTATCACAAACCTTTGAATTTCATCAGTCAGGGCAGGAAGAGGAGAAAATAAATAACACGGGTCCACATTTCCCTGTATGCTGATTCCACTTCCTAATCGCTTCCTTCCATCCGCCATATCCACTGTCCAATCCAGCCCGATCACATCGACTCCAGTCTCTTTCATCCGCTCAAGGAAGCCACCATTTCCATTGATGTAGAGTACAAGTGGTGTTTCAGGACACTTTTTCCTTACTATGCTCACAATCTGCAAGTTCAATAAATATAATGGGCGATCAAAAAACAAAAAGAAGGATTTGTAATAACAGACCCACAAACCATGTGAGGCATGATTAAAAACATAGAAACAGACCATGCACTACAACAGTTTTTCAAAGAAAAGATGACAAGATAGTTTTGAAAAGGTAATAACTATAGTTAGTGCTCAACAAGATTAGCCCTTGAGAAGGAAAAAATCTTAATTTAGTCTGCCAAATTTCTAAAGCTTAAGAAATAGTAGTTACAGCTGCATTTCCTTATTAAACAAATAAAACACACAACAAAAACTTAGAAGCTTTAACAGTGCAAATCATGGCAAAAAAAAAAAAAGGAATATTTAGAGTAAGCAATCTTTCCTGAAGTCGATCAACACACAAAGTGCATAACATTTCAACTAGATGAAGTACAAAATTAGACATGAAAGAAAGCCAAGAAAAAAGGTCAGTCGATCATACATCATTAGGGGAGCAAAAGGAAAGGGTTAAACTTTGCTCAGCTAACAAAAACAACTACTACTCACCTCTTTAATATAAGGCTTTGACCAGCGCTCCCACATATCAGGTGGTAGCTGTCCGCCCCATGAATCAAATATTTGTATACAATGAGCCCCTGACTCCACTTGGAAAACAATGTAGTCAGATATTGCCTCTGTTAAATGAGAAAGAAGAGTCCTCAGTACATGTGGTGCTGTATGGCACATGCTCTTTATGGTTGTATACGTGCGAGTTGTACCCCCTTCTACTATATATGTAGCAATTGTCCAAGGTGCTCCCACAAAACCAAGAACTGCAGCTTGCTCCCCAACCTAAATGAGAAGAACAACCTACGTTAGCTGGTCAGTAAAAAAAAATACAATTCTAGACCACAAAAACAAAGATAATACATAACTGGTACTGCTAATCACCCAATTGATGCATGAAAGGAAGAATACAAAATACCTCTCGGCGCAAAATCTTAAGGGACTCTCCCACGAAACTAAGTTTTTCCAAGTCAATGGGATGCAGTGCTTTCAAGCCCTCTTCAGAACGAAGTGGAGACCGAATGACAGGGCCCCTCACCTCTTCTATGTCAAATGGGACACCAAATGCAGGTAGAGGAGTAAGTATATCAGAGAAAATAATAACCCCGTCAGGATGGAAAGCTTCCCAAGGCTGCAATGAAATTTCCACAATGAGATCAGTTGTTTCTGACCTCTGTCTGAAGGATGGGTATTTCTCTGCAAGCTTTCTGTAAACAGCCATATACCTTCCCGCCTGACGCATCATCCATGCTGGGGGACGACTTACAGGATCTCCTCTGGCAGCCTTCACCAAGAGTGGATCTGAAACCCATATAATATAGATCAAAATAAAAGAATAAAAGTGAGGCCCAGTATCTCCATACTCCAACCCAAACACAGGGAAATACCACACCGAAGAGAAAATCCTACTGAATTCTCCACAAATAGATAAAAAGAAAGGGGAAAAAAGATTAAAAATAAGGAAAAAAAAAAACAGAGGCTATTTAGTAATGCATATGCTTCATCACAATGGCGGTCTTGAACTACCATTGAGGTCTACAGGAGCAGGGTCCATAATCACTGAACCAATATGTTGTCAAGGGTCCCACAACTAAGACCAATCGTCATCCTGGGACAGGCATTGAGCTTTGTATAGCATAGAAAAAGGGGTAGCCCAGTGCACGAGGCTCCCTCCCGCCATTGCGGGGGTCTGGGGAGGGTAAGATGTACGCAGCCTTAACTCCGTATGTGGAGAGGCTATTTCCTTGTTTCGAACCTGTGACCTCCAAGTCACAATGGAGCAACCTTACCATTGCGCCAGCCGCCAAGGCCCGCCCTCCGAGCTCTGTATAGCACAAGAGGATGAAAAATGCAATATGACGAATACCCTATTTCAATTATCCAATGCACTAAAAAAATAATTAGACCACATAAACTCAACTCAACTCAAGACTGACTCTTTTAAGAATACTACACTGATAAAAGTAATCTCAGGCAGTTAATCAGAGCTTAATTCCTGATTTTAAATATAATGTACAATCAATGAAAGATACACTAACTACAAGTGCAAAGAACACCGTGAAGGCCAAAACTATATTACGGTGTAATGCAATCAACCAACACTGTGATGTAAGAAAACTGTGAAAAGAACTTCAGAAAAAGAAAAAAAAAAGAACAGTGTGGAAAGTTTTTTGATAAGAAAAGATATATATGAATTTTGTAAGCATGCATCAGCATATTTGGTAAAATAATTATTTTATCTCATCTAACTCCCTTGTGTTATGTTTAGAGTTAGACCTTCATACCGTTATTACATGAACAGAGAAAGGTGAAAGGTTGCAAAAGATAGACATCATTGCAAAAGATATATTCACGATCTCCCACACTTTAAACTGTACTCAATTTAGCTCTTTTACCCACCTGATACCACCACTTGCTCTGCACCATCTTGTTTCCCACCTAAGCTGCTTTCAAGAGCTGTACGTTGGCACATCTGATGTCTGATTCAATTTAGAGTAGTAGTGAAGGAGTTCCTCAAGCTTAGTGCACAGCCATAGCAAGGCCTCCATGATGCATACTTTCATTGCAATCATCAATCAAATCATAACGACATTGTGACATGCCAGCTGTAAATAACGGCTAGTCTAAGGTGCATTCTTAGCCACAATCTCATCTTAGCCGGTCATAGAAAGAGAGAGATGTGACGTATCACCTAGTACTCATTTGCCACAGGTGGCACTTGGCACACACAGCCTTTGCCTCCCTAGTGTAACTTGGCTAAGTGCTTCAGCACATGTGGCATTGTCCTTTGACTACCAACTTCTATATACAAAGCCTGCCTCAAATCTCAACTTGGAAGAAAGTGGGTAAAGGAGAAGTAACCTTGGGATTCTCCCATATGTCTCTTGATCTTTACATTGTCATCTTCTCTCTCCCAATGCCACCAAGGGTTTTATCCTGATCTGATCTTTTGAGACCTCTGTTTCTTGTGTTTCACCTCCATCTCCAAAACTCTATTCAGACACCTAAATGCCATCATTCTCACAAAAATTGGTATACCCTTGTCCAAAAGAAGACTCCTAGACCAAGATATGCCGCTCGCCTTCACTCAGTCTCTGGAAGCACATCGAGATGTTGATGGCATCTCATAAGTAAACCATTTGACATCTTAACCACAAAAACTAAGAAAAGCATGAATGAACTTCAAAAAGAAAGTGCATGCAAATAAAAGTTGAGTAATCACAAGGTTCTATTCCGATTTTCACAATAAGAAGTAATGAAAGTGAACATGAAAAATCTTAAGCACCTCTAATATAGGGAGGGGGTCATCACGATGCACCTTAAAACATCACCATGAAGCGTGAAAGTGATTTACATTTGCTAATACAAAATTGCTGCATCAGCATTGGCATATGACAAAATAAGACCCTCTGCTTGTTGACGTCAGGCGCATTAAACAGTCAACTGACAACTTATCTCCCATTTGTTAGACACACAAGCTCTCGAACTAGGAGTTTCATCTGCACAGGGAGCAAAATATGGGTAATCAGTAATGGACCTTACCTCACATGCCTCCATGTGACCCTTGCAGTGTATCTCCCACATACACTCTTCACTGATCAATGACCTCCACATGGACATGTCTGTGAGTCTGTGACACGTGGTCAAACAGAGGAGTGAAATGTGGACTTTCTCCATCCTTGCACTTCCTTAAGGTGTGCCATATCCATTCCTTGAGAGGTCATCAAATGTAGGCCTTGACCTCGGAACTCGACCTGTGGAGACAAAAGCAAGGTTCTCTTACAATTGGAGTTCACTTGTGGCAACGAGTATCTCATGATCATAAAGTGTTCTTCAAATCACAGTCAGTTTAGCTCATTTTCCATCTTGCTCTACAACATCTTCTTCCCCCACCTAAGCCACCTCTAGGTGCATGCATCCTGACACAAGTAGGGACCAGAGAGGTCTTCAATCTTAGCACCAGTTGTGATATGGCCTTTGCAGTTCATCTTGGACCTCAATCAGATCCTAGGATTTTTTTAACTCCAACGACTAAAATCAAGAACTCACAAAGTATATTACCAGTCACAATCTACATCTTGGCTGATCATAGAAAAGAGAGAAAAGCCATTTTTTCTCTAGGATAAATTTGTCACATGTTGCGGTCAGTGCACTGTTTCTCATCTACATATACTCTCTCCTTTGCTCAGTAGCATCTCCACTTGGCTCAGTGCTCCAGCAAGTGCGTCAAATTCCTCCACACCACAAATAAAGGGACTCTCCTACCTCTTTTATAAACTTGAAAGAAAGAGAGGAAGGGGGAGTAGTATCAGGATTCTCCTAGATTCTCGTGCTCCCACTACTATGATCTTCCCTCTCACACACAAATGCCTGCTTGGATTTACAGCAACCTAATCTCCTGGAACTCCATTATTCTGCATGTGATACTTCCATCTCGAAAACCCAATTCAAACAAATACAAGAATTCTTCACAATTGGCTTAATTAAAGATTTAGAACTCTTATGTTCCTATTTAATACGAATGAGGCCATCGGGCATATTCAAGAAGTGTCCCATGGTACAACTAGATCAGTATTGTTTCTTCAAAGTTATAACCATTTGAGATAAGCAGTACTAAGACAACATACAAAACACAATGTAGTAAAATAGGAGTAGAGATAAGATTCGCAGGACAGATCCAAGACCAGGTTCATGACACCTCTAATAACTACAAATACAAGTTTGTATTGAATATGAAACAATAACATAAAATGGGCATAACTAATCAAGTTACCTTATGAAGAAGTTTACAATTTAAGCAAATAAAAAAGAAAGTATAATATATATATATATATATATATATATATATTGGTAAGTAAAATCATACAGTGAGAGCTAAGGGAGAAGTGAAAACATAATATGCAGAAAGCTTGAGTTTGGGTGTCCTTACATCTCCTGATCCCAAAGGTAAACTAAATAAAAAAGGCAGCTGCGCTTCCTCTGCGGTAACTCCCTTTTCTGACATAGTTTACCGGCCTGACTGAAAGAAGTAGGGTTTTTTGGTGCTGTTGTAGAGTGCTCGTCAATTGCGATCAATTTCTCCTCTTTTCAAACCATAACCTACGGTTTTGCCCGATGATTTTACCGAGAAAACGATGATATTTAGTGGGATCTCCTTGTTATATGCCAGGATTATATTTAACGATCATATTTTTTCTATTTTCTAATTATAAGAAATTTGGAGAATCTCCCCGCTGAGAGAGAAGGGTTTTGTCTATACCTCGATAAGCCCGATGTCTCAAGGGACTCTTTTTTAGTGGAGTATGCCCTTCTATGCTTACCGTAAGCCCCGTGGAGTTCTAACATTTTCTGGAATTCTCTATAGAGTAATCTAGAGTTGTGTAGATATACCTACAACATTATAGATGGCCATATATATACCAATAAAATCATACAGTGAGAGTTGAGTGAGAAGTGAAAACATAAATTACTGATTATCATGGAAAAATTTGCAGAGTACTGCATTACTGGATTAGCATACACACATACATATATATCTCTGTTGTGTTTATAACAAACATTTAACAACACAAAATACACTACTTTAGGGAGAGAAATGATACAGAAGATGAAACAATACCAGAAGAAGATGATGGTGATGAAGATGAAGCGCAAGCTCGAGGGGATTTATTGTAGCTGAATTTACGTTTATGGGTAACCAAACATTCATTATTAGCATTAGAATGTAGCCCTAACTGTACGAACAAGCTCGAGGATTTCCAGCCGACGGTGCAACAACCACCGCTGCGAAACACGGAATTGCAAGGTCAGAATTAGGGTTTAATCAAATACAACGTTCTAGAGAGGAAGTATAGACCTGGTTAAAGAAGGAAAACTCATTTGTGAAAAATTGTTGAGAGAGTGTGTGACTGTTATGGAATTTCATTCTCTCATCTCTCATTCCTCTCTCCTTATCTCTCTTCTGTCAAGGGTCAATTCATCCGGGTCATTAGCCAAATGGGTCGGTATCCGCTCAAAGAATTCCAGTAATCCGTATGTGGTCCAATAAATCCGATATTACATATTAATATATATTAAGTTGACTTTAATCATCCTCCTCATAAATGCTAAAATTGGTAGTATTATTAACCACTGAATTAATATTATTAACCACTAAAAAATTCAGTGTGTAATCTGTATGTCGCAGGTGATTATTATGTTTATTTTAGACGAATGACCTAAAACACTCCTCGAAAATTAAAGCCCCATCAACTAAGAAAGGTGTTATTTTAAATGGACGATTACTAAAAATACGTTATGAGATTTTATGCAATTGGTTCAATTGTGTGAATTAAACTAAAAAAATATTTCTTTTTTTTTTCTTGAATAATAAGATTTGAACTTATATTTTATCTTACATGCATCACCACACTTTTAATTAAAGAAAAGTATTAAAAAAATTAAAAAATAAAATTTATAATTACGAGGGCAATTACATCAATGTAGTAAATTATAAAAGATCATGTGATCTATCTTGTTGAATCAAGTTAATACTTTATATCAATAATTTATTAAAAGAATTACATTTTTCTTTTTCAATCATAAGAACAAATGCACACACATATACACATATTTATATATATATATGGTACAAAAAAAGTTAGACTAGTGTAAGATTAATAGTTATTTTATGTTATTAAATTACTTTTTGTAATTAAGTATCTAATTCTTTAATCAAATATTCATCTCATATACTTATATATACAAGCATTGTATAAAATCAAAAATATAATATAAATATTATAATAATGGTATATAAAATACTTATTATTTTTTGTGTTTCACACAATTGGACGAATTGCATAACGGGAGATATTTTAGTAATTATCTTTTTAAAGTAACTCTCTCAGTTAGTTGGGTGTATTTTGGTCTCATGAGGAGATTTTGTACAAATTGATAATTGTCAATGAAAGTTTGATGCAATTCGCTTTTTTTTTTTTTTTGGTCATTTAGATCTACAAAACCACTTTGAAAGTCATGTTGATCTACTAATAATTAATTGTTTCGACAATTCTTGAACTTTTGTGTCGAATACTCCCTCTAATTTAGCTTAATTTTATTTTTTATTTTTTATCAACAGCCATATGCATAATATTTATGAAGAAGTAGGATTACAATCAAACAGAGAGAGCTTTCAACAACTAATGTGGCCAACCTGCCACTCAAGATGAGTAGCTATATGATGCATAATGGGCTCACAGTGGTAGGGATGGCAATTTTGTCCCATGGATAAACCTGCCACTCAAGACGAGTAACTCTCTGATACATAATAGGCTGACAGTCGTAGGGATGACAATTTTGCCTGTCCGCCGAGTTTTCGTCCTGTCCCCTCCCGTTTGGGGCGAGTACGGAAACTATTTTTATGCCGTCGGGGCAAGTATAAGAATGAAAATGTGAACCCGCTACGGGTACGGGATGGGTTCGGTCTGTGATAGAAACTCGTCCCATCCTGCCAATCCACTTGTTATATAATTATAATTTATATTATATATCCCTGCTTTCACAGCCTTTAAATATAAGTATATTAGTTCTTTATATTCTTAACCTAACACATCGTATCCTATTTTTGATTGTGGAATATAAAGTATAAACATGTAGTTTCTGTAATGAATTATTTATTCTGAATTTAATTGTTGGATCATACTAATAGGCTTGTAATATTTTGAAATTTAAAAATGTTAGATTAAATTTGTTACTGGGCTTCTAGTCTCTATATCAGGATTGTAATATTTTGAATTTAAAAAAGTATTTGATGCCGAATAAATTTGTAGAAATCCGTCCCACTCCACTAACCTCATCTCCACCCCGCCCCGTCTCATCCCAAACCCATGACAGGTTTGGTAATGCTATTAAAGATAATGGAACGGGAACAGGTTTAGGCAAATCCGTTCCGTTGTCATCCGTTTGGTAATGCTATTAAAGACAACAGACAGAACCGTCATGGTCCCATTGCCATCCATAGACAGTCGCCCTCGATATCCACTTCTTGATAACCCCACTGTTGATGCAGTTTCATACTTAGTTCTAATAGTTCTAAGAATCAGTGCTTCAGCCATTCCTGCTGTTGCAACTGTAGAAATGAAAAAAAAAAAATGCAACCCTCACTGCCAGTGGTTTTTTGTATCAGGGCTCTTTCTGTCTTTTTAATCATCTTCTTCTTAATCTGATGGCAGAAATGAGAAACATCAACTGTGTGTTGTGTACCATAGGAGTAGGACTAGCATTAGAGATTGAATTAATTCACCCATTCTTCTGGTGCTGCCATAAATTATTTCACTCCTCAATTGGCAATTTGGATTCTTCTACATTCATTGCTTCTTAAATTTATCAAAGCAACCAACCAATTGAACTGACATTTCTAATCAACCAAGAACTCAGACATTAAGTTTAAAAAACACTAAATTAGACAGTTAGACCAATCAAAGCACCAGTTTTCCTGTTCAAATAAAAATAAATGCACTAAATTAGACAGTTAGACCCAAAAATACGGTTGAGTTTGAGCAGAAATCAAATTCAAAACTGTGCCAAGATTGAAAATCTAGTCAAATCCTTGACATATTGTTCTTAGCTTCTAGTGAAGTCTCTCTCAAGTTTGCCGATTTCTATTCACTACATCAATTATGTTAGAAAATGTAACTTGCCCAAATTTCATAGGCATGTTCATAAGATGATTTCGGTGCAGTGATAGAGTTATCGACTAACAAGTTGTCGACCGTGCATCTATTTTAGGATGCAGAGATCAAAAAAGTTATGCTTATGAGGCTTAATCAAAAATCAGTTATTCCGATCGTAAACCAGAGAATGTAAGCTAATCACAGAAGTTATTCCTCATGAGGATCAGGGATCAACGATCAGTGGTTACTATCATAACCTTTCATCGAATTGGATCAAGGGAATTAACATTAACCTTGGTATCGGGATAATCAATACCCATCACCATTAACTTGGATCCTAGGCTCTTGACCCAACTACATTGTATTATAAGATAAACTTTCACTATGCACAGCAGGCATGCCAGAAAGATCAACTCACATATGTCTGAAACAAGTAGAAACTTAGAGAAGAGTTGTTCTTTAAGCACCCAAAAATGAGCAGATAAATATTTCCATCTAATAAAGCAGTCAAAGTCATTATAGAGGTAACACCTGAGACAATTGGAGACCTGAAGGCTGCAACATACAATCAAGAAGCAATAACAAATTAAGGGGGAAGAATAAATAACTGAAACAGAACATGGCGACTTCAGCAGATCCAAAAACTACTTTGGGTAGCAAAAACTTCAATAGATGGAGAAATTCTAATGGCAGATATCTCAATGTAAATAACAGTGACAGCAGCTATTTCCACAGTTCCGAAACCAATTTTCCAAGAGTTGTTTCAGCCAGAATGTTTGTATTAAAATTTTGATGTACTGAAAAAATATATGTTGGGATGAAAATATTGTTAACTATCTCCAATTGAAAGACAAAACCCAAGCTTGACTGAAACACAAATAATTAGAAATTTTATACAACCAACATCATGAAACTAATTCGTGAAACTTTATTAGGTGTTCCAAGATAAAGAAATTCTATGAAACATCTAATAGGAGAACTCATTTTTATGAAGCAAATGAACCACCAACCGAAGTGAATGGTTTAAAGCCATTTCTTATTCTTATGATGATTAGGTGATAGAAATGCCCTTCGAGAAGGAAAAGGCCACAATTTGGCAAGCCCAAATCCGAAACGAGGTTTTACTTTTTTGCTGCAAGTGTTGCCAACTTTATCATAAAGAATGGTGTAGTTCGAGCTGCTGACATTCCTAAAATAGCAGTATTTACTCCCATCATATTGGTATGCTTGTTGTGTGCTCCCCAGTCCACTTACTACCAAGTTGCCTTTCACAATCATATTGCCCTGCCCATTCTGCAAATTTTTAAGAGAACTGACAGAGAATCCAAGACCAGTAGCCTTAGCCCTCTCCTCATTGTATCCCAATGTTATATTTGAAAGTAAAGCATAAGTTCCATCTCCTTGATCCACAAAGTCAGAATACAGGTACAGAGGAAACCTTTTAAATGATTTCTTGGAGTGAATAGAAGAATCCGACATCTCTGCAGCAACACTGTCATTGAAATCAATTATCTGATTCAAGATCTGCAAATTCCCGTTATTCCCCAATACCATAAAGTTACTGTAATTGAAATTTTGACTCGAATTGGCGGTGATCTTCCCATAAGAGGACATCACCCATCCAGTCGTTGAGATGGACCTCCTAACGCTCGTCAAAAATGTTCCATTCAGACCTGTAAAATTCGATACCAAAGAAACAACAAGAGGCGAGATATTGTGTCTCAAAAGCTTTCCTTCAGTTTTTTCACTCTTCTTGTCCAACCAAATATGCAAATTTGCATCTATGTACCACACATTCAAGGCATTTGTGACACTAAATGCGAACTCATGGGTCTCTCCATCTAATATCTTCCCTAAAAATGGAGTGATTTCAATATCATAAGAAGGGAGATCAAATGACCCAATTCCAGTAATTGGTCTCCACAGGAGGGGATTGACTCCTCCAGTATATATTACTGTAAAAGGCCAAACTGCACCAACAACCATATCATCCAAACTGACCACAACCTCCCTAAAAGGTCCGTTCCCGGCCGTACCGGTAAGATTATTCGCGGAAATGTAGTCATTCGGAAGATTTCCATACCAAAATTCATCATTCTCATGAAATGAAACATAAACCTCCAACACAGCCCGATATGCATTTTGGGGAATTTTAAACTCCTTCGACTGTACATCAGTGGAATTCTCAATTTCAAACCACAACCCATCATTCAATGGTAAATTTCTCGAAATGGGTAAGATCAAATCAGCCCCAGAAGGGTACCCATTAACCAAATTATCCGAATTTGCCTTATAAGAATTGTAATGCATTTCAGGAGGATAAAAGTGAATTGTTATGTTCACATGGTACACACCAGTGTAAGTCCTGTCAACAAGGTTACCAAGATAGACAGCAAGTGTTTGATTGGTCATGAGCAGTGAATAATACCTCGTAATGTCCTTCTTGACAGTCCAAACAATCCCGGTGGCTCTTGGCTCCGCCGTGCAGCTCCGGAGAAGCTCGACGCCGCCGAGCCAAACCCCGAAAATGCGATCAAATTGCCTTCCCTTGCAAGTTGCCTTCCATTCAAGAACAATTTTAGCAAAATTTTTAGATGGGCAATTCGAAGGGGGTGTGTAATTGGCAAAAACAGGCGGTTTCTCATATGTGTAGGCGAAGTCATGTTCGAGGATGTGGTATGAGCATGGTTTGGTTCTGGGTAGATTGATGGGTTTGGTGACCTCAAAGAATGTGGTCAATGGGACATCTTTTGAGGGTGTGGGCTCAGAGATGAGCTCTGATCTGAAGAGGGTTGTTTTGTGGATGTTTGCGGTGGCGCAGAGAGGTTGGTGGAGAAGGAGGAAGAGAGAGAAGAGGAGCAGAGAGAGGATAGAGAAAGCCATGAGCGGTAGTTGTGTGTGTATGTGTGTGTAATAAGTTTAACCTGACAATACAAGAAAATAAACTAGACGGCAACAAAAATCAGTGTCGACAGCTGGTAAAAGCCACGAAGCCCGGACATCCCAATCTATATACGGAAAAAATGTTAATAATCCGGGTACCGTGCTGACGAAAACTCTCTATTTTTCTTCCCACAGTACAAAATAATACTGTAATTTATTATTAGGTTTTTCAAAATAATACTGTAATTTATTATTAGGCTTTTTTCTTTTTTTAGCAATTTTTATTATTAGTTGGAGTACGGAATATTCAATACTTTCTTTGATTGGTTTGCTTATTGGCGAAGGAGGAAGAGAGACAAAGGGAAAGCCATGAATGGCAGTTGTGTTGGTAGTGTTACTCTGAGAATATCTCCAACTCTCCATTTGATATACTTTATTTAATATATTAAATTTATTAAAAAAAATTAATTAAATCATAATAATACATTATAAAATATATTTTTAAAATCATAACGGAAATTCATAAATTAAAATAATAAAAAAAAATTTAGTATATCATTCTTTTATGTTAAATTTAACATATTTAATGGTAGATAAAATGTCAAAGTATCAGGTGGAGGTGTTTTTGATGTTTTCAAAAATAATTATTACAAATGTGACGTACGACTATTCATTGGAGATGCTCTAATGTTGCTTTGGAGTTTGAAGTGAAAAACAATGCATTGGATTCCTTTATTTAATTCGAGAGGACCACAGGTTTGTTTGTCCTCCAACTCTCCAATTTCAGGGGGCAAATTAAATAATTTAAATAACAATGTCACTATTAAATTAGTAACCTTTAGATAACTTGATTTTTATAAAGGTGAATTACACTTACCTTCTTTTTAGATTGATTTTATAACACATATCTCCTCTATGTTTTGACATATAACATTTACTCTTCTCTAATTTGCACATGAGTAACAAATACCCCTTCTGTTAATCAAATTAACGGTTATTACTAATGTCATCAAAATTTAATCTTAAAAGGACAATTATACCTTTAAAAATATTGCGACTGAAGTTGGCGAGTCTTGGCTTCAATGGCAGCTCTAGTATTGGGATAGTAGTGGCTAGTGGTTTGGCCGGAGCTGGGTCTTCTCAGTAGTGGTTTCAATGGTGATTGTTGATGGCTTAGGTGGCGAAGCATGGTGAAAACAGAGGTGGGTGGTGACTCAACTGGAGGTGATATTGTTACAGTTAAAGGTGCTAAGTGGGTCTGCTCATAGTGGTGGCTCATGATGGGGAAAATGGGTCTACACAACTGTTTGGGTGTTGCATGAATAATGGTGGTGGAGTAAGTAGTTTGGTGGGTCTAACCGGCATTGGATTTGTTTGCCCGAGGTGATGACGGTAGTGGAGATATGGGTTTTCTAAGTGCGGCAGTGGAGGTGGTGGGTCTCGACTTCAATGGCAGCTCCAACATTGGAATGGTAGTGGCTAGTAGTTTGGTCAAAGCTAGGTCTTCTCGGTAGTGGTTTCAATGGTGAGTGTTCATGGCGTAGGTGGTAAAGCTTGGTAGAGACGGAGGTGGGTAATGGTTCATCTGGAGGTGATGTTGCTACGGTTGAAGGTCTGAAGTGGGTCTGCTCAAAGGGTGGCTTATGGTGGGGTATAATTGTCATTTTAAGATTAAATTTTGGGTGACCTCAGCAATAACTGTTAGTCTGATTGAGAGAATGGGGTATTTGTTACCAATGTACAAACTAAACGGAGATAAGTGTTATATGCCAAAACACAGAAGAGATAAGTATTATAAAGCCAATTTAAAGAAGAGCCCATCATCTCATAAAACACTTTGATTGAATAAAATGAGAACATGTTAAAAAAAAAAATGAGAACCACATGGGTCCCACTATATTAAATCAATGGTTTTTTAGTTCATCTACTCACGTAGTAGTTGGGTCTGTGAAGTCTGTAAACAAGCGTGTGGTTACTTAGGTTGTTTATATCCATCGTACTAGGGGTGCACAAAGAACCGTCCGAATCGGAACCGAGGTGAACCGTACCGGAACCGTACCGAACCGTGGCTACGGTTCCGGTTCCTAAAATTAGGAACCGTTACCAACGGTTCAGGTTCCGGTTCCAGGACCAGTAGAACCGTACCGGAACCGGAACCGTTTTATATTAAATATGTGTATATATATATATAATATAATAACTATATAATATATATATATACACATTACATATAATAATTATATATAATGTATATATATTATGTATAATAATTATATTATAATATAATATATTATATAAATAATATAATATAATAATTATATATATATAGGGTGCCATTTTTAGATTGTAGGTCTCACATTTATTTAATGAATATATATATATATATATATATATTTTGTATTTTCAAGTTTTATTAAATAAATAAAAAAAAATCCTAAGGAACCGCGGTTCGGAACATGAATCGTACCGAGAACCGCGGTTCGGTTCCTCACGATTCCAACCCATAACGGTTCCGGTTCCGGTTCTGAAAATCAGAAACCGTTGGTAACGGTTCCAGTTCCGGTTCCACCAAGAACCGTGAGGAACCGTACCGTGTGCACCCCTACATCGTACATGTACAATGGTTGCGTGAGTATTGAGAAACAAATGAATTTTTAGTTACTGTAAGCTTACCTCAAGCATCGACATTAAATCTATTAGTTATTGGTTATGAATGAATTAACAATACAGATCCAAGATAAAATTCTATGATTTATTTTATCTGTTGGTGATATTATTTTAGTTGATGAGATTAAAAGAGTTAATGCCAAATTGAAGATTTGGAGAAAAATTTTAAAATTAAAATAGTTTAAGATAAATAAAAATAAAACTAAACATGTAGAGTGTAACTTTATTAAATATAAAAATACATACGAGAAAAGTTTATGCGATAGGTGTATCCTTGTGATTGAAAGATTAGTTCTATCAAATCACTAGTAGATTGGATATAATTTATGACACAAAATGTAGGACAGCTAGAAAACAACATATGCATAAAGTAAGTGTGGCGAAAACGCGAATGTTGAAATGAATGTGCATAGTAATTTTAGAAATGATCACATTCGAAAAATGGTTGGAGTAATACAAATTGAAAATAAAATGTGAAAAAATCGATTAAGATGGTTTGAGCATGTGCAAAAAAGACCTTTAAATGCACCAGTTAAAAAAAATGACATGGTCCGGTAAATACAAGGAAAGAGGAAACCAAAATTAAAGTGAATATAGTAAATAAAGAAAGATATGATAATTGTGGTTTGGCTGAGATTATGTCTTTAAATATGGTGAAATCAAAACATAAAATTCATGTACACGAGTAGATTGAAAAAAAAATAAAGGCTTCCTCGTTACTGTTGTACTCTCCTAGCACACAAGTGACATATCAGCCTCTATAAAACCGGTTCCTATGATCATCATGAATTAACAATTTAACAAGAATCCTTCATACAAGGTAAAAAAATTGTTGATTTGTCCTTTCAGTTTCTGATAATTGTGATTCATCTATATGTAGCCTCTGTATATATAGGTTATAACAGCAACTAATGTTCAAGCTTTTGCTTGAAGCTCTCTACCTCTCCAGAAAACTTATTTTCTGATGCAGAACCTAACACTGATGATACAAGTCGCTGGGGAAAAAGGTTTTGCAATCAATTTTGCAATATGGTTTGATGGAAAATCGTTTCTATAAGCTCACGTTGGATGATTATTGCCTTCATTAGGCGAATCCTGACCATGCAATCTAGACATAAAAGTGTATTTTTTAAATGCTCCGGGCATATTTAGTGTGTCACTTACCTTTGTTTAGACATACCTTTCTATAATACCAAATGCATATTAATTAAGATTGTCATTCGTACAATCACACACAAACTTTAAAAGGTATACATTGATGCTGACAGAAGTTAATTGTGTTTCGAAATTCAGATCAAGTTTTCCAAATGGAAAACAAGAATTATATATGATGTTCCAACGAAAACAATATATATATATATATATCAATTAAGAGATCGGTTTAGAACTGATAGTTGACCAGAGTCTCCATTCAGCAAGAAAATTTCCAATGGTACATAGGATGAAGAAGACTCCGACGAAGACCCAAATCTGTAAGGGGGTTGCAGTATTTTGCTACCTTTGGCGCAAGGAATAGTGAGAAGGCGGGGTCCAGTCCTCATCTGCCAAACCTGCATAACTCAAGCTGCTAAGAGAGCATCGTTTTAACCCATTTTTAGCAACGCAATTGCATGTTTTTGGGTCGATAGTTATGCTCAACTTTTCATAGTTCCTTATGCCCATGGAAGTTATCAAAGCAATTGCAGGTTATTCGTGCTCATATAAACAATCGAGCAAACACTGGACGGCATCAAATCAGGAGAAAGCAAGGACAAATAGGAAAACAGTATCTCCTTCTATTCGAGCGTGGAGCGCCCCTATCTTAGACTTGTTTTTTTCTATTATGTGACCAATTGCCAAAACCTTTTTGAAATATTAATAATTTTGTATTGTTATCTTGGTTTAAATACTACAATGAGAGAAACAAAAAATCTACTAATATAGATATTGGCCAACTTAACTACGATGCTAAATCTTTTATATCAATAATAACAGAAACAGTGTAACTGCCACAGTTATTCATTTGCTTTCCCTGGGTTAAAGTGAGTAATATATTAATATGTTTATATATTGTAGTAGGAACATCTTGCATAAATTATTAAATTGTATTTCCAACAGCAAGTGTTACACAGAGTAAAAATATTCTCGAATTGAAAATTGCACTGAGAGATCAAAAGAGAACAATAAATTTCAGAAATGCAAGAAAAAAGTACCTCAACTATCCCTTTCCGAGGTGCATGAATGGCTAGACATAGGCAATAATCACTCTTCACATTTTCATAATAAGCAGAAGTCGAAACTTTATTATCTCTGTTGACAAGCATCTCCATGAATAAGCAGCTAGCGTCGCGATATCCCTGCAGAGAAGCAAAGTTCAGCTTTAGGAAATACCAAATTGCATGGAAAGACATTCAATTACACGAGTGCTAAGAAAAAAAACCTTCCATAACCGCACCACCACAAGTGCCTGAGTATCTAAAAGCAAGATTCGACCAAGTGAATCTGTTATTGCAGCCAGAGTACCACTAGGTGATAAAGTAAGCTTCTCACCCTTTCTTGGATGATCCTTTATGCATGTCAGAGGAGAAGCTGCCATGAATCATGAATTCATAATGCCAATAGGTAAGACTTATCATCCATCCCAAAAATATTATCAGTTTTACTAAAAGCTGAAAAAGACAGATATATGAGTTAAAAAAACACCATCAACTCAGCATTTCAACATCTAGAACACAAATATACCATAGAACATCGGTAGTGAAATGATGTGCATCATGCAAACTTGATTGGACAAAATAATTTTGGAAACACACCAAAGGTGCTGCTGAATGCTACTATATTTCTCCATCTTTTTATCCCACATAACTGGCACTTATAAATTGAATTTTCACTAAAAAAAGAGTATTTATTTGTCAAACAAATCATTGTTATAAAAATATGCAGAGTGGAGAAGGAAACTGAAAGTGAAAGGCCAGAACTTCTAGATGGGTATGCTAGAAGCCACAAGGATACTTTAAAGCGTTGAAAATATAACTTTTCATATTTAGTAACTTGGAAGCCACTAGAATATCAAAAGGAAAGAAGACAATATGTTTTTAATGCAAAGTGCTAGTTAAATGATTCATCAATATTTCAAATATTTACATTCATAAACCCCCAAATAAACAATTAAATATTATATAACTGTTGCGATATGATTTGATATAAATTATATAACATCAAATATAAAAAGCAACTAACTTTACCTCGAGCAAATGGTTGAGGCTTTGCTTCAGGTTTCTTTGTCGATGTTTGTTCACTGCGCCATATCATTTTAGAGAAAGATGCTATTGTTGAAACTGTTGCAGGCACAACTTTTGATAAAATAGCTCCCACTAAAGACCTGTTTCTGTTATCTGAAAGTCTATTACAAAACGAAAGTAAAGTTGAACTACCATTAGTAGCAAAAATGACACAATGATCACTTTAACTATGAAGAAAGAACATTAAAATCATTATAGTATGAAGATAAGAAAATTAATATCATTATGATGAAAAGATCAGGAGTTATATACAACAAAATCCAACCACACTAACCTGAATGCTGAAATAACAGCATCATCTCCAACAGTGACTGCACAATAGTAACGATGACTTGACTGCCCAACAATAAAATCAGCTGAATTCAAATACCAGAATAACTTCAGAAAATCTCCAGAAGTCATTGGATAAATAAACATCAACTTTATTGGCAACAAACTATGTTGATATATATAGAGGGTCCACAAATTTTGAAGTCATTTATATTTCAAATGCCAAAAAAGCGTGTTTACAACCATTAAAACAATCTTAGACCATCAGCATGGCCCCTAATTTAAAATAGAAAAAAGAACTGAAACTTAATAAGGTTAAGCAATGTAAGTTTCAACCTGGAGTTCCATCAGTGGAGGGGGCATGATGCCAGTGATTGCTGCATCAGCACATGCCCCATACTTGCTAACATTCCAGAGCTGATAAGGAAGCCTTCCAAAAGAATTTCCAGAGTCCTCTGAATCTCTCTTCTTCTCTGTCTGATTCCAAAAATGAGTGTGTTTTTCTTGAAACCATCTCTGCAGCATACTCTGCATTCCAAGCATGGAAAACATGTTAGAAGCAGTACTACCTATGATCCTTAAAGTCTAGAGCTTCAAAGTTGAAAAAAAATATGGAAAGATGACCAAGGAAATTTACTTAAAATAACAAAAACTGTAGCCTTGTTCCCAGAACTCTATTTATTATTATACATCAGAACACTTGCATAATAATTAACATGAAATATTAAGATGATAAGTAAACCAAAATTCTCAAAAGATATCATATACCTGAATGTCAGCTCCATCAAAACGAGCAATTACACCAGGCATGACAACACAAACCTCCTCCGACGATGTTTCTTGTGTTATGTCTTTCTTACTTCCACGAACTCTCAACTTAAGAATACATCCAGTATTTACAATCTGTAAGCACAAAAACAGGCTACTAAGCTCCATAGTAACTATGTTTACACAAAAGAAAATAAGCTTCTTGCACAACTGTCTGTATGAAATATCGCATAGTATTCTACTCTCAGCGTCACAGTTAAGTGCATTGAAAGGAAAGAAGAAGAAGAAGAGAGATATTATTCAGGTTAATGAAATAAAATAAGCAATTATTCCATCATGTTAGAAGCTTAGAAGTGGGGGGAAAAAATGACCAAGGAAATGAACACCTGATAATAAAATGATGTACAGGGATCACTAAATCAGTCACTCATAAGGCCCATAAGAACATGCTGAACTGCACGATTTAGACATGATCAAATAGATTGAATGTTACAGTTGTTTTAAAATCTTTTAAAGTGTTTTAGAACTTCCACGTTCATGACTATCAGATACCACTATATGTCTATTACCTCATAATAGATTAAGTATAACTATGGTTTTATTAGCAAAATCATGTATGTGTCTTCCTTTTTACTTATGCAACATTAGCCAGAATCCAAGTACAAAAAGGGAAATAATATATATCATATATATATATTTATACATATATAGTAGCAGAATCCAAATCCATTATGTGGATATGTTTGAATTCAACATCTATCTTTGACTCCCACTCCATTGATATTTTGTTATAAAACCAGGGGGGAAGGGTTGAAAATAAGTATTCTTTATGCCCTTACATTTAAGTCCTGAAGTTTCGCATGAAATTTTGCGTCACCAACTAAAGAGATAACACGTGCCAGATCTAAGATTAAGAATTTCTAATTCTATTATCGCATACATTTTCTCAGCAATCAAACAGAAGACTAAAATACTCTCGAAATGAATCTAAGATTCAAATTATCAATTTTAGTTTTCCTACATTTTTTCTCACCATTCACCAACCAAATAATGAACCAAATAAATTGCATTATCTATGAATCAAGTTCAAATTCCTTTCCTTTCATGAATTCCTCCCACAAATCCAAGAGCACCAAGAAAGCCCATTGCCTACACTGAAGATGAAAAATGGGCTTTCTTCGTGCATTAAGATTTATGTTTCTGAGAATTCGCACCAGCAGATTGCTTCTCACCAGCAAACAGAAACCTAGACCCGATTCATGATTCAGAATTCTATTTTCTTCCCTGTTATCACATTTTCCTACCAACTTCACTGGGCACCAGAGAAGCACATAATGAATATTTCTTTCTTCTTTTAACCTTTTCCCAAATAAACAAACTATGAATCTATGAACATGAGTTCCAATTTCTGTTCTTTTTCCAATATGTTACACTATCCCATCAGATCATGACAAAAGCCCAATAATTGACACTAAAATTCGAGATATTCAACTAATTTTATTCATAGACATATATATGTGATATACATATACACATATAATCCACACACATTTATGCATAATCAAAAGGGCAATTTGATACCTGTTTGTGAATGAGATCGCCTCCGAGAGAGTAAATCAACAAGTAACCACAAGAGGTCCCGAGCGCAAGAACTCGAATGTCATCGAAGACCAACCACTCCATGGCAGAGATATACTCGGCCTCGATTGGGGACATGGTGGGTCGGATCTTGACCCGAGAAGTAGCAGGGTAAGAGCCGTCGGACCTTTCAAGGACAAGCACCAGATATCGGTTGGCTAGGACGAGAAAGTGGGCGTCGAGTGCAGTGAGGAGGTTAGGGTTTTCGACTAGCCAGCCTTCCTTGCCGGCGCCGAGTTCGCTGAGATGGTCGCAGGCTATGGAGCCCAGCTCCGTCGTGTGGATTCGTCGAGCCATGTTAGGGTTCAGGCCATGAATGACTGATACAGAATTGGAGTGCACAGAATAACAGAGGAACAGAGGTGAAGTTGACGACGTGAGAGGAGGGTAATCAAGAAAATGATTTTTTTTTTTTTTTAATGGGTTACCTTCAACCCCGTGACCTATAAAATAATACACTAGGCTACAATATATTTTCTCATTAATTTTACTTGAATTTTTTAATAAAAAAAATTAGGCTAGTATGAGATTAAGAAGGAGAGAAAAAAAAAAAAGGCAAATGAATGGTAAATAAGAGTTAAAAAGATTAAACATGAAACTTTCCTTAATATTTTAGAAAAAATAAATTAATTACAAGTTTACATTTTGAGGGTTTAGAAAACTCTTCATTTTATCATTAGAGCACCTTTCTCAAAATGAAAATTCATGATTTTGAGTCTCCAATAAGTGCGTGCTTGCAGGGCGGAATCAGAATTGCAACGTGTAGAGAGCTAAAAGTAAGAAAAATTAAAAATAAAAATAATAATTTTTATGACAAATATATGTTATAAATATTCAAAAATAGACAAGAAAATAAGAACGTTCTCGTATAGATTAATCAAGTATATCATATATAGATAAAAATTTAGATATAATATTTTCTTAAGCAAACTATTAAAAATGAATCCTACGATCCTTAAGAGAGTCAAATTCATTAACTACAGAATCTATATCAATATCTTTAACAAGTTCTCTTCTGCAAGAAATTCATCACCCATCTTGTTGCAAAGTTTAGTTTTGACATAATTAAACTCAACAGTATACAAGAAATTTTACAAGTGAAATCATAAATTATGAGAAATTACCAGTTACCACTTAGTTTTTGACTCTTTGTTTATCTTTGTTTGTCTCTCTACAAACGAAATTATGAAAAAACAATGTAATGACAGATGAAAGCTAAATGAGAGTCCTAGTCAGAAAATAAAAGATTTGTGGACTGGGCTATGCTAGTAGGCTTCAACTAAACGAGTAGTAGCAAAAAAAAAAAAAAAATTGGACCTAGCTATAGCCCAGGTTAGCCCACCTTAAATTCCGCCCCTGATCATGCATGATTTTACAACAAAAAAGTAATAATAAAATAAAGTCTCAATTTTCATTTTGTTCGTTTTTTTCATTAATTTCTACATAAAATAAGAAAGAAAAAAAAAGTTTTGTATGACAAATGAAGTAATGAGTACAAAAAAAGGCTACTGAAAATACGTGAATCTAAAAGTGATTAAATGACATCATCTGGATCAACGTAAATGTATCTAATGACTGAGTTTCATTCTATTTAAATAAAATAGGCAAAAGTGCAAAAAAAAAAAAAATTCTCAAGTTTTCTTAAGTGAACATAATACTCTCCTATACTTACAAAATGAATAAATAAGTCTTCAAACTTTCAAAAAAGAAACAGGATGCCCCTTGAAATCATTTTCAACCAACTTTTGAAATACAATTCTTAAAGTATCCCTTATATATAACATTTAAAAATTGAAAAAAAACAAAAATGTACCAAAAACTCATACTAATGAAAATAATGCAAAGATGATGGTGGTGGTAATGATATTTTACATTATATAAGGAATATTACTTGAGCTAGCATTATTTTAAATTTTGATTTATTTTTCTTAAAAAAAATTACTTACTTTATTAAATTTAAAATAATAATAATAAGTGTATTTATAGAAAAATTGAAAAAAAAATATTTATTAGCAATGACTCGATGGCATGGGTCTCCCTAAATCAAATTATTTTAAATTTAATAAAGTAAGTAAATTTTTTATTTTAATTTTTCTATAAATACACTTATTATTATTATTTTAAATTTATTAAAGTAAATAATTTTTTTTTTTAGAAAAAAATCAAAATTTAAAATAATGATACCTCAACTAATATTCCTTGTATAACGTAAAACATTATTACCACCACCATCATCCTTCCATTAATCGCATTAGTTTGGAGTTTTGACATTTTTTTTCATTTTTTAAATGTAATATATAATGGGTAGTTTAGAAATTGTGTTTTAAAAGTTGGCTGAAAATGGTCTTAAGGATGCATCTTGTTCACTTTTTAAAAGTTTGAAAATTTATTTACTCACTTTATAAGTAGAGGGAGGTATAATGCTCATTTGGAATTTTTTTTTTTTTTTTTTTTTGCACTTTTGCCAATAGAATTGTAGACATTAAAAAAAAAATGCTTGATGAATCCAAAATATAATTTAGGTTTATCTTCAGTTTAGCCCACTTTGAAATATGGCACGATGAATCAGATAATTTAAGAATCAAATCCATAACAAATAAATGAGTTATGAGCTGGTCTAAATTGTCTGAAAAGTCCAAACTCACTTGAAAATGGGTCTAATGGATAATTAAATATATATATATATATAATTATTAACAAATATAATTATTATGTATATATTGGATAATTATCATAAAAGATAATTAGGATAATTATCAAAAGAAAAGAAAGTTACAAATCTACCCCTCCGGTGATCTTATAAATAAAAGTCCAGGGGTGAGGGAAAGGGGAGAAAAAGCTAAAACTCTGCAGAAGTATTCACTCAAAATCCAAAGCACTCTGCAGAAGTTTTCACTTAAAATCTAAAAATTGATCAAAATCTGCATTGGAAGTCTTCACCAAGAAAATCGAATCAGACGAATTATCCTTCTTTTGTAAATATTTATAGAAAATTGAACCAATTTTTTTTTAATTAATAAAATTGATTATTTGTTACTGATTTTCGTTCTTAAATTTTTGAACATGAGATTTGTATGTACAATGTGTGTACAAATAAAAGATAATTCCCAATTGCTTCAATTCGAGCCTCTCTCCATGACGGTCACGGGCATGCGTTATTGGTATTACAATTTCCTGAACGGATGCAGTATAATCCTTGTCCATAACCAGAATTTGGTATTTCAGATATCCAGACATGCTCAATGTGACACAGACTCGAACAATTAAAAGTTAAAACATTATCTGCAGTCCCATCTTTGGTACCTCCAAATGCTGTCTCAAAACGTCTCTCTCTCTAAAACCCTAAACCCTTCTTTCTCCACCTTCCAATGCCCATCCCTCTCAAAATTCACAAACCCTCTCTTCAAAACCCTAACCACAATTCATCACACCCCTCAAAACCCTAAGCCCCTCTTGGTCCTATCACTCACTCAGAACCCCAACTGTCCGTTTTCCCGCCAACATGTCACTCGCCGCCGAGAAGTCCGTTCATTCGCCGGCCGGAGCAAGAAGAAGGCCGGCGGGGATTCCACCGGACGCATCGAAGGTGGCGCTGAGCTCCGCCGAGAGGCGAAGCAAAACGCTCGCCGGAGGAGCCGAAAACTGGCGGAGAACCTGTTCTACAGACTGAAAAACCCTCACAAGAACTACCCTGACAATTTCACCGAAGAAGAGCTTCAGATGATCGGTTTGGGTTACGATCGAATGGTCAGGTTCATGGAAAAAGACGACCCGAATCTTCGACACCCCTATGATTGGTATAAATACGGCGAATTCGGGCCGTACTCGTGGCGTGGTGTGGTTTTGGGTGAACCTATTCGTGGGCGATTCTCCGATGAGTGCGTGACACTGATCGGCGAAGTTCGTGACCACGAAGAGTGGGATAAGATTGAGCAGTTCGAAATGGCTCAGGATTTTGGAAACAGATTGAATTCAATGGATAGGAGTGTTGGGTTTCGTTACTACTGGGTGTTTGTTCGACATCCGAGGTGGAGAGTCACAGAATTGCCCTGGCAACAGTGGACTCTGGTTTGCGAGGTTGTGGTCGAAGCTGGGAAGCAGAGGTTGGATAAGTGGAATTTGATGGGTAGGCTTGGGAACAAAACAAGGGCATTGATTACCCAATGCGCGGCGTGGATGAGACCAGACATTGTATATGTAAAGCGCCCGGTCTATCAGTGTAGGTTTGAGCCTCAAGATGATTTCTTTACGGCGTTGATGCCATTGCTTGATCCGGACACAGAGCAGGAGTATCTGTTTGAGGTTGAAGATGATGATGGGAGGTTCGAGTTGTGTACTTATTTTGGTGGGTTGTGTAAGATTGTGAAGGTGAATCCAAAGGCATTTGTGGATGATGTTGTGAAGGCTTATGAGAAGTTGAGTGATGAGAGGAAGTCCAAATGTTTGGGTTATTTGTTGACAAACCATCCGGTTCAGTTATTGCATCCGTATACCAAGGAGTGGAAGGCAAAGTTGGAGGAGATGGAGTTGGGTTGTGATGCCCCCGAGGACGAGGCTGAGGATGATGCTGGTGAGAGAGAGGTCACTGATTGGATAGAGGATGACGGGGATGATGGTGGTGGCGACACTGATGATGAGGATGATTATGATGATCAAGATGACATAGTTGTGGACATAGAAGGGGGTGAAGATGATGAATTGGGTATAGAAGAAGATGAGGATTCAAGTGCAGAAGATAATGAGAAGTATTGGGATGAAGAGGAATTGAAGAAGGACTTGAAGAAGGCATTGAGCAGCAATGAAGCGATGGAAACTTTGGCTAAGCGAAGTGCAGAGATGTCCACAAAGTTGTATAAGCAGCAGCTGAGGAAGATGGAAGAGGAGCGAAAACCGGAATCCTCAGAAGAGGGAAATGAAGATGGAGATGAAATGGCAATGAGGCGTAGTAGACCTAAAGTGAGTGTGGATGAATGGAAGCATGCTGGATATGGTCCATATAGGAGGAAAATTAAGAAGAGTAAAATCCCTCCTGAGCTGTTCTTGAAAGCAGCTGTGAGACCTTTTACCTACAAAAATCTTGTTAAGGAGATTGTTTTGACCAGACATGCAATATTGGAGGGTGAGATTGGTAAGAAGAAATGAACCATTTTTGGTGATCCCTGCATGAGAATTTTGTTCAAATGAAGGAGACAGTTATTTACTTCGAACAAAAGAGGTTTATTAAGCATCGCCGCTTCATCATGTTTGATGATCGTATTTTTTTTAGTTTGTGTTTATCCTTCAAGACTGGGATTAATTTGAAAATGTGATAGTATGCTTTTTTATGTTATCATATATATATATATATATATATATATATATATATTAGTTTCATCCACATTGTCAACCACTCAAAATGCTTAAACTGTTTAAGGAAAGTGTTAATTTATACATATATAAGATATACTTATGGCTAGACCTCTATAGCGAGAATGTAACTTCAGCAGATGCAGAACCTCATTGGCACACTCATGCAAACTGACCCAACTGGGTTCCAGCCAGCAGGCAAGACAAATTCTCTTCCATCAACCTCTAGGAACACACGAAAACTTAATTACTGGTAATATGGAACTGAGTAGCGATGCTTGCAAAATCTTATGATTTAAGCATGATGCATTAAGTTGTACATATAAAGACACACCACTTGCTTGTACCCAGTCAGGCATTTTTGTTCTTGTTCATCCAGGAGAGAGAGAGAAAGAGATTGAAATGATTAGACATTTTAGCAAAAACTAACATTTACATCGACTCCCCAAAACCAGTAATATCCTGATCGGATCCTCCTGCTAGCCAGCACTCTGATTTGCCAAAAATATTAGTACCATGCACCAGAAGCTGCCAATAAGATATGCTTCACACGCTGAAGTATTCATCAGGAACAAAAAACTTTAATCCAACAGCCTGCAACCACAAAGTTTTTGTTTGGTCAGTGCAACCGCTTTGACCAGGTAAATCAAACACCCTTTACTGAATCAGATTCGTCTACAGAATGCCCAATCACTTGAAGGATTTACCAGATTAATTGAAAGAATCAGATAAAATGGTCCTTTATGAATTATTATTCATTTGTTTTTCAAATATAGAAATTCTTTTATCCATTAGTTACTCTTCTTGGTGACAATAGAAATTATTATGCAAGATACAAACTGTGATACCTTAGCCCTAGAGAGACTTCCTACCACACCAACTTAGACCATCCTGTACTGGATGCACCATACATTAATCCTCGTTTAAAGTTACAAGCTGCAGAGTTTCCAGAAAGATGCAATTTCACGCTTGTCCTTTATTTTAAGCCAAGTGAAAAGAAGCAAGATATTCAATGAGTTCCCAAATTTTGATATCAAGGTAATCATCTTGCAACATGGACAAGTTTCCATTCTCAAACCATGTCTTCAGGCTTCTTTTCAGAAACACACTTATAGTGAGAAAGTATATCAGAAATATGATCCAAAAAGCAATAGGAAATTCCATTAGTTTTGGCATGCTCGTAAGGATATAGCCTACGAGCTGCGTAGTATGCCCATCTATTCTATATATCAAGTGAGAGGACTGCTTTCCCGAAGCAGACCCTTCTCACACCACATTTTTATTGCTAAATATCCCAAGGCCCACTTGCCACAGATCCAAAACGGTGTCCACACATCAACCCCCTCATACCTCCACTATGCTGTTGTTTCTTTTTTCCATTTGCTTTTTAAAGTCTCCCAGATATCCCAATTTCCTTTCTTCATGATTTCTAGGTCCCTATTTAATCACAAAAAGGGGTGTTGTACCCCCAAATCAATATATAACTTGTTCATCCTAAAATTCTTAGTTGGGCTTCATGACTCTTAACATGAAGCTAACTATATCATATTAATTTTACTTCAACATATTACTTTTACTTTTTAATATTAGATCATTCTCCTTTTTAAGGAATTATTAATAAAAGTTAACTAGGCTATATAAGGCACACTACAACCACACCAAGTACAAGGAAAATACTGAAACAACAGTTAAAAAAACTCATAATGCAACAAGAAATCATAATTAATGCGCAAAGCTAATATAAAAAGTAACTTTAACAATACCTGTGCAAATTTAATGTCAGCATCGCTATGATCATTAGGTCTACCAGATGCATCACCAACATAAAAGGATCTACATATGCAGGGATAGAGAGTTTATGTCATTTAATTTTTTCATTTCCCACTAGTGTCATCATAAAGAATTAATGGATGAGCAAAATTGTAGCTAGAGAATAGATAGGATAGTGGTAGCTAACTTTTCCTAGTGGAGAGTACTGGATACGGACGTCTTAAAAACCAAAAGCATGAAAAGAACAGTAGAAGCAAGATATATATATATAATAAAAAATAAAAAGAAGAAGAAGAAATAACTGATCCATATCAATTGAAATGCCAGAGTTGAAATGCTGCTCCATTATATGCCACATCCCAGGTTTGGGCTTGCGGAAGGGATCCTCTTCTAGACCAGATTTACCTAATCCACAAGCTATAAAAACCTGCAGACAGAATATTGTGATTTACTCATTGCATGCTCTTACTAGAACATTGTCCTTTACACATCTTTATGCAGATGTTAATAATATTAAAAAATAAAAAATAAGCACCAATCATTTGAAAGATGTTTGTCTAAACAAGGCCACACAGCAAACAGGAGGGTAGTGGTCAACTACAGATGTAGAACCTGACTCCATACCAGAAATCAATTGGACACATCCATTATCAGAAAGAGGACGCTGATCATTGTTACATACGGTAAAACTTTTTAACAATTGGGCCAAATCTTCTCAACTTACTACCCAATAAAAAGTGCAGCATGCTTGACCAAATGAACCACCTGAATTGGGACCTTCACATGCTTTATAAAATTGTTGAGACGTCCAATTTTTGAGTCCACAGCTACCTGTCTCTTATTCTTCCAGCGCTCAATATTCGATTCATTTGTGAAAATCACCTATGAATGAGAGGAAGATGATTGTGACAAATAAAAGAAGTATTAAGGATCGATGAAAGACATAAAACTCAATTAACCTAACTGACCACAAAATCTACTAACAAGTCTGCCAGAATAATAGCATTTTCCAAAGCTAATATATAAAATTTCAGAGAGATTTTATTAGAAAAAGAAGCAAACCAGCTTGTAGCCATCATTGTACAAGCTCTGAAGCTTCTCTGGTATTGAAGGATACATAAGAGACCAAGCATCTGGACCTACTCTGGAATAAAAAAGTAAAATCCATCAATCACTTTAAATGATGTTTCACTCTAGAATAAGAAGAATTTATGAATCCAATGTGACTGAAAAAACTCCCTAGAACTAAACTTACAGAAGAATCCTCCAAAAAGAGAAATCTTTTCAAGCAGAGACTTCCATATACCATAAAGTACAAGTTTTGGACATGGGTAAATCTAGTTTACAGCATATTATTTTTACCTATTTTATTTTTTTCAAGAAAACGAGCAATTTATATACAACAAAAATCCACAAGATACGGGCATAGCCCAGGAATTAACATCACGGAGAAGATACCCTCATCGGTAAGTACAAAGAAGGAGGGAATACCCTCCAAAAACTAACAGAAAAACAGAACACTGGTCACATATAAAATTAACTGGCTTGTACAACTGAATTAGGAAGGTCCCTAGTAGTCTTGATGTGTCAATATCAGCTGAATAGTTAACCCTAATTACAATTTGTCAATCCAAATTGCTTTTACAACTTCAGATTGAACTGAAATAGCATCCTGTATACTTATTTTAAAGTCCTGTTGTTGTATTCCTTCCAAATGGCATAGATAGCTGGGTCAAACAGAGTCAATATATTGTTTTTGACATAGATTTCCCTTTCCAATTACAGGTGGCCAATCTACAAAATATGACCACAAATACTGTTTCCCAGCAATACCACACTTTCTGTGTGTATTGACACGAAAAGAACAAGTATAACATACTGACCAATAGATTGGATGCTGCAAAGCACCACTTTAATAAGTTGCATTCTCCCAGCATATCAGAGACTTATTTTATTTTATTATTTTTTTATATATGTATATCAGAGAGACTAATTAATACAGGATTCAACTTTGCCCACGATTTTACCCACTATAATTTTACAGTTCAACTTTAAGTTCACTATATTTCAGTGGCACCCGTCTATTTGGGACTGTGCCTAGCTCAAATCCACGTTCTCAATCATCAATTCTCTCCTCACCTTCAACTCTAGATAGGACAGTATCTAGGAAGCACATCAGACATGGATATTCTACAAATGACCATGGTTCGGAGAACCGGCCAGTTCACAACAGAGATCCAGGGTCCTGTGGGGGGACTAAAAAATTAATAGTGAACCGTCCGGTTCTCTAGCGAAGCGGCCAGTTCGCTGCTGACTCGGCCGGTTCTTGAAGAACCAGACCGATTCTCCATCAGAATGTTTGTTTTCCTTGTGAATGGCTGGTTCAGTTTTTGTGGGGAATTTTTTCGCACTTTTCACTCTCACAGGAAGAAGAGGCTAGGGGAAAAAAGAAAAAAAAAAGACAGGAAACATGAATTGCAGAGAATAAAGCAAAGATAATTTTTGCCATGGCAACTGAAAAAAGGGGGAAAAAAGAAGAAGAAGAAATTAGGGTTTCTTAGGGAGAGAAGAGGAAGTAAAGAAAAAAAGGAAAAATAGAGGAAATTAGGGTTTCTAATAGGAAGAAGAGGAGGATGTAGGAAAGAAATCAAGCATACCTCAGAAAAATATTTCGTCTTTGCAATTTCGAATCAAAGTTTATAAGCTGATTTGTATTTCAAGTCGAAAAAACACTCGCCAGAGTGGTCAGCCATGGCGGTTGTAGGTGGCGCATGGGTATTGGAAATGAAACACCTTTATTCCAAATCTGAGAATAAGAAAACAAAATGGAGTATAATGATATCTTTGGGCTTTTACATTTAAGCTCTTCAACTTTTTATCAAATTAAAATATCAGCTCCTATATTTTCATAATTAGAAAAAGGTATTTAAATATATTATGTAATAACAAAATTTCCTAATTGAATTAAAAAAATTCACATTTTCCAATCCTCAACTTTTTTTAAAAAAATTTAAAAATACTCATAAATTTTGTTTATTCAAGTACATTTACGTAATGTACTTAAATACATTATGCATTTTATGCCATAAATTTTATTTCTTTTGAGTTTAACTTCATTTTTACTCGATACCTTGGTATTATATATAAGTGTTTAATAATGACGACGACTTAGAATTCACTAATAGGTCATTGTTTGTGTTAAATGATCTTCAACTATTCAATAAAAATTACTAAAATTCATTAAAAATCTATCTTTATCCAATAATGTTGTAAAAAGTCGTGTATCGATGTACTTTCGGCACTACATTCAAGGTCGAAAAAATATTCACAACTGCGATATCAATTCCGTTACGTTACACTGATACGGGTCCGATTCAGTTACATTGCTTCCGTGACCGAGATTGAGGCAGTGACTGCAATTACAATTGAGGCCACGACCGAGAACCATGCATATGATAGACACACTAAAAAGATATGATCTATTTCTTCTAATTGGACACACGACTAAAATGTCAAAAAACTCTAGATAGGTAGGTATCTAGGCAGCGGCCATTCCTAATTTTTATGGTTAACATTTACTCCAACAGAAGATATAGGATACAGCTGTGTTTACAGCTTCTGAATGACTGAACTCCACCAGAAACCCTCCACATTCCATCTCAAATACAGTATGTCATTAGGTATAAATTCACCATCCTCAGCCAAATCAGCCCACGAGGCTGGGATAGGAAATACAACTTTACTATTACCTTGATACTATTGTTGATGGTTAGCTGCCTCTGCCTCTGCCGCTGCCACAATTTCGCCTCCACCTTGTTATTCACCTCGGACACCTCTGTTAAATCTAAGGTTCCTTTGTTGTGCCCTAGATTTTGATCCATTTCGTTGGCTTCAACCCTGCCTCGACCATTGTGTATCTTTACCCATAATTTGGAATTGAAGGTTTACGAAGATTTTGTTTGCTATTAGCTATGGATAACACACCAGATCAAAATGCTAACCAAACCCTGGAAAGAGGAACTCTAGAGAGTGAAACTCTCAACTTTACATCTCTATATTCACTACAAGAAACAAAATATAGTTGCAAGGTTTACCACATTAATTAATAATTTTAAGATAATAGATAAAGTTCATAATTGATACTAAAATTTGAGAAGCACCATCCACTTATCGACATTAGTTTCACCTTTTGTTCATTTAACCAAATCACTAACAACCAAAATGAAAGAGAATCAATGTAAAATAGACAGTCTTCTCTCAAAAGTCCTAGTCCTGACTTTTTACTTCCTCATTTTTGAAGTAACAAAACCCTACTGTTCTTGACATTATTAAGAATATTGATAATGATTAATTAGGTCTCGACTAAAACATGTTGTTTTCAACAACATGAGATGACATGCAATATGCAACATGTACAAAGGAAGTGTCATAAGATGCTAGAGAAAAGCAACTGTTTACAACATAGCTTTTTTTTTTTTTTTTTGATAATTTGTTGGATAAACTACATTGACCTCCCTTGAGGTTTGGGCAAATTACACAGGGATGGAGCATTTGATTGTTATTACTTTGACCTTCCCTGTGGAGGTTAAACCTCTAACGGAGGTTAAGCTATAGTGCAAAATGTCATTTTTACCCTCATGGGTAAATTACACTGACCTCCCTAAGGTTTTGCCAAATTACACACGGGTAGAGCGTTTGAGGTTTATTCCTTTAACCTCCCCTAAGGTTTGACGCGTGTGCTCAAAGACACCCCTGATGTTTTCTGTCAGTCAGAATCATGAACGACATTTTAGAAAATGATCATATTGCCCTTCCCTTTTATGAAAAGACAATAATAGCCACCCATATTGCCCTTCAAAGCAAGTCAGTGGCAATAGCAGTCTGTATGAGGATCTAAATGAAGAGTGATCGCCACCATCATCGGCATCATCACCCATCACCATCATCAGCACCAAAACCCTAACCTTCGGCTCAATCATGTTTGCAAATATATAAATATATATATATATATATATATATATATATATATATATGTATATCTGATAGAACGAGAGACAGAGTTTGCTTTACAACTGGCCTAACACAAGTTATACTTAATTAAAGGGCATAAAGGAATTTTCAATTTAATAGATATTTACACTATAATTTATTATTATAATATAAGGGCATTACTAACTTTTCACATTCAATTTTAACATTCGTTAGCTCGCTAACGGGTTTAGGGAAGGTCAAAGTAATAATCATTAAACATTATACCCGTGTGTAATTCGACCAAACCTCAAGGGAGGTCAGTGTAAGTGTAACTTACCCAATATCATTGAAGGGAAGGGCAAAATGGTCATTCTCAAAAAATTGGGTAACGGATCTAACGGAAAGAAAACGTCAGGGGTGTCATTGAGCACACGCGCCAAACTTCAGGAGAGATGAAAATAATAAACCTCAAATGCTCTATCCATGTGTAATTTGCCCAAATCTTAATTTACCCTAATTTGTTTACAATACAGTTCACATTAGTTTATCCACCACTTCCATTTAGAATTATAAAATTCTTAAAAAAATATCAGAACTCCTTTTTTTATAGGTAATAATGCAGTGAGCATTATTGTGGGTTTAGTTCAGTTCAGTTCTCTGAAAGTAGTTTTTTTTTTTTTTTTTGATAAGTAAAGATTTATTAGAAAGCACCCAGAAAGAGGGAGGGGCGACCCTTGAACAAAAACCGGTTACAAAGCAAAAGAACCTAAGAAGTCAACCATTTCATCCATGGAGTTACAAGCTCTACCTTGAACCCAAAAAGACAAAGTACAAAGAATTGAGAATTTAAGCATCCCATTAGGGGTCTCTTCATCTTCAAACGTTCTTCGGTTTCGCTCTCTCCACAAGCACCACCACACGCAAAGGGGAGTTGCCTTCCAGAAATTGCGGACATAGGCATCCACAAGACCACCGCTCCATGCTTCCATCAGATCTCTGGTGGAGCTAGGCATGACCCACTGAATCCTGAACAATCCCAAAAGTAAGCTCCAACAGTCTCGGGCCACTGGACAATGGAGGAGGAGATGGTCAACTGTCTCCTCGTTCCGCTTGCACATACAACACCAGTTCACAATGATCTGTTGTCTTATCCTCAAGTTGTCAAGCGTCAAAATCTTTCCATGAACGGAGGTCCATCCAAAGAAGGCCACCCTAGGAGGGGCCTTTGAGCGCCACACAGACTTCCAAGGGAAAGGCATCCCTTCGAATCCAGAAATACTCATATATAATGAGTTTACCTCGAAACCCTTCGGAGAGAGAATCCATATCATTGAGTCTTCCCTTCCACTGTTCACAGCTTGGAGATAGAGCAGCTCCAAGAAGCGAATGGCATCCTCCATTTCCCAGTCCTGAAGGTTTCTCGTGAACCCGACATCCCATATTGTTCTTCCACTATCAAGGTGGTAGCAGGAAGAGACAAAGGTATGGCGATTACGCGAGATTCGATAGAGACTAGGGAAAAGTTGAGCCAAAGGCTTGTCGCTGCACCACCAGTCCTCCCAGAAGCGGATATTTCTTCCACTCCCGATCTTAAATTTGATGAATTTGGAAAACTCTGGCCACCCTTTTCGGATTGACTTCCAGACACCTACCCCTGCGGGAGTCCTAACCTCCCTAGAGCACCACCCTCCGCTCTCTTCCCCATATCTACTCAGGATGAGACGCCTCCATAGCCTCTGCCTTTCTTTCCCAAATCTCCACAGCCACTTCCCAAGGAGCCCCTTATTAAAGGCCCCCAATCTTTTTATACCTAACCCTCCTAGCTTAACTGGCTTGCAAACTTGATTCCAGCTGACCAGGTGGTATTTAAATTCATCTCCAAGGCCCCCCCACAAAAAGTTGCGTTGAAGTCTCTCCAGCCTTTCCATAACTGAGATAGGAATCTGGAAGAGAGAAAGGAAATATGTGGGTAAAGAAGAGAGAGAACTTTTGATCAAAGTGACCCTGCCTCCTTTGGATAAGTACTGTTTCTTCCATCCCGCTAGCCTTTTCTCGAACCTTTCCACTATCGGGTCCCATCCTCCCACCCTTCTGGCAGAATCTCCCAACGGCAGACCCAAATACGTGATTGGGAGAGAGCTTACTCCGCAGTCAAGAATGTCAGCCAGGACCACTAAGTTTGGCACAACTCCCACCGGGACCACAACACTTTTTCCGACATTTATTCGCAGCCCTGAAACTGCCTGGAAGCAGATCAACACACACCTCAAGTATCTCATCTGAGATTCTTCCGCGTCACAAAACACAATAGTATCATCTGCGAATAGCAAATGGGAAATTTCAATCTGGCTAGCGATGTCCCTGCCCATTCTGAATCCCAAAATGAAACCCAGATCAGCAGCTTTTTTCATCAGCCTGCTGAGGCTCTCCATTACAATGAGAAACAGGAGGGGGGATAACGGATCCCCCTGGCGAAGACCCCGAGAGCTATTAAAGAAACCCGCTGGAGATCCATTTATGAGCACTGAGAAACGAACTGTGGATATACAGAACTCAATCCATTTCCTCCATCTTTCCCCAAACCCCATCCTGTCCAGCAAATAAAGCAAGAAGTTCCAATTGACATGATCGAACGCTTTCTCAATGTCTAGCTTGCACAAAATCCCTGGAACCCCGCTTCTCATTCTAGAATCCACACACTCGCTAGCAATAAGAGCAGAGTCTAAAATTTGACGTCCTCCTATGAAGGCACTTTGGGAATCTGAAATTAGGCCATCCATGGCGCCACTCAATCTCGAAGCTAGAACTTTAGCAATAAGTTTGTAGATGCATCCCACCAAACTAATAGGTCTGAAGTCTCGGACATCAGAGGCGCCTCCCTTCTTCGGAATGAGAGCGATGAAGGAGGCATTCAAGCTTTTCTCAAAACGACAATGAGAGTGGAAAGCATGAAAAGTGCCCATCACCTCTCCCTTTACCACCTCCCAATTTTCCAGAAGGAAACAGGATGAGAAGCCATCTGGCCCTGGCGCTTTGTCTGCTTTGCAGCTCTTTAGAGCCGACAGAACCTCCTCCTCACTAAAAGGCCTCTCCAGGCCTTCACGACCCTCCTCTGATATTCTGTCAAACGGAAGCCCGTCAAGCTGAGGCCTTCAGCTAAAATCTTCCGTGTACAATCTCTGATAGAAGGAAGACACCCCTACTCCCACCTCTTCCACTCTGCTAAGAACTTCTCCATCAACAATGATCCTCCCGATGTGGTTATTTCGCCGGTGAGCGTTTGCAAGACGATGAAAGAAGCGCAAGTTTCTGTCTCCTTCTTTCAGCCAAGTGGCCCTGGACTTCTGGCGCCACGAGATCTCCTCTGAAATCGCTATCTCGCAAATCTCAGTCTGACACACCACTCTCCTCCTTCTCCCCTCCTCCCCAAGGCTTCCAGAATCCTCCAAACGGTCCAAATCAGCAATTTCCAACATCATCCTATTTTTCCTCCATTCCAAATTTCCGAACACCTCCTTGTTCCATTTTTTTATGTTTCCTTTAAGAGCACGAAGTTTGGCAGCCAAGACGAAACTTGGGTTGCCAAGCACCGCACATCCCTCCCACCAACCCCGCACTCTTTCCTTAAAGTCCTCAGCCCGTAGCCACATATTTTCAAACTTGAACGGAGTTTTCCTCTGAGTGATGCCCCCACAGTCAATAACAAGTGGAATGTGATCCGAGGTAACTCTAGTCAAAGCTGCTTGCGCCACATCCGGGAATTTCTCCTCCCAATCCCCAGATATAAGGAACCTATCCAGCCGGGACAGGGTGGGGGACTCCCTCCTGCTAGACCAAGTGAAAGTGGCCCCCTCCATGGGCATGTCTATGAGCTGGTGATCATCAATGAATCCTGAGAATTGCTCCATTGATGGAGTCCACGCACCCCTGGAAGATCTCTCTGATGGGTTTCTGATTGCGTTGAAGTCTCCCCCAATACACCAAGGGAGAGGCCATCTCCTCCTCACTGATCCGAGCTCTTCTCACAATAGGTGCCTCTCATTGTCTTCAACTGGGCAGTAGACGCCAGAAAAGGTCCATTTGAAGCCGTCTTCCTCTAAAGAGAAGGTGCAGGAAACTGAAAATCTTCCCACCCAAGCATCCACCTTTGTCACCCACCTTTTATCCCACATCACAAGGACTCCCCCCGAGGAGCCGAAAGCGTCGAGAGCTTCCCACGCCACAAATCTTCCTCCCCACAAGCTTCTGACCACATTATTTGTGATAGAGGCCAGTTTTGTTTCTTGCAAGCAAACCACGTGAGCATTCCACTTCCTCACAGCCATCTTCACCACCTTCCTTTTATCCGGGTTATTAAGACCCCGGACATTCCAAGAGATGATTCGCAGCATCATGAGAAAACAACATGTCTCTCCCCCCCCCCTTCTCCTCATCCCTCTTCCGCCCTCCTTTGATGACCCCGTCTTCCCCTCATAATTCACGTATGAGATTAAGTTTCGAACCTCCCTTTCTCCTCTATCTGCGCCAGCTCTTCTTTTCCCACTGTTTTTCAGGTTTTCATGGAAAAGTTGAAGCATCCCCTCCGCCTGCCCATGGTTATCCTCATGGGACATGCCAAGCATGTGACACACGGTTCCTATATTCTCCTGGATCCAGTCCCCCCCTACTCCTCTACTCTCTGAAAGTAGTTTTGGAGAACTTTGAAGACAGTTTTAGAGAACTCTGAAAACAGAAAATAATTTTCAGAGAACTACAAAAGGATGTTGTCAGAAATTACTTTTTTCAACTCAGTTTTCATAGAACTTTCAGAAAACTGTCAACCAAATAAATTTTTTGATCTGTCTTCTGTTTTTCTTAGTTCTCTAATAACATAAAACTATTCTTAGAAACTGAACCAAACAATTATCATATTTTCTTTATAAAGGTAGACATTATTATAAGTAAATATTCATACCTTTTCACAGATGTTTTTGCAAGACATCCATCGAAGTCGAAAGCAGCAATTTTTCTTGAATCTTGAAGACCATCATCCTACAAAAGTGAAACGTTTTAATAGCATGCTAGCAACATCAGATGCCTGAAAATTGCCTTGTGAATGGCCTTGAACTAACAAGATATGCATGTGTGTATGCATAAGTGACATGACAATACATGTGCAAACATACAAGTATGAATCAACATTACATAGAAGATAGAAAGCCATTAACAACAATAATTTCAGCAGAAGTCTGATACTCTGATATAGTAAGAAACATAACATTAATCAAGAAGCAAAAATCAATGCAGTGAATTAAAAAATAATACAGAGCACTAAAAATAGCAGCAGATGTTTCGTTCATTTGATAAATGTCAAATAATGTACTATTATCATGTACTTAAAAAATAAAAATAAAAATAAATAAATGAATTTTGTACATATAAGAACTTACACGGCAAATACCTGAGATCCTCATTTCTCATATGATTAAAACAGCGACTTACAGCCATTTGCATATAAATGACACTTCTAGACCATGAGTGCACATTACCCTCTAATCTTCATACGAGATTTGCAAAGCAGTACAAACATACTGTTCATAAATAACCCATATCTCACCTGTTCAAGAAATATTATTGTCTGGAATGCCTTCCATTTTGGTAATAGTGTAGCATCCTGAATCAGGAAACAGTTGTATAGAATATGAAGAGATGTTGGTAAGAGATAAAAACATGTGACTAATAGAAGGTTGCGGTGACAACCAAATTTCACAAATATGTAATTATGACAGTCTAAAGATTTTCTCTGACCAAATTGAATTATTCATATTCCAAAGGATGTCGCAATGAAGAAAAAGAAATCTTGAGGATAGGACATACCTTATACTTGTCCTTGATGTCAGAATTGGAAAAGGCTAAATCCAGTTCAGCCACCTCCTTGGGTGGAGACAACTAAGAGTCATTGCATGCAAAATAAAATGATAAATAATTAAATGCCCAACTCAGTGCAAAGGTATGTTAAAACAATGAGAAATAGCATATAACAAAGAGTAATTGTTCGATAATTATAATATACCCAAACCTAAACTATTAGCTCAACTGCAATTCTAGAATTGCATCCACATGGACTTTTTTCACTCCAATAAGTAAACCAATTAGCCAGGAGTCACAGGTCAAAAGAATTGTCAGTACCACTTTAGCAAGGGAGACTTTATAACTAAAAGTGGTTTGTTAGAAGGATCTATTTTGCGTGATTGATAGACAGCCATCAGGCTTAGATAGTAACAAACCAGAGTAAATGCTTGAACCATTAGCAATATCTAAAACAGAAATCAAAATAGTCCTGCACATCCAGGACCCAGAGTAATATCTCACAGCCAATTAAACAGTCCAAGGCTGCTACATTTTATGACTGAATCTATAAGAATAGATATCGAACCAGTTTACAATGACCGTAGAACATTAAAATTTACAAATATTTGTCTCAATATTTATTACATAAAAGATATAGTGAATTTTTTACTAAGCAAATTCTATTCTAAAAGTAAAAAGGAACATCAACCAAAAGGCATTGGAGAACATGGAGAAACTTTAGAATTGTTAATGGTTAAGCCAAAAATACTAGCTCTAGGCATAAATATAGATACCTTTTACAATACCATTACCATTGTGAATGAAATTCATCAAATGTACATATGCATAAAAAATATACGTATATTTTAAAATATATTAAATACAGATATATGTATATATATACACACACAAATATAGGTATGACACTGATTATCATGCATGAAACAACATCAAATGTCATCTACCATATGTATGAAGTATAGTGATCCAAACTTCTCGCATTTGGGTGATCTAATTGAGCTACTTGTGTTTTGAGTTAAATGTAGCCAGTCAAATTGATTCGCACAATTTAACAATATCAATGTTTAAAACAAAATTAATTTAATAATCAACAAAGGAAGCTGCAGAGACTATGATAATATTTCATGGTGTCTTATTCTAGATCAAATTGGAAAAATGAATTCCAAACCTAAGCAGTCATTCGATCAACTTCAGCTAGTAGATACACCACAGAAAGAACTTCAACTGATGACTGTGGCAATTCAGGTGAAAATTACCATGCAAAATCAAAATTAACTACGGAAAGTTTGAAGGAAAAAACCTCATAAAACAGATTGATGCAATCATAGTATCTTGGGAAATAAGAGACCAAAGGCCAGATGGAGGCAGGAAGTTAGAAGTTTGGCCCACACAAAGAATATGGGGACAATTTTTATGCAATCCTAAAGAGACCCTTACTTACCGGGGAAAAAAAATCCTAAAGAGAATCCTAACGAAGTGCTTCAGAATAGACAAGAAGCATTACTTACAAAACAAATGAAGAAATTAAAACTTACAAGTTTAAAAGAAATTTCTCCATTGAAACTTTATCTCTCTTGAGGGTTCACACTTTCTGCAGGAGATATGATTAAAGTAACTATGTATGATGAAATTTAAAAAGAGGTCCCTATATGTCTTACAAACACATTCTAATGAAGCATGTTTCCAGGGGCAAGAGTTTCTTGCAACACTTGTTGCAACTATACTAGCATGTTGATGTAGAAATTTAGAGATTTCATTTGAGGATCCATTTGTTATATTCTCATGAAATTTATTTCATATAAAAATAAGATGCATGTGTGATTGAAGAACAAATGTCATGCAGTAATTATTAAGCAAAGATGCATTGACCTACCTTTATTTTCTTTGAATTTCTTTCCTCTGTCTCACTTACTTCGTCTTTATCTTTTTGAAGAACCTGAAAATAATAAATGTTAAGACATGACAAAGAGGTCCCTTATGTCTTTCAAACACATTCTAATGAAGCAGCTTTCCAGGGATAAGAGTAACTATACTAGCATGTTGATGTAAAAACTTAGAGATTTCATTTGAGGATCCATCTGTTATATTCTCATTAAATTTATTTTCTGTTATTAAATTGTAAAGTAACCATATTAACAATAAGATACATGTGTGATTGAAGAACAAATGTCATGCAGTAATTATTAAGCAAAGATGCATCCACCTACCTTTCTTTTCTTTGAATTTCTTTCCTCTGTCTCACTTACTTCGTCTTTATCTTTTTGAAGAACCTGAAAATAATAAATGTTAATACATGACCAAGACAGATATATTTACAGTATATAGAAGTGATAACCAATAACTAAGTTTGTTTACCCTCAAACTCTTATGCTCCTTTTGGTAAGAATGAGGGAAGAGGGATGGAGGGAGGATTGGAAGGAAGGGACAAGCTTCTTTGGTTTGGTAGAGAAGAGACAAGGAAGGAAGGGAAAAGATGATGGACGAGCCATCCTTTCCGTTTGGTAGAAAGGATGGAAAATTGGATAGAAGGGAGAGGGGGAGGGATAAATGAGGCATCCATTGGGAAGGGATGATGTTCATCCCTCCTTTTGTTTGGTTGGATGGAAAATAAGTAAATAGATGTTATTATTATTATATTAATATACCGTTAAATATATAAATTAAAACATTAAAATGAGGGTAAGGATTTCTTTTCAAATTTATCTAACTAACTCTTCTCTTCTTCCTCCCACTTTTGGATGGAAGCAAAATAGTGGGCCAGGAGGGATGACTCATCCCTCCAGCTCTCCCTCCTACTCCTACTCCTACCAAATGATGCAGCCTTGTTCCATCCCTACTTTCTTCCCTCATCCTTCCCTCCTACCAAACGAAGAATTAACAGAAAGAATGAAGGAAGAGAAGCAAAGCTATTATATAAATTGTAATCTGACAATTCTACCCTTCATAATTATTAGAGATAAACTAAAATTTGTGTATTAGTTCATATTACGAGAGTATATTGGTAAAAAAATATAAAATCTATACTTCCCTTCTAACCAAAATAAAGAAACGTGTAACCTCATCCATCCTTTCTGCTATCCCTTCCATTCAACCAAACAAAACATTGTATGGAAAATGTGGAATCTATTTAACAGTTGTCTGTCAAAACATTGTGCATGTGTCAAATTTGTTATCCCTTCACAATGGGTAGCAAAAATTGCATAAATTCAGGCGTTTAACTTATACCTTATCCGACGGATCACTTTCTTCGAGCAATTTCTTCAAGGTCTCCTTGTCACCACTCTGTAAAATTACAAACAATTGACCACTGTTCAAACAAACTATCAAACTCAAAGGTCTAAACCCAAAACCTAATACCACATATAATCAAACCTTCAGGGATGAGAACCCCTTGATTGCCTCGGCCGAAGAAATAGACTCCGACTTCATCTGAAAGCAGCCCGGGTGGTGCCATTTGGTAATGTCGAACCCTCGCGAGTCTCTACTCACTAAACCCAATCGTAGATCCTTCGCAGCGATGGTCTTCGAGCATTTCTTGCACGAAGACCGATTGGTCTTCGCATATTCCACAATGAGCTTTGAAGACGCCATCGAAGAAGTGAGTAGTATGAAACTAGGGTTTTTTGGAAAGAATATTATGCTGGAACTACTATAGTTACGGGAGAGATAACAGAGATTGGAGATGGTCAGCATAAAGAAAGCATGATCTCGAAGAGGATTTCTAGGGTTTATGGGTTGAAACGAGCTAAGCCAGGGCTAACAAGTTCCCGCCATTTTGATGCAGTAGAGGTGGAGTTGTAACCTTTAAACAGTTATTGTTGTGCTCTTTTATGCTTTTATTTAGCCTGCATTTCTAATTTATATTTATTTATTATTTTGTTTTATTTTTTAAAACAAGGAACCCCGTAAGGCTATATTTGGTACTAGAGAAAGGAAAAGAAAAGATAACATTAATTATGAGGGAAAAGAAAAAGAAGGGAAGGATAGTATTAACCTATTATTGTATTTGGTTTGTTAATGAAAGAAAGGAAAGGATAGTAATATATTTGAAAAAAGAAATAATTGGAAACTATTTTAATAAATTTATTACTATACCCTTTTATATTTTAAAAGATAAATTTATAGATTAAGAATAGAATTGTTGAGCATGACACCATCGATAGTTAAACATACAACATGAAAATTTAAAGCATAAGACATAAAAATGCTCAGATTTTAGCCTCTATTTCATATCCTATGAAAACAGAACATGTTATGGACAATCAAAACTGTAGGGCTCTGTAGCCCTAAAATCAATCCAACGACACTCAGATCAATTTCAATCATTTTCAATATTATGATTTCTATTATTAAGCACTATAATTAGCATGCTTTGTTGCTCCATTTAGAGGTGTTCCTTGATCACAATGTTGTACTACAAAATCATACTATAAAACAGGTCCCTGACTTTTGAAATACTACTAAATAAATTTTAAAATTCAGTAACCCCAGATAATATTCTTTAAACTTTAGCTGCTTAAACTTCAGCCACATATTAAAAGAAGAAAAAAGTGTGTGAGAAGGAGAGAAGAAGCAGGTGACAAATTAACATTTCTTCTTTTCGTTTTTTTTGGAATTAATTAGAAACCAAATATAGTTCCCGATAGGTGTAAGTAATGCATGCCAAGTAGCATTACAAACTTTTCCCATGTACCTACATACTCCATTTTCCAAACTGATATGTATGTGTGTGTATATATATATATATAATACCAATGATGGATAGATAATTTTTTCAAGATATTCTCTTTTACTATGTAAGAGATGCTTAGTGAGGTAGCATCTTCCTCTTGTTATATACATACCTAGCACTTATAAGGGTCAATTTGGGTATAAAGAAATATTATCACAAGATTGCAGCTTTCCGTCTGTTTCCGTCCAAATTTGAGAGGGTTAGAAAACCACTGTTCATATCAGCTGTAACCTTCCAAATCCTTCCAACCCCTTTCTTTTTTTTCCAATATTTTATGCCAAACACAATTTTTCATCTCCCTCCCTTACCTTTCTTTTCTTTTCCTTCCCTTTATTTCCAACCAAACTAACCAAGATGAGATTGACGCATTTGAATTAAAAAAAAACTTTAATTTCAATTTCAAGACACCCATAAGTGTTTTTAAATGCAACATAGATGAATTTTTTTCACATAAAACTGTGAATTTTGTTCACATAAAGCCTTATTTGTAAAAAAATAATAATAATATTTACCTAGCCCCTGAGTAAGAAATCCCTACAATTTGATAGTTGGCCTAATAAAAATACATCAAGTGTTTCAAATTTTATAAAATTAAAAATATAACATAAATAGAATCAAAACTAAATTAACTTGAAAATTACTTATAAGTCCTACTTTTAAATGGTAAGGACCAATAAGTTCTGAAAAAAATTCATAAGGACAAATAAGTCCTACTTTTAAAAAATATTTTCAAATAAATTCAAATTCTATAAATAATGAATATTTTTTTAGTATTGCCCTTTATTTTTAAATTTTAATTAGTGCATTTTTTCACTAAAATACAAATTATTTCTCTACTTCCAATATTTTGTAACAATATTTTGTAACAAATACATATTTTAAGAAAATATTAATTGTTACCAAAATTAATAATCCTAAAACATTTAACAAACTATTTCAAATTCACTTTGAGTAAATAATCACAACATGTTAAAATACAATAAAATTATTTTCATGAATTACATTTATGAATAGATGTTATTCGTGATAATCAGGTTCTCAACAAATTTACTTCTAAATGATGAACAGTCAAATTCAGACCATAAAAAATAAAAGAGCAAATTATTCTGACCTCTCATAAGGTTTGCCTTTATTACCCACAAATTAAACTTTCTAAAAAAATTCAGTTAACCTCCCTTGAGGTTTCATAAATTAAAATTTCAAAACTACCCTTCCTATAATAAACATTACTCATTCGAGTCATTTTGCACAGTTTTATTAACATTTAATTAAAACTAACTCAATATTTAAACATATACATATAACTTTCATATATATACAATTATTATTACATATATACATGTACAGCTAGGGGTGCACACGGTACGGTTTCACACGGTTCTTGGTGGAACCGGAACCGTTACCAACGGTTCCTGATTTTCAGAACCGGAACCGGAACCGTTAGGGGTTGAAACCGTGAGGAACCGAACCGTGGTTCTCGATTCGGTTCCGGTTCCGAACCGCGGTTCCTTGGGATTTTTTTTTTTTTTAATGAAGCTTGAAAATACAAAATATATATATATATTCATTAAATAAATGTGAAACCTACAATCTAAAAATGGCACCCTATATATATATAATTATTATATTATATTATAAATATATATACATTACATATAATAATTATATATAATGTATATATATTATATATAATAATTATATTATCATATATTATTTATAATAATTATATTATAATATAATTATTATATGTAATGTATATATAGTTATTATATTATATATATATATACACATATTTAATATAAAACGGTTCCGGTTCCAAGGAACCGTTACCCCCAACGGTTCCGGTTCTGGTACGGTTCTACTGGTTCTGGAACCGGAACCGGAACCGTTGGTAACGGTTCCTAATTTTAGGAACCGGAACCGTAGCGCCACGGTTCGGTACGGTTCCCCTCGGTTCCGGTTCCAGTTCCGACGGTTCTTTGTGCACCCCTATGTACAGCCCCTAACTCTCTCTGTCGTCGCCGACACCACCATCTCTTCCACCGCCGACAACACCTCTTCCTCCCATCACTGGCACCGACACCGAAACCCCTCATCCCACAGGTAGCACCAAAATATTATTTTATTTTTTTCGAAAGTAAAAATAATGATTATTAACACTTGAGAGCATATAATAGATAGTAAATTAATTTTTTCCTGTTGTTTTAAGTTTTTTAATTTTTTTATTTTATTTTTAATTCATTTATTGGTATAAAAAGAATTTAGCATATATAATTCAATGATTTTGCAAATCTTAAGATATTAAAATATATCATTCAATTAATAAATTGTGTAAAATGAGTAATGTTTATTATAAGAAGGGTAATTTTGAAATTTTAATTTATGAATTAATGATATGGGTGGACAGAGTTATGTTAATGAAACCTTAGAAGAAGTTGACTCTATTTTTTTAAAAAAATTTAATTCGTGGATAATAAATTACCTACCGTTAAAAAGTAGTTTGTATCAAAATCGTTAATGTTACCTAACCGACTATTCTAGCTGTACCCATGTATCCCAATTGTGCTAAGTGATTATTGCTCCAATATTTTATACTTAATTAGTTTTAATTTTCCTCTTAACATTTCTTTAAGAAAATCTCAAGAATAAAAAAAAAAAAAAAAGCTCTATAAATTTGAAACAATATTATCTAAAAAAGTTATCAAATTATCTTACTAAATCAAATATGACGTAAATATGAAATAAAACATTTTTTCTTAAAGTATTTATTTTTATTAAAATTTGTTTAGCAACATACATATATGCGAAAAGGGTAAAAGAGGAATTGTATTAATTATAAAACTTTGTTGAATTTTTTTTATAAAAAATAGGACTTCATTTTCCTAATAAATATTTTTTAAGACTTATTTGTCTTTAAATTACAAAAGTATAACTAAATTGTAATTTTTCCTTTTTAATAGAGCTATCTCTCCATATCACTTTCATCAATAGGAGAGAGTTCCTCTTCCAAGGTTTCTATAACAATTGGTCAGTTCATGAATCAAAAAAATATATATATACTTGCACACACACACACACACACACACACACACACACACACACACACACACACACATATATATATATATATATATTTGTACAAAATTAACTATAAAATTTATTATTGGCTATATAAATATATATACATATACGTATATATATACACATATGTTAAGATTTGTTCTTCCTAAAACGATACCTTTTGAAAAAATATCTTTGTAAAACTATTCATTGTTTCTCTTCTTCCGATCCAAAAGAGGCTTTATAAACATATACATATATATATATATGTAATATAAATTTTGTTCCTTGCTAATAAATATATATACACAGACACGGTCATTTATAAAAACGGATTAAATTTATTTTCATCCATTTTGCTCACATACCCGGTCAGTAGAGACTTCCGGTAGGCAATTCTCGTCCTTGTAAAGATTTATGCTAGAAGATTAACTATAGAGGTGTTGTAAGTGGGTTCACCCACGTGACTTCTTATGACAAGATATTACCTATCTAAATATCTCTCCACCCCACCTCATTTCATTTGCTATATATATGAGCATCAGATCATATATAAAGGGTGATTTTTCTTTTGATAGAAACTTTTCTCTCTCTCACTGTTATCTCTCTTTCTCTCTCTCGGATCTCTACTCTCGCCTTCTCTCTTTCTTCTCAATCTTCTTCTCTCTTTCTGTTATACACACTGCCACATATATATATATATATATACATATACATATATATATTACTTTTACAACACGTTATCAGCACGAGGTTCTGACCATCCGAGAAGACAAGTAAAAGCACGAGATTCTGACTAACGAAGAAGACAAGTAAAAGGTACGAAAATTATTTTATGTCATTTCAATTGATAAATATATCTATACACATATCTATATATATATAGATAAATATATAATATATCTATTGGTGCATATGTGTGTGTGTATATATATATATATATATATATATACCCATACATATAATCTATATATTTATATAGATATATCTATATATACATATAAATATATAATATATATGTATATATAAAGTCTTTCCCGATTGCGAAGTGACATGTTCATATTTATATTATTATGTCAATATAAAGTCCTTCCCGATTGCGAAGTGACATGTTCATATTTATATTATTTTATTATGTCAATATACTTACATATAAAATTTCGAGTATCTTACAATAAAAGACTCATTCACACTATGAAAAATTTGAAGGATAGGTTCGAATAAAAGAACTATAAATTTGTCAAGAGCTTGAGACAACTGGTCAAAATTGAAGTTGTCTGATTATAAATCGGTAATAGAATATAATTCATCTCTATTCCGAATTAGCTCCCAAATGAATTTATATGGAAAGCCTAAAAATGATGTGGATATGTTAGAAAAAATATTTACCACATTTCATTCCTTGAACTAGCTCCTCTAGCAGCAGTATCGAGAAAGATATTTTACAAGATATTCTGAGTTGATATCTTGCTTATTAGTAGCTGAACAAAATAATGAGCTCTTATTAGAAAATCACATATCCCGTCCGACCACATCAGCTTCATTCAGCATCCTTTAATGGTCGTGGACGTGGAAGTGGTCGTGGACGTAGACACGACAGAAATAATAAATATGGTGGTTATCTTTCATTTGAGTTTTCTAGTAGGAACTACACACCATATTATCATGAAGGAAATACAAGTGGGGCAAAGCAAGAAAAATTGAAAGGTGTGCTGAATGCAACCTCTAAACAATATGAAAATACTTGCTTTCGCTGTGGTATGGAAGGGCATTGGTCACAGACCTGCCGAAACGCCCAAACACTTCATTGAGTTATATCAAGCTTCAAATCAAAGGAATAGGGAAGGAAAAGGAGATTGAAACAAATGCTATCAAAATTATGAACTGATAGTCATCAATCATCTTGATATTTCAGATATCTATAAAGACCTCCCTGAAATAAATAAATCAGTTGACTGATGATGAAAATGTTCACATCAATTTGATATCATTTCCTTTGATTTTTATTAGTATATTATTACAAGTTTTGTTTGTAATTACACTTTTATTAATGTAATGAAGATATATGTTTGGTAGATAGTGCAACGACACATACTATCTTGAGAGATAGAAAATATTTTTCCTGTATAACATTAGTTGAAGCTAATATTAATACCATATTAGGTTCCATAGACCTGATTGATGGTTCTGGAAGGGCTAATATTGTGTTACCATGTGGAACACAATTGCATATTGATGATGCTCTCTACTCAACCAGACCCAAGAGAAATCTGGTGAGTTTTAAAGATATACGTCATAACGAATATCATATTGAGACAATAAATAAAGGGAGTATGGAATATCTATGCATTACATCAACTATTTCATGTTGGAAGCATGTTTTAGAAAAACTCCCTGCTTTCTATTCTGGGTTATATTTTATGAAAATAAGAGCAATTGAATCACATGTAGTGATGCACCAGAAATGCTCTGACCCAAAGAATTTTATATTATGGCATAATCGCCTTGGTCATCCTGGGTCAACAATGATGCGCTGAATTATTGAAAATTCAAATAGACATCCATTAAAGAATCAAAAAATTCTTTTAACAAGTGATTATACATGCACTACATGCTCACAAGGAAAGTTGATTGTGAGGCCATCTCATTCAAAAGTTGTTGTTGAATCTCCTGATTTTTTACAAATGATCCACGGAGATATATGTGAACCTATTCACCCATCATGTGGACTTTTTCGTTATTTTATGGTTTTAATTGATGCCTCAACTAGATGGTCCCATGTATGTTTACTTTCTACTCGAAATGTAGCATTTGCTAGACTTTTGGCCTAAACAATTCGTTTAAGAGCACAATTCCCGGATTATTCAATCAAGGCAATTCGTCTTGATAATGTCGGAGAATTTACATCTAAAACGTTCAATGACTATTGCATGTCTATTGGCACTGATGTTTAACACCCTGTTGCACACACTCATACTCAAAATGGTCTAGTAGAGTCTTTTATAAAACGTCTTTAATTGATTGCTAGACCATTACTTATGAAAACAAAACTCCCTGTGTCAGCCTGGGGACATGCCATATTGCATGCAACATCATTAGTTCGTATTAGATCAACTGCTTACCATAGTTTTTCAGCTCTATAACTTATGGTTGGTCAACAACCAAATATCTCTCATTTACAAGTTTTTGGTTGTTCTGTCTTTGTGCCTATTGCACCACGACAACGAACAAAAATTGGCCCTCAACGTAGACTTGGAATTTATGTAGGTTTTGACTCTCCATCTATCATTAGATATCTTGAACCTATGATAGGAGATTTGTTTAAAGCAAGATTTGTTGATTGTCATTTTGATGAGGTGGTATTCCTACCATTAGGGAGAGAAATAACACAGCCTGAACAACAACATGAGATTACTTGGAATGCTACGGCATTATCACATTTTGATACCCCTACAAGTCAAAGAGAACTTGAAGTTAAGAGAATCATTCATTTGCAAAGTATTGCAAATCAATTGCCAAATGCATTTACTGATACAAGTAAAGTGATACAATCTCATATCCCTGCTGCCAATTTCCCAGCACAAATAGATGTCACTGTTGGACAATCTATAAGTATTGCAGCAGATGCATCTAAAACACGCCTGAAGCGTGGGAGACCCATTGGTGCAAAAGATACTGTTCCTCGAAAAAGGAAAGTACAAGAGAAAGTAGATAAAGAAGATGACACTCCTGAGAAGGCCATACTTACAAAGGGAGCAAAAATAGCCCCTGAAGAAATGATAGCCCTTGATGAGGCACAAAAAGAGGTAGTTGTACCTGAAAATGATGAGATCTCAATAAATTATACAAAGAGATGGAATAGAAATGATGTTCTTGTCGACAACATATTCTCTTTTGCAGTTGCTCTTGATATTGCAAGAGATAATAAGGATCCAGAACCTCAATACGTTGACGAATGTCGACGCAGAAGTGATTGGCCAAAATGGAAAGAGGCAATACATGCAGAATTAACTTCACTGGCAAAACGTGAAGTATTTGGATCAATAATCCAGACACCTAAAGGTGTTAAGCCTATAGGGTACAAATGGGTATTTGTACGGAAAAGAAATGAGAAAAATAAAATTATGAGATACAAAGCCCGCTTAGTGGCACAAGGTTTCTCACAAAGGCCTGGTATTGATTATGAGGAGACATATTCTCCGGTAATGGATGCAATTACATTTCGATTCCTGATTAATTTGGCAGTCACAGAAAGGCTGAATATGCATCTAATGAACGTGGTTACAGCATATTTTTATGGATCACTTGATAGTGATATTTATATGAAGATCCCTGAAGGGTTTCAAATGCCTGAAGCAATCGCTTTAAAACCACGGTCGATGTATTCAATCAAGTTACAACGATCGTTGTACGGATTAAAGCAGTCTGGACGCATGTGGTACAATCGCCTTAGCGAGTACTTAATCAAAGAAGGATATGTAAATAATTCAATATGTCCATGCGTTTTCATTAAAAAATCAGGATTTGGATTTGCAATTATAGTAGTATATGTTGATGATTTAAACCTTGTGGGAACTCCTGATGAGCTCATCGCGGCTGCTGATTATTTAAAGAAAGAATTCGAAATGAAAGAGTTTGGAAAGACGAGATTTTGCCTCGGATTACAAATTGAGCATTTACCAAGCGAAATTCTTATCCATCAATCAACATATATAGAAAAAGTTTTCAAGCGATTTTATATGGATAAAGCTCATCCATTAAGTTCTCCAATGGTCGTCCGATCGCTTGATGTGAAGAAAGATCCATTTCGTCCTCGAGAAGATAATGAAGAATTGCTTGGTCCGAAAATTCCATATTTGAGTGCTATTGGTACACTGATGTACCTTACAAATTGCACAAGACCGGACATAGCTTTTTCAGTCAACTTACTGGCACGGTACAGTTCGGCACCAACCCGCAGACATTGGAATGATGTCAAACATATAATGAGATATCTTCGTGGGACCACTGATATGGGATTGTTTTATTCAAATAAATCAAAATCCCAGTTAGTTGGATATACAGATGCAGGTTATCTCTCTGATCCACATAAAGCTCGATCACAAACAGGATATGTATTTACTTGTGGTGACACTGCTATATCATGAAAATCCATGAAACAGACAATGACAGCAACCTCTTCAAATCATTCTGAAATACTCGCAATTCATGAAGCGAGCCAAGAGTGTGTCTGGCTAAGATCAATGATACAACATATTCGAGAAAACTGTGGACTCTCCTCAATAAATAATATCCCAACGATATTATATGAAGATAATGCTACATGTCTTGCTCAAGTCAAATGAGGCTATATCAAAGGAGACAGAACCAAGCACATCTCACCAAAATTCTTCTATACTCACGAGCTTCAGAAAAATGGTGATATTGATGTCCAACAAATTCGTTTGTGTGATAATTTGGCAGACCTGTTCACTAAAGCTCTGCCTACCACGACATTCAAGAAATTGATTCACAATATTAGGATGCGGCAACTCAAAGATTTTTCATACTGATGAGGGGGAGAATTTGTTTGAAAAGGTATTAGCATACTGCACTTTTTTTTCTTCGATCAGGTTTTATCCCACTGAATTTTTCTGACAAGGTTTTAATGAGGCAGTTCTTGTTTATGCAATACCATTTGTTTTAAGTACACAAGAATTTTGTACTTTTTATAATGTCATGAACCCAAGGGGGAGTGTTGTAAGTGGGTTCACCCACGTGACTTCTTATGACAAGATATTACCTATCTAAATATCTCTCCACCCCACCTCCTTTCATTTGCTATATATATGAGCATCAGATCATATATAAAGGGTGATTTTTCTTTTGACAGAAACTTTTCTCTCTCTCACTGTTATCTCTCTTTCTCTCTCTCGGATCTCTACTCTCGCCTTCTCTCTTTCTTCTAAATCTTCTTCTCTCTTTCTGTTATACACACTACCACATATATATATATACATATACATATACATATATATATACTACTTTTACAACAAGAGGTTATTTATCTGTTTGTTAAGGTAACTCCATTGGAGGAGTGTAAAAGTAACAAAAGATTTACACATTATTTTTATAAATTTAGAGAGGACTATCAAGTTCCAAATGACATGATTTGGTGGATCTTATGGAAAAAAATACATTTCTTTAAAACTTATAGAACTTATTTAAGATACTTATAAAAATTCTAAAAATAAGTTTGTATGAATGTGGACGGACAGTTGATTTTCTCGTAAAAGACCGATTACACCAAATTTTGGCACTAAGTTCATTTATATTTATGATAATCATTGTAAAATAACGAAATACTTGTAAGGAGACCTTACATAATGTATGTTATTCGAGAATAATTATAAGGAAACCTTAGCAATAAAATTAGAAGCTTGGAGAAACTCTAAAATCAAAAAGCTTAAAATTTAGTAAAACTAAAATGGAACACATAGGAATGGAAATTTAGTAGTAATATGAGACATGATAATATAGTAATAAAGATTCGAGATCAAAGCATTACTCAAAGTAATTATTTTTGATACTTAATATCAATTGTACAAAGAGATGGAGAGAGTGGGGTGCTATATGATAAGCGATGGACAATTATTAGATCGGCTGTGTATATGGTGTGGAATATTGGGTTCTAAAAAAGAAACATGAACAACACAATCATATGACAAAAATGAGATATGATTAATAATCAAAAGATGATGCTAGTTAGCGAGAAAATAAGAAATAGTAGATTTAAGTGGTACGAGTATAGTCAACGCCGACCTATAGATCTACCCATGATGAAAAGGATATTGATTTGAGGTAAGAGATAAAGAGATCGACAAAAACTAACATGAAATGAAACCCTAATGTTGCGTTTGGTACGCATGAATGAAATTGAATGTCCATTCAAAGCATTCATTTGCTTGGTATGAATTTTAAGGTAAGAATGACTATTACCTTTGAATGAAAATACATCCTATAGTTAAACTAATGGAATGGGCATTCCATTTCTAGTAAGATTAAAAAAAAAAATCATATTTCCAAAAAATCCTTCACCTCCACCACTTCCACCACTATACTAACTCTACCACCACCACAACCACTACCACAGGCTCCACCGCCACCGCCGCCTTCCTCCACCACACCACCACCTCTATATCACCACCTTCTTCCACCACCACCATTGCCGCCACATCGCATCGCCACCACCTTCACCGTCACCACTATCACATCGCATCGGCAACACCTCCACTGCCACCTTCTTCCACCACCACCATCTCCACCGCCACCCCCACCACACCACCTCCACATCGCTGCCACCTTCCTCCATCACCTCCACCGCCACCCCCCACCACTTCTAGATTGTCACCTCCCTCCACCACCACACATTTGTTAGTTTTATTTATTTGTCATTATGAGAGGTATTTTGGAGAATTTGATTTAAAATTTATTTAATTCTTACCTCATTTCATATTTGCAACCAAACAATATAACGAGAGACCATTCCATTCCTAGCTGCATTTGATTTCATTATTGCGTACCAAATGTAGCATAAAGGGTTGTCTTAGGTGGTGAAATCACTTGATCTTGGTGTCTTGTAAAACATGATGTGAGGTTCGATTCTTCTTGAATGCAAACAATTTATTGAGGCCACTACTTTCATGTTTCACAACTGGTGCAAAAAATCCCCCAAAACTATAGTTTGTATACAAAACTCCTTGAACTATCACATTTTGTTGCAAAATGCCCCCATGTCTAATTATTTTTCATTAAATGACTATAAGGCCATTTATTATTGAATTACACTTAACCCATTTTTCTTATTAAAATAAATTATGAAGAAAACATAATATTTTGATGACATATTGTTCATTAATTTTGCATAAATTTACCTTTGATTATTGAAAATAAATTTAAAAAAAAAATATTAAGTAAGATTTTTAAATAAAATTTAAGTAATTTCTTAAATTTTCATGAATATACTGCTTGAAAAAATGTATTTTTTGTTTAAGTAATTTCTTAATTTTTTATGAATATATTGTATGAAAAAAGTATTTTTTTATTATATAAAAGTTTAAACTAAATATAATAAGAATATTAAATTTTACTAATAAGTTAATTATTTTAAAAAAATGGCTAACTTTAGTAGTAACTATAGTTCTGTGTATTTTTTTCCATTATAATAATAAAGTAATATCAATTATAAAATTAAGATAAATAGTATAATTAATATTTTTATAAGAGAAAAGATAATTAAAATTATTTAAAAATAAATAACAAATTTAATAAGAAATGGTCAAATTATTTTTTGTGATAAATATGTACTTAATTTGAGCAAATCATTAGTTTAGCGGTTATTTGTAAAAGAGGGATTTTTTTTTTGGATTTTACCCTTTCTAAAATTGGAATAACTCAAGGAGATCATTTTATTTTAGGACACGTCTTTTGCATTGCCATGTACCAGTTTTACAACTTCTGTTCATAGACTCCGTGAGAAGAAGCACTTCCAGTTTCGGAACCCTAGATTTTCCTCAATCAGTACCACCGTCTTCCAATGGATCCATATGAACAGAGATTGAGAGATGAGGTCCTCTACTTACACTCTCTCTGGCACCAAGGACCGCCGAGGAACCCTAACCCTAACCCTAACCCTAATCCCATCCACAATTTATCAAGACACCAGCTTCAACCCATCAATCCCACAAATTTTAAGAAAATCGGTCCCACAAGATCCAAGAAAAAGCCTCTGGAATCTGATCCGCCACCAGTTTCCGACGTGGAATGGCCTTGCGAATTGCCGGCAACTAGCCCGCAGGGAGCCAAGTCCGTCTGGCCCGATTTGAAGCCCCACCCGACTGCCTCGACCCGGTTACCCTCCGCCGAAGAACAAGCCAAGTTCACTGCAAATCAAGTCCAGCAAAAAGGTTTGAAGATTACCCAAGAGTTTTTCGCGAACAACGTGGACAGTGACAATGACAGTGGTGAAGATATGGAAGATGAAGACGATGTAGCTGACGATGACTGTGAAGAGTACAGGTTTTTCTTAAAGGTATTTAAGGACGACGATGAATTGAGAGGTTACTATGAGAAGAACTACGAAAGTGGTGATTTTTGTTGTTTGGTATGTGGTGGGGTTGGAAAAAAGGTGGGTAAGAGGTTCAAGAACTGCGTTGCGCTTGTTCAGCATTCAATTTCAATAGCGAAAACGAAGAGGAAAAGGGCACATAGATCTTACGGGCAGGTTATATGTAAAGTTCTTGGTTGGGATGTGAATCGGCTTCCCACCATTGTTTTGTCCTCGGGCGATCCACTCGGTCACACTCTGCCTAAAGCACGGGAGTCTTGGGTAATATTCATTACAACTCGTCCATATATATATATAATTACATTTGAAATTTATGTAGTGGGTTGGGTTTAAAAGTTACAGGGGAATGTTGGTGCTGGTACGGACCATTCTGATATGCGCAAGAAAGATTCGAGTTTGCAGAATGACAATAATGGCGAATTGATTCTGAAGGAGGTTTCTGATGTTTCTCAGAAGGAAGTTGGCACGTCCAATGTTGCTAATGATGAATTGAGGGCCTGCAAGGTTAGTTAATTTTTTTAAATGACTTTTAAGAATAAGTATTTGTGTGTGTATAGCTTTTCATAGATTTGTGAAACTGGAAGAGGGTTTGGACATTGTATATGGCTATATGCATGAATTGACTCTAACTATTGTGCATTATGGAATTCTTCGAAGATTGCTGATGCCGGTAAATATATTGAAGATTTTGACTAGGGGGTCTTGGAGTGTGATGGAGGGGAATACAGAGGGAGTAGTTAATTGATTAGCTAACAATGTGTAATAATAAACAATTGTTTGAGAAACTGACTATGTTTGATGGTGGATAATTGACGATTCTTATACATTTTTACTAATTTTCTTTCCCATTCCGTGAACCATTTGAAAACATTACTACTATTTTAGAAGTGTATGGCATGTTTTTGGCAATTGAAAATTCCTGGCATTATTCATGCGTACAATGTAGTTAATTCGGGTTGTATGAAGTGAGCTAATTATCTGGCAATATGTAAGGCCATATTTATTCAACTTCAAATGCTAGCTCCTATAGGAGCCGCCGGCCATTGTTTGGTGCAGCAGTAAACATTTGAACTGCCAAGTGAGAACATGGGTTCGAGTTTGAAAGCAATTACTTTGCGCAAATAAGGCCAAGGATTTGGTTTAACCAGTCACAACACCCTCGATTAACAGGGCCGATACGAGTAGTAGCCTTCAGAATGCTAGCTCCTGTAACTACCCGCTCTCATATTAAATTTTTTAGCTCGGTTTGAATTCAGGCTTACAACTCAAGCTTACATTTTGGGTTGCAACACTGATTTTTCATATAATTATTCTATATCACACTAACTTCATGCAACTTGCAGTTTACATTCTCACTCTTGTATGTGCTTGGAATGCAAAAGATGAACAACTTTAACTTTTTAACGACTGAAGTAATTGAAGATATTGGCTAGTATATCTTATCCTAATAACAAATGAACCATCGATCAGACCAATCTGACCATAATTTGAAATATATATATATAGTTTATTTAATATAAAAAAAACATATAAAAATTGAATTAAATTTGGGTTCAGGTTGTTGGCACCTCAACCAGAGCTCATCCCTAATTAATTTCGGGTTGAAAATTTCAACACAGGCTCACCCCAATTAGGTTGGGTTCGGGTTGGCCCAACCAAGTTGCAAGCCTAATACTAGGTCCATTTTTTCTTTTCGATACGTTATTTGCTTCTTGTTTCTCTCTCTTCCTGATACATTCAAGATAATTTTCAGTTGTGGTAACCTTGTCATGTCAATGATGTCATGTATATGGCACTAGGAGCAAATACGTACCAGCTGGTTTTGAGCTATTTTGCTGAATTGAGAAGTACTTTAGGACCCTCGTTTTACACCTTGCTATGTACACGAAAAGATTCAGGTTAAATCTCCTTTCCTTGACAAGAAATTATGTGCCTGAGAGAGCCTTTTTGATTGTGCAAGTTATGGAGATGAACTAGTGTCTAGTATTTACAATTGATAAAATATATTTTCTTACAGTAAAAAAAAATGTCTTAGTGCAGGAACCTGTTGAGGCAGATGGTGTTGGAAGTGCTGGAAATGAAATGAAAAAGAATGTCAAGGATATTGTAGTTTTTGATGGTGAAAGGGAGATAATGAAAATCAGAATTGACAATGAAGTAGTGGAGGTGGTGGCAATGAATACAAATGAAACGAAGGATTGGAAGGTAAGATGATTTTTATCGCCTGCAGATCATTGATTGCTTGGTTGAAATCCTGACCGACTGATATTACATATCCCATTATTTGATGCTTGTGTTTTATGCACATGTAATTGCAGGTGTCTTTGAAGGAAGACGGGGATTCAATTGTAATTGATGAATGATGATTTAGAGGAAAGGATTGGTGTTTCTGTTAGGAAGAAAAATAATTAAGGGGATTGGTGGAACATATTTGCGAGGACTGTGCTGTAAGAACAGCAATGGAAAGCTAGAATACGAAGTTAAATTATTATGTTGAGGTTACTGCCTTGTTATTGTTACTAGAAAGTGTTCAATTAGCATATCCTTCAACTAATTGATAAATTTGACATGGATGCTGTACGAACTTGGATCAAAATTTACCATATCCTTTTACTAACTGATAAATGTGACCTTATACCGTACCTTGGGCAAGTAATTCTCCACTTGCTTCCTGTGAATTGAATCAATATAATCGTACGATTCCCCTTTATTCATCATAAATAAGGGAAAGGGAAAGGGAAAGGGAAAGGGAAAGACAAGCTCTGGATGATTTATATTGATTCCAGATTCTTGAAGGATATATTGATTCCAGATTCCTGAAGGATATATTGATTCCCGCTAATCTGGAATCTCTTTAACACAAGCTATCCGTCTGTGCAGGCTCGAACGGCACAATGCTCTTGGGGGTAGATAAAATAAAAATTGTAAATTACCCTAACCTCAGCTTTATAACCTCTGTTCCTTTCAGTTTAAAGTTTAACCAAAAGTAACTGATACTCTTCTCCTAGGACGTGGACATTTTACGAAGGTGTGTGTTAGTATTCGGGTTGGACATTAACATTTTATGCACACATTTCAGATAATTGACAAACATGATAATCCTGGACACGACACTATGAACATGCATTAAAGTGTTTAACCTCTTAAATTGACATCAGATTTCAGATAATTGATACACATGACAGTCCTAGACACAACACTATGAACATACATTATGGTGTTTAACCTCTTAAATTGATATTAAACACATGGCAGGGAATACAGTGAACAAAAACATAACTAATAGTATAGTAATATCATATATAATATATTTTTTATATATGTGAACAGTTTTATCTTCTAACTTATTTAAGTATAAATTAATTAAATTTTTATATTTGCCTTAATCAATAGATATATAAATAAAAAAATATATTTATATTAGTCATGTTGTCAATGTGTCGCATTATGGTTTGAAAGGTATTCATGTTTGTTTGATAAATTTTTACATTCTTATTATGGCATATTTTTCCATTTTGCTGCACATATGGACATTTTTATTTAAAATTTTGGAATTACTATTTAACTGGATTGATGATAAACAAAGAGATTTTATCCAAAACTCTAACTCCTTTTTTATTTTTTTCTTTTTCATTTGCTACTTTTCTTTTTTTTGTGAAAGTAATAAAGCAAAAATTTTGAACACATAAGCATAATTTAACTTTTAAAAAAAATCATAGGGCACATGTTCCTTGCATGTAATTTGTTTTGGCGTATTTAGTTTGACAGTGAGGTATGACATTTTTATGATAAATCTAAAATTTGACAAAAAAATTCACTAGTGTCAAAGCTTGAAACGACTCTTTAATACTTCTAAATATAAACTTTTTATCATTCATCAAGACTTCATGTTTTTTCACATATAAATGTAAATTCGTATTAATACAAGGATGACAGTGATTACTTACTTCAGTATTTATTTTTTGTTAGAATTTTTGAGCACTCTAATGAGAAGCGAGAAAAATAAGTTTTCCCAAACTAAGGAAAGAAACATTTAAATTTTGGGTAGATATGTAAATACAATTTTAAAGTATTATCAAATTAATTCATCTACATTCTCACCGTCAAAGAAGGTTATGTTCGAATAAATGGGCTGAATTTAGCAAAAGCTTATAAACTTGTAGCAACGTGTCTCCAAATTATAACCAGGTTCTCTAGCATGAATTTACTATTCTAACCGATTGTTCAAGTCATTTTGTCTATATTTTGCTCTTGCTTTAGAATAGCGTAACCCAACAAACAAACGCAACCCAATAAAATCTATACATGTACGTATATATATAAAAAGTTGAGCCTACCCCTTCGGTGCTCGAATCAATTGACAGAAGATTTTTACAGGGAGAGAGAGAGAGAGAAAGAGAGAGAGAATGGCAGGAGTTGGTCCGATCACTCAGGACTGGGAGCCGGTGGTCATCCGCAAGAAGGCTCCGACATCCGCCGCTCGGAAGGACGAGAAAGCCATCAACGCTGCCCGTCGTGCTGGTGCCGACATCGAAACCGTTAAAAAATGTCCATTCCATTTCTCTATCTATCTTTCCTTTTTTCGTCAATTAGGGTTTCTGATTCTTATGCATCCTCCTAAAAGTCAATTAGGGTTTCTGATTCTCTATCTCATTTATATATATGTGTGTGTGTGTGACGTTTATTTGTTGAGCCATAGGGTTAATTCGTCTCTCTATGTTGTTTGTGTAAATTTAAATTGACCTTGTTGTTCGTTTCATTTTCTCTTTTGCCAAATTTAAGTGTAGAATGAATTTTGAATATTCTGTGGCTCTTCTGAATTTTAACTTTCTCTGATTTTTTCTTTTTATCCCCACCCCAAAGGATCATGTAATTAGATGGTGTGGTTGTTTCTAAATGATATGTGAATTATTCATGGTTACTGATATTTCAATATTGTTTTAGTGCATAAAATGGAAAACGCTGCATATGCACTTTTTTTTTTTCCTGATGTTTGATTGAACTGTCTATTTGGTTTATAAGATAATTAGCTCGCGATAAAGAATGTGAAGTCTGGTTATGCTTATTTAGCTTATTGAAGATGAAAATGTTCCACACGATAGTTTGCATTTTTTGGGTTGTTCTATAATTACTGAGCTTTTGATACCTTCTGATATTTCTTGTATCTTCTAAGCGTCAGCTGGCAACAGTAAATGATACAGCTCAGGGTTTCGCTTGAAATGTTTATTGTTTATAACTTCTATTTTCTCCTGCAGCGACTGCGGGCACAAACAAGGCTGCCTCTAGCAGCACTTCTTTGAACACTAGGAAGCTTGCTGAAGACACGGAGAATCTTGCCCGTGAGTACATGTTAAACTCCTCACCCACAACACACACATACACACAATTTTGTAATTTATAAGTTATCTACTTATCAATTCCATTATTTATTTTACATAGAAAGTCCTACAGTTGTAATTTTTTTGTATAATCATGAGTCAAACACTTTGATGGGGACGACTTATGTGTTGTGTATACATATTCAATTCTTCTCAATTCAACTAAACAAAACATTTCTCCAATTACATGGGGTCGGTTACATGAATCATGTTTCACCATTCCTTCTATGTAAGGCCATTTCTTTAGAGGGCATTTGGATTGAAGGAAAGGAAAAGAATGGAAAAGGAGGGATAGCTTATTTCGTGTTAGGTTAAAGTAGGGGTGCAACTTGAGTTGGGCAACCCAACTCGAGCCCAACCCAATTTTTTATGGGCTTGGGCAACTATTTTTACAATTAGGGTTGAGCTTGGGTTGAAAAACCTCAACCTGAACTTAATTAGGGTTGGGCTTGGGTTGAGGTGCCAACAACCCGAGCCGATCCCGAATTGTAATATTATTTTTATGTATATTTTTTTATTTTAAATATATTATATATAATATTCAAATTATGATAACATTTTTCTTTCAACTTCCTTTATTTAAATTTTAATTTATTGTATGTTAACACTTTGGATAATTAATTTCCTAAAAATTTGTTTGTAATTTCTTAATTTTTTGTGTGTTTAGGAGTCTAAAAATTTGTTTGTAATTTGCATTAAGTTCGAATTTTTTGTGTGTTTAGGAGTCTAAAAAGGTGTTTGTAATTTGCATTAAGTTCTTAATTTTTGGTGTGTTTAGGAGGAATCTAATGTGAAACTTATTAAAGATCACTTTAAATTTTCAACATAGAGATTGGTGATATAGATAGCCTGACTTTCTAACTTGAATTCTCAACCCGAGTTACAAACCCGAGTTTAAAAATTTAAGGATGGGTTGGGTTAGGGTTGAGTAGTTAGGGTTGGAAGTAGGGTTAGGGTTAGACATTTCATATGTAGGGTTGAGTCCGAGTTGTACCTCTAATCCGTCCGAGTTGCAGCCTTAGTTTAAAGATGAGGAGGGAAAAAATAGATTACTTACTCCTTGAACAACATTTTCTCTATCCTTCCAAAAAATGGGAGTAAATGGTACTGATTAGATCTGCCATTTCTTTAAATCTCTCTTCTGATTCAAAATTGTGGTGTTTGATCCCTTTGAATTCCATATTTGAAGTTGCAATCAGATCTATTAATTAAAAAGAATTGCCCGTGTCTTATATTTTTTCTTATAACAAAATGTATTCATTTTTTAACCTTTTGAAGAAAAAAAATGTATTCGTATTTTGCTCTTATTACATACAAAATAAAAGTCTTTTTTCTTTCTTCTCTATTCACTAAACATGATGAGAGGTTGTTACGATTCATTCCTCTCTTTTCTGTATTTTGTTATATACACACAAGAAGAGGCTAAAACTATCCTTTTATTTTCGTTCTTTTTTTCTTTCCAAACTCACTGTTAGTGCCATTTGATTGACAAATATGTTAAAATTTTCATTGGTTGTGCATATGCTAACGATGTTTTTTTATGAATTATACAACCATGAAGCAGCACTGGTCCAGACCCAGGTTCTGAATACAGGATTGAAAATGTATTGGGTTTTCTTGTATTGTTTGTTTCAGTTTTTACAGATATCTAAGGCAGTTCTACGAATTTCTTAACACATTGTGCTGCTGCAACTGTTGATTTGTTTGTCAAATGATGTGTTTCTAGTACTTATTCCCTGCCTTAATTTTCTAAACTTATGCACAGATGAAAGGGTGCCAACTGAACTGAAGAAAAGCATCATGCAAGCTCGAATGGATAGGAAACTCACACAGGCTCAACTTGCTCAGGTCTCTCTGCTCTCTCTCTCTCTCTCTCACACACACACACACACACATGAACATGCACACATCCATTTCCACACCCCATTCACCCCACATAGCACATTAGGATCTTATATAAGACCTGGTGGTTGTCCTCATGCAGATGATCAATGAGAAGCCTCAAATCATACAAGACTACGAATCTGGAAAAGCCATTCCAAATCAACAGATAATCGGTAAACTGGAGAGGGCTCTTGGTGTGAAACTGCGAGGAAAGAAATAAACCTACCCAGCAAGGAAGAAAGTTGACTTTTATTACCGTGGAGGAGGAGTCTCTCTTTTATAAGTGGTGTTGTACATGAACTTTTTCCAACCCTCGTTATGGCCCTCTGTTTATAAGACTGGCTGATGAATATGTCTTTTCTTTGACTGAATCTTTATTTGGTCTCTTTTTTTTTTTTTTTTCCCTTTCAATATGGTTAAAGTGCAACTTTATGTAGATCTTCTGCAGTTTTATGGCAATTGCGGATTCTATTTCACCTATTCTTGATGTATTACAGTGTGCATCCTGAAAATATCAGGGGCAAAAAGGCTGCAAGAATTATAGGACATGTTTATTAGATGTGGGAAACTTTGTTGCATGAGCTTTGGATTTGAAATATGTTTGGATTTTGTTCTTGGGAAGATTGAGGAATTCTATTAGCTATGAAATAAAAACTTATGAGAGGTTCCATATGGGGAACTTCTGGAAGATGTGAAAGTAAATGGGAAGGAAGACAAAATCAGGAATGGAAGGGTGAAAATCTTCTTCATTTTAAGAAATTTCAACTTTGTTCTACAAAGAAAGATAATAAACTTGAGAAAAATACTACAATTATTAGTATTATTATAAATTTCTGTCACAATCAAACACCTTAATCCATGAAACAAATTCGAAAATGTTTCACTTAGAACTGAAATGTTTACATGTGACCAAGCAGTTTTATCTAACAACTTAAACCATTATCTCTTACAGTGGTATATATTTTGTGCTGTGGTATTTTGCTGTCAGTCTGTTTGCCTCATTTGTAATCCAACCCTAGAAATTCATGCCACCTCTTCTTATAGCACAACGCGATACCAGACCATTTATGCAGTAGCTGGGCAACATCATTGCTGGCATTTTAGCTGTGATTTCCTTCTATTGACCTCATGTTTTCTTGCAATTCATTTCACTTGCATCTTACAACCAACTAAGAAGTCAATGACCCCGTCCAGTAGTGCGAATTAGACTCCAGAATCTGAAACGAAATATTAGGGGCAATCCCATGGAAAAAGCAATCGTTGCTCTTTACCTTTTCCAATGAAGGTTAGAAAATGCTTTTCTCATGCCATTGTATAACAAGGAAGACATCAATCTTCATGCAATATTACAAATAAATTTTGGGTAAAACTTCCAAACCATGTCTGTTTGTCACTGTTGAGCAAGTACTACCTTGGAATACACATGAATTGCACATTACTTTGATATTAGTTTGAAAACCACCATACTTGCTGGCAGTATGAATGTTTGCTATGCAAAGTTGTGTGTCATACATCATACAATGGCAGAATGTACTCATGCTTTAAATATGGAAATGTGACAATAAAAAAACCTATAATAAAACATCCACGTGCACCTATTTCTTTTCTTACATACATAGGTTACAGGAAATATATTACTCACAGGCCAGTTTTGTACCAAAGCTGGTGAGGCAAATGGCAAATGCCTGGAATGCTGACAAGGGCTGCCTATAATCCATGGTGAAGATATCATCTCCTACTTTCCCAAACTGGAGTAGAACTATTTCCTCGTCACCTTTTCCTCCTGGCTGACTTTGATCCATTGTCGCAACCAGTTGAAAGTTTTTCACTGATGCAACCGTCACCCGACCATGAAAATTCAGGCACCAACATTGCAAGGGTTCATGCCACCTCGGAGCTTTGTTCCTCAAAATTGTGTATCCAGAGGCAGCAGAATTTGCCGCGTTCATCTTGGAATTGTCATGAGGTGAGTTGGCAGCAGTTTCCCCTAAGCATGGGCACTTCAGCGAAGATGCCATCCTCCTTGGGCCTCTTGATTTCAAGAGGTTGAACTTGTAGGAGACCTGTCCGACCTCAAAGTTGCCTGCTGGAACTTGGGGGCTTATTTGCTTGCTTGCAAAACGGCGGCTGGCTTTACTGCTCGAGGGCTTTGCACCACAGTGTGGTGGTTGGCTGTCATAGATTGTAAAGTTTGTGCCAAGGAAATCCGAGCTGCCAAGAGAGAGAGAGAGGATTGAGTATCCCAAGGATAAGGGGGAAAAAACCCTCAAAGATGCAAATACTAATGGGATGAACTTCTTTTTCATTACAGAGGGAAAACTTGATATATATATATATATATATATATTACTGTTTTATATTAACCTAAATGGATAATAGATGTCATCTGGAAATACTACACTTTTGCTATAAAAACATAGGAAGATGGATATATGTTTATGTCAGTGTTTCAGTCCGTGTATTAAGTAAAACAATAAATTACACAAAATGCTTTTACTAAAGAGTTGATTTCATTGAAGGATAAAATTCTTCAAATAAGTCTAGATTTCTAAAATAAATTCAAATAGGGGTGCACATGATTCGGTTCGGTTCCAAAATACCCCAAACCGTACGTATCGGTTTTATTAAACAATGAAATCAAACCAAACCGTTTCAAGTATATAACCAAACCAAACCAAACCAAGCCCTAATGAAACGGTTCGGTTCGGTTCGGTTCGATTCTAACCACGGTTCTATCATCGATTATTATTAAAAAAAAATTGTATAAAAAGGCAAAAAAAATAATATTTTAGATCTTTTAAAAAATTGCTATTAGCCTACTATCATAAAAATTACTACTAGCCTATTATCAAAAGGCAAAAAAACATCAAAGTTTAAAAAACTGATACTGCTACTTGTGAATTCACAGGAGCATAGGCCATACTATCATATATTTTTTAAATTTATATAACTAAACGGTTTGGTTCGGTCCAGTTTCAATGGACATGAAATCGTAACCAAATCGAAAAATTACGGATTGAAATTTTTGAAACCGTGACCGAACTGAACCGTAAAAAACAAACCGTTTTGTCCAATCCGGTTTGGTCCAGTCCAGTTTTTCTATTTGGCCGGATTTTTGTGCATCCCTAAATTCAAATAGATCCTACTTACTTTGTAGCAACTCAATAAAATCTTCACTAAAACAGATATTCTGTGTACTAAAACCTTAAATTACTGTGGAGACTAAAAGTTAAAACAAAGGATCTTATAAAAAAAGTTGGTCCCATTCAAGAGTAAATTTTTTTTAAATTAGTCATGATCTATATAGCAAATCCAAATGGTAACTATTTCTTTGCAAAGACCTAACCCCTTTTACAAAGCTCTACTTTTATTTCAATTTCAAATCGCAATATTCCACAAACCACTCCAGTTAATTTTTTTTTTGATAAATCTAACCACTCCAGCTTTTCATCCATCCACTTTCCTGCCTTACACTGCAATACAAACTTTGTTGAATTCCAAAATCAAGTCAACAAGAAGCCAAGGAACAAAACCCACCATATGATAGATCCCATTTAAAATCTCATCACAATTAAGATTCAAATGAGAGTAATTTGAATGTACTTTTCTCAAGGATTCCACCACTGTAAGGTTAGATGGAATATGATTGAGATGATATTGTAGAATAACCAAATGCGGATATGCTAAATGGGACTCATCAAATGATGGGTCTCGATCCTTCTCTCCATGGCCTATGACAAGATGGAATGAATTAGTTGAGAAATTAAATTAGACAAGAGACATTTAGTTAAGCGTTTTAGTTAGCAGCAAAATTATCAAAATTATTTGATTGAAGATGACACTTAGGCTTCGTTTGGATTGAGGGATTTGGAAGGATAAGGAGAGAAAAGAAAGGAGAGGATAGGGGATGTTGTGTTTGGGTGAGTATTTTTAAAAGAAAAGAAAGGATAAGGAGGGATAAGGAGGGATAGCAATCCCTCCTTATCCCTCAATTGCAATCCTCCCAAAAATGAGAAGATTGGGAGGGAAAGGATTGAAACTTAAGTATAAGTTTTATAATACCAAAATTGACCTCAATATTTTAACACATAAAATTCTTATACTCTTCCATAAACTTAAGTAAAAGGGTATGTTAGTAATTTGATTGTTATCCTTTCTTTTCTTTTCTCTATCCAAACAAAATTACTATCTTTTCCTTTCTTTTCTCTCCTATTTATCCAAACATGAATAGAGGTTATTGCTATCCTCTCCTCTCCTCTCCTTTCTCTCATAACTAATGTTATCCTCTCCTTTCTTTTCTCTCCACTTTATCCAAACGGACCCTTAATCCTCGTGCTTTATTATAGGCACAAGTGCTTTGGAAAAAGAGCTAATAGACAATAGCCTTTATAGCATTCATATAAAAAATATTAATTTGGAAGTATAGGGCCACTATTAAGGTTCTTAAAACTCCATTCTTTCCTTAACCTTTTGATATACCCTTTTTTTTAGAATTATCAAGTCATTAAATCCACCCAGCACTCTCAACTATCTTGTAGCCTTATAGAAAGAATCAAAACATGTTGTTTACTACAAGGATGCTACTAAGTCAACAAATAGTCTTAGAATTTCATGTACCAAGTGGAGGTCAGCTTTGGAACCGGAATACTTCTAAGTTAAGGACCTTTTTTTAGAAACTATCAAGTCATTAAATACTCTCAACTATCCTTTAGCCTTATAGAAAGAATCCAAACATGTTTACTACAAGGATGCTACTAAGTCTACAAATAGTCTTAGAATTTCATGTACCAAGTGGAGGTCAGCTTTGAAACCGGAATACTTCCATGTTAAGGACCTAAATACATTGTCAAGCATTTCTTACATGACCAAAATCTTTAAACTTCCCTAAGTATTTCCCTATTCCAGTAACTTCCAAAACCACTTAATACTTGTAAAAGATAAAAAGTGCCATCTCCAACGAATTAAAAAAGGTAAATAGTGGGCCTAACCAAGTAAGTAGACAATGCAAATGTATAATTTATGCCCATACTACCACTAAATAAAGTGCTTAATTTGCTGCCAAAAAAAAAGTGTTCCCTAAGAAGAAACAGAGTAATCACAGTAACACGCATAACAATTTTTAAAAAATTGCCATGCTTTATGGTTTTCACTCGTTTCCATAACTTTTGAACATGGTATCTCATTTCAAAAATAAATAAATATGAAGCTAATACTTTCTCAAAAGAAATTTTGCATGCCACCCACTACTACATATATTACCATCAAAATCTTTTTAGGTTCCTTTTTTGGGTAATTGTCTTCAATATCATTGTATGGCTATTAGACTAGTCGTACTTTATGGTACATAATGTTGGACAACTAGGAAACAACATTTGCATAAAGTGAGAGTGGCAAAAATGCGACTGTTGAGATGGATTTGTGGTAAAGACTAGAAACGATAGAATTAGAAATGATCACATTCGGGAGATGGTTGGAGTATCACAAATTGGAGATAAGATGAAATAAAATCGGTTAACATGGTTTGGACATGTGCAAAGAAGACCTTTAAATGTGCCCATTAGGAAAGTGACATAGCCTGCATTGAGGGTAACACTAGGGGAAGAAGAAGACCAAAGCTAACGTGGGTAGACTTAGTAAAGAAGGATATGATAGCACGTGGATTGACAGAGGCTATGACCTTAAATAGAGCGGAATGAAAATATAGGATTCATGTACCCGACCTCAAGTAGTTGGAAAAAAGGCTCGACTGTTGTTTGTTGTTGTTATCATTGTTGTATTCAGAAATGACATCACACAAACCATGGAACGAACGAACGTCCTTGTATGTATCTCTGCAATAAAGCATATCTATGTTCAACATTTCTTCTTATATAACAGTTGAAAGAAGAAATAAACCTAGGAATCAGACTCAAAGACCACACAAGTACAGTCGTCATTATAATACAAATGTTCATCATTAACAGCAAATACTTAATAGCGTCAATATGAAGAACACAGACGTTCATACACAACATCCACACAATGTATAGGTAAGTTCAGTTCAGATAAGAGCTTTTAACATATATACTATTAAGTGGTATCTAAAAGTCATCCACCTAGAAACTAGACATGTTTGTCCAAATTTCACTAAAAAAATACCAGAGAAAGGTTTTATAACCCAAACCACAAAGACTAACTGCATTCCAACAAAAGAAAGCACCATATTTCAGAACGACTCTCTATCTTTCTCTCTCTCTCTCCAGTGGGAATATCTTACCTTAACTTTCCAAAATAGGCATTACTTCCTTGTGACAGATCTTGATCATCAAGAGATATGATGTACTCTGTATGGGCACCATGCCTATACCTTCGTGCTGCCAAGAGAAACTTTCCGTTATCTGTAAATGCTGCCAAAAAATGCAAGTCTAAACGTCAGTAGTTCAGATCATGAATGGCACAGAACCAACAAAAAGAACTGCTGTAAAATATAGGTCGAAAAAATTGTTGGAAAAACAAGTTTGTGTAGGGCCGCAAATCTCTAGCCTCAGCTGATCAAAGAACCTGATATCTTCTTCTTCATTTAAGTGTATTTTATAGTTTGCTGAGTAAGTTTTTAGCAAGCATGTTAAAATAGCATCCTGTCAATTCAAAGCCTTCAGAAGATTTTCGTTTTGTAGCATCCACCAAAAATATTATATTAAGAAGAAGATTAAAGAAACAAAAAAATCCTGATATTCCGCAAACAAGTGGATAGGATATAACTTCACTGTACATGCATATATTAACGGTTGTATATTGTTTCAGTTGGGACTACCATAAGTTTTCTGGAAATGGAATTATATCTTATACAAAGAGCATGCCACTAAGCAGATATACATACTTACCGGCCCGCGGGGGGGGGGGGGGGGGGGGGGTTTGTACTCAATAGTGCCAAAATAAGCATGTATGAACACGAGAAAAACCAAACCAACATTTCTTCTTTTGAATTGACAAAAAAGTCAACGTTCTAAAGGAAGACTGGTAAATGGAACACCTTTCTTGCAGGAGTATGTCTATAAATGGTCAAATTTCAGACTCAGTCAAGTATGCTATAAAAAATCCATGGTCATGTCCCCGCTAAAAAGTTGAGGTAAGAGGATTCATGAAGTGATATATATATATATAAATCCTTTAATTAAATTCTTAGTAAGTTCTACATCAATATTTCATTCAGTTTAAAATATTTTAGCCACTTTATAAACAATAACAAATTCTGGTTTTTAAGTAACTTTAATGTGGCTCTGCTTTACATCCAAAAGAAAATAACAAATTGACTTACATGGCGTAGAAGCAAGATAAAGGTAAAGCGTTGAGTTCTTCTTATTCCGTCTTATAAGACATTGAAGAGGTGTGTCACGCGGTCCCGGCTGCAAGAAGTTAAAATAGTTAGAGCATCAACCCTAAAAACCTTCTCCACTACCAAAAGTCATGTAATGGCCTTAATATAAATCAGTAAGTCATATATCAACAATAAACAATCAATCACCAAATTTTCATCTTCCAACAAGAGCTATGTCAATGGTAGCACAACAGTGCAAGAGCAAAAAACCAAAGATGAAGCAAAAAAACAGTGAATATACTTGGACTTGATCATTTTCTAAGAAAGATCATTTTTCACTGGTTTCACCCAGTTGACCCACTATATAAGCTCGATTCCAAATCCAACCTAACCATCAACAAACACCGTTCAGTATTAATTTTTTATATGGACCTTAATGGTTTTCTAAATTCACCCAAATTAAAAGCTTTCTTGGACATTTTTCACTTTCGCACAATGAGGATTTCATTCATCACTCCCAAGTTGAAACTAGAGGTTATCTACCTCAAAATTTACTTCCATAGCAACAAATGAAGTTTTAAACTACGCATTCTAGCGCAAAATTAAACGTGAAAGAAAACCAAAAGCAATTCTTTGGATAAGATTACAAAATCACAAAAAGCAAATTACCACATTGAGAAGGGAACCCAAAAATAAAACGAAAAATTAAATACAATTTCGAAGCTCACACAGCCGTAGAGATCAATTAAAATCCTAAATTTACTAGATCCATTAAATCACTAACAAAAAATAAAAATAAAAAGAAAAGAAAAAAGAAAAACAAATAAATCGATGAATATTACAAATATTAAATACTGATAGACAAAAATAGACCTGTTTAAGGCAAGAAGGGAAGGTGATCTTGCCACTGTGAAGTGGAGATCTAACGATATCTCTGGTTACTTCTCTCCACCTTTTGCACACACAAGCGCAAGCGACGACGTTTCGACGAATTGGCCACCGGTCTTCACTCTCTTCGACTCGCTTTATGATTTCCCCGAGGAGCTCCGGCAGCATAGTAGACCATGAACGGCCATTGAAGTTTCGATCAACACCGTCCAATTCGACCTGGACCACATCACTCTTCTCGTCTTGCGTTTCGGCTTCTGAAATTTCTATAGCTTTCAATTCTTTGAATGATTTGGAGAGCGCGAAGGATCGACTTGCAATCCTTCGTGAGAGTATTGATCTCCTCATAGACATCTCTATCGATATGGTATCATCTAGAGAGAGAAAGTGCAAGTGGAGAGAGAGAGAGAGTTGAGAGAATGAACGAAGGAATTTTTCAGAAGAATTGAAACGAATAAGATAATGTAACAGACTGTTTCGGAAGTAAAAGACACACGAATCAAAAACTGTTTTATGGTTTAGGTAAGACCTGGTTTACTTTGACTTTGTCTATTAGTTGCGTCCAGTGGAGATGCACCATGTGTATCTGGCCTTTGTGCGCTACACGCGTAGAAAAGTCTAAGGCACTGTACAGTGTACTAATAGTAAACGCGCTAACATCTTGTTTGTTACAGCTTTTGTTTAAATTTTTACACAAAACAAAAGAAAAAACAGAAATTAAATTGAAAAGCTGGTACCCCTAATTTTTTTTAAACACTTTTTTAAAATTCCGAACCTCTTCCGTCTTATTAATTCAAATATTTTTCAAAACGACTTTTGAACTTAAAAAGTCGAAAGTCGCTTTTCAAAAAATCAATTCAAACAGAACCGGTTATTCTTTTATAACTTTTTATTTTAAAAAAATCTACAAATTTAGATAGTCTCTTATGATACAATATTAAAACTAATTCAAGTGGTAAAAACTTGATATGAGTCCACTGTTCAAATTTTACCGTACAAATATAAAAGGATCACGTTACTTACCACCACGTAATAGAATGTAAAATTCTGTAGTAAAAGATAATTACATTTGTATTATGACTCAAAATATAAATATTTTTATTTCCGAATTAGTGAATCACGATTTACCCTAAATTGATTACACTGTATACTTGATTACTCAGTTACTTGTAGAGTTATGCTACATAGTGGATGAGTATAATTTATTAGGCAAGACATATTGTAAGTAGAGTTTATTTTACATTTTAAATGTATTAGAAGTCTTATTAAATTAATCCTAACTTATTGAGCTTACTCAATTAGGATCATAATCCTTTTCACTGTCACTATTTTTAGCTGACGCATCCCTTTAGGGGACTGTGGTATTTGACAAATGCGTAATGCTATTCCAGTTGAACACATTAACCAATCACATTGTCTGACTATAGTTTCTCCCTCTCTTTCTAAAGCCTTAAATTCAAAGATTGCTACATATAAAAATCCATCAGCAAGTTTATAAACTAGTGAGTGCACCAAAATTTTCGGATAGATATATGCACTTTTATCTCTATATGAAAAGTAGGGATGCAAATCAACCGAGTTGTGCTCGGTTCGTTTAAAATTTAATTTGGACTCATTCGTTAAGCAAACGAGTCGAGTTCAAGGTCGATTTTTAGACTCTTTAGTAAACGACTCGATCTTAAACAATATTTGGCTCTACTCGTGTAGGTTCGTGAACATAAATTCGTGTAGGCTCGTATATATTCATGAACATAGCCTCTATATATTCAAATTTGTATAAAATCGTCGATATTTGCACTGCAATAGAATTTGATGGTCTATACTGATATTCAAATTCAATCCTTGTAATACTTTTTTAGATGAAACCTACGAATAATTAAAATCCAAGTAAAAACTCTTTTCCTTTCAAATAAGAGGATTTTATGAATTTGGGCAATTAAAGATCAAATCTGACACTAAATATCGGACCCAAATCATCAAACTATGAGGGAAGAAGGAATTTGGCCAATCAGAGACTAAATCCGATACTAAATATCGGACCCTAATTAAGGTTTTTTAGTATTGAAGGTTGAGTTTGAAGACTTATGCTTACTCTTATCTCTTGCTTACATGTCTCAACCATGTACACCTCATTTGCTACCATTCGACTAAACAAATGTATTTTCTATCATATTTTATTTTTAAAGAAATAGATTAGAAATAAATCTAACATTATTTTTTTAGTAGTTAACTAATTTTTTGGACTAAAAAAGAGTCTCCTCATTTCAAGTCGGATAAGTCACAAAATTGTCCGTGCAAGACTGACCCAAAGAATTAACGTAAAATTGATACATTGGTTGTTGTTATAGTTAGTTACAGATCTCTACTGTGATGGAAGTGGTTAGTTTTGTATTTACCGGGAAAAAAAAAGTGGTTAGTTTTATGCAAGAAGAAAATTAATAGCATCTGTGACGAAATGATTAAGTATCTGCAGCAAAATTAAAGGTCATCTCACACTACAACATATTTATTTTTTTCCGGCGGTTTTTTACCGGCGGTTCAAGAAGTGTCGGAAATTTGAAGTTATTACCGGCGGTTTTTAAAAACCGCCGGTAATGACAATAATTCTGGCGGTTTATCTAAAAGCGCCAGAAATAGCGTTGTATACCGGCACTTTTTAAGAAACCGCCAGAAATATGGGCTTATTACCGGCGGTTTTTAAAAACCGCCGGAAATGAATAATACCAAACTTATAATCTTAGCCCAAACTTATAATCTTAGCCCAGCCCAATGAAACCAATAAAATGAATTACCAATCATTTTTAAAATAAAATGGACCAAGTCCAAGAGAATTAACATAGCTCAAACCTAAGCCCATGTTCTGAAAGCCCATCTATATATATTCTTTAACCACTCAATTACTCTCAACCCTAGCCACACAGCCCGCACTCCTCTCTCTGTATCCTAAGTCCCTACTCACGACTGGCGATCTGTATTTTGTGTTTGCTCTCTCTCTCTCTGTCGTGGCATGGGAGGATGGTGACGATGGCTTTGGCGAGATCGGAGCAGTAGCTTTGGCGAGATCGGAGCAGTAGCTTTGACGAGATCGGTGATTTTCTAGGTATTTCTACTTTTTATAATTTTGTATGAAATTTCTTTCGATGAAAATTTAGCTTTGACTGATATGTGCATTTTGCATCTGCGTGTGTGTAATATGTGTATGATAGATTTGTGCATGTGTGTGTTTTGTGTGTGTAATATCTATATCTCTATACGAGTTTCGAACCGAGCTCGAACACTTGAGGTTGGAGCTCGATTCGACTTCTGGATTAGGTCACAATTATTAAAATAATGCACGGTTCTACAAAATTTTGATTTTTGTTTTGACAAATTTTGATTCGATTCTAAGTCTACAGTGTAACTCGGTACATACAAAGGTGTTAATAAATCGAGTTGAAATAGAGAATTAGAGACATAAAGAGTATGAACTGGGTTAGAATTTCTTTTGCCAATTATTAAAGTTAATTTATATTTTTTGTTTTCATTTTTATTTTTTTAAGATAATTTTTTATAATTTTTCGTAATTAGATAAAGCTTAGTATTCAGATTTATTTTTTGATGTCTCTTCCCCGCCCTCCTTATCACCTTAAGCACAATGTTTGGTGTGTATAATTGGTCTAACTGTTTTTGTGAGAGAGAACTTTAACTATTAGCAATTTGTTATATTGATTTGGTACGTTGTGTTTTTGTAATGTACCTAATGGGTTGTTCCTCTCATTAAACTTTTGAGCTGGATAAATTCCATCAACTTCAACTTTTAGCATGTGTTGTGAGAGAGCAAGGGCATTTGCAAGCATTCTGTTGTCATGTCTATGCTCTTCCTAGCTTTTTCATATTCCTCAGTAATAAGTTTGTCATGAATGGACAATACATCCTCCATATTGCTTTACATGCTCACATGCAATGTGCATAATTTTTAAAGCAATCCTGCGCTATATATATATGTGTGTGTGTGTGTATCAACTTGCATGTTTAACCATCCAAATGAAATGATCACTACTACACTACGCACTAACCTAAAAATTCTCACCACATACTGGCAATGGTGTGTCAATGAAACAGAACAGAGAACCAAAATGTTACTTTCTAACCAAATGAATGCGTGAGTTTCTTATAAAAATAAATAAAATATGTTAAAAATTAAAACAATAGTGTTTGGTGAGAAATTATGTTGCTAAGATTATGTGAAATATGTTAAAAATTAAAACAATAGTGTTTGGTGAGAAATTATGTTGCTGAGATTATGTGATGTTGTTGTTATAATAAGATCACTCGCACCTATAACAACATAACATTTGGACTCGAAATTATGACTCCAAGCGTAGGTAATATTCTTTCTTTTGGAGAAGGAAATAGACTAGCCCTAACCGAACTATTTGGGCAAGACAATTTCAATCGTCAGATTGCAAGTTCATTTAGAAAATGATGAGAAATTGTACCAATTACGGGTATTTGGAAAATTCTTTTCTTGCAATAATATTATGGGGACCCAATATGGGTTTAGGACAAATTATGATTTGAATTTCAATGATTATGATGTACGCACTACAAGTTTGACAACAACAACAAAATTAATTTGAATTCTAATGAAAACCATCATTGCCAGATAACAACAGCTAGATGGTAAATTTTATCCCAAAAAAATTTCAAGTGGGTAAATAATGGGAAAATGATAATAATTTTCAAATTAAAAAATTGGGAGATTGACAGGATAGTGATTAGCGTTTATTGGAAATAGTAGATGAAGCCGGCAATATTTGAGGGTCCTCTAGATTTGAATAATTTAGATTGTTCATTTTGGACATTTTCCAAAACATCAAAGAAGGCATTTTCAAATGCATCGTGAATGGGCAGAATGTTGTCCTACATTATATGGTATATATATATACACACCTCTTACTTGGTGGGTTGAATTGATCGATGATTCAAATCTTGTCCATTTCAATCAAAACAAGGAAATGATCTGGCCTGCGGTTATTGTTTTTGGCCTTTTCTATTGCCCTCTTGTGAACTTCTACGTTCTATCACTCCAATGCTGTGTGTATTTGAATCAGTTCATGTATATATTTTTTGTTTTTCAGTGCTCAATTTCTGACAAGTCTATATGAAGATTTGGAAGTGATGCTTTATGGACTATATATATATATATATATATATATAATTATATATATGTATGTATATTATCAACTTTATAGGCCATATACATGTTCTTAATTGTATTGCTGTTCCTATTCCCTGATGATCTCTCACCAATTAGAAAAATACTTCTCTAACCTTGTGTCCAGATGTTCATAGCCCAGGTATATATACACTGGAAGCCAGCATGAGGTATTTCATTGTGTTCCTGTCAGATGATTTGTCTCAACCTGTTTTCTACTAGTAGTGACTATTTTAAGTTTTGGATATGGATTTTGTACTGTTATTTGCAGGTTGATGGACAGTCTACCTCTTCTTTATGCTTACCTTCTCATTCTTCAGAAGAATTAGAACATGCTAATTTTTTCAACGGTAGAACTGAAACTGGAGCAAGATCCCAATTTCAAGGCCCCAAGGTTGATATCTGGTCTGCTGGGGTCACCTTACTCTACCTGATGATTGGAAGAACACCCTTTGTTGGTGACCCCGAACAGTGAGGATGCTTGCACTTTACTCAAGTACATTTGATGCCCCATGATTTCATTCTTGCTATCCATCTTGCCAACCTTGTTACTGTTGTTGCCAACCTTGTTACTGCAGTTACTTTAGTTCAACTATAATCCTTGTTTCAGTGTATTGGATCCTTTCTGTTTACATTCAGTGTTAACTTTTGTATTATATTTCTATATACTGTTTCCATTTAGTTCCTTCAATGGATGCTCAGCTTCCAAATGACCTTCATTTGATTGCATTCATAATTAGTAGTCTCATAGTTAGTTCCTAAGATGAACAATTTGATTGCATCCATCATTATGATGTTGAATGGGCAGCTGGTGCATGCATGGCTCTCTCATATATATATATATATATATATATATATATATATGTGCGTGTGTGTGTATATATATAAGTGTGTGTGTGGATATATATATATATATGTTTCACTAATTGAATCCGAAAACTGTGCAGTTTGGCTGCTCTATGCTGTTGCTGCCTCCTTGATGCTTGCTTCTGATGATCCAAAGGGCAAACAGATGTGTTGATTTCTGAGGCAGGACATTGAAAGGGGGGGTGTTTCTTCTGGTGTTTCATTTTCCATTTTATGATTTAGCTTTCATAAATAATTGAACTTCTTTAGTTGGAAATGTACCTTAACTTCCTTTTTATGCTCTGCTTTGTCATTTGTGTCTGGATTTACTTCCAATTTTAGGTTATGTAAATTGTGAGTCTCTTCTTCAATTCTATGGAAATTTGGAAATGCATTTGGACAGCTTTTATTATCTTTTATATGATTCATAGAAAAGGATCAATCTCATTTTCTATGAACAGATTTAACCCAAAAGGAGAAAGGAAAAAAAAATTAAATAAATAACAACCTGTAGCTTTGAAAAGTAAAACACAAGTAGAAGAAGAGCACATAATCTAATCTGGAAAAAAAAAAAAAAAAAAATTTACCGGCAGTTTTTGTAAACTGCCGGTAAAAGCAACATGTTTAGCAATTTACCGGCGGTTTATCAAAAACTGCCGGTAAAAACTGCCCATTATCGGCACTTTGAAGATATTTGCTGGCAGATAAAACCGCCGGTATAATTCCGACGGTGAAAAAAAAATCGCTGGTAATTACCGGCAGTTTAGCAAAACTGCCGGTAATTATCTACCGGCGGGACATTTTCTGGCAGATTTTTTAATCGCCGGTGAACCGTTGGTGAAATTTTTTTCGGCGGTTTTGAAGGCATTTTCCGGCGGTTTAAAGCGCCGGTGATGTACAAAAATCTTGTAGCCCAGTCAAAATTCTGGTTTGTATTGCAAAAAGTGAATTTCCACAAAAGAAAATTTTTGTCACGAATAATTATACACATCATAAACTTATTTCGAGATATTTATCACAATATTACGAGTCAGTTTTACCTTATCACTCCCACATAATTTTTATGAATTGAAAGAAAATTTCATAGATAAATGCCCCGCAAATTTCGTTTTATTTTATAAAGTGGTCATCTTATCAATTAACATGAATTTTAACATTCAATACTACCATTGAAATTCGAACTGTATAGATCAAATCGTCAAACTTTTTAAAATTATGAAGAAAAAAAATGGTGGATATCTAATTCTTTCAATTCATATTATCCATGCGATAAACGAAATTAAGTTGCCATTAATTTTTTTTTTTTTTTGTGTGACTCCTAAGTATCATTTTCCTTTTGCCACAAATAACCAAATGAAAACGATAGTATTTTTAATATTAATACCTAATTGCATTATTTTCGAAGACAAAACCTATACAAGGATATGAATAATACAGCTTAAATATTATTTTGGTGACTTGAAACAAACTTTTTCTTTAATTTCAACAGCTTGCATGTAACTACAGTGAGTACTCAGGTGCTTCCAAGTGTTTGTCATGCTAGCTTTTTTCAATGGCAGGTGGCTTGAGCTTTTCAAAAACCCATCTATATATATATATATATATAGTATATATATTTAAGGAACCCACCCTAATCTTCTCACCCCTTTCTCTCTCCTCTCCTCTCCTCTTTCTCATCATCCACCGAATGCCGAGCTTCCACCGCTTCTACCAGACATGGTTCCACAACCTCCACCACCTCCTGGACCAACTCATTGAGGCCCCCAAACCGCCCACCACCGATGAAGACAACCGCAACCTCCTCCATCTAGTCCAAAAGATCATGACTCACTATGGCGAGTACTACCGAGTCAAGTCAGTCGCCGCCAAGCACGACGTCCTCTCCCTCTTCTCCGCCCTGTGGTCCACCTCCCTCGAGCGCTCCCTCCACTGGATCGCGGGCTGGAGACCCACCACCGTCTTCCACCTCGTCTACACCGAGTCCAGCATCCTCTTCCAGGCCCACATCGTCGAAATTCTCCGTGGTGTCCGCACCGGCGACCTCGGCGACCTGTCCCCGGCTCAGTTGCATCGAGTCAGCGAGTTGCAGTGCGAGACGGTCCGTGAAGAAAGTGCCATCACCGACGAGTTGTCAGAGTGGCAGGTGAAAAAAAAAATCCACCACATTTACTTATATAATTTTTGAACATGACATTTTACTATATATATTTCAGTATTTGCAGCTTGTATAATTACATACATAAACAATCTTACATTTTCGCTTCAAACGTGTTCTTATAATCTGCATTTTTTTTTTTGGGATTATTACAAAAAATATAGACTTTTGGAGTGCCATTTATGATTTTATACAGCCAAAGTCATGAAGTTTTTAAAAAAATAGATTTGACTCAAATATTGATGTCCACATTAAAAAAAAAATAATCATGTTTTGCAATTTTTCATATTCAAACCATCATTTTTAATAAAATACCCTGCACATAGCATAAAAAATAGTATAAAAATACACAAAAGTGGTTCTTGAACGTAAACTTGTATACTTTTTTTTTTTTTCAAATGTCCAATAACATTTTTGAATGTTGAATATTGCATATGGTAATGCAAATGTTATATTATTATTGGACTTTGAGGAAAAAAATTAGAATTTGTTTATGTTTAGAAACCACTTTTGTGTATGTACCTACAAGAGGTTTTGTGCAAGTCATTCCACTAAGCAGTTTATGCATGAGAAATTGCAAAGTGTGGGTTTTTACATGTAATGAGCATTTTACTCATATCTATTTTTTTTCGAAACTTTATGACTTTGACTTCATAAAATTGTAAATAACACTTCAAAAGTCCATGTATTTCTAATAATTCTTTTTTTTAATAAATGAAATGACTTGACAACCCTTCAGAGGTGTTTCTGTTTGGTTTTACATAAAGTTATTAGTGGAGTATGATCTTAATTTATTTATTTATTGCATTTTTAGAGTTGGGATGGGAGAAAGGAAATTTTTTGAGAGAAGAATTTATTAACTATTTTAGTTTCTTCCTTATTGAAAACCAAAAAAAGATTTTAGTAATTGTTTATTTCTTAAAAAAAAAATCTTTTATTAAATACAGAAAAGTTGTAAAGATTGGAGTAAGGTTTCATGGTCTCAGATCATGATATGGTCCTCCAAATTTTTATTTTTAATTTTTAATTTTTGAACCTGTAGGGGTTCTTTATCGGAGCAATAGATAGTATATAGTAAATGAGATATCTAACAAGATATACAAAGGGATCTAGAGAGATGATTTTGATGAAAGAGGAGAAGTAGACTAGCAAATGGGAATAATGGTGAAGAGAGAGATGTTTGCCTTGTGACATGTTCTTACTTGGGGGTTGAAGCATAAACTTTCTCTACCTTTAATGTTTCTATGGTGCCCGTATTTATAGTTTTAGGCTTTTCAAATATTACCTAGAGGTAAAGATGGCAAACTGCCCCACTCTGTTTGAGACGATTTTGGGGTCGTTATGAAAGTAAGAGGGAAAAATCCATGTGATTGTGGGACGGGGACGGGGATAGACACCCCCACCCCGTTTATATTATATATTTACTATATTACCCTCATATATATTATACACATAAAAACTTACCCTTATATATATATATATATATATAATTCTTTACTTGGTCAAATCTTGTTAGTAGTGTACATGTAAATGACCATTAACCTTACCACATAAGAGTATAAAGATAAAAAAGAGTACAATTACAATTATTTGTGTTAGTCTTTTTCTAACTTCTCATTCACCGGTCTAATTATAATCCTTAATTCTAAGTGCCCCAAATGGTAGTTGCAAGTATATGGGAAGGCCCTACCTCATCTCGCTTCATATTTAGCAATTTCGATATGAGGTTTTGAGGTCCAACATCATGGCATGACATCAAGGCTCTTTTCGAACTCGAGAACGTTATTCTCGAAGTTTGGTGACATGACGTGTTGTCAGAGTTTGTTTTGGACTTGAGGGGTATGCCCTCAAGGTTTGGTGACCTGGCAGAATGTCAGGGTTTTCTTTTGGACTCAAGGGACATGCCCTCGAGATTTGGTGACTTGGTATGACGTCAGGATTTTCTTTGGGTCCCTCGAGGTTTGCTGACGAGTAGGGTTTTCTTTTGAGTTTTCAAAGAGCCATGTGGCCGCTTCGTCAGATCCCCTTAGGCCATATAAGCAAAGTTTGCTTGACTTTTCAACGTGCCATCCACGTGACACCTAGAGAACCTAATGAAATAAATACAACCCTTGACACCACTATCGTGGACAAAAATCAGAAAAAAAAATACAACCTCCTCACACTTTATATTACTTCCACGGTTTATGGAACACTATATTACATTTTACTATTATTTTCTAAGAATTTTTTGAAAAATAGTTGTAACATTTAGTGTCAATGTATGCAATTTTTTTTTATTTTTTTATATAGGATATGTTCGTTTTATCTGTGTATTGTACATTTCTATATATCTATATGCATTCGAATATATCGTTTAATCTGTATATTGTACATTTTTATATATCTTTATTCAATTTATCGATCTTTTATACACTTGACTCCAGGACAGAGCGAGTGATTTCATCGAAATGGATTCGGGTCTTGATGGGAAAATGGAACAACTAGTGGGAATTCTGGAGAAGGCGGATGATCTGCGGCTGAGGACAGTGACGATGATAGTGGAGCTATTAACGCTGCAACAGACAGTGGAGTTCTTGATTGCGGCAATGGAGTTGCAGTTTGGGGTCCATGACTTGGGGTTGGATCAGGATCGCCATCGTGTGAATGACTGAATAATAGATGTACTGTTCTTTGCATGTAGTTAGGGTTAGGGTTACGGTTAGGGTTACGGTTAAGGTTAAGGTTTGTTTTGGGACTGGTGACGGTGATTGGAATTGGTATGGAGGTTTTAACGGGTTAGCTTTGTGTTTCATCGTATCAGTCAATGTTATCTAATAAAATAAACAATAATTGTTTGTGTTTTTGGTATTTGCAGTATTTCTTTATGTTTTAACGTTATATCTTTATAAAATGCATTGTTGCATCAAGTCTAAATAGTCTATTATGAGCTTGTAACTTATTGGATAGATTCGAATGACAATCGGTGGGACTCGGGCCAACCAGAGCCTAAGTCAAATTGTCAACTCAAGCAATCGAGTGTGATTCTTATAAGAGATGATACATGCTTCGAATTCGGAAAATTTATCAATTTTCTTCTTATAATATGTTATTTTTTCTCATTTTTTAAAATTCAGAAAATTTATCATTTTTCTTCTTATAATATGTTATTTTTTCTCATTTTTCTTCATCCTATAGGTGCTTTCTCTTTCTCTCTTCCAAAGTCACCATAAACACTTAAATTTCCTCTTCAAACTTAACATTATGCGGTGAGACTTACATTTCAACTCACATTACAATTATTTGGCATCCTTTGAATTCGGATGATGTATCATGATGTATCATATTTTTCTTGTGATAGGTTATTGTTTTACTTTTTTTCTTCACTCTCTAGTTGCTTCCTCTTTCTCTCTCTCCTAATCCACCATAACGCCTAGATTTCTTCTTCAAACTTCTTCCTCAAACATAAAAATACAGAAAGCTAAATCATTTTATACAGATTTGCTGTGTTTCAAAATTTTGTATTAAATCATGTATAAATCAACATTTGTATTAAATGAATCTTGAAAATTAACAAAGATCATTAAATTTCAATAAAAATTCATATTTATTAGATTTAAAAATTGCAAAAAATAAAAAATAAAATTCACGACTGAAGCTTTGAATTTTGTTTCATTAAGGCTTCGTATTTGTTATGCCTGCATTCGTTATGCATATGCATATGCTTTTATGAACTGTAGTTTTTACCCATTATACACCTTATGAATTTTAGGACCCATTTTATGAATTTTATGAACCCTTTTTTACCATGTTGGATTCAGATTCATCAATATGATATCTTTTAAAAATGGGTAAAATGCTCTCACACTCCTCATGTTTTTATTTATTGCTCACTGAGTATATTTGTGTCAAAACTGATTTTGACACCCCTGTCAAAATTAATGGCCATTTATTTTTAACTATTCATGTGCTTTTCTTTTTTTTTGGAAAAATGAGATTTAGGTGACCAATTCTAAACAAAATTACTCTAAAGTGACCATAAAGTCTGGATTAATAGTTATCAAAATTAAAACTTAATTATTGATGAGTGACCATTGGTCATTTATTACGTAAATATATGTCTTCTTATAAATTATTTATAATTGGATAAATGTACCCTTTACATTAATCTCAATTAAACATTTTGCTTTAAATTACCTAATAAGCAGCGACTCTTTCAAGTTGCCTAATAAACATTTAGAAAGAACTTTTAACTAATAATTTTTTATTTTTATTTTCATATATTGTATAATTTATATTCTTATATAATTCTTGGTTATTGTTTATTTGCAAGTGATGCTAGAAGTTGTTATTTGGTAATGGCAACAAGAATGCTGGAGTAAACAACTAAAATAAGAAATAATAATTTAGAGTGACAACAATTAAAATCATTTTCTCGTATAGTTAGATCTTGTAGTGATTTTGTTTTTTTTTTTCTAGTGGTTTAACTAATATGGTTAATGCTTGATGGATAGTTGAAGCTTAAGCTAGATGGTCTTGTTTAACTATTTGAAATGAATTTTTTTTTATTCATTTTGGATAATTGATAGCATATGCTAAAAAAAAAATCATTTAATAAGGCAAATCGAAATACCAATTTTTTGCACGTAATGGCGTGGCCTGTGAATGGTGATAATGTTGTTTAATCTTCTTCAAATTAGAGCAATATAAATAGCATTGCAGAAACATTTGATTTGAGTTTTTTGCATTTTTTTCTCAGGTCCAAGTAGAATGACTTTCTCTTCCTCCTTGTTAGGATATAATTAAATTGAGAAGCAGGGTATAAACTGGGAGTGTCATGCACTTGTACTTAGTATGAATTGAATTCAAATGATGTTTATGATATTTGTCTTGTTGATTTAATAAAAAAAATTGATCTCTTTGCAAGAGGAAAAAAAAAGAATTCTCTTTTTTTGTTCTTTCAAACGCTTTGTAAGCAAATTTAAGCAATTCTTATTGTGTCTCAAATTTGTTATGTAACTTTTTATCCTCTCGGTTATGTAGTATGTTTTGAAACTATGGTAGAAAGAATGGGAAAAGAGATAAAGATGATAAAGAAATTTTATCTTTTTAATTGGTAGACTGAAAAATTAAAAAGGAAAAAAGAGAGTGATGGACGAGGAAGAGAGAGAAGAGAATGAATTCAAGGAGTTATCTTTATATTGAATGATAATTTCGTCATCAAAAAATTATTTTTAGAATGTTTAATAAACATAAAATATTTTTTTACTAAATTACCCTCAAATGGTCACTCATCAATAATTAAGTTTCAATTTTGGTGACTATTCCTCTTTTTCAAACTTTATGGTCACTTTAGAATAATTTTGTTTATTATTGGTCACCAAAATCTAATTTTTCCTTCTTTATTTTTTATAAGTAATTGTTCATATGATTTTACCATTATACCCTTTCTTATATTTAACTAAAGGAAAAATTAAATTTTTGTGATCAATCTTAAAATTACTCTAAAGTGATCATAAAGTCTGAAAGAGATAAAATAGTCATCAAATTGAAACTTAATTACTGATGAGTGACCATTTGATCACTTATTACGTAAATATCATTCCTCTAATAAACTAGTTATAATTGTCTAATAAGCAACGACTCTTTCAAGTTGCCTAATAAATATTTAGAAAGAACTTTTAACTAATAATTATTTATTTTTATTTTCATATATTGTATTATTTATATTCTTATATAACTCTTGGTTTTTAATGTTTATTTGTAGGTGATGCTAAAAATTGTTATTTGGTGATTACAACCAGAATACTGGAGCAACAACTAAAATAAGAAACAATAATTTAGAGCGGCAATAACTAAAATCCTTTTCTCATACAGTTGGATCTCGTAGTGATTTTGTTTCTTTTTATTGGTAGACTTGTTTAACTATTGGAAATAAATTTATTTTTATTGGTTTGGGATAATTGATAGCATATGTTGAAAAATAAATTATTTGATAAAACAAATCAAAATACTAGTTTTTTGTACGTAATGGTGTGGCATGCGAATGGTGTTGAGGTTGATTAATCTTCTTCAAATTGGAACAATATAAATAGCATTGCAGAAGCATTTGGTTTGAGTTTTTTGCATTCTTTTTCTCAAGTCTAAGTAGAATGACTTTTCTTTTCCTCCCTATTAACATAGAAATTGAGAAGCAATATACTCCCAGTTTATAGCCTTAAAGTTTATTATATATTCATAACCTCAATTTTGTCTATTTCTATACCACACACACACACACACACACACACACATATATATATAAATATATATATATTGCTTCTCAATTTCTACACAGAGTTAGTATGAATTGAATACAAATGATGACTATGATATTTGTTTCGTTGATCTAATAAAAATTTTGATCTTTTTGCAACAAAAAAAAATTCTCATTTTTTGGTCTATCAAACACTTCGTAAGAAAATTTAAGCAACTCTTAATGTGTCTCAAATTTGTTATGTAACTTTTTATCCTCTCGGTTATGTAATATGTTTTGAGACCATGGTAGAGAGAACAGGAAAATAAACAAGGATGATAAAGAAATTTTATCTTTTTAATTGGTAGACTGACAAATTAAAAAGAAAAAAAGATAGTGATGGACGAGAAAGAGAGAGGAGGATGAATTCAAGGAGTTATCATTATATTGAATAGTAATTTCGTCATCTAAAAATTAATTTTAAAATTTTTAATAAATATTAAGTGTTTTTTACTTAATTAACCTCAAATGGTCACTCATCAGCAATTAAGTTTCAATTTTGGTGACTATTCATTTTATGGGTAGATTTGGTAATTCATTCACCCCAATACAAAAAAAAATATCAAAAGCAATCTTCTTAAAAAAGAAAAAGGTTCGACTCCTTATCCCCTTTCCCATTGCCAAGTTACAAAAAAAATTATCGGACGGAGAACACGAAAAAATCAAACCATTTTAGTTAAATATTCACTGTTTTAAAGAAAGTAAACATTTCACATCAACTTTTGTCCCTTTTTACTCCTTCACTTTCAATTTAATTGTTTGTTTCCAGAATATTTTCAGAATTCCAAATTTTTTAGTCTCTTTTTGAAATTTCTAAATTATCATTTGAAATGTAAATATATATTGGTCAAGTTGGGAAAATTTCCAAAACTAATGGTGATACAATTATCTCATATTAACTTTTCAAATGGGACAAATAGGTAGCACGAACAGGGGATATAGGTATGACACAACACGATGACATGAAAAATTATAAAAAAGGACACAACACGGCTATAAAATAATAATATAATATGTTAATATATATTCATTATTAAAAAAAAACTACATTTCAGAAATACTTCAATTCATTACCAAACAATTAAGAATCAAAGAAACTTGAAAACAAAAATAGACAAATAGATTGAAGAATCAGACTTATTCAATTATGATGTTTCAAATTTTGTTCATTTTTTAGTCCTCTACATATATTTAGCTCAGATTGTTCATTATAACTCGGTTATATATAAATTTCTTTTGAAACACTTGAATATACATCACCGATACACGTGTTCGAGAAATGCTACATAGTGTCTGAGGAGTGTCCAAAAAAGAATTTTTTTAAAAAGTGTCTGATATGTGTTTGAGTGACTAACATCGCCATGACACCCCTTCAGTGAAGTGTCCCTGCTTCCTAAGTGAGTATTTATTAACAACTCATGTGCGTTAGTTTAGTCAAAGGACTAAGGTTAACTCAAGTATGAAATTTTCAACACAAGTTGAATCCAACCTACCATTCTACTCGACTCTTTAATTTAAGCTCAACTAAGGCTCAAATCTCTCTATTGGAAGTTAATGTTAAAAATCAGATAAAGTTTGGATTGGGTTGAGGTTAACAAAAACCCAATTATATTTTACCTTGCAAGAGAAACAAGCAAAATCTCTTGAGCCATCTCCAACAAAATTTAACTCAACAAAATCTTATATAAACTATGTGGAATCAGATTCATAAATCCTATTTCATCGTTTTACTATAAGGCAATAATTTTAGTTGAATTTCCCTTTATTACATCTTTCTTTTCAATCTCAATTCAAATTGGCCTATTTCATTTGGTAATAATAGGTGTAATTTGCAATAGGGCCGCATAACGCAATGGATTAACGTGTTTGACTTTGGATTAGAAGATCATGGGTTCGACTCCCACTGTGGTTGTTCAATTTCCAAAATTTATTTATCCTTTTCATCACCAAAAATAATAATAGGTGTAATTAGAAATACTGTTTAAAAAAAATTAGTTGCTTTCATTATTCATTTTCTCAAACACTTCGTATGAACATTTAAGCAACTTTTATGGCTCGTTTGGATTGATGCAATTGGAAAGAAAGGGAAGGATAATATTTTTTGTGTTTGGATTGTCATTAGTAAGAAAAAAGAAAGTTGATTTGGAGGGATAACTTATCCCTCCAAATCTTTCATATGCTATCCTCCCAAAAGTGAGAAGATTCGAAGCGAAATGATAAGAATAAGTGAATCTTTCATAATACTAAAAATAACCTTAACATTTTAAAGAATAAAATTTAAAAGACATTTGGGTTTATCTTGTAATATAAACACAAAAGGGCATGATAGTAAATTGATTAAAATAGTTTCTTTTCTTTTATTTCCTGTAACTTTTCCAAACAAGAATGCTATCATTTCCTTTCTTTTCCTTTATAATTTATCAAAACATGAATACATGTTATCATCTCTATTATTTTCTCTCATAACTAATGTTATCATTTTATTTTATTTTTCTCATGTTTATCCAAACAAAGTCTTAAGCATCATTTGGATTGAAGGATTTGGAAGGATAAGAAGAGAAAATAAATGAGAGAATAATGTGTTTTGTGTTTAAGTACTTTAAACGAAGAGAAATGAGACGATTATGAGGGATTTGGAGAGATAGTTATCCCTTATATCTTATCCTTCCAAAAATGATAAAATTAGGAGCGAAATAATAGTGAGTTAAGTAGTACTATCATAATTTCAAAACTGTCATCAACAATTATAAAGAGAAAAATTTTATTCCATGCATATCCCATTAAATATAAAAGGGTATAATAGTAATTTGGTTGTTATCCTTTCTTTTCTCTTTCCTATCTTATCCAAACAAGAATATTTTCATTTCATTTCTTTTCTCTCATGTTTATCCAAATATAAATAGAGGTTATTGCTATCCTCTCCTTTTTTTTTTCTTTTCTTTTATATCTAAAGTTATCCTCTCCTTTCTTTTCTCTTTTGTCTATCCAAATAGAGCCTTAATGTGTCTCAAATTTGTTATGCAACTTTTTATCCTCTCAATTATGAGTATGTTCGATTATGTAGTATGTTTTTAGACCATGAGAGAGAGAGAGAGGATGATGAATTCAAAGAGTTATCATTATATTAAATGATAATTTCGTCATCTAAAAATTATTTTTATAATATTTAATAAATATAAAGTGTTTTTTTTTTTTTTTATCAAATTAACTTCAAATGGTCACTCATCAGCAATTAAGTTTTTATTTTGGTGACTATTCATCTTTTTGAGACTTTATGGTCACTTTAGGGTAATTTTGTTTATGATTGGTCACTAAAATTTAATTTTTACTTAACTAAATGCGTCATTTGATGACTTATACACTAAAATTATGAAATGTCTATTTTAACCCTTGATATAATGTATTTGGAAAAAAAAATCTACCAAACTTTTCACCTTTGATCACCACCTTTCTTGCATACCAGGAGTTCCTTGGATTCGGAACACCAAATTCAACCAGAAAATCCGCAAATATAAGGAGAAGATACCTCCGATCCCATATTGGCACATATATACTATGAATAATATATAAACATGTGTATGCATATTTGTAGAAGCTAGAAACGGTGGTCACTAATGAGCCGTTTCAAACGTCCAAAGCCATCAACAACAGGTTAGCTAGACGCATGTCTGGCTAACCAAACTCTACTATTCCCTTGCAATTGGTTAGCTTAAATTGGTGGGCCCATGTTTGGTTAGCTATGTGCTTCGCCCCATCAAGCGAGCACTTAGCCAACCAATTGATTTATTTATTTTTGTCCTTACACTTATAGAAGTTCGTGCCATGTATATATATATGTTTGTGTGTGTATCATTCACTTAAATCTCAATAACTTTCACTACAAATTGAATTTTTTGATGAAACCAATTCTGTTAGAAAGATAATTTCGAGAGCTTTAATTTGAGTACTACTTAGGTTATTTTTTGACTTAAAACGAAAAAATTATGAAATTTTCAAGTTAAAAAACTATAAAAAAACTTAACATATATATGTATATACATAAAGTTTTAGATTAATTTAATTGTGTGGGTAGTGAAAATTTGGAGAAGATGTTGTGAAGTTAAAATTTAGAGATCCTAACATGATGATATGACTGACTAAAATGTTGAGGTGGCTAGTTAAAATTCAAATTTGGGTAGTGGATGCTCTAAACTCAATACTTAAGACAACACAGGTTTAATAGGAAAGATGTGAAGTAGAACACAACTGTTTTATTCATCTATTCTCTATTTCACAAACAGGAAAAATCCCTTTATAATTTGGGTTCTCTCTCCTTTTATACCCTGTCATTCTATTGGACTTATCTATCGGAGTATGAGGTGGGTTGGTGATGATGGGCTTGCTCTTAGTCTTAGTCATTTCTGTGCTAGATTGCGCCCACTTGCGGAAGGTCTTATCGGTTGGAGCATGAGGTGGGTGGGTGATGATGGGCTTTGCTTGGTGTGCTGGCCTATGCAATGATTGATTGGGCCCGTGTTTTGGGCTTTTATACTTGGGCCTACAATTATATTTTTGGACCTACAATATCCTACCAAAAATTATATATATGTGAATATGTGATCATTATTATCTTCACTCAACCAAACCCAGAAGATAGCCCCTGCATCCCTGTTCGTGACCCACCTTCAACCCACTGTTCAGTCTCTAAAACTAACCCTAACCTCCATCAAACCAACCCAAATCTGACATCATTCAACTCCCCATGATCCAACCTACCTATTGAAACAAAAATCTTTTAAATCCATGACCTACTGTGACTGTTTCTAACCAAGTAATTCTAAAATTTCATAAACACTATTTCAAGCATTCTTCACGTCCACCACACAACACTTCAAAATTACACATGAATTCATAATAATAGACTTAAAAAAAATCATAATAATAGTCTCCAGCAATACTGAAATCACCCAGTCATACAATAAATACATCAATCTCAAATCTATTAATCGGAAACCAGTTGTTTCTTCAAGATAATACATATATTGTTCCTATATAATACACACACACACACACACACACACACAACCATATTGTTTCTTTCATGATTGCTATCTAAATCCGAAATCACAATCCATTCTATCAATTTGCTTAATAATCTGCCCATATAAGTACATATATGTATTCAGCCATCAACAGTTACATATATAAAACAATGTATTTGTCTAGAATTTTCTGTGTCTACAATTATTTACTATCAAAACTCATATACGGTCAACACAGATTTTCTCAAGAAAATTAAATGGATTCCATTGCTCTCGACTCTTTGGTCATTGATTTCTCCAAATCTGAAAATGTAATCTAAGACCCTGTCTTGTCTCCATAATCACCTTCCTCTTTGTCTTATCATTCACGGTTATTGATTTGCCAGATTCAAAGGTTGGTGGAGGTCGGTGACGTTGATGCCACCATATATCTCCTTTGTGCTCACGGAGCATGGTCGATGTGAACCGGGCATCCCAGAGTACTCTCTCGAGTCTTTGGGCCAACAATTTTCATAGTAAACAGAGAGAGTAAACCCAAAGATGTAGAGAGAGAAATAAACCTGCAAGGTTAAAATAGTACTTTCAAAAAGTGAGAAGACTTATTTGGACATTTTGCAACAATGATGCTAGTTTCGACATTTTAATTTTTCAAATTAGTTTATAGCCTGATGTGCCTAACAATCAACTAACAGTGAGAGTGTTAGGTAAGGTAAACCAAAGCTTGGAAAGGTTGACCATTTTTTTTTACACAAATATTCTCCGTTAGCAATAAAAGTAAACCTGAAGGAATGTTAGAGCATTTTACTCTTTAAAAATATATAAGGCATTACAGTTTTTATTATTATTTCTTTTCAAAGAAAATGGTGTCGGCCTTTTTAGAACACTTATAATTCATTACCGGGTACATGTAGTCTTTCCGTCTTACATACATCGAAAAATTACTAAAAAATTTCCATGATGATAGCCTTAAGAGAATTTGAACTCACGATTACAACTCTTATAATGAAGAGACTAAAAATAGTCTCATGTTTATGAGTGATAACTTTAATTTTAATAAACAACACTGCTTATGGAAATAAAAAAAATATATTAGAAACTAAGTTTTTTTAACTAAACAAATCTGATAAGCGATGAATGCTGCACATTTATGCTCCTTTAACCGTGTATGTTGATTCCTTATTTGTACTTTCTGTATAGTTTTAAGTTGTCTTCGTGTTTTTGATGTTTTCATGACTTTTCCTGAGAATGCGGTCATTTCTATTGATTACGAGTGTTCAATGACAATTCCGTATTAGGCGAGCATCGCCATTCCACTGGGCCAACTTTATTTGAAGATTCAGCCATGTGGGCCAAGGAAGCATGGGCCAAGTCAACCATGAGAGCATTAGACCAAATCAGAACCAAGTGTAGTGCTTGCAGACCAAGAAAGGGCAATCTGATCTATCAGATTGCCAATTCCGATCTATCGGATGGCTCATTGTGTGGAAATGAATCTGATCTATCGGGTTCACCCTGCAAAAACTAGGCTCCTGGACAAATATCAGATGCTAAGACTCATTGTGTGTAGGGGTGCACACGGTACGGTTTCTTACGGTTCTTGGTAGAATCGGAACTGAAACCGTTCTCAACAGTTCCTTAATTTTGGAACCAGAACCGGAACCGTTGAGTTCGGTTCGGTTCCGGTTCCTCAACGGTTCTTTGTCAACTTTTTTTTTTATTTTTAAACATTGGCAAGATACACACGTATACTTGTGCACCCCTAGTTATAGCAATAGATTAAAAGCTATTAGTATTTATTTATATATCTTATATTATATAAATATATAGAAAAAATAGAACTTAGAAGCTAAATGTATTTATCTATATATTATATATTTTATACTTTATATAAAAATAGAACACTAGAATTTAGAAGGTATTAAATTTATTTATATATTTTATATTTTATACTTTATATATTATATATTTATATAGAATACTATAACTTAGAAGCTATTATTATTCATTTATATATTTTATATTATATATATTTTTTCTAACAGTTCCGGTTCCTTGACTTGGAATCGGAACAGTCGTGAACGGTTTCTAAAATTTGGAACCAGAATCATAGTGAACGGTTCGGTTCGGGTCCGGTTATTTACGGTTCCGGCTCCGGTTCTTTATGCACCCCTAATTGTGTGGATCAATCCGATCTATCGGATTGTTGACAGCTGTAAACTTACCTACTCCTCCAAAAGTCAAAAAGTTCCCTCTCTTTGTGGGGAGTTGGTACTTCAACCACAAACCTCATGCACGTTTTTTCTATTATGTTTTGAGCCTTGCAATATATATATATATGTATATATGTGTATATATGTATATATATGTATATATATGAGGGAGACACATTGATAGAGATATAGATTTCTAGAGAGAAAGCTTGGGAGCTCTTGGACACCATTGTTGAAGACTTGAAGTTAGGTTTTAAAAGACTTGAAGATGGAGTCGTCTTCATCCTTTGAGGTTTCCACCACCACCATGAGGAGCTAAACTCCTTCCTAGGGGCTTGATGTAGCCCTAGCTAAGTATTATGGTTCATTTGTAATGTATTTTGGAGATAGTTCATATATGTATGTAGTTGTATAACTTTCAGGATTATATTTGTATCATTTGTATGATTGTGAGAGTTGCATATATTTATATTTGTGATTGGATTTCATGCTTATAATCATTCTTGATTCAATGTTTGCCTTGTCTTAGGGAGTATTTAATCACGATTGAGTCCAATTCATCCCCTTTGTCTATGAATATGGGAATGATGGTTATACCTTGGTTCTTTATTGTATTTATGAACATATAACTTTGATAGGCCATGACTAGGAAAGACGAATTGTACTACACCCTAGTGTAATGTCGTTAGATAGACAATTCGTGTCAATCGAAGATGGGTTATGCTTAGGCCTTAATTGTGTGCTTATTGTTCGATGAATCTTATTTATGCATATTTTAGAATTCCCCTAATTTATTTGCAATGGACTATGGTATGAAGCTAGTGGTGAAGTCAACACCCTAGACTTCTCTCTTGAGTATCTTGATCACTTTAATTGCTTTCTAGTTTAATTTGTTTCAATTTCAGTAACTCAGCATTAAACAACCAACAATCTCCATTTTCGAATTATACCGAAAACAACCTTGATAACTTAACAACGTCAACAACGCAGTCCTTGTGGTTCGACATCCTCTAAATAGCCCTATCCTATAAGGATTCGTTCTATTGCGAGTGGTATTTATTATTGAAAAGTGTTTTACAGAAGTGAGACTTGGATCACATCAAAATCACTTCTAAAATAATTTAAAATTTATTGAGGAATAAGAGAAATTTGAGTCTTTTGAGACATAAGAGACATTTGGTTAAACACAAAAAGGAAGACAATAATGTCTATCATGCCACTCTATCACAATGTCACGATGGCATATCAAATAAAAAAGAGAAAAATAAAAAAAAGGTAAATTACACTCACAACCCTTGAGGTTAGGTATAATTACACACAAACGGTAAAAAATGAGGCTAATATGTCCGCCCTTCAAGTTTCTCCCTCCCGTTAAGTAACCATTAGAACCATTTGAAAATTTTGATGTTATGATAGACTTGCCTTTTTCCTTGAAAAAAATACTTTAGTAGCCCTTTGAAATTCAAAAAATTACAATGATACCAAAATTTTATGTATATATATATAAGAATATAAAATGATGTATATCACACAATGGACTGGGCTTGCACTCTCTATGTGCATGTACGTGAAGTGGGGTTGGAGAGAGGAGGGAGTTAATGGAAATGGCTGACAAAATGGATGACAGTGACAAATGAGAAGGTGAAGTCGAGTGGGCCTAGGACACTACCATTGCCGTTTCAGAGAGCATCGTCGTTGACGGCAAAGAGGGAACAGTCATGGGTTTGGAGGTTTCGAAGGTGATGATAACGGAGGGTGGTGGTGGAGTGGCTATGGAAGGAACCTAGGAGAGGCTTCAAAGCCAATCTTGTTGAGCACCGATAACTTGAAATGGTGTTCAACAGTAAGAAATTGATTACTTCAAACCCTAAGAAGCTAATGCAATAATCAACAATCACAAAATCAAGATCAATAAAATATTATTTGAAGCCAATGCAATTCCAAAATGGTGTTCGAAGCCAATGCCATAATCAACAATCAAAATAAAATCGCACAATACAGTTATTATCCTCTCAAGCCACATATATTTCCCACATTTGCTTACTTTTTCCAAATGGGTATCAAATTTCAAGGTTAAACAATAAGAATCCATTACAAACTCACTAATACACCAACCCAAAAATTAGTCCCCTAATTGATAAGAAAGGAAGCTCTAATATACCAATCCCAGTAAAGTAGAAACTCTATTGTTGTAACCTAAGTAACCAAGTATAAATCACAAAAAAAAAAAAAAAAAAAAAGAAGCAAGAAACTGTGGTGATCCTTCCACAAAGTTACATATGAAATCGAGAAGTTTGAGACAAACTGGGTTTTTTTGGGATTTTGATGGGTCTGATGACTTCAACATGCCTATTGATTTGATTTAGGATGACATGATACTCCACAATCTATTATACTCCTTACTCTGACCTTTACACTGCTAAGTCAAATGGGATTTGAATAAAACACCACCATTTTAGTAAGCATTGACAATGAATCAAACGTGTATCCTAATACAAACTCTCTTATGTGATGTGAGAATTACTCAGGGTGGTTGTGATGTCTAAGACAAATATAGTCATTATGACTTTGTTTGCAATACTCCACTTTTCGTAGCAGCCATTCAATGTATTTGCCCAAAGCCACGAAGAAATTATCCCTCACAGTATCGTTTACATTTTCTCCCTCTTGCCTTCCGAACCCAATCTATCTTCTCTCACAATCTTTTACTCTCTCCTTCACTTCCATCCACATCCATTAAAGTCTCCCCTTCCAACCACTAAATACTTCGAGGTTAGATAATAGTTGGGTTTCTCTACTACAAAAAAAAAAGAAGAAAGTATATATTTTTTTATTAATTTTCAAATTTCATATTAATGGATACGATTACGCATATTTTTTTCAATTTTGTAAATTAAAATGTTATATCCTAAACATATGAGTATTCATGCATATTTTACTTGAAGTGTTTATTTCTTGATTAAATATGCCACAAACTCTACAAGAAAAGGATTTCGAGAGTATTTGAGAAACTTTTGCTTCTAGATAAATTTTTACTTAAAAATCCATATCAATAATTGTGTATTTTCGATTGTATTGAATATTTATCATTTAATAATGTATCATACTTATATTTTATGCATCCACTTAATTATTCATATTTTTGAAATTTTCAAGTATTGCATATAATGTACACGTGTATCGCCTTGAACCTTGTTATTTTTATATATGTGTTTCGCCTAATCTAATTGGAAACTCTACAACCATGTCACTCCCTAGCTCCCAAGTCACTTTCCAATACTGCAACTGTGTACCATGCCATGGAGTTTCCTGTTGAAATGACTTTCCAGTTTGCATGCATAGTTGCATACCACCTTTCCTACTAACCAAAGAATACAAAATAGAAAGAGCAGAACTTGCAACTTTCCCAAAGTTCCACACATATATTTTTTCATGGTTTAGAGGAAAATTGAGAGTCGACCTCCATAAATAAATGTCTTCTGAACGTCCAATCATGAGCACCCAATAAGGACATACCTAACTCACAAATGGAGAATGGCCATTTAGAAAGCAGCTGTTAGATCTTTGGTTCTGACTGGTTCTGCCTAAATCAACCATGCATGACATTCCTCAAGGCTTTGCTGACCCAAAAGGTACCACCCAGAATCAAATGTGAAGAGTAACAGTTCAAAATATTTCCTAGAAGTTCAGTTATACATTCTACAGCATCTACCTCTTTCAAACACTCTACACTTTACTGTTAGTCTGCGCGCTCCCAAAGTAGGCGATTCCCATCTAATCCTATTGACGTTGTCTCTTTTAAGAATGATATTTCTTTCAGCAATTTCAGATAGCAAAGTCACTGTCATTCTTTAAAACAGTGATTTAAAAGCTTGTCAAGTTGTATACATTCACAGCCATCTTTCTGACTCTTTGATGAAACTAGAGTATGCTAACTTTAGTAGATTCTGTGCTTCAGATTGAATTAGAGACCTTATAATTGTACTTGCTACTTGTAACCTACAAACAGTCCTCAAATTTAGACGACTTCCATATACAGATTAAACAATCATACCACTAGGTAAATTGATAGAAAGAAGCTTAGAGAGCAAAAATATATGCACATTGACACAGAATCTGATTGTATGGGACTAGCTAGTAAGAAAGATGTAACACCAAAATGATCCCATTGTTCATAAAATGCGCACAATAAACAACTGTAAGCCTTCAATTGAGTGGACAAGGGATCTGCTCATAATTTCCAAACAAGAACTCCACCAATTGGGATTTTCTCCCCAAAACTATATAAAGGAGTCGATCTCAACTCATTAAGTTCTCTCTATATTTGAAATTTTTACATTCATTTTGAAAGTCAAATTTGAATTTTCATATGCACTATTGTTTGGATTATCTTTCCATTCATCAACCAAGTCTTCTATTGTGGTAATCACACCTGGTAATTAATTACTTCTCACGATCATCGTCATACTTCTTTTCTTTTGCTCTGTCAGAATCACGGCATTAAGGAACCTTTCAGTCTTGTATACTTCCCCCAATGACTTCATTTATAAATTATTCGAGTCTCACAGAATCAGTGTCATTTAGATTCGTCTTTCTCCTATTTTAAGATATGGTGCAGTTCAAAGAAAGCAAGTCTTTTACTTGTACGAGAAGATTAAGGGTAATGCGGAATTTTTTATAGGCATATGAGGAGTTCATATAAAGCATTATAATACACTCTCTACCATTTAGTTACAAACTAACCCATGACAAATATCTTCATTGTATCAAAAACTTCCTCACCATCATCATCAAATTCTTGGGGAAAAAAAATAAATTGAAAAGCAAAAGACTTTAACTGCATTGGATCAGAAAATTTTCAATAATGCCATTTCCGAGTTCAATATCCGAATACAAATTGAAAAGAGAGCAATAAAAACACGAAGATTACAACTTCTTCTTTTTGTCATTTCTAAAATATAAAAGAAAAGAGAGCTCAACAAACCTAATTCATACGATTATTACTCGACAGCTTCGTGTACCGCATTGGATTGCTTTTCTGGCACTTGATGCTTGTGTTGCTGTTGAATCAACGCCTTTCGTTCGAATTCTTTCCACTTGTTGATCGCTAACGTGCATATGACTGAAACAAATCGCCCCAAGATTTCCAATCAGAGAGAAATGAAGATACTTCAACGAATATACTAATGAATTTATACTATATATATATATACACATATACATATATATAAGGGGTAAAAGAGGATATACATCCGGCGCCGACGAAATACAGCAGACGTGCGAGCTTTGGACCAGCGGGACCTCCTTCTTCCATCGACATTTCTCTCCTCTGTTCGCTCTCTTTCCACTTCCGGATGCGACGTTGACTAGAACAAAACACTATGCGAGCGAGACTAATTGGGTCATTCGACAGGTTTGGGTGGATCTTTTGTTGTTTGGGTTGGACTCAATTCGATCTCAATCATATTGAACTTGGGATAATTAGGCGACGTTGACTTGAACAAAACACTATGCTAGCGAGACTAATTGGGTCATTCGACGGGTTTGGGTGGACCTTTTGTTGTTTGGGTTGGACTCAATTCGAACTCAATCATGTTGAACTCGGGATAATTAGGGGCCTTAGGGCAACACGAATATACTTCCAAACATCGGGGTTCGAATTGGATTTGGGTTCGGGTTCGGTTCAAGGGGCAAGTCCGTGTGATCCAACCGCTTCGCTTTTCAAGGTTCTCTCTGAGCTCTCTCTCTATAGATCATACGATTCCTTTGGAAAAAAACCAGAGGAAGCAATGGAGAACAAAGGAAGCTCAAAGATGAACATCGCCATCATTCATCCAGATCTCGGAATCGGTAATTTTACATATATATATATTACTATATCTTCGATTATACTTGTTCATACTTTCTATATATATATATTATGTTTTGAACAATTGGTTAGGTTTTTGTAAGCATTGTTGATTACATGTTTTGACACTCTGGATTTACGGAACAGAATTGTTACAAAAAATACGGGGTTACTTTATGTTTTAAATTGTTTTCCCTCTTTGGAAACCGTAGTTTGGTCCAGTTTTGATGTGTTTGTGTTGCCAATGGTGATGAGAAAGATTATTTACCGAAACAAAAAAATGGTGATGAGAAAGATTTTAAGAACTTGTTTGAGTTGGATTTGCTGAAGGGTGTGAACGGGAAGATTTTAGATGTTTAGAGTGTAAAATATTGGAATAGTATATGGTTTGTTAATGTCATGAGCTCTATTTTGAGTATTTATCATTCAATTGAACTCTCTTTGTCTAAAAATGTAGTTTTGCTTTACATGTATTTGCACAAGATGCATGGCATAGGTTATTAAAGCAAATCGCAGAGGCAAAACTCTTTAACCCTTTAAGGGGCAAGTCAGTGCTCCTTTGGAGTTTGGGCAGAATAACTACCTTGAACTCTAATATCTAAACACTTCCATTTGAAAATTTATTGCAATCAACTGGGGTCTGATATAAAAGGTTCCATTCCAATCTATTTGTAATGACAATTATTTAAAATCTTTTAATTCCCAAGGCCTACTGAGTTTATCAAACACGAGGTTTGAGTGGTTTATTATCAATATTTATGCTGTAAAACATTCCGTGGTATTTAATCACGTGTAAATTGATTGCAACTCTGCGTTTCGGTGTATGAAGTGTCTAAGCCTACTATAAGATATTGTCATTATTTCCTGTTGTCAGTGTACTCATTTCATGGTTCTCATATTGTATAGGAGGAGCTGAAAGATTAATTGTAGATGCAGCTGTGGAACTTGCATCCTGTGGGCACAATGTTCATATTTTTACAGCACACCATGACAAAACTCGATGTTTTGAGGAGACTTTGGCGGGTGAGGATTTCATATTTTGTCCTCTATTACTTTAGCTATGGGTACTCTTGTGATTTTGCCAAGGTGTAAATTAGTGAAGTTAGGATACTGTATTCTTGCACGTTATTTGTATTTCTTTTTTCTGTTATTAATTTTAAACCATAGCATATACAGTTGATTTAGAAGAGATCATTTACCCCCCCTAAATTGAATTAGCTAAAAGTAGCATTCTTAGAAATTGTTCTTTTAGTCAAAAGTGGATAATTCATCTCTTAGCTATGTTTATAAACTAGATATACTTAGCAGTAGCCCATGTTATATGCACTGAAAGATGGAATTTTTTTCACTCTCTGTAATAGCATTGAAAGTAACCATTTGATGGAGGAGTTATGGCCAATCCCTACCATACAGTGGCAATTGGCAGATTAGCCTGAAGCAATAAATATCCTCATATAGTGAAATTGGAGCACTAAAATGATGTTTGTATAGTACACATATAGAAGAGAACAGATTATAATTGGGAAGGATGTTACGCACTGTATTGAAGGCTCGTATTGAGGTTAACGTGCCAAGAATAGTGCCATTTGAGACCTAGGAGAGGGAATATGAAATTGTAGAAACACAGCTGTGAAAATAATTCTGTTGAACCTCGTTTCTATTATAGTTTCACATGATATGCACTTGTCTAATACCCATGCAACTGCAACGAGCAACAAGCTTTGTAAAGTGCTCTTTTTTAAAATTGAAATTTGTGATCCGTGACTATTTCTAAGAACAGAGAGCAAAACATAATTGTCATTAATAAAAAATAGAATTACATACTTCCATCTGAGAACATTATTAGATAAAAGCATCTCCACATGAGGAAGTTGGGAAAGCATCAAAACACAGTTGTGAAAGTAATTCTGTTGAACCTCGTTTCTATTATAGTTTCACATGATATGCACTTGTCTAATACCCATGCAACTGCAACGAGCAACAAGCTTTGTAAAGTGCTCTTTTTTAAAATTGAAATTTGTGATCCACGTGACTATTTCTAAGAACAGAGAGCAAAACATAACTGTCATTAATAAAAAATAGAATTACATACTTTCATCAGAGAACATTATTAGATAAAAGCATCTCCACATGAGGAAGTTGGGAAAGCAAGACTTAATGCATGCAATTTACTGATGAACGGAAGTTTCTGAGGTGGGAACAAGATTGGTCTTGGCTTTTCCTTCTTTCCTTTTCCTTTTTCTTTTTCTTTTCTGTTCATGGGAAAACACGGCTGGACGACAATTGCATTTGTCTCTAGGCATCTTCATTGACATGGAAGAGGGAACAATTAAGTTGTGAGTTAGTAATTAAACCCAAGTATTCATTCTCCTCTATTTCATTGGTTCATTCTCCTTATATCTGAGCATCCTCCAATTTTTTTAGTCTGGAAGAAAAAAAGTATGCTATAAATGGACTTATTTGTGCCTACTACACAAATGATGATCTGCATGGTACATCTTCTGCATGCAATTTTTTCCCTAAATTATTATGTTTTGTGGTATTCTGTATTTACTTTTCTATGTATGTTGCTTGAAATGTGGTTTTAACATCAATATACTGTCCAGGTACCTTTCCAGTTACAGTGTATGGTTCTTTCCTCCCCCGGCATTTTTTCCATCGCCTACATGCAGTATGTGCATATCTGAGGTGCATTTTTGTTGCTCTGTGTGTGTTGTTCATGTGGCCATCATTTGACGTTATACTTGCAGATCAAGTCTCCGTAGTCATTCCATTGGTGAAACTAAAAAAGTCAACAAAGGTAATTCTAGCTGTTTTATATCCACCATCATTTAAAGGTCTATGATTTTTTATGTTATAAACTTCATGTCCAGGTTGTATTCTATTGCCATTTTCCGGATTTGTTGCTGGCTCAACACACAACTGTTCTTAGGAGGGTATACCGGAAACCTATTGACTTCATAGAAGAAATAACAACGGGTCTCCTTTTTGTCTCATGCCTTTGCATTTTCCTGTGAATTGTCTTCTGAATCCTAAAAGTATACTTTTTGCTATTTGCAAACCACAAACTTATTGAAAAGACTGGTGGAACTGCAGGCATGGCGGATTTGATTCTTGTTAACAGTAAATTTACTGCATCTACTTTTGCAAATACATTTAAGCATCTTGATGCACGAGGAATCAAACCAGCTGTGCTTTACCCAGCTGTGAATGTAGATCAGTTTGGCGAACCCCATGCTTTTAAGTAATGAACATGCTTATATTTCTCGGTACCTTTCTAGTTCTAGGCATGGTTTTAAATTGCATGTTGTAATATTTCTTTTCGAGTTTTTCTTTCTCCCATTCCCTTCCACATCTTCTGAATTTAGTTTTTTTTTTACTGTTACAGGTTGAATTTTCTCTCCATCAACCGTTTTGAAAGGAAAAAGAATATCGATTTAGCAATATCTGCCTTTGCCATGCTTCACACCCTTGAAGGGGACGTTCTTCAAGGTCATAATCTGGCTGATGCTTGCTTGACTGTTGCAGGCAAGTCTCTCTACCTATTTTATGCTTCATTACAACCATCTGTGGACTGGTATTTAATTATAGGTGTGTCATTGTAAGCTTTTCTTGTTTTGTGGTATATGTTGTGTGTGTGTACTGATAATGTGTTTTGGGGGGTGTATGTCCCATTATTACTATTTATTGCGAAATGCACTTTCCCAGGTAAGTTGTGTGGTCTAACAATTAAAAATATGCAATGCTAACTTGTTTTTCAGATATATTCGCAATGCAAATGGTGATTATTTTCTAACATGGCATCATTTGTTCAACATTTTCAAGTTTTCTGGGATGAATTATCATATGCTGCATTTAAAATCTCCCATTTTAGTTCAGATTAAATCCACGTTCCCATCTTATTACTTATGTAACTTCTTTAAAAGAACTGGTTTCTTATACTTTTATTCTATGAACTGCTAGTCTCTAAACTCAATTTCTACATTTTCATACAAGCCATGGTTGGCTTGATACTGCCTCTGAAAGGTAAGGAGGGATTAGTTGGCCAAACTAGCTAAATGCAGGATTATATTATGTTAGGATCAACTTCAACTGTAGGATGAACTATTCAATCACAGTATGATTAACAATCTTACTGGAATTGTTCAGTTGTTGATTAGGTGCTGTGCTTGTCTGTGTGCCTATTGTTTATGATGATGTGGAGCGTTGATTTCATTATGGAGTGGTAAAACATATTACCTCATTATGTACTTGTTTCACTGTAAAATAAGGCACAAATCAATTCCCTAGAGTAGAGTCATTAAAAGCAATCCTACACATGCAAGCTCATTTGAAGTACCATGAAAAAAAGAACATAAAAAAAACTTTTACAAATGGTATGTGATTTGCAATGATGATTTTGTTTCCATGGATAGCAATTGTGCATAGAAGATAGTATCAGGTCATTGTTTGTCAACAGGGTTACTAATTAGGGGCATATGGTGTTTGACTTTTTTAAAAATAAAAAATAAAAGAAAATTTTTCTCTATTGATCAGTAGCAATGGAGGGCAAGCGCTAATGGTGGAGCTTTAATCTCTTCAATGAACATGTTGGGGTTTGGCTGGATAATTGGGCTAATGAGGAAGAAATGATGAGGGCTCTGAGGAATATGTTTGGGATATGAGGGGCCAGGCCTAGTTCGTATGGTTCAGGTTTTTTATTCAAGTACTGGGATGTGGTAAAGTAGATTTAATGTGTGTGATGGAGGAAAATCATGAGCTGTGATTTGAAAGAGGTACGAATACCACGTTGCTTAATTTTCTGAAAGGGTGGTAAATTTATAGACTTCAGGTTTACATGTCAATGGGGCTATTGCTAATATGTTATTAGGATAACTGAAGCTAGTAGTGTCTTTTTCCTTTTATTTTATTGATTGGGAAGAAAAAAATTATTGATAAGGAAGCCCTAAACACCAAGGAGCTTCTATAGGAAGTATGATGAGATGCTTGCTATCTTGTTGGTATTTCTATAGGTATCTTTGCAGTTATGGCATGCCAGATAAACCACCAAATGTTGACGCTTGAAGTCAAATTTCCTATGCAAGATATTCATAAATCATTTTGATTGGGTGGTCCAGTTTAATAGTTTTTCTTTATCCAACCCAAGGTTTTTAGGATCGGGATCCTTGGCTGAATTGATTAAGGGGTCCATAGGGTCGGATTGAAGATCGTGAGATCTTACAAAATTAAAGGAAAAACACAAAAGCTATAAGTATATTAGATAGATAACAAAAGTCTAACCACATAAAATAAAATAAAAATAAAAAAGAGAAATATAATTATAAACATATGAAACATGCATACATGCACAAGTAATATTGATAATGTAGCTCAAAATTTAGAACCTAATACCATGCAATTTACAAGTAAGGTTGTACATGGAAAGATTGATCCTTCTGTTTTCATTGTTTCCTCTAAAAAATGTATGTTTATAACAACGTTGTTAGGATTGGGATCCTATGTTTGATTGATTGGGGGTCCATACAGTAACGAAGCCAGAATTTTGTGTCAGTGGGGGCGACTATGAACAATAATGAGATAAATTCTTTTAACTAAAATAATATATAACTTAATCATAAATTGATATATTTTCGTTCTATACATTTATAATTGTCCACAACTAGTTTGTATATTTTCAAAACGTTGCAACACCACTAAATGTACCACCAAGGGTTATAGCTCAGTGATATCTACTTTGCTAAGTGAAAGGTTGAGGTTTCAAGTCTTCGTAACGGTAAAATGTGTAGGTGTGTTATTTTCAGGAAAAAAAATCAGCACCGCTAAATTTGTATTTTTCAATCTCTACAATGACAGTCCTAACTGGTAGGATCAATGGTAAAGTCACAAGCAAATAAACTAATAGACATACCTTATCTTTTTTTGTCTTAACAATTAATTAATTAGGAATTTTCTTACCATCTTGGCGCTTGCACACCTTCCATGAAGTGATAGATTGTTGATGAGAAGAATCAATGGATGATGGAGGGAGTCATGGATGGTGGAGGGAAAGATGGTGGATGATGGAGTTCTTGGTTGCGCATGAGCAACGAATGATGGAGCGAGTCATGGACGGTGGAGGGAGAGATAATGGATGATGGAGTTCTTTGCTGCGCACGAGTGAGAGAAGAAAAAATAGAATAACTAAAACTTCAGTGGGGGCGACTATCCCCACTAACCAACACGTAGCTTTGTCCCTGGGTCCATAGATCGGATCGAGGATCATAAGATCCTAAAAAAAATAGTGAAAAAACACTAAAACTGTATTTATAAATAAAGAATTCTTAAAATAGATAGAGAGCAAGTTTAAAACACATAAAATAAAATAAAAACAAAGATAGTATTACAAACATATGGGAAGTGCATTTATACACAAGTTCACGCAAGTAAATTTAATACATCTCAGACGGTAGAACGCTAATGACACAATTTACAGGTATGGTTTATATGGGAAGGTCAATGTTTAGATCTTTCTATTTTCATTTTTCGTTACAATACCAAAATTACTGTTTAATGAGAAAACAAAAAAACTAAATATCAATTACACAAGTCATTACAATCAACATTTTTTTTATAAAAGGTTTAAAATCAACCACTTTACAAATATTTTCAAGTACCATAAACGAGGACATGAATGATTTTTTGTATGCCTGAAAGATCCTAAACGATCCTATGGCACGATCCTACAATTCTGACGATCCTATGGTACGATATAACTATCCTACCACTATCTTACCTTTTTGCAATTTTTCATACAATCCGGATCGATTTGATAAGTTTGGATCGTAGGATTGCATAATCCTATCATACTGATAATTATATGAAAAATCACATAGAAGTAAAATTGTGGTAGAGGATTACAATACAATCGTCGTAGGATCGTTTTGATATACAAAAACTAAATTAAATAAATTAAAAAAAAAACATTGGATAATTTGTTTCTTTTTTATGGTACCTGAAGATATTTGCAAAGTGAAATGATTTTTAAATCTTTTATAAAAAATGTTGGTTATATTGACATATGTAATTGGGACTTGGTAGATCGTGTTGAAGAATTTTCTTGGTTTTTTTCAGTAAAACGTAAGTTTGGTATTATAAAATTCAACCAACCTGATTTGGGTGAATTTGTTCTATGCTATGCTTTTAGATTCGACAATCCAATCAAGTATACATCAGTACCAATACTTCACTTTAAGAAGGAACAAAGGAGTGGCATTTGAGCCTACCATTTAATTTAATATTTAAGAAACTGATTAGTTAGTGAGAGAAAATTATTGGGATTTCGCCTTCCAAAAGCATGGTTTGGCTAAGTTACTGGGTCATGGATCAATCCAATGTTTCTACCGTAATCATTTTACCTAAATGTGGTCCCTGTGATTCTCCCTCATGCTTTCTTTCTACTTGTACTAGTATTTTTTGTGCTTAATCATTTTACCTTGATGTACGGTAGGAAGAGCAGCCTATTGTGCTTAATCAGCCTAGTCTATACTAGGTGCTTCAAAATTTTTAAAGCACTATTTGCATATATGCTCAATAGGTTTTTGCCATAAAATTTTTGCATTTTTTGGATGCAAATACATACTCCTTTTAAAAAAAATAATCATTTTAGGTGGCTTTGATAAACGCCTGAGAGAAAATGTCGAGTACCTGGATGAATTGAAAAGCTTAGCAGAGAAGGAAGGAGTTTCTCACCGTGTTAACTTCATCACATCTTGCTCCACAGCTGAAAGGAATGCACTTCTCTCCCAATGCCTATGTGTTCTTTATACACCAAAGGTGCGATATTTTCCAAGATTCTCCTCAAAATTTGATTAAATGTGGAAAAAAGTCAAGTCTCGTAAGGATTTTTTTAACAAATGCAGGATGAACATTTCGGCATTGTTCCCTTGGAGGCAATGGCAGCCCATAAACCTGTTATTGCTTGCAATAGTGGAGGGCCAATTGAGACAATTAAGCACGGTGTGACAGGGTTCCTTTGCGACCCCAACCCACACGAGTTTTCTTTGGCTATGGCAAAATTTGTTCAGGATCCACAGATGGCAGAGAGGATGGGTAGAGAAGCTCGGCAGCATGTAACTGAATCATTTTCTACAAAGATATTTGGGCAGCGGTTGAATCGATATCTTGTTGATATAGCTCGAGGAAAGAGGGAGTGAGAATAAATTAAACAGTACGGAGAAGATTGCTGTTCTTCTGCATGGCCTTTTCACAGGATTCCTGGAAACAGTGAGGACAAGGTTGTCACTCTTCGGTAGTGATCACACAGCTGGTTACAATGAATCCAGCATACTTTCTGTTTTTTCTATTTTCAGTTTGGATTATGCATCTCTGCGCAGCATCCTAAAAGAATTATAGACATAAAAGAAAATATTTTCTGTTTGAATTTTGCAGTAATGTAGAGTAACTGTTTGGTAACAACTTTCAAGTTGTACGGGAGGAGACAATCCTGGTATTTATCATGGTTAGATGGCAATCCTAAAAATCAATGGCATGGAATTAAGCATGATTGATTTTTAGCTTATTATACAGTTTAATCACCAACAATGCATTCAAGTGAGACTTACCACTGAAATGATTGCACCTAAAATGAAGTGATTACATGAAAGATATATGGATAAACAATTTAAATGATAAAAATGGATTGGAGCACACATAATAGAACTATATAAAAACCCTATTCATATAGTTGCATCTAGAGAGAATTTTTTATATGATACAGTTCAACAGTTGTAGCCACAAAGCAGGAGGCAAGAAGCCCAGGTGAAAATATTGAATCCTCTCAAGAAGCTCAGCAACTAGAAGCCATGTCTCTCATTTTCCTATAATTCAAAACAATTGTCATTAATAGTGGCTTCAAGTTCAATCTTTGATGTTTTGGGTCCTCACATACAGAATGATTCAACCCTGACCAGTGGCAGATAATTGGCTTACCGGAGTTTAAGATCCTGAAAGATACACCTGGCACTGTATAACAGTTTTACCAATCCTGAACCCCGGAACCACCGTGAAGGCCACTAGTGGGTCAGATTCCGGTGTGCTGTCAGAAGACAAGAATGCTTCTTTGTTCACACTTTTCATGTACACTTCTGAAAATAGACTCCTCTTCCTCACTTGAAATATTGAGACCTCAGGCTCAAATGAGAAGGCCAAGCAGTGTAAGAGCCAAACACTCTTTGCCATTTCAGCAAACTTGGCAAAGAATTTAGTTTTTGGGTATTCACCGGAACTCACTAAATTGTGCTGATTCAAATTCCCAAAAAGATAAAATTCCATCTTGGGATGAACAAGTCGCAAGTACTTGACATAGCAAAATTTTGCAAATGCTGACATGGGCTTCTGAGCTATATATTCTTTTGGTTTCATGGATTTCAGCTCCTTGAATCTGTCAAAGAAGAGCCTTTGATGTTTCTTATGCTTAGAAAAAGACTCATTTGGGTAACTGAAACCATCAAACATTTCGCGGCAAACAAAGGACTCAAATGCAAAACATCTATGGCTTGTGTTCAAGTAAACAACACCAGGTTGGATTGAACTGACCGCGGCATCAAGATCCCACCCAGCTGATTCCATCTCAGTGATCATCAACCTCACAAAGGTCCTAATAGACTTAATTGTGTGCCCAAGAACTGTAATAAAGTTGGTGGGACTCAAACCTGACAGATGAAGATTTTCAAGAACTGATAAATGCCCACTTGAATTCAATCTTTTCTCTAGCAACTTGTTCTCTGCATTGGCTTCTTCCAATTTCTCTTCAAGAAACGTTATCTCTGAATTCTTGAGCTTAAGCACAGAATCCAACTTCTTCCCCATAATTTGATATGTTATTAGAATACTCCTCTGCTCCTGAACTTCAGCCAAAAACTGTGTAGTTTCAAGAGAATATTCAATGAACTGTTTCTTCATGTAACACTGTTTCAATTCGGATAAACTCTTCAATTTTGAGACCACCCTCTGATCAGCTGATTGAATCCCACCAGCATCATAAGGATTCTGAGCAAACTGCAACTGAGCATACGCTGCTTTGACGGCTGCAATGCTGGCAAACAAGCAGGCAAGAAAGCCTTCCATAGCTGCTCTTTTCCGGAGCTTTTCATCATCAAAGCACTGAGGCGTGCCATTGATCAAGTCCTCATGCTTAACCTTTTCATGGCACTTAGCTTTCTGAATTCTATCAATTGGAGCAACCCCGGATCCAGCTCGAATGTGCAAAACCTTAGTGAAAGTGCGTGCCAATCTGCTCTTACCAGGAGTAACTGCTCTTTGGTTAACCGAATCCATATGAAGCTAAGCTATCACAAAATGATGACAATGGTAGGAGTTGGGAGAGAGATTGAGGTATTGATTTTTTTGAGGTGTTTCAGTTAACAAAACAGAGATGGATAAACAGGAATGTGAATATGAGGATGACTAGACAATGTTGAGCGTGCTTCAACAAAAGAGAAAAGCAATTTGCTTTAACGCTTGGATCGAGGCTATGAATGGCATATAGAATTTCTTTTTGTCTTGCTTTTGAGAGTTTCCAATTTGCTTTGCTCTTGAGGGTGAAAAAGTAGATGTAGATTTTTAAACGAGGGGGGAAAAGAAAAATATGAGCAGAAGGAAGAGAAAAGAAGAAGAACGTTGGATTCAAGAACACACTCAAAAAATGCATTTAAAGTTCAATTGGATGTTCTAAATGCTTTTCACTTTACTTTCTTAGTGACCAAAATTCCCATCCCACCAAACTTGCCAAATTTGTCCAAATGACTTGTAGGCGCACCACTACTTTGCTTTCCTTTTTCTTTTTCTTTTTCTTTTTTGAGTGATGTTAGAGGGGTCAGTTACTTGAAACACTCCAATAATGACACACCCCTCACAATTCATCCATCATAATGACACACCCCCCACAATCCATCCATCATCATCCGTCACATATAGTCCTCTCTCCTACATGCATCGGAACAATTAATGTATTTATATTACGTTTGAAAGTATCTTACCAAATTTCAAGGTGTCGTTCCAATGCTTCTGAACATGACTTTGATTCTTTCATAGACTACTAACTCTTACCATGACAACTTACCTTAGGTTTAAAATTAAATAAACAATCTGATGATTTTGTTGAAATTAGCAACCACTAATTAAATTAAATTAAATTGGCCAAATGTTCTATTTTTAAAACTAATTCTATTTTATATAGAAAAATAAAACATGTTGGAAGGTAATACCATTTCATTCATCATTCTCTACCTGTAGACAAACATTGGAATGAGAATGGTCATTCCATTCTATTCTCATTCTCATTTCATTCCCGACTTTATTTTATTCCCACTTCATTTCATTCCAACGTACCAAACTAGCCCTACGTTTGATTGCATATGCAAATACTTGGTGGCAGTGAAAAGAAGGTGGTATTCGAATTGTTAGCGTGACTTTTACTTATATTAGGCGTACATGTCCCTTAGGTCCTTTGCCATTACAATTAATCATAGAGGATGATTATTACTTACATTTCACAAATAGTGACCACTGATGAAAATAATAATAACACTCTCACCAAAGTATTTATTTCTCCCACTTTGCTAGCGAAGAGCCATTCCAGAGGATCTTCAATGGAACATCAAATGAGTTGCAGAATAACACACTTTTTGGGTTTAATGCATCTGAAAAGTCAACACTGAGGAAACCATCCAAGATAGGAGACATACTAACAGCCATAACTCATAGGTGGCTGATTCCTAATATCAAAGAACATTACTTTTCCATAGTTAGATCCACCTGATAAATTTGTTACTGGTGTACCAAGGTAATATTGATGTAAAAATGTTATCAACTACTCTCAGAAATGTTAAATGAACTCTTGAAAGTCTTCAGCCAATAATTCCTAGTCCATGGTCTAAGCGTTTTGCTCACACAGATCCAATATCACAAATAACTGACTTTCGGAGTGGAGAGAAAAAGAAGAGCGGAAAAAACATGAAGCAAGCATTGCATTTTAGGTGAAGCACATCGTCTCCATAATCTCATCATATCAAACTCACCCACAAAGAGTAATTACAAACTACTATAAAATCTCAAATTTGAACACTCGTGTTGAAGTGAGGATCCAATTCTCTCATCTCACCAAAACTGCTGGGGAGCTCGCGGGCTTCACCAACCAATGAGCAGAAACAGTATATAAAGCTTAAAAACCAAAGAAACCAAGCTCACTGGCTTTTTCCTTCTCAAATGTCTCAAAGTACTGATATATGATGGTAACTGCAAGCAGAATCCCTGTCCCTGAACCAATTGCGCCCATGAAATCTGCCAACACTGTCAGTGCACCTATACACATGCCCCCGAAGGCTGCTGCAGTGGGTATGTAACGGTTCAGCTCCTTCTGTAAATTTGATTCCCGATGCCCAGGCATCACCATTTGTTGTTCCTGAGAATCAGAAAGGAAGAATAAGTGAATTCAAGACATTAGCAATAGCAAGTCTCTGCCTCAGTGACCAGTGTAATAATGAAAAATACCTGAAGATTCTATTAAACCCACAATCTTAGTTCATACTTTGGAAGTAAAACTCATAAATATAGTTCATTGCTGCTATAAGTTCGAAATTTGCATTTGCAATTCAATTTGAGAAGGTGTTTTTGTCGCCAATCGAACCACTAGTTGATTTCAAAATTTTCTAGAGTCATTTTGAAATCATATATATTTCAACCAGCTTGATATCATTTTTGAGACATTCCTATTTTCATAAACAGTAAAATGGAGATGTAGAAATAGGAAAGGAGGTGCTTTTACCGGAAAAAAATCTCATGGAAACTTTAGATAGTCATATTATGTGATGTCATTTTCAAATATCAAGAAGAAAAAAATGGAACAACAAAAATAACACATTTTTTAAAACTTTGTTTTCACTTCTGAATTTTCAACAATGCATTTGTTAAAATGAAAATCGAATAACTATACCACAATGGCCATAAGTTGCAGTCAATAAATTCAGTGGAAATTTTGGGCCTTTCAGCCCTCTCATGTACCAAGGGTAAGTTACTGTACAAAGATCGAAGACACACATCACTAACAGCATTTGCAAGCACAAGCCATGTATATCCATTTATGAAATTATATATTACCATCTTCACTCAAGGATTGATCAAGAGCAGTGACGGAGACACATGGGCTCAGCGGGGACAGTTGACCCACTCATTTTTCCTATTTTGATATTGTATTATATTTTTAGTAGTTCTATAGTTGGCCCCTGTCAAAATTCTCAAAACCTCTTTAGCAATCAACCCTTCCTTTTTTCTCTCCTCTCTCTCAAACTCCCTCTCTTTCTACGACTCTAAGGATCTCTCTCTCAGCCTGAAGAAGTTACTCTCTCATCAATCTCTCCAAGGAAGAAGAGTGAAGAGTTCCAAAACCCTCTTTTAGGCTATGCTAATTTGAAGTTTTCAGACACTCATCTATGCAGCGGTTATAGCAGTATAACTATGATGGCATTGTGACATCATGCTCCATGCACTTCAAGCTTAACAAAGATTTTTTATCCATTAAATGAAATTGTTTGTCAATCTACTCCAAAATATTCGTGTATGGCTCGTCAATGTCATAAGAAATCAATGGCTGAGCTATCTTATGGGCTATTTGTAAGAGAACTATATAACGACACTCCTTCCACAGCCACAGTATGCTATATACTGTGTTGTGGTCGATAAGGAAAATACTAGACGCTCAAAGGTGAACAAATGAAGAATCATTCAGGAACCATACCATGCTAAATTAATTTGGTAAAAATACCGTGCAGTATATGGTAATTCCCATAATATCTGAGTATCTGAAAATTAAGAAAACTTATTGCAGTATACAGATCATTACCTTGAGCTGTTTAGCCACATCTCTAGCTGAGGATCCAGATACTTCAATCCAAGTTTTTGAGAACAAAGCACATGCTGACAACATAAATACAATATAAAATAGTGCATGGAAAGGATTGGCTGCCATATCTGCCAAGCTGCAAAGTCAGCAATTCACATTAGCTGAGAGTAACGACAGCAAATGTAACCAACTTTATTGTTCCTGACAATAGAAATACCAGCTACAAGATAGTGTGTGCACACAAACAGACAGAGAGTTTCTAAATTACCTAGATGGTGCAGTTATATAATATGCAATACCACCAACAGGGACAGATTGACCAGAATATTCAGATTCCTTCCACTTGCCCAAAAGATTCACTAGGAAATTTCCACTGTACCTCCTATGCAGCAACTGTGCAGAAAAATATCTCTCTCAATATTAACACAAAATAAAAATGACTCCAAATTGTTCAGCTAGCACTAAAGTCCAGTACCTGGGAGATGAAATAAAGATTGGATACAAGTGCAGACTGCAGAATGATGGGCATATTAGAGGTGTAGAACAGCTTGATTGGATATGAACCCTGTTGTCCACGGGCATTCTTTGATCTCACAGGCAAGACCACACGGAATCCTTGGAAGTAGATAACAATAAGAAAGACCAAGACTGTAGCAAGCAAATTTGTCACGTTTGGAAGGTTCTGCCGGTAGAATGCCTCACGAAGTGCACGAACCTTGTCTGTTCGAGTAATCAGCAGATGGAATAAAGCAATAACAGCACCTTCAAACTCAGCCCCACGGCCACTGTTAATGGTTGTGGGACTAAATGCTTTCCAAATTATGTTTTCACTGCAAAGGAATTACAGAACTCTAAAGCAATCAATATCCATAGAACATACTAGACTTAATAGTGATAAACTAGAAAAGACGTTGCAGCTTACCAAATGTTGGTTGCTATGAAAAGGGAAATTCCCGAGCCTAGACCATATCCTTTCTGAAGAAGTTCATCCAAGCATATGACAATGATACCAGCAAAGCAGAGTTGAATAATGATAAGAATCGCATTTCCTACTCCAAGTTGGCTGACACTACCATACATCCCTGAGAGGACATACGCAACTGCCTCACCGATAGCTATTAAGATGCCAAGTAACTTCTGTGCACCATTTCTGAGAGGAAAAGGAACCATCAATTGAAAATAAATAGCAGAACATGCAAAGACAGACATTAATAAAAGAAATAGAAAAAGCCACCCTACTCCCACAAAAACTTTAATCCGTTTAAGCAAATAAAGGCATGAGTACACATAATGAAATATATTGTAAAACATGGTCCTTTAAACATAAATTAACACAACTTAACACAACACCAGATCATTCTTAGTGCTACCACCATTTTCTACTTTTACAATACAAAATTTATGGTCAAACTAACTTGTTACTCCTTGCTAACATCAGGTGTGGAATAAAATTCTGGACACAGAAGATAGTGCTACTAGCATATGAAAGAGAGTAAAATCTCATACAGTACTTACAGGAGGGCACGATCCTCGCGTACATTATTGTCCACTTCAATTATTTTTGATCCAGCCAATAGCTGTATCACCAGTCCAGATGTCACAATCGGAGTGATCCCAAGCTCCATGACTGTCCCACGATTTGAGGCAAGAATAACACGCATCCAATAGAATGGATCTGCACCTGTTGTAGAGTGTATGCCATACAGAGGGAGCTGACTGCATACCAGAAAAATGAAAAGAGAGATCACAGTATATATAACCTTCTCTCTAAATGGAACTTTCCTGTCAGCGCTCTGAACTTCAGGCAGAAATGAAAGAAACGGTCGAACAAGATGAAGCACCCTAAATCCACCTCCCATCTTATTTCAGCCAAACTAAACCAATCCAACCTGCATTTTGTCATATCATCATAAAACACAAGGTATCAACAAAATTGAATAAAACCCGTGATTCTAACAAACATTGCATCAACTTGAATTCTTATATGTGGTAAAGAACTTTTAATATATGATACACATTATCATGAAAAGCAATGTTTTGTAACCGGACCAAAGGTTCATGCTGAAATCGTCTGTGGATGGGCTGAACTGCTTTGAATGGACAATTTGTGAAACCCAAATATATATATTGATATATAATTAGTCTATTGATAAATCAACACTTTCAAAGAAAAAGGTTCATGAGAAGGAAAGCTCATGTTTATGCAAGTAAAACTGCAAACAATAAGCAACACGTTATTACATGTAAAGAAACTGAGTCACATGAAAGTGTACAGGAGACCGATATGCAATGAATATAATAAGTACCAACTTTCTGGAAATGCCCAGAAGAGGAAAATTATTTTCCTTCCGAGTGATGATGATGCCCCACCCTCATATCGGATTTACATCATGGACATCCTATAAATTTGCAATTATAGCAGAATAAGGAATTTTTTGTCTTAAGAAGAAGTACTCCCACATCCACTCCCTCATCGGGTGCAAAAAGTATAACTTCACCAAGATTTTTGTCAAATCAAGTTGCACAACACCAAGCTCTCCAGAAACCTCAAACCAGGATGGGTTGACATTTTCAATGATCAAAAACAAAAATCAAGTAAAAAGAAAAACACTAGCAGCAGTTTACACAACAGTAGCTCATTGCCTCATTCAACAATGGGTCCTGAAGAAGTTAAACATTGAGCCCCAGATAGGAAGGAAATAAAGATAAACAGCCATTCTGTACATAGCTACTAATCTTCCATGAATGATGCTTAGCTAGCTAAAATTCAGAGGTAATTCACAAAATATTGATTATTGAGGATCTAGAGGCAACATTCCAGAACCCTCGCATTACAAAAAAATCATATCTGACTAGAAAAAAAAAATAACACATCAAATCAAACATGAAAGGCAAACAACATCAGTTATCACGTAAGAGATATGTGACTAATGCTCCCAAAATAATGCCACAAAATCATAATAATAAACACCCAATATACTAATATAACATTGTGCTGAACATGAGAAAAAATTTCGTGGGTTAACATCGAAATCTACAAACCTAAAGAGATGCAAAATTCCAATCCATCGTAGACGTTAACTTACAAAGCAAAATCCAGATTCGAATAGCAAAAGATCAGAGTCCAAGATGCAAACTGTTTTCAAGACTCGAATGAAATTCAAATGCTAGCTAAATCAACATCATTCCGTGGGTAAAAAAAAAATAAAAAATCTAAAATTTCATAGTTTCTCTTCATTTCGTTCAACTTCTCAGCAACCCAACGGAGTTTGATCGTTAATAATCATCAGACAAAAGCTAAAAAAGAGATTCCGAGAAACCCATCTCCGATTCTAGAATCACATTAATAAAATTCTATCAATAAATGGACAATTTTGATAAATAAAGCTGGCTAACAAAACGCAATTAATTAAATAAAATTTTTATGATTATATGATGGATGTGAAGATATTCAAATCGAAAGAAATCAGATTGAAGAAATTCAAAACAAACCATTCGGGTTCGAAGATCTGAGAACTTACACGGGATTTTCAAATAACGAGAGCGTAGAAACACTAAGACGATTTAATATCGAGAACTGTACGGATCTGGGATTTGGAGACTTTCAAATACTATAAGATAGGACCCTTTGAACCCGAATTAGGCGTTATAAACGAGGTGTAGATGTGGCCGACTTACTATTTAGTATTTACCAATGAATGGACGACACGTATAGTGTAATTAGTCATATTCGACCAGATTTGATACTCTGCGCCTTAACAACGACACGATTTTAAACCTGCAATCACATTAATATGATTAATATTAGGAAAAATTATAGTGACCCCCTTTAGATAGGTGAAATAAGATACAACTCTCCTGTAGTTTTAAAATAACACTGACCTCCCCTGTCAGTGGTGTAGGTACAAAAATTGATGATGTTATTATATATTTGAACTAAAAATTCCAAAATGCCCCCTAAAATATATGAAAGGATTGAAATACCCTCATTTAACATATTATTTGTGTACAATTTTGCCCCCACTATTCATCATCTTCTTCCCCAACAAAATACAGCACTGTATATACATATATATTTATATACAAACACACACATATATATATGCACAGGGAAAGAGATAGTTTAATTGTAATTATTTGTCGAGATAGTTTAATTATAATTATTTGACAGTAAATTCTGGATTCTCTGGCTATGAAGTCATATGTTGTGCTTACAACAGTTGGCTTATGGAATTCCACAAAAGAGCAAACACTTAGCTTCATTCTGAACTTTATTTACAGTTGATGCTATTGCACATGGCCATGAATCCTGCTCTCTTAAGTTTATTATGTAACAAATGAGACTTCTCTGTTTGTATAAACTTGAGTTTTAGGTTTCCTTTTCAAGTAATGGAAATTATTGAATGCCCAATTCACACAAGTAGTTATGATATTGAGTATGGTTTCTGGCTAAACTTTATAAATCTAAATTATAGGAGTTATGATATTGAGTATTGAGTATGGATAACTCATTCAAATTCTGATTTAACTTTTGAGGGATTTTAGTCTGTTGATTCCCCCAATTTCCAATCAATACCATTAAAAGAATAGAACATCTGCCCACTGTAATTTCATACATAAGCAAAATCAAAGCATTTGGAGGTCACAATTCAAAGAAGCATAACCAAAGCTCTTGCAATCCAATCCATACCCTTTTTAGATTTCAAAATTTAAAGACACCACATCCAAGTATATTAATTGTCAATTAAACAGCATTTAATCAGCAGTCACAATGAGCAAACAATAAATTTTGTGGCTTACATGTGTGTGTATATATATATATATATATATATATATATATATATATTTGTAGAGAAAGAGAAGAGAATAAAAGAGAATTGGGAAAGGTGGAGAGATAATTTGCAGAGAAGAGAAGAAAAGTTAGGTGAGGGAGAGAGAGACGGTGAGAGAGGAGAGAGAAAAAAAGTGAATGGGTTAAAGTGAAAGGGTAGATAGGTCTTTTTACATTATTAGATATTTTTAAATAAAATATAGTAAAAAATATATGGGTATAATTGTCTTTTTACATTATTGGTCAACCGACAACACTGATAAGGGAGGTCAGTGTTATTTTTGAAACTACAGGGGAGGTATCTGTTATTTCGCCTATTTACAGGGGAGGTCAATGTAATTTTCCCTTAATATTACTCCCAAATTACTAATTTAGGGACGTGTTTGTATTTTGCATTTCTGTTTTTATTTAAAATAAAAATAACGTTGTTTTTGTTGTTCAATGTGTTCAACTGTAATTGAAAGTATATTTGGTATGTAAAATTTGTTGCAATTTGAAAACATGTTTGGTAAAAAAGTATTACAAGATTGAGAAACAAAATAATTAGTTAAAAAAAATCATCTAAAGTTTTTTTTTCTTTGTTTTTACTGTTCATAGTGTTGTTGTTCTAATGCAAAAATATTAGAAAACACCAATTTTTTTTCTGATTTGGATCACTTTTTAGCAACAAACGCGATACTATTCAAATTACAACAAAAGTTATCAAATGTGTTTTGGTGGTTTGCTTCAGTACAACAAACTACCTGCAACAAAAAACAAGAACAAGGGACGGTTAATGGTCCAGTTTTAATTTTTGGCTTTCGAAAAATATATATTACCATTTGTTTTTTTAAAAAAATTATTTATACATCATTTGTTCAGCCCTTCGAATGAAAATTAGCCTTTTTTTATATATACTGTTACTAGACTACCATAGACAAAATAGAAGCAAAGTATTCTTTATTTTTGCTTGAAAAATGATTAGTATAGTGAAAGTTATCATCAAATGAATAGTTGAATGTATTTCCATTCATTGAATGGTAAAAATAGAATAAATGTTTGAGTCTCACATACCATATCTAATAGATGTAAAGTGATTTGATTTTCATTTGGTGATAACTTTTACTATACGTATCATTACTCTTTTTTGCTTTGATTCATTGTATAATTTGGATTTGTATAAACCATTATAAATATGTGAGGATTGAAAACAAAATCAAAGGGCTATATTGAAAAATCATGAAGTTTACTCAATCGGTTATAATCAATTATATATTCGTCTTCATGTAAAAGACCGATTATGTGAGACTTGTGAGTTGTGACCTTCTTGAGCATATTAGTAATGCAGAGATGGCTTAAGCCAAAGTGCTTCTGGAAATCTTAAAGCTAATTCGTGTTTGGGGGTACTCTTATGTGGACTTTGACAGTGATTGTAGTTCCGTGATGAAGTTGTCTCACTAGTTGATTTGGTTTGGGAAGTATGGCTTTCATGGCTTAATCCATTGGCTGTGACCTCCTATTAGAGCCAGATTGAGTCTTTGTATTGTTCTTTTGTTTTAATGAAGTGCCAAATTTTTTTTTTTTAGGTTATATTTATTTTGGTAAATACCTTTGAAGTTTTATGTTGCTTTTGTTGGTGAATGGATAATTATTGGTTAATCAGTTAATTGCGTGGATCCGGTGATTAGTTGGGACATAACCAATTAATAATTAATTTATAAAAAGTAAAAAGATTCACGCATACTTATTCCATCTCTTATGTCATCGAACTGGATCATCTATGTTAGCTTTATATACATTATCGTAAGTTGTTTTTTTAATGATTTGTAATATGTCATGTCATTTTTTTTTTACCACAAAAGAAGAAATATATTCGAATGTAAGGATGTCATAGTTACATAGAATGTCAATCCATGTGGGCTTATAAACCCATGCTGGGACATCAGACTTAGATCTAAATGCCCATTTGCCAAGGGCATGTGCTATGTCATTGCCAATTCTGGGTACCCACGAAAAGACAAAAGATCGATGCTAGAGTAAAAATTTAACATATTTAATGATCGTCAACAAAGCCTCGTCAGAACTAACAAGCGCCATTAAAGGTTTACAATCACCTTCAACAATCACATTCTGTATACCTCATTGATCAAAAAGACGTAAAGCTTTCCTTAGAACTAAAGTCTCTGCATCTCCTGAACTGGAAATTTTGGGGAAATAAACAGTTGAAATTTTAACAGGAAGCCCTTCGTGATTTTGCAGTATTAAACCACCACCACATTCCTTTGTAGAAGGGTCAAAAGCTGCATCAAAATGAGCTTAAACTGACCTTGACCCGGAGGTAACCAAGTTGCAGGATGGGGAGAGGGGTCAACAATCCCCTCATTGAGATTTGGAACAGATAAGTTGCAAGAGTGAAACTCGTGGAAATGAAAACCTGCTCTGTCCAAAATATCTTGAGGAGCCCAAGGTTAGGTTGAGAATCTTATCATTCCGAACCTTCCAAATTTGCCACCAAGTAAAGGATCCCAAACTAATTAGGTTTGAAAGATGATCAGTAGCTTGGCATATTTCCACAAATTGAAGCCACCTAGACTTCCAATTTATAGCAAAAAAAGTAGACCAATCAATTTTCATGGGACAAAGTTTCTAGACTGTGTTTGCCATAGGGCATTCACATAACAGGTGAACTAAGGTTTCAGAAACCACACCGCAAAGTGCACAAACATCAACAACTGCTATACCTCTGTTTTGTAAGGCTGAAACAACCGGCAACCTCTCATGAGCGCATTGCCATAAAAAGAATAAGATTTTTGGTTTGGACTTCACTTTCCAAATCGACTTCCATAAATTTTGAGGCTCTTGAGAATTCCTATAAATAGGATTTGCAGAATTAATAAGCTCCATGGCCACTCGATATGTTGTTTTCACAGAAAAAAGACCATATCTACTTAAGGCCCAAATTTTCTTATCTTCTCCTTCAGTTTCTCGAACAGGCATTTGCAAGATCAAATTTGCATCTCTTTGATTGAAAATAGTATGAATTAACTCAGAATTCCATTCTCTCATGTTGGTGAGAAACAAGCCAACCACTGTATCAATGCCTTCTGCTAAAGTGATTGTAGAGACTCTGAAATGTCACGCCCCAGTTTCCATCTCACAGAAACTAGAGGTGACTTAAGCTAATCATCCACACCCTAATCACCACAATTCCTTGATATCATATTCTAATACCAAGTTTCGGAACTCAACTCTATATGTGAGTTGAATTTGAACTTAAAACTTACTCCATTGGAAAGAGGGTTCAAAAAGAATCAATTTAAAAAAAAGAATCACTTGATTCGGGTTTGAAACAACCAAGTTATCCCGAATTCAAGAATTTGAAAATGTAGAGCAGTAAGATAGTCTTCTGTCTTACCCTTCCAGAAATGCCCAAAAACACATAGTCGACTGTCTTTCCCTCCCAGAAAGTGCAAAATCCTGATTTTCAAAAAAACGAGATTTCTAAAGCAGCAAGATAGTCTTCTGTCCCAATAAGGAAAGTCGACTATCTTTCCTTCCCAGAATGCTCTAAAAGCTACTGGACAAAAAAGTCGACTTCTTTTGAAGGGAAAGTCGACTTTTTTTCACCTGGGAACCTCCTTTTAGCCTATTTTATCTCAAAACAAGCTCCAAAACTCATACATAAACATATCCAAACATCCACAATTAAAATCTCATCATCCAAATCATATTTTGAGCATCCACAAATGATCATTATGCAAGTGCTCCAAATCAAAACAATTGAATCTCTGTTAACCATCCAATAAACCAACTTCATTACATAAACACATACAAGGTCCAATTCAATTGCAAGCTACATAAAAAAAAAAGGAGATGCAACTACAACATCTACATAATCCGAGACAACCATAATTGATTTATAATGTGCATAACATAATAAGAATGCACAATTCTAGTCTCCAACCATCACTTCCTCAATATCATACATGAGAAGCTAACAGTTCCTCATTCATAATGTTCCCTCTAGGTTATACATATAATCCAAGCATAGAGATGTGGTTCACAATGAGTATATCTTTATAATACACATAATAGAAATCAATACCACATCCTTCCATTCATACACCAAAGTCACGTGTGATCCATATATAGTCATTACATGTGAACTGAAACACACCAACATAATTAAAACATAAATACAATGTTTTCAATCTAGTCCACATGCCACAAGCCGGCATGGACATTTATCTATGTATCAAAAGGTCAAAACTCCAAAAGAACTTCAAGATTCCACCTAGTCAATCATGCATCATCTTCCGTTGCTGCTTTACCTGTAAAAATGTTTGGGGGGAAGAGGGTGAGCACCACTGCGGCTCAGTAGAGATGACCCAAACCCACCTAAGCATCGACTCGACGCCGACCTACATGATATGCATCATGTTATCCTTACGCTACATGGCATGCTTTGATACTCATGTTATTAACAAGGCAATAATGTAACAAATAGCCATTACTCACTCAACCATACATAACATGAAACAACCCAGTGTGCCTTTGAATTTCACAAACCTCCATCTTAACATGAATTCCCAATTCATGAATCAACTAAATCTAACTCCAAGTATTCAACTCCACAATTCTCTAAATGTCACAACCGAAATCCTTTCAACCTCATAACCCAAGGTTTTCACAACCATCAAGGTCATCACATGTTGACATCCGTCAACCTCAAGATTGTCACTATGGTTCCTCTTCAATTGAAAACTGCCAATTTAAAGAGAAGAACCCATTTTCCCAACAATTGGAATTCGCCAATTGGGGTCATAAACTCATCACCATCCGTGTTCATCCATTCTCATAATTCAACTCATTCAACAATCATTCCAATTCCAACACTCATCTCACTTTCTTCTAAGAACAACCTACACGAGGTAAGTACACACATACCACATTGCATACCATTCCATCCATAATATCACTAAATGCATTAACATGGAAAAACTACTATTTTGATGCATTTACTCAAACACATGGCATTCAAAAGTGCACATAATTCCAATCATGGCTCAAGTAAACCCAATGAGCCTCATGCTTCTCAACTAAACACATACAACATATAAAGCACAATTAAGCTATAACTAGCATGTCATTTTCTCTATATTTCACATATATGCACATGAGTTAACTTTAACATGTATAAGATTAACATGTTTCATATACATCACATAAATCATACAAGGAACATTCTTAGCATGTTTAAACATCAAAGGAAATTAAGAAAAAACTTTCTATCTTCCTAAACCATGCTAACACTACCATATATCACAAAAACCCTAGAGAATCGATGAAAGGGAGGAGAAGACATCCCTACCTCAAAATCCAAGCTTGGTTGAGCAAAGCCCCAAATCCTTCAAGCTTCAAACTCCTCCAATGGAAACTTTCCACCGATCAAATCGAAGAGGAGAGTGAGGGGAACAACCTTAATTCTTGGCTCCACCCTCAAATCTTACTTCTAGGCCCTCAAAATTTAGAGAGAAGGAGAAAAGAGAAACTTGTAGAGAGAGAGAGAGAGAACCGAATGTAGAGAGAGAAAGGAAAGTGAAAATCTGATTTTTCCTCTCTTTTTACACATATAAATCACATACAAATCATATATTTCACCTTTTGCAACTAAACCCTCCACATTTCCCTTATTTGCTCCTTGTTATGGGCCTTTTGCGCTTATTCGCAAACTAGCCTTTCCTCATTTTCTAAAACTTCATTGATGCCCTTAAACTTTCATCCATACCCCCACGGCACTCCCTAAAGTCCGTAGTTATTTTCCCGGGTTACCCGAACCAATTCTGGTCTCACACCCGTAACCAAAACATAAAAAGATCATTTAAGTCCACTAAGCATGTCATTAAGCGACAAATCACGCTTAAAAGTTCACTTAACCTTTAGTTATAAAAAAAAAATTTGGGTCGTTACAACCTCCCCACCTTTAAAGAATTTCGTCCACGAAATTAGCCTCATACTCTGAATCCACATAGTGCTGTCTCTAAACCTTAAATGTTTTTCTCTATCATCCTTTCATCACTGGAAGTAGTCATAACTCGTCGGCATTCGACACACTGCTTTCATTCCTTGACCATCAAGGTTCTGGTTATCACGTCACACTTTTCACTCCACTTTCAACAAAATATCCAACTGCTGGTACATTTCAACCGATGTCCAGAGATCTCCAAAATTGTAGTACAATCACCACACTGTAACTACCACGACCACAATTATCCCCCAAACGAAGTTCAGGAAGATAAAACTACAACCAATTCACTTTTCAATCAATCCACTTTCTAGTAATTCATCCTCCTTGAATTACAATTCCCAATTCCTCACACCAGACAATACCATGTTCACAATCCAACTTACACATCTCACACGTGGCCTAAGGCCAATGTTTCGTAAGGATCATTAACTCAATCCTTAAATGGTGTGATCATATTTCCAAAACGTGTGGGATCATTACTCTCTTAGTCTCATATCTAATACATGGATCTTTTCATTCCCACTAGTACCACAAGGTACGATTCACAAGAACAAAAGGTCTGTAGAATATTCTACTGCTCACATATCACTTCTTTTCCTCGGTTAACAACTAACCAAGACAAATCCAACGATATTCTCATCATCACCTCTCATGACATTTAAACTAGTCATGTCCCAAAATGGAATCAAATCTCATATAACAATCAAAACTCAATCCCTCAGGGTCTCACTACCCATAATGATACACATACAGACAAAACTGTCTCTCATGGTGAAAATCTCACCTCGACAAGTGTGTCAATAGACAAAGCTGCGTCTCAATGACAACAAGCACACACCAGGTGTGTCAAATGAGCCAAACTGTCCCTTAAGGAAAATCACAATATCCAGGGTCGTGTCCACAGACAAGACCATATCTACGGTGACAACAACCAATCAACAACAGGTGGGCCAATAGACAAAACTGCGTCCCCCACCACTGATGTGCCAATAGACAAATCTGCGTCTAAACGACAACACCAACCACAAATGTGACAGTGGATAAAACTGCGTCCAAGGTCACCATCACCAGTGTCAATAGACAAAACTGCGCCTAAATGACAACGATTAGGTCGATAGACAAAACTGCGTCCCCACGACTCCGATCTTCAATCGGTGTGCCAACAACAAAACTGCATTCAATTGACAACACCGCCACAAATGGGACAATGGACAAAACTATGTCCAGGGTCACCATCCACCGTGTCAATAGACAAAACTGTGCCTAAATGATAAGAATCTCAACTGATGTGTCAATAGACAAAACTGTGTCTAAACGACAACACCACCACAAATGTGACAATGGACAAAACTGCGTCCAGGGTCACCATCACCCGTGTCAATAGATAAAACTGCGTCTAAATGACAAGAGTCTCAACAATGGATGGGTCAATAGACAAAACTGCGTCCATATGAGACCGATCCTCTAACTGATGTGTCAGTAGACAAAACTGTGTCTCAATGACAGCACCACAATGATCATCCCAAAGTCTGTAACCATCCAGGAATCTCACATGTCCCCTTATGTACTCTATCTTGTACAGGAACTCATGACCTCAAGAGTGGTTTGAACTAACCTACTCTTGTCATCATAATCCCAATTATACACCCATTTATGAGCAAAAAGTTGTCATACTCACAACATTCGAATTTCATTTTCTTATCCGCCAATACTCATCGAATCAATTCCACAATCACTTGGACCTGACACATTGTAAGCGAAGTACTAATCGAAGAGAAATGGCTGGCCAGGCCGTTTCTTCCCGCTAGTCCAACCCCGACAACATGCCTTTCTTGTCCCTTTTTCTCTCAGTCCCAACTATCCATTCTAGTACAAAGCTAATGGACTAGATATATTAAGTCCCTAACACATATAAGGACTAATATATTAAAATCAAATTCATTCTCAAAAATCTCTGTATGGAAATTACCAAGATATTTCAACCTTTATCCACTAGCCCTAGGTTCACAAAACCTAAGTCTAGTGTAACTCACACATCTCAAGTCTCATGAATCAACCTATTTCAAACCTCTGTTTAACTCATTAAATCCTTAAAGCTAGGATACTGAAATCAGATATGCAATGTACGTTAAAATATTCTGGATACGAGACATGTTACAACGACTATGCTTAAACCCAAAAGCATATTTTTTTTTCAAACAGGTACAACTCATCATGTTTTATCAATCTCACAAACTCATGATATGCAACTTAGTGTACTTGCATAAATCATTGTTATAACTCATAAACCAGAGATCACTGATATACCTTAATCACTGTGGACGAGTCCTCTGATACCGGGACTGCTGTCTTGAACCACTGGGAAAATTCCTCATACTTGCTAGCAAAACCTGAGCAGACTGAACTGGCGGGGGTGGCAGCATTGCCACTGAGTCATGCTGACTCGCCAAAAACTGATTGGTGCGATTGAGAGACTTCGTCCTACCCCCTGCACCCTGTCCTTGAGGACAATTCACCTTTATATGACCAGTCTGATGACAGCGGTAACAAACTTGCTCGTCTGCTGGTGCCAAATGTATGCTGGGACACTCAGACCTATAGTGGCCCGGCTGTTGACAATGATGACACACTCTCCTTGACCCGATCGACTGTACTGACATGGAAGTCGTAGGCACTGAATGTGTCATTCGCTGTCCCACTGCTCCTTCAGATCGATAAGGACCACTTTTCTGTTTCTTCTTTGGCTGACTCTTAGAAGAAACACGCCTTTCCTCATCTTGTATCCTCTGATTGTCATTACCAAGCTCTTCTGCTATTAGTGCTCTTTCCACCACTGCAGCATAGCTTGTCAAGCCCAAAATTCCAACTTTATCTCGCAAATAAGGTCGGAGACCTCTTATGAACTGTTTGATCTTTAGCTCTTCCGTTGGAATCATCTCTTTTGCAAATCGAGCTAAAGAGGTAAATCTTGTCTCATACTCCATTACTGTCATTATTTCTTGAGTCAAGTTAAAGAACTCTCTCCTCAAGCTATCCCTCACCGTTACCGGAAAATACTTCTCAAAGAATAATGCTTCAAATGTATTCCAATCCATTACCTCAATATTATGACGGTTCCCAATGGATTTCCACCAACGCTTGGCCTCACCTTTAAGATAATGGGTGGCCACTTTCACCTTCAAGTTCTCCTCTACCTCAAGTGCAGTAAGTAGTTCAACTATCTCATCTATCCAATTCTCAGCCACCATAGGGTCAGACCCTCCAGTATACGATGGCGGATCATGCTTCCTGACATGCCCTAATGTCAACATCATCCTACTAGGAGCTACTCTAGGTTGAGCCCGAATCTCTTCTTGTGTTTCCCTAGCCATTTGCCGCATGGTCGCAACCATATCATGCATAAATTGCTCTCCACTCATAGGGATTGTTTCTGCCCCTTCGCGAACTCTCCGTGGTGGCATCTTGCTATTTAGACAACAAGAAGACACTTAAATCTCAAATCAAGTCATCCCAGAACCATATGCTTAATCTAAACATGTAAGCATCAAATCATATTCCATATGATATTACACAAGATGTATATCCAATACAAATCTCAAGTAAAGGTTTTTAACCTCAAACAAACACACATAAAATTCTCACTATTTGTCCAAAGTTATCAAGTCTATGACTCTGATAAGTCCTATGTCAACACAAAATTCAAATCCAACACATGATTCGACTTCACCCATCATCCTTAGGTTTTCGAATCTAATGCTCATCTCCTCAAATCCCTTCGACACCAAAATTTGGTTCAACCTTTTCTCATCGTCCCTAGGTATTCAAACCTAGTGCTTCAATTAATCTAATTCTCACAACCCATACGTGATCTGATCACTACCCATCGTCCCTAGGTATTCTGACCTAGAGCTCTGATACCATGTTGTCACGCCCCAGTTTCCATCTCACAGAAACTAGAGGTGACTTAAGCTAATCATCCACACCCTAATCACCACAATTCCTTGATATCATATTCTAATACCAAGTTTCGGAACTCAACTCTATATGTGAGTTGAATTTGAACTTAAAACTTACTCCATTGGAAAGAGGGTTCAAAAAGAATCAATTTAAAAAAAAGAATCACTTGATTCGGGTTTGAAACAACCAAGTTATCCCGAATTCAAGAATTTGAAAATGTAGAGCAGTAAGATAGTCTTCTGTCTTACCCTTCCAGAAATGCCCAAAAACACATAGTCGACTGTCTTTCCCTCCCAGAAAGTGCAAAATCCTGATTTTCAAAAAAACGAGATTTCTAAAGCAGCAAGATAGTCTTCTGTCCCAATAAGGAAAGTCGACTATCTTTCCTTCCCAGAATGCTCTAAAAGCTACTGGACAAAAAAGTCGACTTCTTTTGAAGGGAAAGTCGACTTTTTTTCACCTGGGAACCTCCTTTTAGCCTATTTTATCTCAAAACAAGCTCCAAAACTCATACATAAACATATCCAAACATCCACAATTAAAATCTCATCATCCAAATCATATTTTGAGCATCCACAAATGATCATTATGCAAGTGCTCCAAATCAAAACAATTGAATCTCTGTTAACCATCCAATAAACCAACTTCATTACATAAACACATACAAGGTCCAATTCAATTGCAAGCTACATAAAAAAAAAAGGAGATGCAACTACAACATCTACATAATCCGAGACAACCATAATTGATTTATAATGTGCATAACATAATAAGAATGCACAATTCTAGTCTCCAACCATCACTTCCTCAATATCATACATGAGAAGCTAACAGTTCCTCATTCATAATGTTCCCTCTAGGTTATACATATAATCCAAGCATAGAGATGTGGTTCACAATGAGTATATCTTTATAATACACATAATAGAAATCAATACCACATCCTTCCATTCATACACCAAAGTCACGTGTGATCCATATATAGTCATTACATGTGAACTGAAACACACCAACATAATTAAAACATAAATACAATGTTTTCAATCTAGTCCACATGCCACAAGCCGGCATGGACATTTATCTATGTATCAAAAGGTCAAAACTCCAAAAGAACTTCAAGATTCCACCTAGTCAATCATGCATCATCTTCCGTTGCTGCTTTACCTGTAAAAATGTTTGGGGGGAAGAGGGTGAGCACCACTGCGGCTCAGTAGAGATGACCCAAACCCACCTAAGCATCGACTCGACGCCGACCTACATGATATGCATCATGTTATCCTTACGCTACATGGCATGCTTTGATACTCATGTTATTAACAAGGCAATAATGTAACAAATAGCCATTACTCACTCAACCATACATAACATGAAACAACCCAGTGTGCCTTTGAATTTCACAAACCTCCATCTTAACATGAATTCCCAATTCATGAATCAACTAAATCTAACTCCAAGTATTCAACTCCACAATTCTCTAAATGTCACAACCGAAATCCTTTCAACCTCATAACCCAAGGTTTTCACAACCATCAAGGTCATCACATGTTGACATCCGTCAACCTCAAGATTGTCACTATGGTTCCTCTTCAATTGAAAACTGCCAATTTAAAGAGAAGAACCCATTTTCCCAACAATTGGAATTCGCCAATTGGGGTCATAAACTCATCACCATCCGTGTTCATCCATTCTCATAATTCAACTCATTCAACAATCATTCCAATTCCAACACTCATCTCACTTTCCTCCAAGAACAACCTACACGAGGTAAGTACACACATACCACATTGCATACCATTCCATCCATAATATCACTAAATGCATTAACATGGAAAAACTACTATTTTGATGCATTTACTCAAACACATGGCATTCAAAAGTGCACATAATTCCAATCATGGCTCAAGTAAACCCAATGAGCCTCATGCTTCTCAACTAAACACATACAACATATAAAACACAATTAAGCTATAACTAGCATGTCATTTTCTCTATATTTCACATATATGCACATGAGTTAACTTTAACATGTATAAGATTAACATGTTTCATATACATCACATAAATCATACAAGGAACATTCTTAGCATGTTTAAACATCAAAGGAAATTAAGAAAAAACTTTCTATCTTCCTAAACCATGCTAACACTACCATATATCACAAAAACCCTAGAGAATCGATGAAAGGGAGGAGAAGACATCCCTACCTCAAAATCCAAGCTTGGTTGAGCAAAGCCCCAAATCCTTCAAGCTTCAAACTCCTCCAATGGAAACTTTCCACCGATCAAATCGAAGAGGAGAGTGAGGGGAACAACCTTAATTCTTGGCTCCACCCTCAAATCTTACTTCTAGGCCCTCAAAATTTAGAGAGAAGGAGAAAAGAGAAACTTGTAGAGAGAGAGAGAGAGAACCGAATGTAGAGAGAGAAAGGAAAGTGAAAATCTGATTTTTCCTCTCTTTTTACACATATAAATCACATACAAATCATATATTTCACCTTTTGCAACTAAACCCTCCACATTTCCCTTATTTGCTCCTTGTTATGGGCCTTTTGCGCTTATTCGCAAACTAGCCTTTCCTCATTTTCTAAAACTTCATTGATGCCCTTAAACTTTCATCCATACCCCCACGGCACTCCCTAAAGTCCGTAGTTATTTTCCCGGGTTACCCGAACCAATTCTGGTCTCACACCCGTAACCAAAACATAAAAAGATCATTTAAGTCCACTAAGCATGTCATTAAGCGACAAATCACGCTTAAAAGTTCACTTAACCTTTAGTTATAAAAAAAAAATTTGGGTCGTTACAGAAATTTGGTGAGCCTGGTAACCACGGGTCAATCCAGCATTTTACCTTTTGACCATTTGCAATATGCCATTTGAGACCTTTTTTAATCACCTCTTTGGTTGAACAAATACTTTTCCAACCCTAAGATGCACCACCTTTGCAATCAGATGATAGGAAGGAACAGTTTGGAAAATATTTTTGTTTAAAAATTTTGCAGAATAAAGAATCCTCTTCAGTCTCCAATCTCTAAGCAAATTTCGCCAACAAAGCTAGGTTGAAAGCTTCAATATCTTTAAAGCCTAGACCTCCTCTAGGTTTTGCATCACATATTGTGTCCCAACTGATCCATTTGATTTTTGAATATTTATCAATGCCCGACCACCAAAAGTTCATGAGTTTACTTGTGAGCTCCTTGCATAGCTTGATTGGAATCTTATTGCACTGGAGAACGTAAGTCGGCATTGTTACAATGACAGTTTGAAGTAAACTGCTCTCTCTGCTTTGGACAAAAAAATGCCCTTCAAATCTTGAATTTTGGCAGAGATTTTTTTCGAGAGAAATTTGAACGAGGCATACTTAGATATCTCGACCATAGGTGGCATGCCCAGGTGCTTGTTTGACCAATTTCGATTAGAAATTCTCAACAGATTTAGGATGATAGCTCTTGTGAAAGTACATGTGTTTGGACTGAAAAATATGTTGGACTTGTCATAGTTGATATGTTGGCCTGAGATAGTCGTATACACATTTAGAATTGATCTTAAAATTGAGGCCTCATAACAATTGGCTCTGCAAAAAAGGATTGAATCATTAGCATAAAGAAGATGGGAGATAGGAGAGACCTCTCTACCTAACTTGATGCCATGTATAAGACTTTGATTGGCAGCATGGTTGAGAAAAATAGAAAGACCTTCCGAGCAAAAAAAGGAAAAGATATGGGGAGAAAGGGTTTCCTTGTTGAAGACCTCTTGAGGGCTTAAAAAGGCCATCTGATTCTCCATTTAAACGCACCGAGTAGAAAATCGATGTGATACAACTCATAACAAGAGTAACCCAATGAGGATGGAAACCCATATATGTCATCATTTGTTTTAGAAAATCCTAATCGACTTTATCATAAGCCTTTGCAATATCTAGTTTCAAAGCCATTAACCCTCATCTGCCATTTCTTTTACCTTTCATAAAATGCATAACTTCTTGTGTCAGAAGGATATTGTCGTGGATCAACCGAGAGGGAATGAAAGCATTTTGGCAGTCACTGATAAGAGAAGAAAGAAAAGGTTTCATTCTGTTTGTTATGGTTTTGGAAAAGATTTTGTACACCACATTACATAAGGAAATTGGCCTGAACCGGGTCATTTTTTGTGGGGTTTCTGGTCTTGGGGATCAAAATAATGTTGGTGTGATTAAGGTTTCTAGGCATATGCCTGGATTGAATGAAATAATTGAAGTTGTGGACCAAGTCATTTTTCAGGATAGACCAATTTGTTTAGAAGAATAACGGGGTCAACCCGTCAAGACCTGGTGCCTTGAAAGGCCCCATGGTGTTGATAGCCTCTGCAAGTTCTTCTGTTGTGCATTCTTTTAAGAGTCGCACATTCATTTCTTGAGTAACTTTTGGAGTAACAAGATTCCAAAATTCTGGGACAGAGGTTGGTAGAGGAGAAGTATAAAGATCACAAAAGTGTTGTTCTGCAACTCGTCTAATTTCCTCTTTAGTGTCCCACCATCTACCCCAAGAATCCTCAATGCCAAAAATTTCATTCTTTCGTCGTCTGATTTCTGCTTTCCTATGAAATTTTTTTGTATTTTTGTCACCATGGGAAAGCAAACAACTCGAGATTTTTGTTTCCAAATGAGTTCTTCGTCTCTCCACGCCTGACCGAGATCTCTTTCCACTTTAGCATACTCATCTTTATTGAAATGATGAACATTTTCTTTAATCTTAGTGAGTTGTTCTTCCAACTATTTGATGCGCTTTTGAGAATTATTATCCTTTCCTCTAGACCAAATTTTTAGTATTTCTTTACAAATTTTTAGTCTTTCTTTCAACTTGAATAAAATAGAGCCACACACAGGAGTGTTCCAAGCTTGCGAGATAATATCTTTGAAATCAAGGGATTGGATCCATCTTGCATCGAAATGGAATTGTCTATTAGCGCTTGTCAAGCTTGTATTCAAATTTAGTAGAAGCATCATGTGATCAAATCCCGCTGTAGGAATATGATGGAGAGCACAGTTGGGAAAAACAGATAGCGAGCTTAAAGTGCACAATGCTTGGTCCAAGCGAGCAAACACTATTCGATCGCCATCTCTATTATTACACCAAGTAAATGGAGAACCTCGAAAACCATATCAAGTAAGCCACAATTTGAAACCAAATTCTTGAAGTTTCTTAGAGTCCAACCCTGTTTAGGAGCCCATCCCTTCTTCTCATTACAATGCAATTAAAAATGTTTAAAACAAAACAAATATGAATGCATGTGATGAATTATAAGTCGTTTGATTTTTAAAAGACGACACATGTCAACTTTTTATCAATTCATGTAGAAGAATTCAACTTAGAGGATCATGTCAACGTATTATATAGACAAGGATTCCCTAAGTTACAAATCCTCTACATTATCATAAGTTGAATAAACACATGGCATTTTACAACCATCTATGACTTATATTACACCACATCAACCCATTTAATAAAAGTTAAAATACTATATCATTTTTGCAAATAAGACATTGACGTCTTCCTTAACGTCTTTACTAGATCTCTCCCAATAAGTTTAACAATAATTTCAACCACATATCGCTTCCAATATTATTGTTATGGAACCATATAACACATCCATACTGTTATATATTATATACACAAATGGATTTGATGAAAAAAATAAAAAGAGAAAAACTAGATCTCTCCCAATGAGTCCAGCAATAATTTCAACCACAATGAAAATCAATGTTATGGAATCATATACACATTCATATAGTTAATCAATGTTATGGAATCATATACACATTCATATAGTTAATCAATGTTACGGAACCATATACACATTCATATAGTTATATATCATATACACAAATGAGTTTGATGAAAAAAAATCAGAAAGAGAAAAATAATAGCAAATCAGAAGATTAAAACAACGTAAGAATCATAAACATATACAATATTGCAAGAAACAAAGGACATTTTTTTGTCTTGAATCTTGGCCTTGACATTGTTAATGGTGTTGCTCGAATCAACCTCGAGCGTTATGGTTTTCCCTGCCACTAGTTTTGTGAATTTCACTATTTGAATGGCTCAAGGTTCCTTTCTATCTTTTAAACAAGATCATACTAATCATGCCAATCATGACCTCTAACGACCAGAATATGATGACTCAAGCGAATTAATTTCAGGTAACAAATAGAATGAGGACTTAAACACTGTTAACTAACAATGTTTCTTCCTGTCAACCTAGAACGACACAATATTTTGACTTATATTAAATTGGTTGATGTGGTGTAATATAAGCCAGAAATGGTTATAAAATGTTACATGTCAGTGTGTGAGTGATTCAACTTATGATAATGTAGAGGGTTTTCAACTTAGAGGATTCTAATCCATTATATATATATATATATATATATATATATATATATGTATATATCAAACAAACCTATATAAGAATCTCGGGCTTACTAATCTGATCAACTCTTTAATAGGAGATAGTAGGAGACCAAAGTAAAAGTGAATTCTCCCTAGTCAAATTGGGATACTAAAGAGCAAAGTAGGATTGAATTTATTCCTTTTCTGGCTTCCTTCTGAGTTTATTAATGGTTTTCGCATGTGATTTACAAAATTATTTGATCGGTGTGCCTTATACATTCAGTTTACATGTGGTATCAGAGTCATCCATACACATCTCAGGATCTATTTTGATATAAAATAAATGGTTTCGTACTGTACATTTGTTTCTTTTTCTTTTGCGATTCACAATACATGTGCCATGGTTAAATAGTTATTTTATATCATGATTATTGATAACAAGGGAGTGGTCATTTTCTAATTATGCATGTGAGAGAAATGCATCTTTTATCCCAATATATATGCATTGGTTATATTAATACGTTAGAATAGTTGGTTATATTTATTTGTCTCATTGATGTCATAAAAAAATTAAACATATACTTATTGTTTGTGATTTATGAACATAAATCTGAATAATAAAACCCATTTTGTTTTCATACAAAATTATTTGGGTAAATTACAGTGAGACCCTTATAGTTTGAACTTATTTTACATGGATACAAATTTTGCTTATAACTATCATACAGACCTCAAATGATATTTTCGTCTTTAACTCCATTAAAATAGATGTAATTTTTTTTAATAAAATTTAATGAAAATATCAGTGTTTGCCAAATCTCTAATATATCCCTCGTCATTATTATCCAAGATCCAAATGGTTTTTAATCTCTTGTATGTATGTGTGTGTGTGTGTGTATAAGGAGTGCTAGCAGATCCACACTCGCCCATGTGTCAGTAGCCCATTGGTTGCTGACATTAATTATTAAATAAAAAAAAACTCTTTCTTCTCTCTCTAATCTCTACTTTCTTTCATTTTCTCTCTAATCTCACATTAGACAACAACGATTAATGAAGAAGAGAAAACCAGCAATGGCAAAAACTCAGGCGATGGCGAAGGCAATGAAGACAGCGGGACAACATCAGCTATTGGCGAATGACGACGATAAAGATAACAACGAGATTGACTGATGACAAGATTACTCCGACGATGGTGACATTCCGACGAAGAATCCGATGACGATTGATGAAGATGCCGACGGCGACGAATGCATCTTTCCGTTCTTCTTTTATGGGTCTAACATAAACCAAATCTCTTTCCAAATTGATCAGATATGGGTTGTGTTACAGTGGCTAATGGTGGGATATGGTTTTGGTCATGAGGTTGGGAGTTTTGGGTTGCAACTAAAGGTGGTAGTCTTGAGTATGATGGGTGATCTGTTGACTGTTGATCGGTGCCGACAGATGATGGTGGTGCGTCGAGTTTGGATTTGTGTGGATTGGGAGTTTTGATTGTTTGACATATTGTGGGTTTGTTCATGTTGGTGGTTATGGCAACTTCGGCCATGGTGGTTATGGAGGGTGTTCGGTCTTCTTTGTTCGATTTCAATGATGGATAGCCATGATGAGCGGTGATGATAGTGCCGATGTGGAGACCCATTTCGACAGTGAAGCTCTGATGGGTGTTAGGTCTTCTTCGTGGATGGTGAGGTACTCGGTTAGGAGAGACTTATAAGTAAGTCTTTGCATGGTTCGACAATAGGTGTCTCTGACATGAGGGAAATTTGGACGATGAAGTGAAGAAGATGGTGTGGCCGGATTTCGAACAGTGAAGTGGCCGTTAGTAGCTTGGGTTCAGCTTTAATGGTGGTGATTGAGTTGGGTTTTTCTTGTTGATGAAAACAGTGGTGGTGGGATAAAGGGTTGGTGATAAAGGCTGCCATGGTGGTCGGACAGTAGCAGTTGACGTCCAGAATTGGAGAAGATGAATGTGATGATTGTGAACAATTAATATATATATATATATATATATATATATATATAATATCTATAATAATATATAATAATGTAAATACATATCTATGGACACTATTTTTTTTCAGAAATTTATGGACATACTACATTCATAAAACAGAGTGAAAGGAGAGAGAATGAGAAAGAAGAAAAAGATAGTGTCTTAGGGTGTTTTGGTATTTTATGTAATTTTAAAGGTTAAATAAATAATTTACAAAGTCAAAAGGCATGCAAGTCTTTTTGCATGGTGTTAGACCTGCCTATACACGGTCTAGGATCTATCTGATAAACGGTGCAAAACATTTGAATTTATACGGTCGCTTTAAAAAAAGTTTCTCTCTGTGTGAAATAAGTCCAAACCACAATTTAACCTAAGGTTACACATAATGATTGTATATTGTGCCATTTAACTAACTCACAATTCATATATATGTATGTTGTATGAGTTTATCTCATATTCCGATGTTAAGTGATTTTTGTACGAGTCTATCTCATATTCTTATAGAAACCGTTTTACATCGCGGTATGTGATATTCGTATGGTAATCTGGTGAAGTAACAATTTTCTTGTTTTAATGATATTATGGTATTGAAATGTGATGGATATGGAATTCGATTACCGCAACATTAATGTTCATATTCATATTTTTCTTATACGTTGTTTTGGCCCACTACTTACTTGCTTTGTGGATTATGATTCTTATTCATGATTTATTAAAACATGTTGAAGTATACTGTAATATACTATTTTTGCTTATAATGTCTATTAACATGTAAGTTAAAATTTGATCTCTAAGAAAATTTTACTAGATTGATAGGGTGGTGCTGCCAAAGTGATCCATTTATGAGATTTATAGGAGTTTTTTAGTTCAAGAATTATTTTGGATCAAAATTGCAATTTTGGATTATAACAAAAATGCATATTGAAAACAATAGCATATTGGAATGCATAAAATTTAAGATTTAAAGGTTACTGCATATTATATTATTGCCAAAAGGAAAGGGTATAATAATGCATATGGAATATTTGGGGCTTAATTGATTATTAGTTATTTTCATTAATAATATGATTTCATTTGTCTCTAAAGTTATGAATGCTTCTGTTTTGTATACTCATTTTTCTTCTGTGGAGATATTTGCTTGGACCAATTTTAAGAAAATGAAAACAAAACCTATAGATTGTTGTTTAAGTATGACTATGAGGAACAGAGTAAAAAATATAAGTAATGAGATAAAGTTGTGTGTCTTGTCAAGGGACTATAGCATGTAACGTGACCTGTGGCGAGTGTTGGTAAACGACAATGAGGTGACTCAAGTTGCTGGCACGGATGTACCCTGTCTATTAGACGAGTACAAAATATTCGATCCAATTACAAAATATGCTTATTTGGGTTTATATAGATGATAAAAATTAGGATTGTTTTAATTGTTTCTTAATATGGATTGATGGTGTATAAAATTAAACCAAATTTCTCCAGGAGAAGCAAGCAAAAAGTTTTTGAACATTTACATTATTATATTTATGTATATATATAGTAGTGGGTTTTATCTCACCCGCGATTAAGGCAGAGGTGGCTTCTTCATCTTCCTTAGTTCTATGAACAAGTGTAGAAGAAGATGAAGAGGGAAAAAAGTGAAGTAAAATATGCTATGGAAGAGGGGAAAAAAATAATACAAATTGGGGCTTGTTAACATACAAGGAAATGAGGAAAAAAAAGAAAAGAGGAGAGAGAAAACTCACTTGGAAGGATTCCAGCTTGCGGTGGCTGATTGAAGAGTTTCTTACCATTTTGCCTCAAGCTTGAAAACCACACTTTGCAATTTCTTTGTGAATATCTAGGGCCATTTGACAGAGCTTTCTAGGAGATTGAAATGGGCATTCAAATCCAAAAAATTCTTCCAAAAAAATGTTAATGTTTGGTGTCCTACGCTTCTATTTCTAAACAATTTCATTCATTCCGATGGCATATAGAGAAGTTTTAAGTGGATAAATGTTATCACATGACTTAGAGCATCATAAAACCATGGAACTCAAAATAATATAATTATAAATGTTATATAAAATATGTGAGTTGCGCGATGCAGAAGTGATTGCGAAAGTTAATTTAAAACTTAGAAATGGTGAATAGGCTCATTTGCTTAATTTTTCAAATTAATTCAATTTTTAGTCCAATTAAAAATTAATCAAACATATAAAGCAAGTAAATAAAAATAAAGTGCAAGTAATGTAAAGAAGGCACCAGATATACGTGAAAAACTCAGATCGAAAAAAAATCACAGGGGAGGCAAAAGTCTCATGAAACCAATCTACTATGATGAAGCAAAGTATAACAAACTTTGTCTCAGACTCATACCCCTCTTCACTTTGTAAAGAATCTAATGTGAAACACCTCAGACTTACAATTGCTATTTCACGTCCAACAGTTGCAGACTTCTGGCTAATGTCACGATCTTCACAGAAATGTTGTTGGAAGAACAAAAATACTCAACAAGTATTTCGTTCCCTTTATAGTGCGATATGGTTCACCTTTCTTCTTCAGCAAGTAATAGAATAACCACAAATCCAATGCTCTGATCAGTGAATAAATTTGATACAATCTTTGAACAGTCAATCAGTAGATGAACACCATCTTAAATATCACTCGTGAAATATAGACGTGTGCTCTCAAAATATAGAAAAATATTCTGCCCTAAAATACTGTTAAAAACTCTCTCTCGAAAAATATATATAGACAAGAGAGTCCTAATCCTACTTAAAAAATAAGTTGAAAACCAATATAAAACTCTCATAGAAGTTTCAAACCCAATAGGAATTAGAATTTTCATTAAAAATAATTTTCTATTTGGAACAAGATAAGTAGGACCGGTGCTCAAAATGTAGGACTGGTGGGACTTTTAAAAATTCCTGCATAAACCAAACTGCCGAGCAAAGTTGGATCGATCCTGAAAATTAGAGACCGGTCCTATTTTGAAAAACCCTAATTTTTTCCAGAAACCCTAATTTTTCAAAATAGGCTCGAAAATATAAAATGAAATGTGTCCTCACCATACTTACCTGTACCAGATTATGTTCTCACTGATTTAACTATTTCTATGCTCTTGTGTATCAGCTTGAAGATATTGATGATCGGTACAAAAAATAAAGAGAAAATTACAACTCGATCAATTTAGTTTTGAATCACTGAAATTTACCAATTACAAATTTGTATCTCACAAAATATACATATATATCGAACCAAGGTTTCCAACCGAAGTTATCTAAGTTATTTTGATGATAACAAACCATTGTAAGTGTTAAAATTTAATGTCTACTTGAGTTCATGCTTACACAAATTGCATTCAAATAATAATCAAAGCAAGACAAGATGATCAATGACACCTTACAAAGGTATCCAAATCTCACATTGATCATGTCCATCTATGTCCAAAAGCTCATATCAAGGAAATGACAAAAGGATGAAGGAAATAACATCAAAAAATAAATACTTCACCCAATGCACATCAAGATCAATTAAGACATTGAAGATTGGGTAGTTTAGTCTTGGTGAGTGTATAGGTAATATTTGTAAAATTACTTTGATGTACACACATGAAAGCTCTAGGACCAATGCATATCATTCACAACATATCATGGTTCTTTGAATACTTGAAATTAGGCCATGAACTTTTTTTATAATATCATGAAACCTTTACTAAGGTTGAGTTACTTCAAGCTTTCACAAGCTTCGGAAAAAACTCATCTTTTAAGCCATAACTATGATAATGTATTTCAATCATTTCATTCAATATGGTCTATAAGAATTATAGGAACAATGTTTTGAACTTATATGTTTAAATCATGAAAAGTCTTAAGTAATATTGAGAGATGACATCCAATTAAATATATCTTTAATTCTCACATTTAGTGAAGTTATGGAGTCAATGACCTTGGATCATATTGATTTATTTTATAAGGCCATGTTGACTTTGAGGAGGTTCAAGCTTATCAAAATATTCAAAGACCTTAACTCATAACGTAGTTGGCTCTAGGACCCAATACACCTCATGCATATATTTTTAACGGTCACTAGACATGCTTGATTATTGATTTTCAATCTATAAAGACCTAAGATGCTCAAAGCCTTGACCAACATTTTAAAGATTCATTTTTTAAGGTTAAGGGAACTTTGAGGTGCCTGGAACTAAATTCCAGACGTTTGTAAGTGACAGAACCTTTTTTACATTTCTGAGGCACTTTTTTCAGAAGTCTGAAACCTATTTTAGGTGTTTGGAAATGGAGTTTCAAACGTCTATTTCAGACACCTGAAAGTCCATTTGTAGACGTCTGTAAAAAGATCTAAAGGTTTGAAAATTGCTAGATTAAAAAACTAATGGCTAGTTTGACTATCTATACATAACCCAAAGTTCTCCAACAATTATAAATGAACATATTTTAGATTGGGTCTATAAATACACCTTGTATATGTATTTTATAAGTGTGAGAGACTACTATAACCCTTCATAATCATATCTAATTGGTATAATTCACCTCCATGCTTAGAACTCATATTCTATAGAGGTAGAAATCACACATGAGCTTAATTCTTCATTATTGTGGTTATTCATCATTCTAGCGCTGAGTTTTCATATTGATTCATCAATTTTAACTCTAGATTTGAGAGATATATGATTTGTACATCTATCCATTGATGGATATTCTCTTTTGTACTTAAATTTTATTCATCCTATTTGAGAGGAAGTCTAAGAGGTGCTATTGGCAAAAAAGATAACTTCGTGGAAGCTTGTAAAAGTTCATTCTCTACCTTATAAAGAGAATGATTGGATAGCGCTCTCTGCCCGTTAGAATGAGCAATGGTTCTCACTTAAGTTGTCAAAAATGAAAGGAAGCCCAAGTTGTGTGCTTGACAATGAAGTCTTGGTGAAGTGTTCACCGGAGCAAAGAAATCCAAGTGTTGGACTTGACAATTGTAAATGTTTGCTTTCCACCCTTAAGGGAAGCTTCATAGTAGAAAACTTAAGAGGGGCTCTTGAGGCATGGGCGTAGGCTAGAGGTGTTGAACCATGTAAATATCGTGGTGTTGCTTGGTTTGCATTTTTTTTATCCTTAAACTCATTTACTTGATAACATTTTATGTTTTTAAATTTCATATGCTTTATTTATGAATGCTATAAGTTTACATGCTTCAATTCATATGAGGAGGATGTGATGAATGTTTGGAGTATATTGATTGATTGAATTTTTATTTAATCATCCATTTGTCAACCAAGTTGCATACCATGTGTTTGATAAAAATGTACAATCATCATTTTCACATATTACAAGCATGAGAAATTGCACTAACATGAGCACTCACACTTGTTGTATCCATTAGATCATTTAAGTACATAAAAGCCTTTTAGAGAAAGCATTTGCATTCTCACTTGTTAAATACATAAGCTCACCAAATATTTGACAAAAGTTCAAAGAAGATTACTTTTGTCAAAACAAGCCTAAATCGAAAAAAATTTCATTGTTTACTTATAGTCCATATTCACACCCTCTAGGGACAATTCTTGGGTAATAATATATAATATATTATTATATATATTATATTTTAATCGAATCGGGTTATTATTGGATCAAATTAGCTTTAAATTCATATTTTATTTGGTAAGATATCGGGTTATCGGATTCAGATCATTATTGGATTATCAGATTTATTACTCATTCCATATCCGACTAATCGGATTGGATTTGGATCAGAATCTGATCCATTGACATGTCTACCTATTTTGTAGTAGATTTCACCAGATAGACGACACGTAAGTACTAAAAAAGACTGTGCATGATGTCTTGCATGTCATGAGGAGGGTGGAGTTTTAGAGTACTTCACATTTGTGTGAAAATTGTAGAGTGTACGGTAGAAAGAATTGGAAAATTCTAGAGTGTTGGAGTGGTTGTATTTGCATGGCACGAGGAGAGCAAAGTTCTAGAGCGGAGTTCTAAAGTCTTCCGCATTTGTGTGAAATTTGTGGAGAGAGTTGAAGATTCTAGAGTGTTGGAGAGGTTGTAAATATTTGTAAAGAGAAAAAATATTTTAAAATAGTAGAAAATTTTGTATAGCTGTAAATATCAATGAGAAAAGCTATAGAGGGTAGGTAACCCTCCCACCCTCACTAAAACGGGAGGCTGAATTATTAATTGAATTTGATAGGGAAGAGGTACGAAAAATGAATTAGAAAGATTAGAGAAATCTTTTTACCAATATTATTATTATTTATTTTTGAAAATTTTGATAAAAATCTAAATTAGATGAGTTATCAAAAAAATCAGCATGTAAGTCCTTTTGCCAAACAAACTATCAATAATAATACATAAAAAATTTCATGTGAAATAGAAGTGTTTCTCTTTTATTTCAGCTTACTATCATTTATTTAAGCAATCTAATATGCTTCCACTCAACTGACCACCATTCCAAAAAGAAAAAATGACTTCCTTATAATAGTATTAAGTTTGTTATTTAGCTAGCTAGACATTAACAATGTGGAAAAAAAAAATGAGATTCAAAGTGTGACATTATATGCTTATCAATATCATAGTTGTGATATTTAGATTATATAGATAAAACATGAGATGAACAGCTTTCTAGAAGGAAAAAAGAAAACCTTCCATATTTTTTAATTATAATTATATTTTTTTTGGTAGAATTAAAAAGTTGAAATATTTTGGTTGCCATTAAAATGTAAGAAAACACCCACCCAATAGTTGGGATACATTAATTTTGGTTGCGGTGGTTGGGATGGTGAGGGATTTGGAAGAGAGAAATACTTTATGCATAAACTTGAATGCGATACTAGTTGTCATCCATATTTTTAACGTCACATCAAGACCCAACTACAAAATTTTTTAAACCACTAAATGATTTTTGTAATCTCTTAATTGTTTTCAGCAGCATATTTTTATGTTGCCAAATAGTCAAAAATATATATATTTTCATAGATAAAATAGTTATTTCAGGAATAGAAGAGCGCAAGAAATTGTTTTGCCAAACAGCCACAAAAATTCTTCCACTATTATCCTTCTCAAATGCTAATACATAAGTCAATAAAAGTAATAGTTTCTAATTTTCTTTTTCTTCCGCATATATATATATATATATATATATATTTTTTTTTTTTTGCATTACAAGAAAAAACATAGTTACAATGAAAACATAGAATCAACAAACAGGACTTTGGATACACCAAGTGGAATAGAAGACCACAACATCATATTATCACTCGAGGAGTGAGAAATCCTCCACGCTTCATGTGCCAAGTACCAACGGTTCATCCAAAGAGAGAGAGAAAAATAAAAATAATGCCAAACAAGCCCTGTAGCTACATTTGCATTAAGGTAAGGTGAAACCTTGTGCTTTTATTTTTCTTCTGACTAAAAGTAAAATCAATCCCAACAAGCCCTACAGTTACATTTACAAAGTATTTAAATTTTAAAAGGACTTTTCCGAACGGGGCGTCAAATAAAGCACTTATTTTTTTGGACCTGTTTGATTTCTTTTACTCCTAGAAAAACGCACTTTATGCAATACTAATGAAAAGATAAAATAAAAAGTATGGAGAGAGAGAGAGAGAGTGAGAGTGAGAGCTGTCAGTGTGCCATATCAAAGCTCCAAAGTACAGAACTAAGCAAGCCAGTTGGGGCTAAAGCAAAAACAGCCGTGTTTCAATCTCTCTGCCCACAAACCCTCAATCTCATGGTTCAGATTCTTCAGACACCTGAATAATCTATTGAGGATTTAACCCTATACTTCTCTGATCTCTATCATCTCTCTATAAATTTTGCTCGTCAATACAGTGCCATGAGAACATCCCTTCTTGTTCTCACCTTCTCAACACTGTTGGTCATTTATATTCTTCAGTTTCAAGCTCATGCTGCTCCTGCAGGTAACAACCTACCTCTCTCTCTCTCTCACACACACATACAGAATCAATTTGACCATTAATTATTGGGTATGCTTGTTTTCCTTGGATATACTTGACTTGTATATGGTAATTCTTCTTACCCAGCACCCTTGGTTAAACACTTGTCTTCTCTTCTCAAATGGACCAAGTCTTCCTCAAAAACACCCCAATCAGGTAAACTCAGGATTACAATTTATTCTTTATGTTAAGGTTTTATCCGATGATCAAACAAACACATAAAAGCACATATGTATACGCATTTGCTTATGTAAACATCACACATGGAGACATTTTTTTTTTATTGTTTTGTTGTTGTACAGATGGGAATGTCCTTCAATTTGAAGATGGATACCTAGTTGAAACTGTTGTGGAAGGAAATGGGCTCGGAGTCGTGCCTTACTCAATCCGTGTCTCAGAGGAGGGTGAACTCTTTGCCGTTGATGCGGTTAATAGCAACATTGTCCGAATTACTCCACCATTGTCCCAATGTAAGAATATTCATCGCCTTAGTCTTGCTATAATTTAGTGTATTTAACTCTTTTGACAATCGACAGTTGATAGTTTTCCATCCCTGTTATCTATGGCATCTCTGAACAATCAAGTTTCGCCCCATTTGGTTGCCTAGAGAAGAGAACTGAAGTAAAAAAAAACATAACACAAAAGATTTGGATCCTTATGTAATGTGTTGTTTTGGTTTCAAACAAATAAGAAAATTAACCTCTGAAAACCAATAATTAGGATTAACTGAGTGAAGGCTTTTGCTTTCTTGGGATTGAATAATGAAATTATAAAGATTCAACAATTTGTTTCATTTTCTTTCCATATGTTTCTTAGCAAGTAGATCGAGGCATAGCCTTTTGTGTGAGAAATGCTGACGTGATGCGTTCTGTATCCTTTTTTTTTTGACAATGATGGTTGGAAGTGAAATTCTTTGCCTCATGGGTTGATGGAATTGTATTAATTTGCGTTTAAATTTGGTGATTATGTATTTGTGTTAATTTTTTAATTTTTTTTCTTGCAGATAGTAGGGCAAGATTGGTTGCTGGGTCATTTCAGGGTTACACAGGACATATTGATGGAAAACCGAGTGATGCTCGTTTTAATCGTCCTAAAGGTATAACCATGGATGATAAAGGAAATGTGTACATTGCTGACACCACAAATCTTGCCATCAGAAAAATAGGAGAAGCAGGTGCGCGTATTTATGTCACTTCACCGATATACTAATAATTCATGGCTTGGTTTTTTATATCTGTAGAACTGGAATGGGATCCCAAATGTTGAGTATTCTTCACAAGATTAAAATTTAAAGTAATAACCTGTTATACATAAAAAATTGTAGTTATGAAAATGGCAGTATGTGACCGTTGTTGAGAGTTTGTTAAAAATTGCACTCACAGAGACATCCCTGAATGTTCCGAAGTTTGTTGAAATTGAAAGATTGATAACAAATTATTTTGATGAGAAAACCAGTGATATTATGGAGAACTCATTCAGGTTTGGAAATCGTTTGCAGGTGTGACAACGATTGCTGGAGGGAAATCAAATGTTGCAGGGTACAGGGATGGGCCAAGCGAGGATGCAAAGTTCTCGAATGACTTTGATCTGGTATATGTTCGGCCTATCTGCTCATTATTAGTTGTTGACAGAGGAAATGCTGCTCTTCGGCAGATCTCTCTCAATCAAGAGGACTGTGATTACCAATATAATTCCATCACTGCAACAGGTCTGGACCCCATATAATTTGTCTAATATTTTTGTGTATAACTATATCTGTATTATTTTATCCAGTTCTATATATAATGTATAGTTTATTTGCATTTTTTATCTGCTGTATATAGATTAGAAATTTTGAAATTAGTTATTGCCATTCTAGATATACATTAGCATAATCATTTCTGCTGTATATTTTCTAATACTAGTGAAAAGAAAGTGATTAAATTGAATGTTGGCTGAAGTGTTTGAGTGAGATGTATGTGAATGGAAATGTTCTATCTTGAGTACACTTTAAAATAACAACAATCTATGCATCAACTATAGGTGCGACTTTAGGTGCTAAAGCTGTGACATGTCGACAGAAGAATGAGTGCTGTTAATGGAAAAAAACTAAAAAATTCTTATACTTTTAGGTTATCCAACTATCACTACTTTATTATGCTTGCCTTGTCCAATGACATTCATTGATGGCCCCAATGGGAAGACAGCTTATTCAGGTTGATGACTTTTTTAGTATGGTTGAGAGGTTGAGAGGAGTGCAGTTAAAAGAATTAAACAATTGGTTTGAAGATATTCTCTAATGGAAAATATGGTCACTTAGAGAATGGAAATTGAATGCAAGGAGAGACATAATCTACAAATGCTTATCCCAAGTAATAAGACACATTAGCAACCACTGAAATTCTGTACAGCCATGGTTGACAATGGAGCATTGTTGCTTACATTTGTAATTTTCGAAGATCTTTCTGGATAAATTTATCAATTCAACTGATTGGTGACTTGCTTTGTGGCAAGCTGTATATTTTTCTTATTATGATGTTCACTGGGTGTGCATGTCTTCTTAAAGAACTGTGGACCTCTTACCTTTTCCTTTTCATGAATAGTGCACTTCTTTTAGATTCATGCATTGAATGGGTTTACATTCAGTTTTTTGCTTCATGGATTAAAGAGCTGAATGTTCCATTGTGGCTGTGCGTCACTAACTTGCATATTATAAATGTTGGATGGAATTCATTGAATTTGATCCACTTTCTAGGATTTATAATGGTTTGACATCAATTGTTTTGAGGGTTTGCTTATCGCTTGTTACTCTTTATAATGTAATGGTTAAAGGATATGATTTTCACATACACAGTGTTACTACCTCCTATTGTAGCTGCAACCTTTTTCTCCCTTTCTTTTCTTCTTTTATTCAGATAATTATGAACTTGGTTTGATGCCTTGAGTACTAAATGTATTTGGCTTCTATAGATATGATTAGGTTGACCTTTGGGCGTTGTCAAATGTAACTTGATCATCTTAGCACCTGAAAAATTAGGCTTGAACAGATCAATCTATCTTAATTTGGAAGATCCCAGGTTATCAAATAGTTTGTCTTTCTTTACTCCTAGATTGTTGGGGATGGAACTAAAGTTCCTAATAAATGCAAATTTTGATTCACTGCTCATCTTGCTGGAGTTCTCATGGATGAGCTGATTCTGGACATGCATAAATCATCCATGCTGTTTACCTTTAGTTTCTTCTGAGAGTATGGTTAGTTCTGTGGTTTGTTGGTCTTTACTAGTTTGTTTGAGCCGTCTTATGGTGGATCGCGAGAAAATTGAATATGTTTATCTTCTTTGAAGAGATTGGTTCTATTTGTATTCCAAGATGTGAGCCTTTAGCTGAAGGCTTTGGTAAAGGTCGTGAGAAGGCTTTGGTAAAGGTCATGAGAACTGCTCATCTTTGAAAAATTCAGTTTACATTTTCATATTGAGGGAAATTGAAAATATTTTATACATATTAGGAATCTATGAATTAAAAAGTATGATCTGTAATTGTTGTGAAAAACTGTCGCGAACCAAGCACAATCACGAAACACAACACAAAACAAAGCAAGCACAACACATAGAACACAAGAATTTACGTGATTCGGCGATATGCCTACGTCCACGGCGAAAATTCGGCTAAAGTTCTCTACGTCCAAACCCTAGCTCTCGCTCTCTTTCTGCGTTTTCAGTGTTTTCTCTCGTTACTCACTCCAAACCCTTAGATGCCCTTATATATCGGGCTACAAGAGAGTCCTAATCCGGGTCCAAAACCCGCAAGCAAAAAATGGGTCATAAAAATTTTCATTTTTCGGGTCAAAACCGGGTCGCAATGCGACCCAGGCCAAGACAAAATTCAGGCCACAACGTAACAGTAATTTTTATTAGAGAAATATCTTGTGCAAAACAGTGTATACCGATTTCTATTGTATATGTCTGTGCATAGCCAGTCCCAAGTCCAGAAAAAAGGATTGTTTTAGATAGTTGACAGGCAACATGAAACCTTTTTTAAATCTCTATAAATATGAATCCTGAGAATCTTAAGTTCATACTAGGACATTGTCCCCAAGTCCAGAAAAAAAGGATTGTTTTAGATAGTTGACAGGCAACATGAAACCTTTTTTAAATCTCTATAAATATGAATCCTGAGAATCTTAAGTTCATACTAGGACATTGTCCCCAAGTCCAGAAAAAGGATTGTTTTACATAGTTGATGGACAACACGAAACCTTTTTTAAAACTCATAAAGACCAAAACCCTAAGCTCTGATAAAGAGTATGTGCAAGGTCCATGATTTAGATCTAGAGCTGAGCGTGCACGGGGCAGCCGGATCCATGGGACTTAGTCCATCAAAATCCACTATACAAAAGATATATTACACTAGGTTAACAGTTCAATAACCCCTAGTTACCTTTTGACACAAACTGATCTACCAAACTCACCATCAGAGTTTTAGGCACACAATCTGCCTCGTCAACAAATTATGCTCCTCAAGCAGTCTGCTTCTTCAATAGCAATTTGATCTCCAAACCAGTTGTCTAGCCAATCTTGTTCTATTGGTTGTTTGGTGTTGATCTTCAATTCAGCTTCGTATAAATATAGTATCGACATCATATAATAACACTCACCAATCTAATGCAATATGATTGATGAATTCACAAATAAAAATATTAATGTACTCTTATGCTCAAAATCTCTCTAGCTTGTGCATCTCTCTGTGTGTGTAGGCTTTAATACCAAAAGTGAGCTCGTATTCTGGAAAGCTCGATTGATCGACAACTTATGTTGATCAATCAACATGTATCCAGTGCTTTTCGATTGACCAATCAATTGCTCAGTCTTCTATACTTGGAAAAATTTCGCATTAGGAAGTTCCAAAAACGCTTTAATACAAATTTTTTTTTTTCCTGACAAGTTCTCTAACGCAATTCAATTAGGATTTTCCTAACTAAAACATGCAGAATCAAAATCTTAATGCATGAACCCTAATTTGGTGAATATAAAAGGGAGAAAATACAATTATTTAAGAACAAGGTATTAAAAAATGTGACATGAAATTTGGAAGGTAAACCTATCCATAAAATAATAATATTAACTAAGATAAAACTAATGTAACGTGTAAAACAAGAAGAAATGGAGAAAGGGATATTATTTAAGGAAGCTCGGTTGTGGCATGAGGATGACCAAAAGTATTAACAAAAATAAGTGCTACAAAATCTGGCAAAAGATTAGAAATGAAAATCGTTTTGGAAAATACAATATGCAAGGAAGTAAATTGAAAGATACGCCAAGTATAGAGCGCATGGCATTATGAAAAGATTCAAAAGACCATTATTCATACATGTCCCACCTAGCTGTGGTGCTGGAGTATTATTTTTGATGCCATCCTTATCATTGTATGTTCTATACATTTCCTACACATCCAACGAATGAAAATTCTTCATTTCCCTTGATCATAGGAAATATCAACTCACCATCGGTTGGATGTGTAAGAGGGTATGGTACTCTTGGGTATTCAATACTTTCTCCTAAATTAGATACAAATCATGAGGGGAATAATATGTACAAATTTGTTTGAGTTACTAAAGTGAAAAACTATATAATTTAATAATAATAAGTGCTTGTACAATGTGGATTAACAACACTCTTGGATCATGGTGAAATATAATAAAACTAAAGAAAAGTGAAAAAGTTATTTTGGAAAATTATTGAATGAAAATCATATAGGAAGCTTAAGCTTAGAAATATATGATAACCTTAAGAGGATTAGAGGTAACAAACTTTTTTGTAGGATCACGGGGTGTAACGTAAAAAGTGTAAGAAGATGAAAACAAGGGTTTAGGATCGTATGACTTTCCTAAGATGTAGTGTTTGCTAGTAACATTGCTTAATAATATCTTTACAACTAAGAAAATGTCTAATGAGTATCAATATTTTTTTTTTATACCTATCTATGAATTTAAATGGATATTCAAAAAGACAATTGGATATGCAAGTTACACACCCACTATTTCATTTGGATATGCAAGTTACACACGCACTATTTCCTCTAAGGGGACTTGACTTCAACCTTCCATTTGGAAGGAAGAGGAGACACCAATTGTGCAAAGTCCCGATGGTGGATAAGTTGTACGATTTATTTTGTTATTATATTAATGAGTCATACTAATCTTTTTTATGATAGATCAATTGAACAGTGAGTTAGACTTCAAGTAAAGTTGTTGCAAAATTAATTTGAATTTGTCGAGGAGGTTAACAATGAAAACAATTTACTTATTGAGGAAATTAGTGGAATGATGCAGAGAGACAATATATTCATATGGTTTTTATAGATTTTTAGAAGTCTATAGTGGAGTCCATGGAATGATATTATGGATTTTAGAACAGGAGCAAGTTACAAATATATATTGATATGGTAGAGAACATATATGATTAGGTTGGGATTATAGTAAGAACAACTGCAGGAAGCCTTACATCAAGGATCATTGTCAAGCAGCTATCTTTTCTTTACCCTTAGATATGGACAAAGTGATAAAAGCATTACTTGTTGTGAAACTAAAGTAAATATCAATGCTATATTAGATATTTGAAGAGATGGTTCAAGATGAGTAAAATTAACATATGGGAATATAACTTTAGTGAAAGTGGTGTTATAGTGAAGATCGATAGTCGAGGGTTACGAAAAGGCAAACAGTTTAAGGCCTATTTGGTTCACTTCTCTAAAAACAAACAAAAAACAGTTTCAGAAATCTACAGAGAGAGAGAGAGGGAAGAAAAGAAAAACTGTTGTTTGAAACCAAGCCTTTTATTAACTCAGTATTAAGAGAACAGTTTTTGACAAACTACCAACCAAATGAATTTTCAAATTATTTTCTGTTTTTCAGTTCTCTAAGCACCCGCCCCCCCCCCCCCCCCCCCCCCAAAACTAATAATATATATATATATATATATATATATATATATTTAGAAAACCGAACGAAGCAAGCACTAACTAAGCTCAATCACTCATGGAGGGAAAGAGACTGGGGATGATATTGCTGATATGACAAAAGCATATTGGTTCAATGGAGGAGTGTTTCTGGCATAGCGTGTGATCTAAGTATACCTCTGAAATTGAAAGGTAAATTATATGAAATAATTATTAGACTAGTCTTATTTTATTGGAAATAATGTTTGACTTTAAAGAATTAACATGTTAATAGAATGAGCTTGATCAAAATGCGAATATTGAGATGAATAGTGAATCGGTGAGACAAGAAACAAGGAAATTTTAACGGTGGAAGTAGCTTCCTCAGGAAGTGTCGGTGTTCAATACTAATACTGTTTGACATGGACGTGGCTCAACCGTAGAACTGTCCATGCTTCTTAGTTTAAACACCTTGTAGAAAGGTTGTTATGTGTCCTGATTGCGTGAGTTTAGTTAGTGATGGATTTCTACATTTATAGGTTTTATAGTCCTGTGGAGTACATCTAATGCAATATGAACTTCCATGGTAAGCTTGTGACTTAATGTATTTGGGTTTCAGTGCTAGTCTTGATTTAATTGTTTCATCTCATTTGGTAATATTGCTTTGTTACTGACAATGGGAAATTTGTGACTAAAATTAGTTTCCAATTCAAGGTTGCTTTGTCCATATAAAACTGACATACTTTTTGGCTTATCTTGGCAGATGTCTTTATGGTTGTTGGTGCTGCCTTGATAGGATATGCTTCATGCATTCTTCAGCAGGGATTTGGACCTTCCTTTTTCTCGAAGGTGATGATACTCTTACTTTACAGTTTCACAATTAATTTGATTTAATTTCGAGAACGTGAAGAAGAAAATGAAGTTAATATTCTGCAATGGTTGTTACCATTCTGACCACAAATGTTTATACAATCCTTCCCTTTTGCCTCCATCATATTGCAATCAAATGCCGTATTATACAAACTTTCTTTGCAGTTGTTTCTGTTTCTATATTTACAAAGGAGAGTCGTGAATATGTTGGAAATTTCCTCCCATGGTTTTAGTATTTCTGAATTTGCTTTGGCCCTGTGAGGCCAAATCATCTAGATTTTATTGCCCCGAGAAAAAGATACTGTAAATTTTCTTTCATGCTTTCTTACGCTGTTTGCTGAATCTGGTGCCATTTATGGGTGCAGCCACAATTGTTGGAAAGTGAAACTCAAGATCAACTGACAAAGGAGAAACCCACTCCTATTGTGGAAACCATAAAAGATGAACAAGAAGAAGCAGGGTGGCCATCATTTGGACAGCTCATCATAGATCTGTCCAAACTCGCTCTTGAAGCATTGGCTAGCATCTTCTTGTACTTCGTCCCATTCCATTTCAGACGCAAGAGCCCCAAGAGCAGCCTTACTCCGTTGAAAGATTCTCTCATAATGCCCGAAGATGTTGTTGAGCCCCCATTTGTTAAAAAGCATAGAGCTCCTGCTCCTCTTACTGAAACCCAGCAGGCTCATATTCCAAATGCTGGTGATAAATATTCGGAAATGAAGCATCCTAAGTTTAGATCAGCCAGCCTTAAAGATCCTTCATTGTCAACTAAGCACAGGTCTGCAAAACGACAGGACAATGCAGAATTCTACGGATTGGGCGAGGTTCCTACTTATAGCCAATCCAGGTCTAAGAGCCAGAAAGAAAGAACAAAGCACCGCCAACGGAATAAAAGCGGAGAGGTTGGTGTGGAGCCAAAACCAATCGAAACCAACGCAATGAATTATGATGATCCCAAGTATGACCGTTTCAATATCAGGAGCAAGTATGGGGACTCATTTCGTAAAAACGGAGAGGTTGGTGTAGAGCCAAAACCAATCGAATCCAACGCAGTGAATTATGATGATCCCAAGTATGACCGTTTCAATATCAGGGGCAAGTATGGGGACTCATTTCGTAAAAACGGAGAGGTTGGTGTAGAGCCAAAACCATTCGAAACCAACGCAGTGAATTATGATGATCCCAAGTATGACCGTTTCAATATCAGGAGCAAGTATGGGGACTCATTTCGCTTTGAACAACGTTAATGATCTCCTTTTCAGCTCTTCTTCCATGGAGCTATCCATGTTTCTTTTTCAGCTGTAGTCTGCAAGTGTACCGAGGCTGGAAACTAGAAACTTGTTTGTCTCATAGCAAAAACAAATGAATTTCTTCGTGTCTGAGATTTAAATATGTTAAATTCAGGAATTTTTTGGTTCAATTAAGAGGTGGGTGTGCTGGTGTGATGTTCTCTAAAATGCCCGGCAAATTTAGCTATAATACAGCGTTTGAGTTAGTACATATTCTAGTATGATGAACAATTATGAGGCAGAGAACCGTGAAGAGCATGAAATACTGTCATGGCCAGATAATAGATATGATTTGAAGCAAGGCTATTATTCCAGTCCAAGAGGGGATGTTTCCGACAGTCGTGACTGTAGAGGAATGCTTTGGACAATTATGAAGTAAATTGTTATTTGATTTATTTTTTGAACTCTTGTCTCGTCCTCCATGATTCCTAATGTCTTTATTTTAAAGAATTCTAAAGATAAAAAAGGCAAAGTGCAGGAGTTTTGGGATCAAACCATTGCGGGGTATGAGGAAGGTTAGAAGTACTCATGCAAAAATATTGTTTTCTTGTTTCAAAATTCACCTTCAAGAGCAATCTTAACAGTAAAATCATAGTACTATGCATAATTATCCTAGTGGTAGGACGAAATTGTCAAGAGAGGAAATGTGAGAGAAAAAGGGAAGAGAAAGGGACTCTATGATTTTTGTGGTGACCCTTGTGGGCGGGTATGATGTGGGCGGGTGCGAGACACTGGGCGAGCTACCACACTGGTAGACTACAGGGTGCTCAATCCCACATCGCCTGGGTGTGGAATGGGGAAGTATTATATGTATGATTATCACCCTTCTATGACACAACGCGTTTTAAAGCTGTGATGGTTGTGAACCCACCAGAACTCCACAGTTAAGCGTGCTTAGCTGGGAGTAGTACCAGGATGGGTGACCCCCTGGGAAGTCTCTGGTCCGGGGGAACCAAAAGCGGACAATATTGTGTCGGGATAGGGTGGGGCGTTACAAATGGTATCAGAGCCTGACCCAGCCAGAAGTGTGCCGACGGGGACGTCAGGCCTCCTAGGAGGGTGGATTGTGGTGACCCTTGTGGGCGGGTGTGATGTGGGCGGGTGCGAGACACTGGGCGAGCTACCACACTGGCAGGCTACAGGGTGCTCAATCCCACATCGCCTGGGTGTGGAATGGGGATGTATTATATGTATGTTTATCACCTTTCTATGACACAATGCGTTTTAAAGCCGTGATGGTTGTGAACCCACCAGAACTCTACAGTTAAGCGTGCTTAGCTGGGAGTAGTACCAGGATGGGTGACCCCCTGGGAAGTCTCTGGTCCGGAGGAACCAAAAGCGGACAATATTGTGTCGGGAAAGGGTGGGGCGTTACAAATGGTATCAGAGCCTGACCCAGCCGGAAGTGTGCCGACGGGGACGTCGGGCCTCCTAGGGGGGTGGATTGTGGTGACCCTTGTGGGCGGGTGTGATGTGGGCAGGTGCGAGACACTGGGCGAGCTACCACACTGGCAGGCTACAGGGTGCTCAATCCCACATCGCCTGGGTGTGGAATGGGGAAGTATTATATGTATGATTATCACCCTTCTATGACACAACGCGTTTTAAAGCCGTGATAGTTGTGAACCCACCAGAACTCCACAGTTAAGCGTGCTTAGCTGGGAGTAGTACCAGGATGGGTGACCCCCTGGGAAGTCTCTGGTCCGGGGGAACCAAAAGCGGACAATATTGTGTCGGGATAGGGTGGGGCGTTACAATTTTCGAGGGATAGGGGAAGAGAGAAAAAGGAAGAGTGGATGCAGGTGGACGATGAAAGTGTTCTATCTTATTTTCAATACTCTCTGTATTTTACACATACAAGAGAGTTTGAGTTGTGATGTAATGGGAAAAAAAATAAAATTAAAACATGTGAATGTAATGTTGCATATATCTAACTCTAATGAGATTGAGGAATGCTAACTACTGTACCTAATGAAATACAGTCGCTTATACTTTTTCATATACAACAATGCCCTTTCCGTTACTATATATTTTCATTAGTGCTATCAAAAATAAATAAAGAGTTATATTTAAACTAGGGAGGCGATATTTGGACTAAAAAATAAAATAAAATGACAAGATAGTTCCTTAAACTAATTAATGCATCATCCTTTATTTATAATACCATAACTACCATTTATACTATATAACTCATTTTACTTCAATTAATACTTTTTTTAGTGTTCCGGCCAAAAGAGAACTTTTTCTTGAGTGTTTTTTTTTATCCTTACAGAAGAGATAATTTATTTAATAGAGATAACATTTTTTTTTTATCCTGTCAAAAGATATAATGGGTACTCTATTTTTTTTTTGGCTTCTATCAAAATTAAGAGAATTTATTCAAGAGAGATAACTTTTTTTTGGTTTTTTTTTTTTTGCGTACCATACTTTTTTTCCGGTCCTGTCAAAGAAGATAATTTATTCAATAAAGATAACATTATTTTTGGGGTTTTTTTTTCCTGTCAAAAGATAATCTATTCAACAAAGATAACATTCTTTTGGATCTTTTTTATTTATTTACACAGTATACTTTTTTTTTTTGGGACTTACAAAGAAAAAAAATTATCCTTTCTTTTCGGTTCCTATCAAAAATTGATAATTTATTGAACATAGATAATTTGGATTCTGTCAAAAGAGAAAGATAACTGTTTTTTGAGTTTTTTTTTTTTGATAATTTTTGTTTTTTTATACTGTCAAAAAGACAAAAAATATTAAAGATTGGAGACAATGAGGAGATATCAGAAAGGATAATTGTGCAATTTAATAAAAAATAATCATTCTCTTGTAAAATTAAGGTTATAAATGTCATTTCTTTTAAGATGGAAGTCCAAACGTAAAAAAGAAGAGTGCGAATATCGGCTCCTCTAAACAAATAGTTTGAACTTTGAATAGTATAATTTCTCTAACTTTGTTAATATTTTAAGTTTATTGTGAAGAATGAATGAAAATATTACTGAAAAGCATTTTAAAGATGTAATATTACATTAATTTTTCATTTTAATTGTCGTGGATGTTTTAGTCCCTTAAAATGATAATATTATAATAATATTTTATTTTATGTTTATTAAAATTATCTAATTATTATAATAAACTTAATTTCAAAAGTATACAAACATTTAGTAGAATCAATTTAAAAGTTTGAAAAAATAACTTTATTAGTACTATTACCATTTTTTTTTTTTTTGAAGTCATAGGATTGTAGGAACTAAACTAGACGTCCTCACGATTGCTCTTTCCACTAATTTGATCTTGATAATTTATCTACATCTTTAAATCTCTTCGGATGGGCCGAAAGTGTATGGTTAAAATCCATAGAACAACTCATTTTTTATTGGAAAACAATTTGCTATCCGAACCCAAGAAAAAAAAAAAAAAAAAAACTGATTTACGCTGACATGGCAAATTTTGATTGGTGAATGACTACACTGGAGATGGGACTAAAAGACGCACGATAAAAATCCTCTACGACTCCCCATGACTCTTGAGAATGAAACATGACAGCCAACAACCACTACCCTTCTCTCTCTCTCTGTCTCTAATTTTCTTATAATTGAGATTTGGGAGAAGCCAAATCCCTTTTGACCTCTAACACTGCAATTTCTCTCCTTTTAAATTTCCTACACTTTCCGGAAAACTTTCCTGAATTCCAAACACTGAGCTCATAAACATAGTAGAGTTTTTTTTTTTTCCTATGATTTTCTGAGCTACTTTTGACTCTCTTGATTGTTTACAAAGAAACAAAATGGGATGTGCTGGATCGTCACAGATCAAAGGAGACGGTGAGTTTATTGCTGTCTCATGCTGCTTTTTCTTTTCATTGAATTCATAATCATAGGCCTTTAAGTTCATAAGGGTTTTGTTTGATTTTGATTTTCCTCTTCAAATCTATTTCGACTTGAACTTTCTTTGCGAATTAAACTCTCTTATACACACACATATATATGTCTATGTGTGTATAAATATGTTATTTTGCAGTTGATGCATGCATTGTCTTTCAGTTCATTGATTTTTTTCTTTTCGAGCATAGCATGAGGGGTTTGTTTTGATTTATATCATTGACACATTGAAGCTTAAAATTTTTGCTTTGTTATTGCAGTACTTGGTGCTAAAGTATAGTGCCCAGTTACTTGTAGTCTCTGCTATCAGGGTTAAAATTTTGGGTATAAAATTTCAGCCATAATTTTGAATTTTATTTTTATTTTTTTGTATAATTAGGTAGATTGAACTTGTTGAAAATTTTATAATTCTTCCTCCAAAAAAAAATAAAATTGTACAAAGGCTTTGTGATTATAAGGGTGTCTTAGCTTGTTATTTCTACCTTCATCATGACACATATGTTCCACCAGTTCCTAATGTCAAATTCTATATGTTAGAAATATTGAGAGGAAGGGAATTGTATTTGATTGAATTGTTGTTGTGAACAATACATAAAGGCCTATTTAAAGACACATAATCTTGGAGGCTAAGTAAATTTAGGAGACAAGAAATCCTAGTTCTAGATGATTTAGGAAGGTTATAAGAAATCCTAGGTGGTTTAGGATAAAACTAAAATAGTAAGGAACATAATATTAAATAAATTATATTTTTAGCAGCCCCCTCCCCTCAAACTCAAGGAGTGTTATATGAAACCAACTTGAGTTTGAAGCAAAATCTTGAATGCATGCGGTTTGACGGAAGCCAAGCGATCTGAAATTTTTTTTGGTGAAGACAGCAAACAAAAGATGATAACGATTGCCCAACCCACGACAACAATCATTTGATCCGGTATAGAACAAAATACAAGAGAGCAATCGATTCACGATCTATTCACGGTGGCAAATGAAGAACTCGTGCCATGGTATCACATGCCAAAAAAGGGCCAAAAAATCTCTGGAGAACAAAACTCCTGAAGAATAAATCGACAAACAACATCAGTTTCGTCACAAGAAGACAATGTTTTTTCGTGGCTCACCGTGGACTGGTAATGATGCGTGCGGTGTTGGAAACGTCGTGTGCGGAGAACATATACCAAAACTGGCGGATTGGTGAAACGACCTTGTCTTGGACATAGCCACCGAAAAAGAGCTAGATAATGAAGTTGATAGTTGTGAAACGCAAATGAAAACTTGTATATATGTATATATATAAGGCGGAAGTTATTTTTTATGATTGACTGAGACCGCTAGGTATGAAGGATGAAGCTGATGGTGTCATCCCCGATGGTGAGGGCGATAGACAATGAAGACTACAGGAATTGGTAGGCTCTGATACCATGTTAAAAATAAAGAAAGATAATTGTATTTTATTGAATTGATATTGTGAACAATACATAAAGGCCTATTTATTGGCACAAAATCTTGGAGGCTAAGTAAACTTAGGAGACAAGAAATCATAGTTCTAGATGGTTTAGGAAATACTATAAGAAATCCTAGGTGGTTTAGGATAAAACCAAAATAGTATGTAAGGAACATAATATTAAATATATTATCTAACAGTATATGGAGTGTTAGGTGAGTCAGTCAATGTCATAGACAAGTTTACCGTTTTGACAGATAAAACTTAATCGGCTCTTTTGGTCAAATTTGCTATGATGTCCTCAGGAATGCTTAAGCTCTTTCTATGTCAGCATGAACCAAGGCTGATGATTCTCCATTTAGTGTGTTCCATTTAGTTAACATGGGCACGAAATGTCTATTTGATCAATTGAGCTTTATGGATGCCATCTGTATCTTATTCTCAAAATTGTTGTAAAATGTTTTTCCACCATCTGAGGAGTTTGATTTCATAATTAAATTGCTTATATGATCACACCAAAATAACGCATGGTTTAATTGACATAACATAATCTCCTATATGTTAGTCTCAATATCTCCATGACAATAAAGTGGAAATTCTTATACTTCAAGTAAAGTTCTGATACTAATTATTACTAATACAATAGTTGACACTTGTTACAGGAGCTGTGAAAAAGATCCGAAAGCCAAAACCTTGGAAGCATTCACCGCAAATAACAAAGAGTCAGCTTATGAAGATGCGTGATGAATTCTGGGATACTTCTCCTCACTATGGTGGCAGGAAAGGTAGTGTAATCATAGCACTACATGTGGTTGTTACATTTTGATACAAGAACTGTAGTTAGTTTCTATCTAGAAGCAATCAGATAAACACATGCTCACATATCTATTTGGAGAGACCCCTTCAAAGGAAAAACTGAGGATGAATGCCAATAAATCTACAGCATATCAAAATATGAGGAAAGAATATATTTTTAGATTTTTAAAGAACGTGCATTATGAAATCATTCTTGTTAAAACTGGCCATCACCCCAGTTACGAAGGATTCAACAACAGATAGGTAAAAACAAGAGGAGTGAAAAACTTTATGAGGCTGTATCTCAGAAAACCAGCAGCAAACAATTCTGTCTTGCTTGTTATTACCCTGAAGATTAAGAGTTAAGGGTTGAAGTGGAGAAGGGTTTGCTTCAAATTTTTGTGTGTTCAATCAAAACATATTCAATCAACGCTATCAAACTCTTTTCATTCTTACTTTTGTATTTTTTTATCCATGTTGAGATGAAATTGGATTCCACGAAAGGAATATCTTTCCTTCCATATTCTTCGCTATCATTTAATGATAAATAGTTACATTGTATTCCCATTATTTGGGCATGGCGAAAATTCTTGATATTTATCATGTTTTTCCTTCACACTGTAGGAAAATTGGCCTAAACTTCAACATATAGAGTGATTCTTTGAAAAGTCCTGCATTTTATAAACCTTTTAATGATATGGACTGACCATAAGCCTTTTAGGATAATGTGTGTAGGACTAACTATAAAGTGGAACCATGTATTCAAAAACAAGGAGTGTAAACATAAAAAAATTATTAAAATTTAACAGTTAGGTCTTAGAAGATACCAGAGTAATCATTTTCATATTCTTTGACTGTTTATGCATATGGGGAGACTGGAGAGTTCTTATCTGTAGAATGATTTAGAGTAAATGGATGAGGTGAGAATTGTTAATGGAACGATGTTTAATTGGTAAGCACTTAACTAAATATAGGACCATCCATGATTAGTGGTACAGAATATTGAGTGCATATAAAAAAAAATGCTACGGGGACATCCATGGCTAGTGGCACAGAATATTGAGCAATGAGGAGATAATCAAACAACAGTCAACTAAATTAGTGTGGCTAATGTGAGAATAGAGACAGAAGAGAGGTGAGCCATGGGATGTTAAGTTTAAAATGAAATTATGTCAGAGGTCCCACCAAAAGATTAGTCCAATAATACCACTCACTGGTCAATAGTGCAATACTTCTTTGTGAATCTCCGCTGGACAAGATTAGAGAGCTGATTATTTTTCTTGTCAACCACCTTAATAATCTTGTTGAATTGGGATTGACACATAATTTTCCTTTTTTAATATACTTTGCATAATTTCTTTATTTCATCTCATCTTTACTTAAGAGTCTGTATTTTTTTTTTGTATGAGGTTAAAATTGGAAACACTTGATTAGTTGAAAGAGAGGTGAAAAAAATCAGGTTGAAGTAGGGATAGGAGGAGAGAGAGTTTGATAATAATGATAATAAAAAATAAAAAAACCGTTGAGTAACATGAAAACATATTTTTATTTTTTGTGGATTTGAGGTCATAGAAGGATGGAAACATTGCCTTTTAGTAGTAAGGCTTGGAGTTTGAAAGATTCCATGTTGGAATATTATTAATACTTGGCGTTTTGAAGTGGACAGTCTTTTGCCATGAAATTTATGAAACATGGTGGAATTAATCACGTCATAAAAAAAAATAATAATAATAAGGAAATAGGATCGAGCTTTTATGATTTTAGAAAGAATGATTTACAAACAACAATATGGAAAATTTAAGGGTATGTCAGCAGTTGATACTTGGTTTGAAGTTTGGGGTGTTTATTGACTTGATTGGAATATCTTCTATCCTCGTAAGAGCATCCACTATGGGATCTCCAAATTTGGTTCTCCAAATTTGAATTTTAGCTAGCCACCTCAGCAATTTAGCCAGCCACATCATCATATCAGGATCTCTAAATTTTGACTCCACAACAGGTTCTCCAGATTTGAATTTTAGCTAACCACATCATAATTTCTAATTTTAACTCCACAACAGGTTCTCCAAATTTTTGTTACCCACACAATTAAATAATCTTACACAATTAAATTAATCTTAAAATTTTATGTATATACATATTTATATTAAATTTTTTTATACTTTTTTAACTTAAAAAATTCATAATTTTTTCGTTTTAAGTCAAAAAATAGCCTAAGTGGTACTCAAATTAAAGCTCTCGAAATTATCTTTATAACAGAATTAGTTTCATCAAAAAATTTAATTTGTAGTGAAATTGACATTTAAGTAAATGATACACATATATATATATATACATGGCACGATTTTCGAGAAAAGCAAAGACCAAAAAATATATATATACAAACCTTTGGTTAGCTAAGTGGTTCGCCGGATCCGGCTAACCACTTAACTAACCTCAAGTGGGACCCACAAATCTGGCTATCACATTGTATTGCTACAGTGTGTATTTGATCTCCAAATGTGCCTTTGGCTATCCCATTGGTGATGCTCTAAGGCCCACATGGATATTCTGCTCCTACTCTGGAAGCAGACAAGTTTGTAGAAGCAGCACATAGTGATGAAGAAAAATCATTAATGCAACCTAAAATTGAAAAACATAATTTATTGTTGTAGTATTCTAGATTCTATCATTGAAAAATCTAATTCTCATAATATTGTTGTAGTACGGGCTTTGCTCTAATTGAAGCTATTGCATTGTTTGCCCATAATCTATTGTTGGAGTAGAGGACTCGACTTTAAAAAATTTAGGTAAAAGATTAAATTCCGATCTGATTGAAATTAGTAGTTTAGATTCTAATTTTTGCGGTGACCAGTTAATTTACTGGGGATTGCTTAGAGAATTGGGAGAAGAAGAAGAATTATTCCGATATAATTAAATTTCTTTGCCAGTAGATTTGATGAAACTAAATATGTGGAGTATTTTGGTCTTTTGAGTTCTGTTCAACGATGAGTTTAGAGATTTCAGTTTCAGTTTTGAAAGTGGCAAATTGTGGATTTCATAGGCACAAACTTATCATGAATTGAAAATTAAATTTGTCGGAAATTTTTAATATTGTATAGATATATATATATTTTTTTGTGGCAATAATGATTGGAGAGGTTATGTTCAAATTTCGTTCTGGAGGAAGATTATCGTGGTTTGAAAGTCTGGCAGTTTGGGCAAGTATTGATTCATTCTTTGATTGTGATGAACAATCTGCAAAGTAGAACATAGAGCACAGTTTGACTGCATCCATGAGTGAAGATAAATATTCAATTTGATTATCAAATGACAGAGTTGAACAAAGAACTTATTGCAAGTGATCCGCATTGGGGATTGTGGAATGTGGCCTGTTTGGCAGCTCAATTTAGAGGCAGTTGGAGACTTGATATATCATTATTAAATAGATTTTGTCTTCTTCCTGTAGCACCTAGATTTTGAGATTTAACTTCAGGGCTGTGCAAGTGTTTTTGGTTGAGATTTATTTGGTTGCTAACGATAATCAAACTCTAAAATTAATCGCGCCCACAACCAACATATGACACTCTCAGAAACTTTGTGCATATCTTCTCTCTCACTATGCCATGTAAAATCGTTACTATACACTGACCATGCATCTCCTTTTCCACATTGCAGCAATTGCTCTCTTTAAATTCCAAATGTACATCTTCTTCTTAACAGTATATGAGAGTGTTTGAATAGACTTCCCAGATTACTAGATTATTAGGTTTCTAACAAAAACATACCATGCCAATACACAATATAACCAGAAGCAATATGTAATTATCTATGTACAATTGTAGTATTTTTTTTTTTTGACACATTGATAGCCCACTGGTTCACGCACACACCACATGTGTCACAAAGAAGACTCCTCTAACATTCTCTCCCACCCGAACTCGTAACACCCTCATTGTGGTCGGATTGACCCTGACTACCCGTCCCCCTTAACAATGGGAGAATCCAGTAACGACCCGGACTCTACTCGGGTGGGCACTAGGCGTGACACCGGATCAAAAATTGGGTTAGGCTCTGATATCAGCTGTAACAGGTTGGACGCTTACCAATGACCCAAAAGCCTAAGTTATTGGGTAGTGTTGCCTACCTGCCCATTTATACCCATTCTCTTTTCCATTCGGATCTGATGCGGGACAAAGAAGACTCCTCTAACACACATCCACTAGTACAAAAAATCTGAACTGAAAACCATTTTTTTCGATGCCAGAAATCTGGGACGCACTTCATGCTGCTGCTGAAGCTGATCTTACCCTCGCACAAGCAATTGTGGACAGCGCTGGGGTCATCGTTCAAAATGCCGATTTGACAGTCTGCTATGATGAAAGAGGTACTTTAACAATATTCTTTTTCCCTTTTTCCAGGTAAATATACTCTCCTAAATTTTAAAAAGAAAAAGTTAAAGAAAATCATGGTAAAGTTTTTTTTTTTTTGGTAATTAATTTCATGGTAAAGTCATTATCCACAGAATATGCATTTGATCTGAAAGCACCAAACATCGTGCTTAGTTTCTCTTTTCCCTTTACATTCTTTGAAACAAGTCTTAATTCTTTCTATTAATGTGTTTTTATCTTGTTCTTCTGTTTTTTTTTTTGTTTTTCGTGTCTGCTCGTTCTCTTTATTCCTGTATTGTCTAAAATGCCTTGAAATTTTTTTTTGCAGGTGCAAAATATGAATTACCAAAGTATGTTTTGAGTGAGCCAACGAACATAATCCGAGATTGTTGAAGACAGAATATCAGGCACTATGTGTGGCACAAGATTGAATGTAAATTATGTATATCTGATGCTATAATTTTACGAAAAAACAATGGAATTCAAGGAAAAACTATCCTTCAAAACAATCTGGTGATTTGAGGGTTCTATCCCCTCTGGATGAGTATTCTTTGTTGGTTCTAAATGAATTCTACCACACAGTTCGACTCCAAAACTATCATACAACTGTTGCTTTATTGAGAAAAGCATAAATTTATCCAATTAGATCTTGTCATATTACTATGAATATCCTCTTAATCACCCTTTATTTTCTTTCAATCTGTTTGAATAGAAAATGATACCACTTGGGTGAATCCCTTTGCAATAAATTTGCCTTTGTTTTGCTCGTCTTTTGTGTTCCTAATTTACTGACCGTTGCTAAATAATATTTATCCAGTGGCGCGTATAGGTAAAAGATCCTAGTTCTTTCTTCACTTTGATTTGTTCAAGGTTTTGATAAATTTAAGTCTGCGGTTTGAAATTGCAGTTCAAGCCACATATTTGCAGTGATGTAATTGGAACATTGTATGTTTACAATTGTGGATCATGTCTACCATTCTTGAAAACAAACATTTAATTCTAAGAACACACTGTTCTATTTTACGTTTTGATTAATATGATCATTGGGGGTCAATCATGAAAGGATGCATGTTGAACAGAATTAATACCACCTAAAGATATATATCATCATCAGCATCATGAATGGGGGTGTCCCATTTAAGAAGAAGAACAGAGGGAAAAAAAAAAAAAAAGGAATCATCGCTTTCCGACAACATTGTAAAGAACCTCACCAAGGAGCTTTGATAAGTACGGAACGCTAAACAAACCCGTCATACCCAAAAAGCTACACCCGTAAAAAAATATTAAAAAACAAGAACCCTATGATTACACGAACAAGACTTGCATTGGAAGATCCAATGCAACTGGACAAGATGCAGGTTTTTTATTCTCCTTAAACCCTCTTGAAGAATGATAGAATGTTTCCTTGTTTAGGATCCTTCACACTTCCTGCTTTCTTGTTTCCTGCTTTGCCCACTGGGGTAGATGGTGCAGTGCTCCCCACAGCTGGTGTCTTCTTATTTGCAGGTGGCCTGAATTCATAAACCAATTAGAGAAAACAGTTGGTACAAATTTATTTTGACAAGTAGAATGTAGCATATGAATGCTAAATAAAATCCATACAAATGTTTTCTGCGACTGAAAGGAAAAGCGAATTTAGAAAATCACCCCTCAAAAATCACAGAAACAAATAGGATAACAGACAGAGAGATGCCTTTCTTCCCGAATCTATCCTACAAGTAAACCATGATCATCTTATTCTATATATGTTTTATTCTGTCCAAATGCTATATTGTAGCCACTGACTGGAGTCATCTTTTGTTTACAGTGTCCATTAATTTTGGCTCCAACTTTTGCAACAAGCTCCTCCCCAGAGAGTGACAGATATGGTCTGACAGATGATGCATGCATCTTTATGAACGAGTTTGTAATATTTACCATATAGTATTTTCAAAATATAAGATGAATGAAGCTTGAACAGCTAACTTATCCTCAGGAAGCAGCTTTATTTATGTTTATCTTTCCTATCCCCCAAGGTTAATGTTTATATATATATTCATTTTAGTACATTAATAAGGCATTTATCAAAAAGTGGTAACTACCTTCTAGTGATGCAAAAATAATGGAACTGAATATTTTAAAATCAATTTCTCGATTATGTATTCCCAATTTATTTCCCAGATCACAAGAGCCAGATATCAATTAGAATTGAAAAATCACGCCTAAATGTATTTCCAAATAGAGCGATTTCAGAACTAACAATTGAGTGAAATAATTGGGGGAATATGTTTACCTGTTGACAACATTGTTTACTGCATTGTTGTCAGCTTTCATCATGTTACTATCAGGTTTTTTGTCGGTCTCCTCACCCTCCCAAACAACCTCAGTTACTGGAGCATAAAAAATTGAATCAATTGAAACAAAGGGCGTAAAGAGGAAACTAATAAGATAATATATATACTCTTTTAACAAAGTACCTCTAAGGAAAATATATGTAGAGCAGCAGAGGACAGGTCTTTAAATTTCTCAGGGCATACAAATAGAAATTAAGCTAATGTTGTGGGGATATCTACTGATATATTAATATCCATTAACAATATCTTCATTACTTTAACCATACCCCAGACCCCCAACCAAAGGACTCGTATGATCCAGGGAAATTAAATAATTATTTTAAGAAAATTCCCTCCAATATTAGGAATGTCAAAACCAGAAAAAGGAAGAAAAAATGCAACCGAAATATCTGTAAAGATATTTCCTCGCTATCATCATATCAGATTAGGTAATCAAGAAAGAGCAATGAAAGTAAAAAAACATAACCAACTTCAACCAACCAAATTTAAATAATATGAACCAGGATTCTTGCATAGGCATACCTTCTCTCCCACGATCATCGATCCGTGTCTTCAACACTTTTCTTCTTTTAGGTGAATTTGGAGTAGCATTTGTTACTTTATCCTTCATAGTCACATCTTTTTCAGGAATATGGCTCTGGATCTCATTTGTAGAGGAAATCCCAGTGTTCTTGCCTTTGCTGACAACTGAAATTTTTTCCCCCACTGGTTCTTTAGATTCCTGGTCAGTTACTTTCTTAGCATCTGTTACTTTATCCTTCATAATCGCATCTTTTTCAGGAATATGGCTCTGGATCTTATCTTTAGAGGAAATCCTAGTGTTCTTGCCTTTGCTGACAACTGAAAAATCTTCCCCCACCAGTTTGTTAGATTCCTTGTCAGTTACTTTCTCTTCTTTGTCCTTTGGCTTATCCTTTTGCTTGTCAAAATTCAAATTGTTTTTCTCTGGAACTGAAGTTTTACTACTTCGTTCCGACTCTAAAGAAGATTGCTTTATAGGAAGATCTGGTGATGACAGATTGACAGTATCCTTGTATTCTTCTTCATCATCTGAAAAATCGAAAACAACCCTCCTCTTTCTAGAAACTTCCCCATTGGATGCTCTCTTGAAGTTGACATCTTGACCTTCATCGTCACTGCTTGCACCCTCTGCTGCTTCACGAGCACAAATCTGAGCTTCTGCACTAACTAATAACATTAAAAACTGTCAGCTGAGAATAAGAATTGTTGGGGAAGTAAACTCACCACTTGAATTAAGCAGAGCATATCCAACTTCTTTTTAATTAATAAGGATAAAAGTAAATGGAACTAACCAGTAGTGTGTGGAATGATATTGTTCTTTTCTGCCAAGGTAGTTTTCGACTTCGCACATGCACGGCCCCACATATTCGCTATTGAGCCTCCACTTCCAGAAGAGATTCTATCATTCTGACCTTTTTTTTTATTAACAGACAATTGATTAACTTTTTCTTTATCTGCAGAAGGCTTATTAACCTGTTCATGAACTCCATAACTTCCACTTTTCACATCTGTTACCACATTGGGAGGCTGCAAATTAGTCTTGGGACTTGATTTCTGCACTTTTCCTTGTTGAGGTTGTGGAACAGTCACCGTTCGATCAGTAGAATTACTTTTGGACGGCCCTGTGATTCCTGCACTTCTGGGCTGTGGGGCCACCAGAATTGCAGGCGTTCCCTCAGCATTGCGCTTGACAAAGGTATTTAAAACGCCACAAAACCTGGAGAAACAATGCTGTGAACATCAAGGAAGAAGGGCCAAGAATGGTAAAACAAATTACAATATGAAGGCATACCTGGTTACAGAACTTGACTATAAAGTTCGTGCACTAGTTTATATATACAGCCTTTGTATAGTATGCACACGATTGGAAATGCCTAAAGGTCTTAGTTGTTCCAAAACTAATTTTTCTGGATTTTTTGAAAATGTCAAAAAATGGGAATGGCAAGAACTTATAGAATATTTCATGTTCTTTTATTTTGTTTTTCTTTAACACACACACACACACACAAAAAGGAAAGCTTAAAGGCATTCCAAAAGAAGAATTTCTTGACAAATATTTTATACACATTTTAAAGAAATTTGTACATGTGTTTTCCAAGTCATTTTCATTTTCCTAACTTCCAGAAATAGGAATTTTTTTATAAATTGAACCAAAAATCTTCTTAATACATCCTGATTGTGACTGATAAAATTCATGATTTGCTGCATCAACTTTTGGGAGGGAAAGAGTAAGAACTTTAATGCTGAATATAAGGATTAAAGGGCAATGAAGAAAGCATCCTTCTAAGAGCTCCCCAAAAATCTATTCATGGCACAAAATTCAACATGCATCTAAGCAAGTTGAGGAATTATAGACATGCACAGTTCAAAATAGCTCATTTGACTTGCAAATCAAAGATCAAATTCTAATATCTTCAAAACTTATTCTTTTTGAGATGCAAATCGTCCCAAATACACACCCTAGCACATGTTTTGGGAAACATATTAGGAATTCGCCAACGGGAAATTACCTCATTTGAAACTACCTCTCATATGATGAAGTATAGATGGCCCGTTAGTTTTATAATTACAGTAATTCCTAATGAATCTCCAGATTCTCCACTTCTTTTTTTCAATTCAGAGGAATGTAAAAACAACACTAACCCTATGGAAAAATTATTCCTTAATCAGCACATTTTCTACAATAAGAAGTTATTTAGTCCTGATGATGGGACATTTTCAACATTTTAGAAGTTCAAATATTTGTAGGGCATCATAATCAAATTTGTCAAAGAATAAAGTTCATTGAAATTCATTGTTCAACCTACCAAAACAAAATCATTGTTCTACATGAAATAATAGCTCTCTTCTTTGAAAATCCAGAGGCTATAACATGCCCCAAAACATAAGAAATGAATAAATTAACAAGGAAGACATTATACCTGTTATCTCGCAAGCAATTACTAACTGCGGGGTCTTGCTTAAAGAGCTCTTCTGCTTGTACAAATTCAGCATTCCAAAGTGCTGCTGGATCCTTTGGGACACAAGTTTGCACACTATAGACCTGAACTGAGCAATTGTCATCAAATTTCTGTTTGGCATCTGCAAATGAGTCAGGATAAAGAAATCCCAAATTAATTATTCTTCACCAGCATTTCCTTATTATTTTTTTATGACATAATTTTTCTTTCCTAACATTAAAAAGTAGTTTATAAGAAGTTCAAGAAAGAGTACTTGTAAAGAATTGGGAAATTTAAAAATTGGTTGGATTCCAAGGCAGGCAGAGCCCACTCAGCGTCTCACAGAATCAGGTTTGAGTCAAATTTTGTGTTATGATTTCTTTAAGTTAGTTTTCTGTTGGTGTAGTTTCATTTACATTCTCTTGTGCTTAAAGATTAGAGGATATTTTGATATTTTCAGATTAGATGGATGTGCTGTAGTATGGCCATTGGTCTTATTTCTGTCAATTTGTATAAGGTCTTCATATGTGAAACTTAGTATGTTTTATATAGGTTTTACACATCAAAGCCTTCAAGTTAATAGAGAAGTAGTCCAACTCTTATTAGAGTTAGGATTACGTAGAGTCCACCTAAGCTTCAGGAGGAATCAGTTTAAAGAAATTTCAAAGTTTGTGAAGCTCTTTTGGAATTGCATGATTCACTTCTAACCCAAGGTTTAATGCGTAATGATTGGTTTGGTAGAAGAAAGGTGGAAGGAAGGAAACAGAGGATGAAGAGAAAACCAGAGATGGTTATAGTTTCCAGTGTTTGGTAGGAAAGGAAGGAGGAAACAGTGCCCTCTTGGCCCACCATTTTTATTTTTATTTTTTATTCAATGTAAAAGTGGTTGGCAATGCCAAATATTACCCTTAATTATGTAAGGATATACTAACTTATCAAAATATGTGTGTGTGTGTGTGTAAGGGTAAACTAGTAAGACAAGTAACACCTCATTTCTTCTTGCTGACCCAAACAGAAGGGGAGGAGCAGCTTCCTTTTCCCTAGGATGCGTTTTTCATGCCTCTCGCCTTCCTTCCCTTCCAGTTTTCTATTTCTTGCACCAACCCTAAAATTAAGGGAATTTATAAATGACGCCTAGCTTCTTATTCTATTAGTCTTCTACACTTCATCATCCTGCAACAAAACCTTATTAATTACTCTCGCACTTTACAACCTTAACCAAGTTTGGAACCTAATCCTTTCACTTTCTACCATTCAAGCCTAACACCCAAAAGATAAACAAGTCCCCAGTTTCTGTTCAAGGGTACATCTAACAGCCCTGGAGGCCGGAACAACCCCAAAATATCTGTTTCCTAGCATAATAAAACCCCAAACACTTGCTCCTTTCTTAAACCCTTTCCAAACCTAAGACTCAACATCCCCACTAATCTTTAGCAACAAAATTCCAACAATAATCAGCCCTAAAGACCTTCTTTAGCTCTGTCCTACATCAATTGCAGTATAAGAGCTTATGAAAGAATGGTTTCATGCAGTTGTCCTACATCATATCGCCAATGGCATTATGGATCAAGATAGTGCGAGGAGACAAAATGCTAGAGTTGACAAAACACAGGCCACCAAAAAAGATGACAATGGCAGAGAAGGAACAGAACACATAAAATATAGAAGGAAAAAAAAAAAAAACAAATTACGATCATTGGAACAGTATGATAATCTAACATAAAATTCAACCTGCAAGTTTAGGCCCAGAAACAAGCTTTATATGGTAAACTGAAGGATCACTCTTCAACCAGCCAGACAAAGTATATACTACTTCCAACCCACTTCCATGTTTCTCAACGAACTCCTGAAGCAGCCTATATAAAATGCCAACTAACTTCATCAATGGAAAAATTAAAAACAAAATAAGTAACAAGGCTATTTCTGATGACAGTACTTGCCTCTTTGCAGCATTTGATGACACCAAAAAATTGCGACTTAGCCACTTGTAGGAAACCTAGGGGAAATAGGCATTAACTTCAATTAATTACCAAAACATTTAATGTTTTAAACAGAATTCTAATTGCAAGTTCTGCATCTTAGGATACCATAGTAATAATCTTAAATAGAATTTGTTATCAGCCAAACGCAATTATAATCTAATTGCATAAATATGAACATCAAGAGAGATCTCCACTATAAAGTGTCCAAACAATCATAAAGGAATGATATTCACAAACCACTGCATAAGAAAGTCTTTTAGCTATAGTAGATGGGCAAGAATTTTCTCATCACAAAGACAGAGTTACACAACATTGATTTCTTTCGGCACTGGAGAATGAAAACTTTCTTACTGAACATGAAAATATTAAAAAGGAAGAAAGCCTTTTAGCTACTAGAGATGTGAAATAATTTTTTCAACAGCAACATACAACTATACAACATCAGTTTGCCTGCACTGGGAAATGAAATTTTGTCCTACTGTACATGAAAAGGAGGAGAAGGGCAAACACAACAATCATCCCAAGCACGTGCAAATAAAAAACTTTTAATTGCCCATCAAATAGACAAATTAGTCAACTCAAAGTAAAGTTTTTAATAAGAGCAAATGATAGAAAACTGGATTTAGAAGTGTTATGTTGTGGCCTGAATTGTCTCGGCCTGACACGACCCGGAAAAAATTTTATGACCCATTTTTTGCTTGCGGGTTTTGGACCCTGTTTAGACTCTCCTGTAGCCCGGTATATAAGGGCATCTAGGGTTTGAAGTGGGATTAAGAGAGAAAACACTGAAAACGCAAAAAGAGAGTGAGAGGGCGAGAGCTGGGGTTTGGGGTTGAAACTTGAAATCTCCTGATTTTCGCATAGCGAAAACTTTCGCCGGATCTTCGATGTGGACATAGACACATCGCCGAACCACGTAAATTCTTGTGTTCTATGTGTGTGGTGCTTGTTTCGTTTCCTGTAGTGTTTCGTGATTGTGCTTGATTCGTAGTTGTTTGTCACAACAAGAAGAAATATGCACACAAAATGAGAAGCAAAAGGTTCCTGTAGATGTGTCAAGGAATTAACCATGCCTCAATTGTGAACACTAGGAATCATCTATACAGAAGTATTTCCAGCTTTAAAATAGTGAGTCAAAGGAACAACATTTATTGCTGAAGAAATATGAACTCAGTTGATCCTTGCATTAAATTAGAAGATAAAACACGGTGATTTAAGTATTTAAGTATACGGCTACAAAGTTGCCAACATGCATAACTCATTTGCTTATCTGAAAGAAAGTTGTTTCAAATAACATTTTTTAAACTCAGTATACAGTAGATCAAACAAATCTTAAGGAGCAACGTTTGAAGTTGTCTACAATCCATTCGGTTAATTTAGCATCCAGGCATTTGAGAAGATACTTGTTGACTTCTCAAGATGGTGCCACCATTCAGAACTATTAGCAATAGTGACTCCCCTGCAGTGACTTCCTTTGATGGGTTAGGACAACTTAATAATAAAAGCTAATTCCATTAATTCACTCTCAGTTGCAAAAAAAGTAACCAATCAACTAGAGGAAAGGAAGTAATTTGAAGGTCTCACCTGCCAAAAGTGCACTGTCACTAAACAAAGAGCTCCTTGCTTCACAATCGTTCAGTGACAGTGCAACTGCAACCGGTTATAATTTCAAACCATTACATATCTAAATATGTATATGAGTGTCTGTATTTGTGTACCATTTATTCATAAGTAGCTCCATAAATAGATGCATGTGTATTATATATAGACAAGAAACTAGATCTTTTCGGCATAACCTAAAGAACCAAAAAATAAGAAGAAAAAAAAAAAATTTGGCCACAACCCCATTTTTGGACCTTTTTTTCTCAATCAACAAACACCCGTATGATTATATGCCAATTCACTCAGTTTTTTGACAAATACTTTGACCAATTCGATAATTCATAGTGCAACACGCGAATAATCGATGCCCAACATACATACATACATACATACATATATATATATGGCTGTATATATAAGAGAACATTTAACAGCAGCAGCACATAAGTAATAGCAATAGCAATACGAACAGATTGAAGGAAAAAAATCAACATAACCATACATAATCCAATGATCCTATCATGAATTTGGAAAAGAAATATGAGGATCCCAAAATTCAAAGAAACACAACTTAGAGAGAGTGTGTTATTACCACTTGAAGTTTGTCAGAAACGAGGGCTAGAATCTCTTCAAGAATACCTAGGGTTTCGATTTGGTCCATTTTTGGGGTCTGTCGAAGAATTGGGTCAGATCCGCCAAAGCAATAGCGTAAAGGGCCGCTATGAAGATACAAGTTTCCCTCCGCCAGGGCACTTGTTTCCCGCCATTATCTGTGTGTGTTTTGGGGGGCTGGGGTGGGTGGGTTTATGACGATGTAATGGAATTGATAAGTCGGGTTTGGGCACTTGTGATGTGAGTTTTCCGGAGTCCGATGCTCACGTGACTGCTACACAGCACGTGCTTTCTTGTTAGGCTCTCTCAAAATCGTTAAAAATTAAAACTTGTTGCAAGTGGGTTTGCAAGTGGGTTCATAACCCACGTGAGACATTGCCAAATTCTATCCAACCTTTGATCTTTTGCACCTCCTTTGGATGCCTATATATATGTGGCATATGTATGCAATGAAGGGGCTGTATATTTTGGAAGAAAACTAATCTCTCTCTCATTGTCTCAATCTCTCGAATCCCTTGCTCTCTCTCTCTTCTACTGCTCCCTCTCTCACAATCTCATATTTTATCCATCTTCTCTTTTTATTATATAGTTTAATAGTTGATTAGATTATACTTTTACAACACGTTATCAGCACGAGGTTCTGACCACTCGAGAAGACAAGTAAAAGCACGAGGTTCTGACGAACGGAGAAGACAATTTCATTTTTCACTTCCAAGTAAAAGGTACGAAAATTATATTTTATGTCATTTCAATAGATAAATATATCTATACATATATCTATATATATATATATATATAGATAAATATATAATATATCTATTGGTGTATATGTATATATATATATACTCATACATATAATCTATATATTTATATATATCATATTTATATAGATATATCTATATATATACATATAAATATATAATATATATGTATATATAAAGTCCTTCCCGATTCGAAGTGACATGTTCATATTTATTTTATTCTGTCAATATACTTACATATATATGTATATATAAAGTTCTTCCCGATTGCGAAGTGACATGTTCATATTTATACTATTCTGTCAATATAGTATACATATAAAATTTCGAGTATCTTACAATATAAGACTCGTCCACACTATGGAAAAATTTGAAGGATAGGTTCAAATCAAAGAACTATAAATCTGCCAAGAGCTCGAGACAACTGGTCAAAATTGAAGTTGTCTGATTATAAATCAGTAATAGAATATAATTCAGCTCTATTTCGAATTAGCTCCCAAATGAATTTATGTGGAGAGCCTAAAAATGATGTGGATATGTTAGAAAAAAACATTTACCACATTTCATTCCTCGAACTAGCTCCTCTAGCAGCAGTATCGAGAGAGATATTTTACAAGATATTCTGAGTTGATATCTTGCTTATTAGTAGCTGAACAAAATAATGAGCTCTTATTAAAAAACCACATATCCCGTCCGACCGGATCAGCTTCATTAAGCATCCTTTAATGGTCGTGGACGTGGAAGTGATCGTGGATGTGGCCACGGCAGAAATAATAATTATGGTGGTTATCCTTCATTTGAGTTTCCTAGTAGGAACTGCACACCATATTATTATGAAGGAAATGCAAGTGGGGCAAAGCAAGAAAAAATTGAAAGGTATGCCGATGCAACCTCCAAACAATATGAAAATGCTTGCTTTCGCTGTGGTATGAAAAGGCATTGGTCACAGACCTGCCGAAACGCCCACTTCATTAAGCTATATCAAGCTTCAAATCAAAGGAACAGGGAAGGAAAAAGAGATTGAAACAAATGCTATCGAAAATTATGAACCGATAGCCATCAATCATCTTGATATTTCAGATATCTATAAAGACCTCCCTGAAATAAATAAATCAGTTGACTGATGATGAAAATGTTCACATCAATTTGATATCATTTCCTTTGGTTTTTATTAGTATATTATTACAAGTTTTGTTTGTAATTATACTTTTATTAATGTAATGAAGTTTGTTTCTTTTTAGAAAATGGATTTGATCAATGCATTGCCCACATCCAAGATAAATGATGAAGATATATGTTTGGTAGATAGTGCCACGACACATACTATCCTGAGAGATAGAAAATATTTTTCCCATATAACATTAGCTGAAGCTAATGTTAATACCATATCAGGGTCCATAGACCTGATTGATGGTTCTGGAAGGGTTAATATTGTGTTACCATGTGGAACACAATTGCATATTGATGATGCTCTTTACTCAGCCAGATCCAAGAGAAATCTGGTGAGTTTTAAAGATATACGTCATAACGGATATCATATTGAGACAATAAATAAAGGGAGTATGGAATATCTATGCATTACATCAACTATTTCATGCCGGAAGCATGTTTTAGAAAAACTCCCTGCTTTCTCTTCTGGGTTGTATTTTATGAAAATAAGAGCAATTGAATCACATGTAGTGATGCACCAGAAGTGCTATGACCCAAAGAATTTTATATTATGGCATAATCGCCTTGGTCATCCTAGGTCAACAATGATGCGCCGAATTATTAAAAATTCAAATGGGCATCCATTAAAGAATCAGAAAATTCTTTTAACAAGTGATTATACATGCACTGCATGCTCACAAGGAAAGTTGATTGTGAGGCCATCTCCTTCAAAAGTTGTTGTTGAATCTCCTGATTTCTTACAAAGGATCCACGGAGATATATGTGGACCTATTCACCCATCATGTGGACCTTTTCGTTATTTTATGGTTTTAATTGATGCCTCAACTAGATGGTCCCATGTCTGTTTGCTTTCTACTCGAAATGTAGCATTTGCTAGACTTTTGGCCCAAACAATTCGTTTAAGAGCACAATTCCCGGATTATCCAATCAAGGCAATTCGTCTTGATAATGCCGGAGAATTTACATCTAAAACGTTCAATGACTATTGCATGTCTATTGGCACTGATGTTGAACACCCTGTTGCCCACACTCATACTCAAAATGGTCTAGCAGAGTCTTTTATAAAACGTCTTCAATTGATTGCCAGACCATTATTTATGAAAACAAAACTCCCTGTGTCAGCCTGGGGACATGCCATATTGCATGCAGCATCATTAGTTCGTATTAGACCAACTGCTTACCATAGTTTTTCACCTCTACAACTTATGGTTGGTCAACAACCAAATATCTCTCATTTACGAGTTTTTGGTTGTTCTGTCTTTGTGCCTATTGCACCACCACAACGAACAAAAATGGGCCCTCAGCGTAGACTTGGAATTTATGTAGGTTTTGACTCTCCATCTATCATTAGATATCTTGAACCTATGACAGGAGATTTGTTTAAAGCAAGATTTGCTGATTGTCATTTTGATGAGGTGGTATTCCCACCATTAGGGAGAGAAATGACACAGCTTGAACAACAACATGAGATCACTTGGAATGCTACGGCATTATCACATTTTGATCCCCCTACAAGTCAAAGAGAACTTGAAGTTAAAAGAATCATTCATTTGCAAAGTATTGCAAATCAATTGCCAGATGCATTTACTGATACAAGTAAAGTGATACAATCTCATATCCCTGCTGCCAATTTCCCAGCACGAATAGATGTCCCTGTTGGACAGTCTATAAGTATTGCAGCAGATGCATCTAAAACACGCCTGAAGCGTGGGAGACCCATTGGTGCAAAAGATACTATTCCTCGAAAAAGGAAAGTACAAGAGAAAGTAGATAAAGAAGATGGCACTCCTGAGGAGGCCATACTTACAAAGGGAGCAATAATAGCCCCAGAAGAAATGATAGCCCTTGATGAGGCACAAAAAGAGGTAGTCGTACCTGAAAATGATGAGATCTCAATAAATTATGCAAAGAGATGGAACAGAAATGATGTTCTTGTCGACAACATATTCTCTTTTGCAGTTGCTCTTGATATTGCAAGAGATAATGAGGATCCAGAACCTCAATACGTTGACGAATGTCGACGCAGAAATGATTGGCCAAAATGGAAAGAGGCAATACAGGCAGAATTAACTTCACTAGCAAAACGTGAAGTATTTGGATCAATAATCCAGACACCTGAAGGTGTTAAGCCTGTAGGGTACAAATGAGTATTTGTACGGAAAAGAAATGAGAAAAATGAAATTATGAGATACAAAGCCCGCTTAGTGGCACAAGGTTTCTCACAGAGGCCTGGTATTGATTATGAGGAGACATATTCTCCGGTAATGGATGCAATTACATTCCGATTCCTGATTAATTTGGCAGTCACAGAAAGGTTGAATATGCATCTAATGGACGTGGTTACAGCATATTTATATGGATCACTTGATAGTGACATTTATATGAAAATCCCTGAAGGATTTCAAATGCCTGAAGCAATCGCTTCAAAACCACGGTCGATGTATTCAATCAAGTTACAACGATCGTTGTACGGATTAAAGCAGTCTGGACGCATGTGGTACAATCGCCTTAGCGAGTACTTAATTAAAGAAGGATATGTAAATAATCCAATCTGTCCATGCGTTTTCATTAAAAAATCAGGATCTGGATTTGCAATTATAGCAGTATATGTTGATGATTTAAATCTTGTGGGAACTCCTGATGAGCTCACCGCGACTGCTGATTATTTAAAAAAAAAGAATTCGAAATGAAAGAGCTTGGAAAAACGAGATTTTGCCTCGGATTACAGATTGAGCATTTACCAAACGGAATTCTTATCCATCAGTCAACATATACAGAAAAAGTTCTCAAGCGATTTTATATGGATAAAGCTCATCCATTAAGTTCTCCAATGGTTGTCCGATCGCTTGATGTGAAGAAAGATCCATTTCGTCCTCGAGAAGATAATGAAGAATTGCTTGGTCCGGAAATTCCATATTTGAGTGCTATTGGTGCACTGATGTATCTTACAAATTGCACAAGACCGGACATAGCTTTTCCAGTCAACTTACTGGCACGGTACAATTCTGCACCAACCCGCAGACATTGGAATGGAGTCAAGCATATAATGAGATATCTTCGTGGGACCACTGATATGGGATTGTTTTATTCAAATAAATCAAAATCCCAGTTAGTTGGATATGCAGATGCAGGTTATCTCTCTGATCCACATAAAGCTCGATCACAAACAGGATATGTATTTACTTGTGGTGACACTGCTATATCATGGAGATCCATGAAACAGACAATGACAGCAACCTCTTCAAATCATTCTGAAATACTCGCAATTCATGAAGCGAGCCGAGAGTGTGTCTGGCTAAGATCAATGATACAGCATATTCGAGAAAACTGTGGACTCTCCTCAATAAATAATATCCCAACGATATTATATGAAGATAATGCTGCATGTCTTACTCAAATCAAAGGAGGCTATATCAAAGGAGATAGAACCAAACACATCTTACCAAAATTCTTTTATACTCACGAGCTTCAGAAAAATGGTGATATTGATGTCCAGCAAATTCGTTCGTGTGATAATTTGGCAGACCTGTTCACTAAAGCTCTGCCTACCACGACATTCAAGAAACTGGTTCACAATATTGGGATGCAGCAGCTCAAAGATTTTCTATGCTGATGAGGGGGAGAATTTGTTTGAAAAAGTATTAGCATACTGCACTCTTTTTCCTTCGATCAGGTTTTATCCCACTGGATTTTCCTGACAAGGTTTTAATGAGGCAGTTCTTGTATATGCAATACCATTTTCAAGTTCACAAGAATCTTGTTCTCTTTATAATGTCATGAACCCAAGGGGAAGTGTTGCAAGTGGGTTTGCAAGTGGGTTCATAACCCACGTGAGACATTGCCAAATTCTATCCAACCTTTGATCTTTTGCACCTCCTTTGGATGCCTATATATATGTGGCATATGTATGCAATGAAGGGGCTGTATATTTTGGAAGAAAACTAATCTCTCTCTCATTGTCTCAATCTCTCGAATCTCTTGCTCTCTCTCTCGTCTACTGCTCCCTCTCTCACAATCTCATATTTTATCCATCTTCTCTCTTTATTATATAGTTTAATAGTTGATTAGATTATACTTTTACAACACTCGATTTTTTCATTCGGTAGCAGTAAACTTTGCCAGGACACACAGATACAAAATTTAAAAAAAAAATTTAAATGGTAAAATTAAACTTTCCAAAGTAACTACATTCATTTTATGGAGAATTCGAGGCGGAAAAAAAAACTCAGGGAAATGCTATTGTCTAAATTACAAACTAAACAAGCCAAAGTTTTGATTAAAAATTGTTTACCATATAAACTGGAAAATATATAACAAGTTTCTCTTGATTTTGTCTAAAAATCCATGATTCAATGAATTTAAATTAAATAGAAACATATGAAATTCAATATAAAATAATTTAAGAGTTTTGTGCATTTTTTTTTTTATGTGTCACCGTCCGCTCTCCTCCCGCTATCATTATCATAGATGTCACAACTTGCCTCACTAAGACTCGAATCCTACACCTTCCTTTTAATTTTTTTATTATTATTATTAAGGAAATGATATAACTACCGCATAAAAATGAAGTCTAAGAGTACTTCTGTTAAGTTAGTAGAGTGCGAGGGTGCTTTTAAAAGATAATTGTGTCAACTGCTTCTCTTTTAAGTGAAAAAAATACGAAAGTGAACTAATGGTATCATTTTTCATTATTTCCAAAAAAACAGATATATAATTTTTCATTTTTCTTTTATTCAACAATGACTATATATGCGTGTGTATATAATGCATCCTTTGCAACTGCAGTTTTATGAGGAAAGAACATCATCCCCCGTCTTTTGAGCAATCCTCACGAACAAACTGTAATGCATTTTGCATTGACATCATAAACAAACCTCGTGTTCTATTGCTGCAATGCTCCTACTATGGTTCGACCTCCTGGTACTAATGCTAGGCACATGTACCTCTTTTGAAGATTGATGACATACATATATTCTTGGATTGATAACAAAAACAAAATCAGCCCCCTGGAAATGGAAAGTCATGCTTAGATGTTCTTGAGAAGTCTCTTTGTATCTGATCAAAGCTCTGGTTGTCATTTGAGCAGGCATGCTTGTAGGTACCATCCCTGAGAGGCATTTTGAATGTGGCCGTGGATAAAACACCTTTTGTTGCCGTGCCACCGGTGCCATAGCTGACCTTGTAGATGCATTCCCCTTTGACGCATATGTAAATAAAGCTTATCACACAAGATGTGCGTGCAGGGAAGCTTCAAATAGGTGCTTGAATTCCTCAAGTCATAGATGCTGGTTTTCTGGGTGAAACATTTTTGGCAGGGAGAGCATTGTGTCCAAATGAGGCCACTGCCAGTGTCCGCAAGTAATGTTACCTCCGTGGTGCTTCGAGTACCAATCCTGACAGCAGTTGCATAGTAGAAATCCTTATGATTTATTGGTAGCTGAACATTGTTGCAATTGAAGCTGAGTAGTATGCAGTTCTGGCTACATCTGAATTCTTTCAGCAGCATTCAGGATATAAAAATGCATCCATAACGTTGATTTACGTGAAATCAGCTCGTTAAGAATGCTATTGTTGAGCATAAACAAATATATGGGTAGAGTGATTTTGCAGCCGATGCTAATAACGGCTCTATGGACTGTAACATAGAAAGATAAAGGAACATTTTCAACATGAAGCTTTTTCTTAAGCAATTATTCTATCAACACGTGGTGACAGGTATTTCGTCATAGGCATTTGACTGAATAACAATCTTTAAAGGTTGTGAAAGTCACCATTGGCAAGTGTTCTGAAGGTAACTGTTAAAAGGAAAAGATTTAATTCAAGGTCTCAATTCTGTTTTGACCATTGTGGGATACAAAAGTCCATGCAAGGTAAGAGCTTTGGTTGTTATTAATAGACACCAACAACGCTACACTGGAATTAAATGCAGAATGTATTACAGCAGAGGTTCCAGCTTTATTTGAAGGATGTGCAAGAAAGCCTACATAAAGTGCCTCACACTACCCCTTCACTGGCATTAATCTTTATTTAATAATTTTTGGAACCTCTTTAAATATCCAACAATCTTACATCTTTGAAGCTTTACAAGCGATAATTGACATGACCATGTACATTTCACAAATATCTTGAAAGGCTTCAGGCTCAAAGGTTAAGTGAAGATATAGACCTCATCATATCCTTTCCTGTAGGACAAGATACAAAAGAGTCAATACACAAGTCAGTAAATTAAAATGTTCACCCTAATGCAGTCACAAGAGCATCCTCCACATACCCAGCCTTCCCACAATAAGTGGGACTGTAATTGTAAATCAGGTTGTCAAGCACTTTTCGAGTAGGCGGCCTGTTCAAGGACTTCCTAGCCTCACTGCAACAGAAAAGGAAAACATATATAAATGTATAGAATTAAGGGAAAATGCAAGCTACTTTAGATGGGATCAAGCATAAGCTCTCTTGATATCACATTTGAGATAAACAAGCCAAGTTCGAGCTTCATGTTGTAGTTTGTTGATTATTCAAGCCAAGCTTAAGCATTCACTACTCAACTTTACAGCACTAACTTCAACAAGTTCTCTGTTCCTATTTACTTTCTTACCATATAGCATCAGGCACAAATCTGAATACAGAATCAGCTGCCTGTTCACAATATCCAGCAAAATTTGATTCTCTAACTAATTAATAACTTTTTATGTTAAACCAGTACCAACCTGACAAAAAAGTTTGCAACATGCTGAGTCACTTGAACTGCATCTTCAGAGTGTGGAATCATTTTTAAGCCCCATTCAAAAGCATTTTTCTGCAGCGTATAAGGTCAGTCTTCCATATTCAGAAAAGCAGCAACCACATTACCAATAGGTCTAGTACTAGCAACTTAGTAACAAATTTAGGTATGCACAATAACTAGAGGGGAGAAAAAAAGAGAGAAAAAGAACAAAAACAACACTTTGTTGCACAACTATTGATTCCAAGATTAATCTTTGCACATGAATATCCAATACAGTTAAGCTGTACAGCAAAATCATAACAGTTAAGACAAAAAAAAAACACTAACACTGTCTAAATTTCGTTTTAAAGGCTCCGCAGGCAGTGGCGAGATCCAAAAATCTGTGTTTATTGCCTGTATTGGATGAGACTGCATGGGAAAACTAGTGTTCTAACATGGTATCAGATCCTTGATTTTGGAAGGTCATAAATTCAAGTCTCCACATCCACATTTGTTCCTGTGCAAGGTTGCACTTGTTCTAATCTTGCTTTGGTTTGTTTGCCTCGCCACTTGTTAGACGGGGTTATACATGAACGAGGATGTTGAGATTGTTATACACTGTCTAACATCAATCAATGTTCTAACATGGTATTAGAGCTTTGGTTCTAGGAGTATGGAGTTCAAGTCTCCATATTTGTATTTGTTCCCCAGTTTGACAAGTTGAGCTTTGTTTGTTTCGTTTGTTTGCCTTATCACGTGCAGGATGAAGGTTGCACATAAGGGAGAATGTTAGGATATTAGAGTTTGATATACATTGTTGGATCCATTCCTTAATAGCTTAAGTTTTTGGGCAATTGGTGTTCTAACATTTAGAATAACGAAAATGAGGCAGAGAAAACAAGATAAGAGAAGAGGAGAGGGGGGGGGATTTTTGTTTTGAGAACAAGAGTGCAACTATTAACAAGTTCCACTCAATTTGTCAACCAAAAAAAATTTTAAATCGCAAATGCATTTGACATCACGGTGCACTATTGATAGAAGCTAGGTTACCCCAATTATATGGCATAATCTTCTAAATCACGCCCCAGTCAATGTAGTAATCAAATGAGTATTGAATTCCATTAGTTAAAAGAAAATATATCCAAAAGTAGGAACTCTTGATAGGGAGATTCTATGGGAAGGATTAACTCTAGAAAAGTAGAAACTTCTAAATCAAGACGTTCACAACAAATAAAAACTTATACACTCCTAGAATGACTCAAACAATGCCACACGTAATAGATAATGAACCCCCTATAATCAAAGGAATTTTTTTCCTAAATACCAAAAAATCCAAATGCAAAAACAAAATAAATAATAAAGAAAAAAACATAATTACTCTAAAAACTAAAACCAATAGTTTTGGGCATTACATGGGCCCAACTAGTAAAAAGGCCATACTTCACTTTCACCACTAGAGTCCAATGCGAGTACTGCTTTTACATCCATGTATTTATGTACAATTTTACTTGACTACTCTTGCAATTATTAGCTCAATCTTTTGAAGTCCTAGCCACACCGCCACCCCTGGTGACCAACCAATTTGATACCTAAGTTAACAGTAACTTGATTTGCATTGCCCTCTTTGATTTTGTTTTTATACAAAAACTAGAAAATTGTTATACCTTATTAGCCGTCTCCAATAACAGGAATCATGTTCAGCTGTTGTTTAGTTTTTAGTGAATAAATAAGAAACCAGAAGAGCAATTTTTACATAAAACTAGAAGAAAATCATCCTATCCTTAAAAGAGAATCATAATTTCATTCTTTTCAAGGAGATTTGACTTCTAATCAGCAACCTTGATATGTGTAATATGATGAACAACATATAAAATATAATACCTCTGGATGCCACTGGAAGGCAGTTATAGGATAGCTATATGCTTGAACTGTGGATACATAGACCTGATTTTAATGAATTTCGAAAAATTAGAACCTTCTTGTGTATAGAATATACAGTAGAAAATTTAGTTACAACGTGTTATGTATTGAAAAAGTTGCAACAAATTGGTTACAATCTCAATACCTCATTATCTTCATCTGTGCTAGTTGTTAAAATCTTAAAGAAACTACAGAGATCTGTGCTCTCTTTGAATCTTCCTGGTGATATACCATACTGTTGCAGAGAGAAATTCAATATATTCAGATTAGCTATTATTTGTTTTAAATATATAAGCATGCTCAGTAAGATTAAAATGGCACTAAATGCAACAAATATAGTTCTGAAAGATAAAGAAAGAAAACAGAACAATATAAAAGCAAACTGGTTGTGTCTAGCATTCACAAGCACTCCCCACATCCAAAGTCAATTAAAAATAAAATTTTCCAGGACCAGCAACAGTGATACATAGTCAATTAATTCACAGAATTTCCGAATTATTATATCTTACCTTTTTCATCAATCTTGGTCCATTTAATATGCCCAATAATTCAACATCTCCAGTCTTATTTACAGAAGTCCCCAATTACATGTGATGTTCACAAAAGCATCGGGGAAGATGATAATAATGAAAGTTCATTAACTAAAAGAGCAAAAGTGTGTAGGGACTTTATTAAGAAGTCTGCATGCTGTAGCGACAATTCAGTGAGGAAGCAAAAGCACCTCAGAAGACGATATTTGCAAACATAGTATCGTTAATCTCACTATGCTTGGTCCTCTTATGAAATACCATGTTGATGTCAATCCAGATGGCACTCCAATTATCACAATGAATTTTGAAAAGAGAGATAAACCATGTCATGTACAACCCAAAAAGTAAGTGATGAAATTCTGCTAATTCGTGTGACCATGAAACAAAAAATACCAATAATTGTTTAAAACTCACATGATGATTTTGCATGACAAGGCAATCCGTACTTAACTTTTTAAGCAAATCTGGAGGAAATCTGCAGAAAAGTACAAAGATTAACTTGAAAAATCATAGCTCGAGCAACTAGTAGCCAGTTGTACTAATACTAAAGCATTAAATAAGCTTAGGCACCCATACTACTATTAAAGTAAATCTCTACTTGATTTCAGGAAAAGATGAAATAAATATGACCATCCCACTTTCAACCTACTCAATAACAAATTACAAATAAAAGTGTTACATTATTTCATAATGCTCTGGCAGAAATATATATATAGATATATTTATACCTCAATAAAAGTACAAGGCAGAAAGTTTTCGCTTGTAAATACCTCAATAAAAGTATTTATGGCAAAGTTAAATATGGATAATGAGTACCTCCAGTGTTGACTTGTGACCTACAGTACCATTATATGCATCATTTTGTGGTTACAATAATGAGCCTATGACCACTAGAATGAGCTTATCAAGCTTGAGATATTGACATAGACAAACCACAGATGATAATGAAAATTATGTAAGAAAAGCTCAAAGATAAACATAAGAGATCTACTTTAAAAGGTATGCTTAGCAGAATTAATAAATTGCATTACTGGTATTACCTAATAGATATAATTAGCATTTATCAATACCATATAAATGATTACTTTGATCACTACTCTCTCATATAATGACTTAAAAAAAAACCTTACATCACTTGTGTATCAGCAGAACTAAGGCTGCTTTTGTTTTGCCCGATTTAATTTAACATACAGGGAATTGAATCCATGGAGAAATTATCCAATTTACAAGCTAATCCTGCATTGGATGCCGCCTAAAATACAGTCCAGATAAGATTTTAGCAATTCAGTCTCTTCATTGACCATGCGGAAGGCAAACTGACATTTTGGAATTCCATTTCAACAAGAGAGACGATAATACATAACAGTGTTCCAACCCTCAATTTTGTCAATAATCAATATAATTGCACTTAATAAAAAAAAACATTGAACTCAAAATCAACCAATAATTAAAGAACTAATCAATATATGACTATATTCCAATCAGCATCAATTTCAATGTAATTGCAAAAGATTATATATATATATATCAATTTTATTTCCATTACAGTCAAACCACAGATCAATATGTAAAAATGTTCAAATCACTTCAATCAATGCTGCTCTCTCATGCATGGGATGTCGGGACTAGGAGGGGAGAACTACAGACAAACCTAAAATTTGGTATCATTTTCACAATGTTGCATTCCCTATCCCTATTAATATAATTATAAATGAGAACAGATCAGAATTTGACAGTTTCCAATTATCATCTCAGTCGAGGCAATTGCAATGCATATCAGATAATCAGTTCCATTCTTCATCCCAATCAAAGAACAGATCAACTTATAATAGTGTCAATTTTCATAATCATATAATTATAATATACGCATACAAATTTTTAAATTTCACAACTAAAGTTATAGTCACTTTTAATAAGGTTCTACTCTGTAACCTAATTAAGTGTTTAATAAAGTTTCTCTATCAAGTGATCTAATAAATAATAACGCCTCTTAGTAAAAGTCCACTTAATATTATGACTTTTTCGATTCTTATTTTCAGTTTTATAATCAAATAACATCAAAAAATTATTAAGGGGCATCAATTGGAAAAAAAATAGAAATTTAGTAAAAATTGTTAATCGATCATAAAAAATATTTACAAGAAAAAAAAATCACCCAACAGAAGGAGCGTGCTTCCATGCGGTATATCACCTTATCGTATTTTACAGCAGAAATTGCCTTCTTATAATAGTGCGTCAATTCTCATAATCGTATAATTATAATATATGCATTTAAATATCAATTTCATCCTCATCTCAATCAAATATATATATATATATATATAGCAGCATATTACAGTGTTACAATCCCGTCACCATCAATAAAGTTGCAATCAGTACACACGCTCATCCATCAACAAGCCAATTTTGTCCTCGTTTCAATAAAAGAAAATATTAATATATAATAGAATTTCAATTCTTATCCATGTATACAAATATTGATTTTGCCCTCATCATCATCATCATAAACCTTAAATTAATTGATGTACCACTTCATAACAATATCTTATCAAATTTAATCAAATAAAAATCAATTGATATATCAATTACATAAATCATATACCTTTGGAACACAGTTCCTTCAGTGTTTATGTCTTTCACGAATTGGAGTGTAGATGCCTGATCTGCCGCACTAAACTTTTCGAGAATGTTATTGTCCTATTATCATTAAGAAAATGTCAATGCATTGAAATTGTAAAATAACTAAAATTAATTTAAAAATCAAGTCATAAGATAAAATATTCGTTTTATTTTTTAACACCATAAAGCAAATACAAAACTATTAAAAAAGAAAAATTTACTCAAGCTAGACAACACTATGATTTAAATTAAAAGAGATTGTCTGATGCTAAGAACAGCATGTAGCATGAATATTAATATACAAGGAAGCAAAAAAATATACGTATTCGTTTCAAGTGTAAATACTAAAGGGTTATATTCTAGTTGTCCTGAGTAGTTGGCTTGTAAATTCCTCAGATAGAATACGTATATCTCCAAGTCTACCCATGTGACTCGCCACACACCGAAGATTATGTCCTGTCAACATCCAAAGAATGAAGTACCAGCAAATAATAACCAGATCAAGTACCATAACCAACAGAGGTGACTTCTGAAATTCTCGAAATAAGATGAAAAGTCTCGAGAGACAAAATGATAGGGGAAAATATATGAAAAAAGAAAAGAGATATGATTTGAAATAAAGACTAATAAGCAACTGCATATCAACAAAGGCATTCATATTTAAAGAAAAATGATATGATGAAATATATTTGCATATGCCTGTGTAGCTTACTTTGCTGACGATCATTGTTACAAGCTCAAAACCTAAACAGATGGCAAGTAGAGGGAAATGGCCTCCCGCATCATTCTTCTCTAAAATTTTCTGTGAGAAACAGATAAAAGAATAGCTTGTTATCAGAAGGAAAAACATTATCAACTCTAAGCTCATTTTAAATTGTGAAACAAATCAACTGAGATTTCACTGAATAATTTCCTTTATTTTCAGAATTTCTTTGAACTGCACAAATGCATGCATCAGAAACCATAAATCAAAAATTAAACTCAATGAAGCAAAGTTATTATTTCTTTCCAACTTCTCCCACTTTAAGGAGGATGACCAAAACACTACTCAAGGGGCAATGCTCTCCCTCCTCCTCCCTCTTAATCCTCTCCTTTTCTACCTCATTTTCAAAACAAACACAAGATAAAAGCCTTCCTGCCTCCTCTGCTAATATTTTCGCTGCAACTTTTCAAAGATTTAGTATATGATTTAGAGGCTAGGTGGGAGGCATTTCAAGTGACCATAATGGAAAGGTCATAATATATATTCCTGTCTCGCCAATCAAAATGATGTTGATTAAAAAGGAACTTTGCATAAAGGCCTTCAGAAGGTGGCTAATTTGAGCATTAACCATCCTCTGACATAGTGCAACTATTCCATACCCTTGGTTAGATGAAAAAAAAGAAGAGAGATTCCTGTGCATAAATCATTCAGGACACAGTGACATCTATGCATGTCTCCTTTTCATGATCTAATATCCATGGGCTGAGTCATTGTGAGGCAGATTTCTTGGCTAGAAAATATTAGCAGTCATTGTGAGGACTTTTTGTTTCCTCTATGGTCCTTTTTCTTTTAGCAGCTAGACATCTTGGCCTGTTGTTGGGTGTGTGGATTTGTGTGTTTCCTAACAGCCTCTCAGTGAGAGGGGAATGAGTGTCGTCTTGTTTGGTGCACTGCAAAAAATTGTCAATTACCTTGAAAATTCTTTCAACAACCTCAAAGTAGAGACCAGTTTTAGCCCACCCTCCAGTAAAAAGCACTCCATTGATCAGGTTGAGTTTCTGCAACACAACTATAGAGTTAGCATAAGCACAAATTACGAGGAAAGGAAAGAGAACATCAAATTTGAAGTACGTAATTTCTTTCATCATGTTATACACTTTATCACTAAATCATTCAGACACCTTCAAATTCTAAAAAACCGATTACTTTCCCACAGAATACATTTGCAGAATGCAGCCTAAGACCCTTGAGTACAAAGGCTTCAATCCTGCATAATTAACATATTTAAATTGAAGAATCCATAAAACTAAAAAAATCCAAATAATCAGTATTTACCAATGATTTAGAGTCAAATGAATTTCTGAGGCAGTATAAGTATAAACTAAAAAAATGTTAAGCAAATAATGCAGATTATTAAAAGAATGAAATTATATATAAGAAATGAAAATTATAACCAAAAAAAAACTACAAAATTTCACTTTCGTAAAATTATAATTCGAAAGTGAATAAGAGAAATGGAAAAAGAAAGAAAAGAGTTGCATACATACATATATATATAATTTTAAATCGTTTGGTTATGACTGTTAAATAGTTCAATTACATCATTATAGTAATATGAACAGAATGGTATCCTGAATTGCATCTGTTTCGTCAATCAGAAATTTTTTTTTTTTTTTAAATGAAAACAAACAAAAAAACATGACTTTTAGAGAGCACTTTCTCTTCCTTTCAATATTTTCAATCCAATTAAACTAATTAAGAATCCAATAAGTTGAATTGTTGCAATTTTTTCATGCAAAACCTTCCCAAATATCAGAAATTGAAGTGTAATTACATTGCAGAGAATCTCAGGAGGCTCGTTATAAATAAGAGGAATAACTCTGGCACCGGCCGATTCCACGAACTTCACGTACGACGCAGCAATATAAGAAGCGTTGGTGTCATTGTTAAGCCTACCGGATGCACCGTCGCCGGGATGGCTCAAGATTCCGATCACCGGCCGGAAATTGAGTTTGGGGTCCGGTGCCGGACAACTCGGCAGTCTCGGCGATTCGAGGCCGATCTCACTCGGCAAGAGAATCGTTGACTGTGCCTTCGCGGAAGTCAACTCTTTGGACAAAGAGATCAGAACTGGAATCCAGAGGTAGTTCCACATGTCGGAGTACGGAGACGGCGATGAGGAAGACGATGAGGTGGAGGACGATGGAGAGGGGTTGGTAGGAGAGTCGGTGGAGTTGGTGTTGAGGTTAGTGACAGAGTTAGAAAGAGACTGAGGCGACATTGATGAGGATTGAAGGTGTTGAGGAGTTAGGGTTTGGATAGAGGAGAGAGAGTGGTGAGATAAAAGAGAGGTTGTGGGAGTAGAGGTGTGGTTTTGACATCGATGGCCGGCGTTCTTGTGCAATAAAAGCGTTGAATGAATGAGTCACGTAATTCGGACAATTCCGGATTAACAATATTCGTACCAGAGAAACGAAGAATGCAAAATTCTAAACAAAGAGAAGAAGAAAAGCATGGGGATTAGAATATTTCCATTATATATTTTTATAGTCTGTCACAGTTGGTTTTAAATGGAATGGATCACGTGCAGGATAATGAAAATACTTCCATTATATATGTTACAATTTTTTTTAATTTGTTTCACTTATTTAACCTTACTTTACAAATCACATGTTCATATGCACTGGAAAGAGATTTATTAAATTACGAATTTACTAATTTTATATGATTTCAAAGTAATATTGAATTTTTTTTTTTTTTTAGCTTACCAACTATAACATATTTCTAAGAAAACGGGTTAAAATCATAAAACCTCCATTTACGATTAAAAATTCTCAAACACTTCTTTGAATTTTTAATAATTTTTGTCAATTTCTTTCAAGATAAATTTAAACGGCTCCGTCAGTTTAAATACATGACAAAAAGTTATTTGTAAATAATGAATGTGTCTTTTACAGGGGTGAAGGGCCAATTTGAAAGTAAAAGGAGATTTTTTGAAAAAAAATTTCAAAGTGGGTAGCCGATCTCCTTCAACTCACCTCGTGCTCCTATAAAATTCAAATTCCACCATTTTACATTCTTGAAGCTCTCTCTCTCTCCAAATTGAACCTATATAAATCCACAAAACTCAAATTAAATTTAGGGTTATTATTAATCTACAAATTTTGAATCCTAATATTCAATACTTATTCAACTATTCCCAATTTAATAAAAAAAAAAAATCATTCTTAGTTAGGGTTCTTGTATATATACATATATATACACTATATATACACACCTCATATAAACATTATATGCTTTTCTATTAGTTTTTAACATTATCAATTTATATAGTAACCCAATCTCACCTATATATATACACTTCAACTATATCATTTCAAGAATGTATATATGGTTAAAATCATAAAAACCCCTCTTTACTGTACAAAACTCTCATAAAACCTCTTTACTATGTCTTTTTAATTTTAACAGACGCACTAAAGGTAATTTAGTCATTTACACACCACTTAACAACTCACGTGAGATGCATATGCGGTTTCTTTGTTTAATTTAACCAAAAACTAATATGATGGGCAATTTGATTGATTTTTTAGTATATGGGGGTTTTATGAGAATTTTTGATAGTAGAGAGAAGTTTTGTGATTCTAACCCCACAAAAAAATATTCAATACGACGGGGAGGAAATAGAGACCCATTCCTAGATCAAAACTTACCACCATAGAGTTAATTTGCCAACTTGATGCGCCACTCATTGTTCTGTTAAGAAATGCAGCTCAATGACACATTACCATAACAAAATAAGAGGTATCGAATATCCTCAACGATAATACACATAGGTGTTAGAAACTCATCACTTTAATGTAGCTTCTATATAGAAGGTTTTAAGGAATTAATTGGAAGGTTTGTTAAGAATTGTGTCTCAAATTTTCATTATAATTAATTTTCTATTTTAAATGTGTAATTTTCTTGTTAGACATGTCTTGGGTTTCAAGTAAATGTAATCCTTATCCAATAATAAATTGAATTTGAAGACTTTATAAATAGAGGTGAGGTTGATAAGAGAAGGTAGAAAATAAAAGTGTGAAGAGAGATAGAATTGTAAGAAAGTTGAGTCAAATTTGTGTGAGAGAAAAATAAATAGAGTGTGTAATCTTTATATTGAAATAAAAACAGTCGTTCTTCGTCTATTGATTAAGCAATTTGTTAAATCACGTATGTAGACATTAAAAAATTACATGGTAGACCCAAAATATAATTTGGGCTTATCTTCGGTTTAGTATATATTGGATAATTATTATAAAGGATAATTATCAAAAGAAAACAAAGTTATGAATCTGCCCCCCCCCCCCCTCCCAAGAAATCAAGAAATAGAGGTAGAGAGTGAAGAAAAGAGGGATAACCAAAAAACTCTCAGAGAAAGCTGAAACTCTGTAGGATTCTTCACTTGAAACCCAAAGCTCCAAAACATCTAAACTGTAACGCCCCGATCTCCTGACTCCCGGGAAACCGGAGGTTAACCCGTCCATTAGTCCAAATGGACCCTTTTTACCCTCTATAAAGTACCATACTCTGATACCATGTTGTCACGCCCCGATTTTCATCTCCCAAAAATCAGAAGTAACTTAAGTTAATCATCCACACCCTAATCACTGTCATTCCTTGATATCATACTCTAATAACAAGTTTCAGAACTCAACTCTATATGTGCGTGGGGTTTGAACTTGAAACTTACACCATTGGAAAGAAGGTTCAAAAAGAATCAATTTAAAAAAAAGAATTTCTTGATTTGGGTTTGGAACAACCAAGTTATGTCTAATTCAAAATTTTAAAAATCTGGAGCAGTAAGATAGTCTTCTGTCTTACCCTCCCAGAAATGCCCAAAAACAAACAGTCGACTTTCTTTCCCTCTTAGAAAGTGAAAAATGTTGATTTCCAAAAAATGAGGTTTCTAGAGCAGCAAGATAGTCTTCTGTCCCAATAAGGAAAGTCGACTATCTTTCCTTCCCAGAAAGTGTAAAATGCTGATTTTCAAAAAAGTGAGATTTCTAAAGCAGCAAGATGGTCTTCTGTCCCAAAAGGGAAAGTCGACTATCTTGCCTTCCCAGAAAGCTCTAAAAGCTGCTGGACAAAAAAGTTGACTTCCTTGAAAGAAAAAGTCGATTATCTTCACCTGGGAACCTCCTTTTAGTCTCTTTTGTCTCCAAACTAACTCCAAACCCATACATAAACATATCCAAACATCCACAATTACAGTCTCATCATCTGAATCATACTTCAAACATAATTTTTTTTTTCAAAAACACAATCAAATTCCTTCCCTTCAAACCACATATTCATTCCATTTCATTCTCAACCCATTTACTGGAGAAAAGTCCAAACCACATATTCATTCCATTTCATTCTCAACCCATTTACTAGAGAAAAGTCCAAACATGAAGTTATAGTATAAGATGAAACCATAACTTTACAATCCATAACTGAGTTTAGTCCAAGAAATAACCACAATACATATAAATTCCAAGTGTATAGTCATTACAAGGATTTCATGCATAAGGTCCAAAAATGCTAAAAATCCAACCATGACTACAACTACATAGACAACGTGCCACAAGCCGGCACGGATAGCCAAATATACAACATCCCCAAAATATGTCAAAAATGCTACCAAAGTCCCGCTTAAACATTCAAGTCCCGTCCGTCATCGGTGCCTTATCTGTAAAAGAGTTTAAAATAAAGGGGTGAGCACCACTGCAGCTCAGTAGAGGTACCCCAACCCACCTAAGTGCCAACCCGACACGACCTACATGGATGCATGTCGTAACCTTTCACATATCATTCAACATATATCAAATCCATTCGCAACAATGCATATATATATAAATGCATTAAACACATATCATGCTTCATAATTCAAAATGTAGGCAATGATCATATGATTGTCTCTCTTTCGGACTCAACCCGATATCCTAACATGATTCTTGACCAAATCATGCAACCTGGGACCTTTCCTACCCAAATTTCAGAAATTACATCACCAAGAACATCGGTCCTACCAGGTGATAAAACTATTTCATTACGCACCACCGAGAACATCGGTCCTACCAGGTGATGAAATTCTTTCAATACGCACCACCGAGACCATCGATCATACCAGATGATAAAATCATTTCAATGCTCACCACCGAGAACATCAGTCCTACCAAGTGATGAAATATTTTTGGAATACACCACCGAGAACATCGGTCCTACCAAGTGATGAGACCCTTTCGAGACTTTCACCAAGAACTCCTACCTCCAAGGTGATTAGACCACTTTTCCCCGTTTCCTCACAACGGACATATACATGCATTTTGAACATATAGTGATCGAGCATTTAAAATTTCATGCTTCACAATGCATAAGCTAGTTATGAAAATTCATAGCATGCATTTCATACTCATCAACCCACATATATACATTCCTATATATGCAAACCCTAGTACAATTAGCATATGCCCACAAAACTTCACTTATGCACATTTTAGCCATGCTTCACTAATACACACATTTTTTATATAAGAATAACATGTATTTAACTCACCCAACAACACATAATACATACATGTTCAATATAACACATTTTCACATATGTGCATAAAATCTAGCATATTTGCATACATGCTAATATCTCTCACACATTCATCCTTTATACCGTATATACAACCATATACACATCTATTGCACAATAGAGACTAAAGAGAGTAGAAAATACCACATCTTACCCCTCTTACCACTCTAAATCATGCAATACACACCCTTAGCTCTCACCTTTCCACCCGAAACCCTAGAATCGACAAAGAGAGGAGAAAGAGAACCCCTACCTCAAAATCCAAGTTTAGAAGTGGAAGACCCAAATTTTACCAAGCTTCAAACTCCTCCAATGACAACTGTCCATCGATCAAAACGAATAGGAGAGTGAGGGGAGCAACTTTTGGTCTTGGCTTTACCCTCAAATCTCATTTCTTGGCCCTTAAAACTTAGAGAGAAGGAGAATGAGAGAAACTTGTAGAGAGAGAAAGTAGGAGCTGGCTAAGAGAGAGAGAGAAGTCAAAATATGATTTTTCCTCTCTTTTTACATTTATATATCATATATATAAAATCAATTTGCCCATTTGCAACTAAACCCTCTATCATTCCCTTATTTGCTTCTTGTTATAGGCCTTTTGCGCTTATTCGCACACTAACCTTTCCTCATTTTTCAAAACTTCACTTATACTCTTAAACTTACATCCATAACCCCACACCACTCTCTAGAGTTAGCAGTTATTTCCTCCGGTTACCCGAACCCATTCCGGTCCCGTACCCGTAACCGTAAACACAAAAAGATCATTTAATTCCACTAAGCATGTCATTAAACAATTAATCATGCCTAAAAACTCACTTAACTTTTAATCATAATTCAAAAAAAAAATTCGAGTCGTTACATAACCCTAAAGGAAAATAACAACAAGCATATCATCTATGTGTCGTTCTTCACCAAAGTCTTAATCCAATTCAAGATCAAGCTCCAGCAGCCCTTGAATCCAGATCATCATGGAGATCGAATCAGAGGAAATCAGAGGAATTTATATTTCTTTTGTAAATATTTACAGAGATTTGTAAACCCATATTTATTGAAATTAATATATTTATCCATGTGTTTTGATCTTATTCTCAGACCCGAAATTTGTGTGTACAAATTTTTTTAACTCCCGGTGGGACCATCTCTGCCTCTCATATCTGTCTCCAAAACTCCATTCATCAGAATCTATGGTTCCTCCCAAGGTTTCGACTACAAACAATAAAAACTCAAAAGACACCGCTATTGTATTGGCCAATCTCAAAGTTGTCGCAAATAGTGACAAGAACATTAGGAACCCGTCTAGTGAATCTACGGCTCCTTACAAGGTTCCGACTACAAACAAGAAAAACTCAAAAGACACCGCTGCTGCATAGGTTAACATTAAAGTTGTCGCAAGTAGTGGCAAGAACATTAGGAACCCGTCTAGTGAATCTATGGCTCATCCCAAGGTTCAAACTACAAACAAGAAAAACTCAAAAGACACCGCTACTGCATTGGCCAACATCAAAGGTTTTGCAAGCAGTGGCAAGAACACTAGGAACCCGTCTAGTGCTAGCAGCACCTCGGTAAGTCCTATGATGCGTAACAAGACCAAAACAATTGTTTCGCTCAAGAATTAGCAAGATTTGGTGAAAACCAATCCTGTTAAACCAATGGATGTGAAAACTAAACATGTTAACACCATTGATCATCATGGGGCAAATAATTTTGACGTTGTTTCTAAAAATTCAACGCCACCACATTCACCCCACTCCGTCTCTAACACAAACTCTAGCGTTGGTTTTCTCTCGAAGTCATTACTTGAGATTTTAGAATAATCGGTCACTTCAAAGAATGTTGGCCCTCAAGGACTTTCCTATTCGAATGTTGTCGCAACTATGATGACTAGAACAACCTCGGTGGAAGACCAACTGGCAGCGATGGCGTGCACAATCAAAAACCTCACAAAAACTGTTGAAGATAATAACTCACAAATTGCCACGCTAATGAGTAAATTGTTGAAGATAATGACTCACAAATCACCACGCTAATGAGTAAACTTAAAATTCAAAATCCTGATGAGTCAACACAACTGCCTGTGAATACTTCAAATTCACCTCTGCAATGTACCCAATCAAAATATCGTTGTCACACATCTGCGTCAGGACATGTGGTTAACGAAACTAACTGTGCTTCGCCAGTCATTTCGCTATCTGTCCAACAATTGCAGGATATAATAACGAACACAATCCGAGCACAGTATGGTGGTGCCCCTCAAATCACTCTCATGTACTCAAAACCCTACACCGAAATAATTAACAACTTAAAATGCCAGTGGGGTATCAACCACTAAAGTTTTAACAATTTGATGGAAGAAGCAATCCTAAACAACATGTTGCACACTTTGTGGAGACTACAATAACGCTGGCATCAAAAGGGACCTTTTAGTCAAGCAATTTGTTCGCTCCCTTAAAGGGAATGTATTTGATTGGTACACCGACTTCAAAGATAGGAGTATTGACTGTTCGGAGCAGATGGAGCGAGAGTTTCTCAATTGTTTTCACTGTACTCACAGAATAGTAAGCATGCTATAACTCACTAACACTAAACAAATGAAGGACGAGCTTGTGGTCGACTATATTAACCGCTAGCGAGCTCTAAGTCTTGATTGCAAATATCGTATTTCTGAAGTCTCAGTAGTTGAAATATGTATGCAAGGCATGCACTGAGAGTTTCTCTATATTCTACAAGGAATCAAGCCTCGTACATTTGAAGAACTAGTTACTTGTGCCAATGATATAGAGTTTAACATAACAAGTTGTGGTGCAAAGGCTCTTACCTTTTCCAAAATGTCTGACAACTGTCTTAAAGAGGAAAAGGTTGAGTCCGAAGAAGAAGACAAAATACTTCTTGACTCGGACAATGAAATAGATACATATCGTCTTTAAAGACTTATATCAAAAAATACATCATGTTGCTTCTGTGACTTCATCTGAAGTTCTCAGTTACATAAGGCATTGAGTCAACAAAATCTTGGTAGAAGACTGGACAAACAGGGGGCAAACTATTTATATAAAGCTCATTCTCAACTCTCTCATATGAAATACCCTTGGCAAGGGAGCAAGATTCACACATATCCTTTAAAAAGACCTACACATTTTCTCAAATCTCAAAATAAGAAAGAAAGTCTCAAACAAGAAAGCAAAGAATGAGAACAAAGTCGTATCCAATCTGAGATGAAACAAGAGGCTCGAAAAATCAAAAGACTAGAGGAAGGAAAAGTGTTAGGACTAAAGCCCAAATATGTTGTTTGAATCGAATCTCGCAACGGAATAAAAACATACTAGGTGAAGTTTAATCCTCCTGTATGGACCATGACGAATAAAAAACATTTTCCTTTTGGGTAGGGAGACGAGTTTAAAAAAGATATTTTTTCTCAACTACAAGAAGAGTGCAATGAAGAAACAAATCAAAAAGGAAATCTCGAAATTGACGTTGAGCTGGTTCACACTTTTCAACATAATATTGAATTATCTTCTAAATCTTGCAGAGTTAAAGAATAATCAAAGCTAAAGTGCTTCTTGATACGAGCCTAAACTGTCAATGATACTCTATGATATGAGTATAAGTTGTTTACAAAAAAAAAACACTCCTTTACACGAGTATAAACTTTATAAAATAAAAAAAAACTCTTTGACATGAGTATAAACTATCTACCAAAAAATATATATACAACAATCATTGACACGAGTATAAACTGTCTACCAAAAAAAAAAAGCACTCATTCGCACGAGTATAAACTGTTTTCATAGAAAAAAAATCAAACACTCATTAATACGAGTATAAACTGTTTTCACAAAAAAAAAAATTGAACTACTACGTAATGACTTGATTCCTTTTTAGGGTACATAAGCATCTGGAGGATTGTTCCAAGTTCAGTCAACCCAACAAAAAAATAAAATTGGCATGCTGCTATTTCTGATGTTGATGATATATGTCGCACCGTGGTGACTTGGTCGACCGCCAAAACATTGACAACGCCTGCCGCATCATGGTGACTTGGCCTGCCGCCAAGATATTGATGATGTTTATCGCACCGTGGTGATAACTTGGCTCACTGTCAAAATATGTTAAAAGGTGTTTGTCGCAATGTGGTGACTTGACTTGCCGCGAAGATGTTGAAAACACTCGTCGTGCCCTTTTAATTTGGCCCATGGAGCAAAACAACCAACCAGTGGAGTTCTTACATATAGTGTAGTTCATTTTTTCATGACATCGTTCTCTCGTTTTAAAATGGTTATAGTGTTTGCCTTGAAGCTTTTGAAGAAAACCATGATTGACAGAAGTCAAGTGTTGTTTACCTAACAAGAAGAAAAAAAGTGTGAGAAAAATTTAACAAAAAAAAAAAGTGTCCAAAAAGGACTGAAAAAAGTGTTCCAAAGGAACAAAAGCGACCCCGAATGGCACTAAGAGACGATAAAGTGTTGTAAAGGAACTAAGTGAACCCGAAGGGCACTAAGGGACTCCAAAAGGACGATTAAGTGACCTCAAAAGGCACTTAAGAGATCCCAAAGGGACGATAAAGTGTTTCAAAAGAACTAAGTGACCTTGAAGGGACGATAAAATGTTCTAACGGAATTAAGGGACCCTAAATGGACGATAAAGTGTTCCAAAGGAACTAAGTGACCCCGAAGGGCACTAAGGAACTCTAAAAAGAAGATGAAACGACCCTGAAGGGCACTAAAAAAATTGTTCTTTTTAAATTTCAGCTGCATGTTATACTATATTTTAAAGGTTTGCAATACATGGAGCAGTGCATAAGAGATGGTGTGGTATTGTAATAACTTTTCACGAGGTCTCAAGTTCTAAACTAGCAAGCAACATAACAATTCTTATATTTTTACACATAGTCACTTGCCACATCATCTTCCAATTAGCAGCCTAGTCAGCCACCACGTTAGATGTATATATGTATATATATAAAAAGGCAAGATGAGAAAATAGCCAAAAAAAAAAAAAGGCAAGACGAGAAAATAGCCAAAAAAAAAAAGGCATGAAAAAAAAGGAAGAAGAAAAAAAAAAGGCAGTAGAAAAAAAAAGTCTGAAATTATTCTCTGAAAAGCCTGAATGGTAAATAAGAGCTTAAAGTTGTTAGAGTTCGTGAAATTTTTCTCAATTATTCTCTTATGTGAAGAGTCTGAATCATAGGTTACATATATATAACTGAATTATTTTCTGATGTGAAGAGTCTGAATCGTAGGTTACATATATATAACTGAATTATTTTCTGATGTGAAGAGTCTGAATCGTAGGTTACATATATATAACTGTGGATTAATCCTATTTGTCATTGGATTTTTCAGATTCCAATTTAGTTTGAACATGGAATACCAAGAAAAAATCCTATTTGCAATAAGATCCTCAAGTCTTCAATTTTGCTTGGACAAGAAAAAAAACTTATTTGCAACAGGATCCTTAAGTCTTCAATTCAAAAATCTTATTTGTAATAGGATCCTCAAGTCTTCAATTCTACTTGGACGAGGAAAAAAGTCTTATTTGTAATAAGGTTTTTAAGACTAAAATTCAACTTGACAAAGAAGACATTCTCTTTGCAATTGAATTTTTGGAAGAAATTTTTTTTTTGCAAAAATTAAATACTTTAAGTACCGCTTTAGATACGTGATAAGTTCAATATAGGGCGAGACTTGAAGTGAGGGAAATTTGTAGACATTAAAAAATTACATGATGGACCTAAAATATAATTTGAGCTTATCTTCAGTTTTGCCCACTTTGAAATGTGGCCCAATGAGTAAGATAATTCGAAGTCTAGACCCAACACAAATAAATGTGTCATAGGCTGATCTAAATTTGTCTAAGAAGTCTAAACCCACTTGAAAATGGGTTAAATGGATAATTAAATATATATATATATATATATATATGTATATATATAATTATCATCAAATATAATTATTATGTATATATTGGATAATTATCACAATTATCATCAAGGATAATTATCAGAAGAAAAGAAAGTTACGAATTTACCCCCCCAAGAAGTTTATAAATAGAGGTAGATGGTGAAGAGAAGGGGGAGAACCGGAAGACTCTCAAAGAAAGTTGAAACTCTGCAAGATTCTTCACTTGAAACCCAAAGCCCTAAACCATTTTAACCCTAAAGGAGAATAACAATAAACACATAATCTATGTGTCGTTCTTCACCAAAGTCTCAATCCAATTCAAGATCAAGCTCTAGCGGCCCTTGAATCCGGATCACCAAAGAGATCAAATCAGATAAATTTATCTTTCTTTGGTAAATATTTATAGAGATTTGTAAACCCATATTTTTTGAAATTATTATATTTAATATATTTGTCCACGTTTTTGATCTTATTCTCAGACTCGAAATTTGTATGTACAACGTAAATCTCATCTTATTTGTGTGTGTATTTTTTACCTGTTTTATTTGCCAATTGTTTGTGTGACATCTTCGGGGTAAGAATTTATATTCCTAACAAGTGGCATCAGAATAATGATGACAACTATTACATATGTAAAGTACTCAGTCGAAAGATTTGATAGAAGAAAGAACTTCAATTTGTGGCAAGTTTGGATGCGAGATATATTGATTTAGTATGGTATAGAAAATGCACTGCGTGATAAACCAAAAGAGATGGATGATGTAAAATGGGAGAAGATCAATTCAAGAGCAATGAGTGCGATTCAATTGGTGTTGACATGTGATGTTGTGTCTGATGCGATGGAAGAAGCTTCAACAACAATTATGTGAAAGAAGTTGGAGGATCTTTGTATAGAAAAAAATCTCACCAACTGACTAGTCTTGAAACAAAAATTATATTCCTTCTATAGGAAATAAGATGTAAGTTTGCAGGAACATCTCGATAAGTTTAATAATATTGTTTGTGACTTATCTAATATTGATGTTAAGTTGAATGATGAAGATAAAGCTATTATCTTGTTGACATCAATACGCTTTACTTATATGCATTACTTATAAGTAATGAAAAGTTGAATGGTGAGGATTAACATAATTAGTCTCAAGCTCTTGTTGTACAAGAGAGGGGTTTGGATTCCAAATAATTTTGTGCCTAAGCTATTGTCGGAAATAAGGTACTACAATTGTGGAAAAAAAGGGCATCTTATGTGGTTGTGTCCAAAAAGAAAAGGGAATGCGTCTGTTGTTGTTGTTGTATCTAAGGTTATAAATAAAGAAAGTGATATTGATGAAGCGCTGTCAATCATAGATAATAAGGAAGAACTTAAGGAGTGAATACTTGATTATACTTGTTCATTTCATGTGTGCCCTCGTAAAGAGTGGTTTGCTATCTACAAACCTGCATGTGGTAAGGTATTAAGACAATGAATGAGTTGGTAAGAACCCTGCATATGGTAAGGTATCAAGACGACAACGAATGAGTTGGTAAAAAACTTAACGAATGTACTTCATATTCCAAGAGTTAAAAGAAATGTGATCTCTGAAGGAGTTTTGGATTCAAAAGGTTCTTGGTGTGAAGTGAATAATGGATTATATTCTAAGTGTAAGAAGGAAAGTGTCACACCCTAATTTCCAACACTCAAAAAGGCATGGGAAATGGAGGTGATTAAGTTAAACATCAACACTACTCATCGATAATCAGACTCTAATATCACGCTGTTGTCACGCCCCGATTTTTGAGTCACCGGAGATTCCATCTCTGAGCCCGAATCCCGAGGGTTAATATATCCATTAAACCCTAATAAACTATCTCAACCTTTAATCATCGCATAAGCTTAATCATATACATACAATTATATATGTATAACTCAATATCAATCCATCACTATAGCCCCCACATGTGGCCACACATGCACATCCAAACATTTCTTATATCCTCAGTTTAGTTGTGGACTACGATGCATCATAATGGAGATTACAATGCATCATAATCTATGATACATCGTAGATGTCTCGTAACATTCTGTGAAAATTGTTGTTTTTCACCCATTTTCTCAACATTTTTACGATACATCGTAATAGGGATTACGATGCATCGCCTGATTATGATTCATCGTAATCACTCTACCATAAATCCTACAGAATTCTCAAAGTGTTCTAAACCTATACAATTCATGTCCAATTCTCATCCCTTAACATACATACATTTTCCATAAAGCGTAAAACATCATAAATGATCCATGAGATGTGTAATATGGTCCAAACATAAAATTTACATCTCCAAGTGGATCATATCTATAAATACATATACATTGGGATTTCAAAACTATCCTTCATTCATTCATTCATTCATTCCCCAAAAGTTGTGAACATGCCACGCATGACTAATACATTTGAAGTTTATAAACATAAAGATTATCCAAACGTAAGGAAAATATTTCTAAAATAGTCAACATACCACAACCCGCTATGGACATCTATATACACAATCCAAAGGAACACCAAAAATTTCACTTGAGCATTTAGAAGTTTCATCTTCCACTGATGCTTTATTTGAAAAAGGTTTGGGGGAGGAGGGTGAGCATACAACTAGTTCAGTATAGATGATCCACCCAACTCAATAATGACTCAAGCAGCCATGCGTGAATACAAAAAAAAAAAAAAAAAAAAGATTCCTATACAAGTACATGACATATGTCAAAATTCATAAACTTAAGACATATTCAATATTGAATGAACGAATGACATAACATATTGCAATTACACATAAGAAGTTTAACATGAAATACGTTCACAATTAAACTCAACACCACATATACTCTAAAATCAAACCAACTGGGGACTTATAATTATTACATTCATAGTAAGTGTCATTGAAGACCACATACTCTACTTACGCTTTATGGGTTGCTAATCCAACGGTAGCGACATCCGTTTAGCCAAGTTTTGAGCTTTTCACCCTAGAGCTTCTGGCCCTTCTTAATTCTCACACTTGCCCCAAAATCATCAATCACCACATAAGTGCACATTTTTCATATATATCCACAAAATCAAGATTGTCACAAAATTCACTTCCAATGCATTACATTCAAATAACTAATGCACCTCCAATTCATGTTACGTACTTTCAATGTAAGACCATTCAAGTCATGAAAAAGCAAGTCTTATGCATTTTCAAGAAAACCTCTTTCATGCATGCATTCAATCCATATAGCTAAAATTCACATATATCTCAAATGAACACAATTTAATCACAATAGACTTATAAATAACATTTAACATATGCATAAAATGTAATTTCAATCTAGGACATGCTAGACAATTTTAAATTCACAATACACATCAATTTCTACACAAATAAGTCATGAAAATTTCATGTCACAAGCAAGGGACCTATAGACCCAAGGCTAAGAAAGAATCCACACCCCTATCTCAAATTTGAAGCTTTTCTAGCCAAAACTCAAGAAATCCTCAAAGTTTCACTTTACCAAAAACTGACTTTGTTTGGTTCAAACCGATGTGATCGGCATCGAATGTTGCGCATTCTAACCTCTTAATTTATATATTTTATTCTCTTAGTGATAGATTATTTTGTGATTTTACTTCGTTTTAGTGTTTTCTGTATTTTCAGGGCCTTAATGATTATTTCAGTTAAAACCGTGATTTTGGGCTTTTAAAGATGACATGCAAGATGGTTGGATGAAGCCTACATAAAAGGGATCCATTGAACTCCATATTTTAACTCAAATCAGCCCAAGAAAGAGGTCCAAGAGAATTACAGCTGCTTAAGAAGGTTTCGGGCCTGAAGCCCAAATCTGCGTTTAATAAAGTCTTAATCCCGTTTTGGAAAACGGACCAGAAGTGTTATTTCCGAGCGTCAAATCGACATAATTCTCGCGTAGGGTTGAACGAAATTTGATTCTGCACACTTTTGTATTTCACGAAAATTCCGTAAATCGGACTTCTAGTGGGTCAAAAGTTGGGCCGAAGTCAGCAGGAAAAACCCACCTGATTAGTGCTGCGGGAAAACCTAATTAATTCCTAATTGGATTAGGACTTTGATGTATTCTCTTGGCTATTTAAAGTGACAAATTAGGGCTGTAATGGGGGGCTTGGCAGCAGCTTTGAAGAGCTTTTGGAATAGAGAATCATTGGAGAACAAGGCGTATCATGAGCGGCTAGTTCAGCCACCAGGGTTTTGATGGAGCCCTAACTAAACATCACTGGTTTGATTGTTCTAATTATTGGGGATTTTTGTATTCATTCATAGATTGTGTAATTTAGAGGATTCTTCTTATAGAATTGAGCAATAAAAGTCTTATAAATTCAGTTTCAATGATTTCTTATCTTGTCTTAGATACTTGATTATTGTTATTGAACTCGTCCCTCTTGTTTTCTGTGATCATGAGAGTGATTATTACACAATGGTTTTCACTGAATATATCATTAAAAGCTTTGATGGATTATGCCTAGAGAAGATGAACCATACTGCACCTTAGATTAGAGTAGTTAGGCAGATGGCTCATGCCAATCGAAGATAGTCCATGACTTAGCCTTAATCATATGTTATCTTCTTGACGGATGGAGGTGAGCTTGTAGCCACCAACACCACTTATGCATGATATGATGCCCCATAGTTAGTTCAATTGACCATTGATTGTGAAGTTAGTGGTGAAATCAATTACCCTAGACTTATCTTATATTCTCTACATTCCTTAGTTTTTTCTTGCTTTTGTTCAATTGCTTCATTAGATAATTTAGATATAAAAATCAGCACTCTTTCCAATTAAATTTAATTAGAATTAATTCCTTATATCCAACACAGTCAGACCACAGTCCTTGAGGTTCGATACCCATTCCTTTCGATAGCCCTATTCTACAAGGAATTCGTTCTATTGCGAAGTGTGGAAATTTTAATTGATATACTTTTTGAGTCACACTCACACACGAATCAATTTTTGGCGCCGTTGCCGGGGACTGTCTATTTGATTGTTTGGATTTTAGAATTAGTTCTAATTGGATTTTTAGTTTAGGAATTTTTTATTTTATTTTATTAAATTTTTTTCTTTTCTTTCATTTAATTTTTTTTTCTTTTGTAGTACTAATTTGTTTTGTTTTTTTTTTTTAGTTTAGATTTTTTTTATTTTTGTTACTAATCTAATTTATTTTTTTTACTTTTTATTTTTTTCTTTTCCGGTACTTCAATCACCATACCATTGAGCAAGAGGAAGAGATTATATACATCATGGATGGTGTGCGTGGTAATAATGAGGACAACAATATTGTGCCTAATGTTGTTGTGGAAAAAGCGAGATTGATCAGAGACTACTATGTCCCAGAGACTTATAATTCACCAGCTAATTTTCAATTGCCTAATGTCACAGCACAGAACTATGAGATCAAGCCCAGTATCATTCATATGTTGCCATCCTATTTTGGGTTGACTCATGAGGATCCGTACAAGCACTTGGATGAATTTATAGAAGTTTGCTCATTAACGAAAATTCGTAACTTCTCAGAAGATGCTTTTCGGATGCGACTCTTTCCATTCTCTCTAAAGGATAAGGCCAAGTATTGGTTCAGATCTCTACCGGCGAGCTCTATCACTACATGGACTCAAATACAACATGAGTTCTTGAAGAAATATTTTCCGATAGGGAGGACCAATCAATTCAGACGTGCTATCACTGGTTTCTCTCAATTTGAGGGGGAACAATTTTTTGAGGCATGGGAGAGATTCAAGGACCTTCTTAGGAAGTGTCCTCATCATCAAGTTCCAATGTGGCAGTTAGTGCAGTGTTTCTATGAAGGGCTAACTAAAGGTAACAGACAGATGGTAGATGCATCATGTGGGGGCACTTTTATGTTAAAAAGTGAAGAAGAAGCTTGGACTTTGTTCGAGAACCTCAGTGACAATTCTTTACAACATGTGTCTTCATCTCATTCAAGCAGATCAACCCATTCAAGAAAGGCAGATGATATTTTTAATATTGGTTCTGCAGATGCTATGTCTACCATTGTGGATGTTGTGTCACAGAGAGTGGTGCAACTTATGGCGGTTGGTCAAGTGCCTAATCAATCTTCATATCCTTCTATTTTTGAGCCATGTGATTTTTGCTCGAGTCCTATGCACCATGTGAATAATTGTCCTTCAATTGGGCAGTTTGTCGATCTTCCACACGGACAAGGGGCAGCAATTCAGCCCACTTTTCAACCTCAGAACTATGTGCCTTCACAATTATATCAAGAACAAGTTCCTATAGCACAGAGGTATTCAGCCATTGAGGACAAGATGACAATTGTCCTAGAAAAACTTGAGAAGCTTGACTCTATTATCGAGATAGTGCAAGCTACTGCAGCAAAAGTTCAATCCACAACTCAACTGGTTTATTCTCATTCTCAATCGATTGCCAAACTGGAATTTCAGTTTGGACAACTTGTCAATGCCGTGAGTAAAAGAGAAGAGGAGAAACTACCAAGCCAACCAGTTGCCAACCCAAGAGGGGTTCATGTCCTTAACAATATTTCTTCTTCAAGCAACCCACACCATGAACAATTTCAAGCCATCACCACTTTTAGAAGTGGAGAAATAAGTGACAACAAGGTGGGGGAGAAGAAGCTTGTTGAAGAAGAGGTGCCAAAGAGTCCAAATGTTGAAATTTCTCATGAGCCTAAGGTGAACTTGAATACTTTTAATACCATTCAACATCCTCAAGATGAGAGTGATTGTTTCTTCATGGATGGCTTTGATGATTATGTTGAAGAAGTTGATCCGGTTGCTCTATCACATGATGTTGAGAAGTCCATTGAGGGGGTGAATAATTTACTTGATGTAGTGGTCATGAAAAATACTCCACCTTGGAGGATTCCGATTGAGCCATTGCCTATTCTTTCTAGCACTCCTTCAATGCCATCATTAGAGTCTCCTCCATGGGAAAAATTGAAACATGTTCCGTCAAGGGAGATAGATGTGTTTTTTGAAGCCAATGACACCATTCCGGTTACTTTGAGTTCGACACAAGGAGGTGAGGATCATATAGGAGGGACAAAATTAAATCTCCTCAAGAGATGTGGCGTTGGGTGAACTTTCAATTGAAGTCGATGACCGTCTCCTACGGACGTTAAATTGTAGGATTAGTATGTATTTCTATCCTTTAATTTCTTTAGTTTTCTTTTATTTTTATTTTATTTTATTTTATTTTATTTTTAGTTTTAGTTTTTGTTTTTCTTTAGTTTCTTTCAATTCTAGTTGCGTTTTAATGTTTTTTCTTTGAGTTTTTGATGTATAAGTTGCTTTCGGAGGATGCCAAGAGGTGTACCGAGGTATTTGGACTCAAGACGGGTGAAAAAATGAGCTCTCGGTCGACCTTGGGCGATAGAGACTCCAAAAATACACGTCCCGGTCGACCTTGGGCGATGGAGGGCGAAACAGGCATCAGCCGGGGGGATCGATCGCCCAAGCAAGGGGGGATCGATCGCCCCCATTTTTCCCCAAGCTGGGAGACCAACCAGCTGGGCGATCGATCGCCCAGCCCTAGGGGGATCGATCGCCCCAGCCCCTGAAGTCCCAAACTGCTCCGTTTTGTCTATTTTGAGACCCTCTTCATGCCCTACTTCCTCTAACCCAAAATTTAAGCCTTGGTGCCTCTCCTACATCAATATACACTCTAAAATCTTCCATTTTTCTTGCCATACACCTACTTGATCATCATCATTAATCACCATCATCATCCATTACAATCTATTTTTCTCCATCTTCATTGCATGATCAATTTTCTCAAGTTTCTTCTTCACAAGGAAGTAGACTTTGTTTGAAAAATTGGTTGGATTTCTTTGAGAGGTTTTGTGCTACAAGTTTGGGGGAGGACATTGCACATTAACTGTGGGCTAGTTGGTTGATTTTGGTGCTCCATTCTGGCCATGACTTAGATGCTTCGGCACCACCTTCTCCTTGATTTTTTTCGGAGGTAACTATCTTTTGTATTTTTATTTTTTATTTTTTTTAATTTTCTTTTCTTTATTTTATTTTTCATTTTGTTTTTTTTTCAGTTTAAAAAAAAAAAATAAAAAAAATTTTTTTTTATTTCATATTTATTTTCACCCATACTATTTCACTTGGTCTTTGGGGTATAGTGGTTTGTTTTGACAGGTTGAAACATCCAAGTTTGGGGGTGTGCTTGCATTGCCTTCATACTATTGGTTTGCTATATTTTCTTGCCACTACTTCTCCGAATTCTTGGTAACATCGTTCTTACCCTTCTCTATGCTTTGATTGGGTGTACATTGAGGACAATGTACAGTTTAAGTTTGGGGGTGAGGCGATGCCTATTTTTGTGCTTTATTGCATTATGGGAGAAAATTTGTGAAATTCTTCTTGTATTAGGATTTTATTTTATTTTATTTTCTTAGTTTATTTTTTATTTTATTTTATTTTGTTTTTAGATAGAATGTTTTGACATTATTTAAGGGATTAATACCTTATGTAGGTGCTTAACTTGCAATTTTTGAGTATGTTTTAAATTTTTGGAAACTGTGGTTTAAATTAAGTGATTTTAATCATGGTTTGCTTTAACATGCTTTGAAGTGATTAATTGTAGTTTCCTTACATGCACAAACACACTAGCATAGTCTTATGGGGTATAGACTGTGGTTCTGAGTTATTGAGTTACATGTGCTTGATATTAATTAGTATCTCTTGAGAATGAGTACCGATAATGTGTTTTACTTGACTTCAATGAAAAAGAAAAAAAAGAAAAAAAAAAAGGAAAAGAAAAAAGTGATGAATAAGCAAATCAATTTGATCCTTTTCATGAGTAACCGGGCCTCTATGCCTCAGGAAGCACGGAGTGTTCGCGTCAAAAGTGAAAGGGTGAGAAAAGATGAGCATTGGTTGTCTTGATTTGTAGCCTGACTGATTCGAGTAATTAGGTCTTCAGGGTATCTTAAAGCCTAGTGCCCTAAAGCCATCTGGTTTGGGAGCCACTGACTGAAAGCTTGCTACATGGATCTTTCAGAAAGCTTAATAAATCAAGACATTGCACAACCAATAAAGCAATAAAAAAAAAAGGAATGATGAAAAAAAAAAAAATAGAAAAGTCATGTATGCATGTTGGGAAGTATGATTTCAATAAGGGGAGCTAGTGAGTTGAAAGGGTATGTGCCTTAATATATTCAGAGCTTGGTTATGCTATATGAGAGGACTGCTAGTTCACTTTACACGAGGAGACTAGAGTTGATTACTTTGATATATGTTGATGTGAATTATGCATGGGAACCATTGATTTGAATTATGGAATTTGAAAGTTTGGAATTATTCTTGAATGCAAGTTTGTAACTATATATTGTAATCTTCTTCTTGAATTAATGTTGAAACAGAATTTTGAATGTTTGTGGGTAACATTTCTGGAAACCCTCACGAGACTATACTCGTCCACTAGGGGGAACCTAGGGGTTTAAAGGCTTGTTGCATATGCTAAATGCAATCGTTTCTCCCACGAAAGTGGAGTTAGGTAGTTTAGTTAGTTTCCTTTGTTTTAGTTTTGTTTTATTCTATTGCTAAGGGACTAGCAATATGTAAGTTTGGGGGTGTGATCGGCATCGAATGTTGCGCATTCTAACCTCTTAATTTATATATTTTATTCTCTTAGTGATAGATTATTTTGTGATTTTACTTCGTTTTAGTGTTTTCTGTATTTTCAGGGCCTTAATGATTATTTCAGTTAAAACCGTGATTTTGGGCTTTTAAAGATGACATGCAAGATGGTTGGATGAAGCCTACATAAAAGGGATCCATTGAACTCCATATTTTAACTCAAATCAGCCCAAGAAAGAGGTCCAAGAGAATTACAGCTGCTTAAGAAGGTTTCGGGCCTGAAGCCCAAATCTGCGTTTAATAAAGTCTTAATCCCGTTTTGGAAAACGGACCAGAAGTGTTATTTCCGAGCGTCAAATCGACATAATTCTCGCGTAGGGTTGAACGAAATTTGATTCTGCACACTTTTGTATTTCACGAAAATTCCGTAAATCGGACTTCTAGTGGGTCAAAAGTTGGGCCGAAGTCAGCAGGAAAAACCCACCTGATTAGTGCTGCGGGAAAACCTAATTAATTCCTAATTGGATTAGGACTTTGATGTATTCTCTTGGCTATTTAAAGTGACAAATTAGGGCTGTAATGGGGGGCTTGGCAGCAGCTTTGAAGAGCTTTTGGAATAGAGAATCATTGGAGAACAAGGCGTATCATGAGCGGCTAGTTCAGCCACCAGGGTTTTGATGGAGCCCTAACTAAACATCACTGGTTTGATTGTTCTAATTATTGGGGATTTTTGTATTCATTCATAGATTGTGTAATTTAGAGGATTCTTCTTATAGAATTGAGCAATAAAAGTCTTATAAATTCAGTTTCAATGATTTCTTATCTTGTCTTAGATACTTGATTATTGTTATTGAACTCGTCCCTCTTGTTTTCTGTGATCATGAGAGTGATTATTACACAATGGTTTTCACTGAATATATCATTAAAAGCTTTGATGGATTATGCCTAGAGAAGATGAACCATACTGCACCTTAGATTAGAGTAGTTAGGCAGATGGCTCATGCCAATCGAAGATAGTCCATGACTTAGCCTTAATCATATGTTATCTTCTTGACGGATGGAGGTGAGCTTGTAGCCACCAACACCACTTATGCATGATATGATGCCCCATAGTTAGTTCAATTGACCATTGATTGTGAAGTTAGTGGTGAAATCAATTACCCTAGACTTATCTTATATTCTCTACATTCCTTAGTTTTTTCTTGCTTTTGTTCAATTGCTTCATTAGATAATTTAGATATAAAAATCAGCACTCTTTCCAATTAAATTTAATTAGAATTAATTCCTTATATCCAACACAGTCAGACCACAGTCCTTGAGGTTCGATACCCATTCCTTTCGATAGCCCTATTCTACAAGGAATTCGTTCTATTGCGAAGTGTGGAAATTTTAATTGATATACTTTTTGAGTCACACTCACACACGAATCACGATGCCTTCAACCTGTAGAACATTTTACCCTTCTTCGAAAACTTCCAAATCTAAGCTTAACACTTCTGAAATGAAGATAGAAGGAGAAAATATGAAGAGGGAGAGTGAGAACTGCACCAAATGGCTAGAATCTCAGCCACTAGATATTTATAATATATAGGGTGTGAAATGACCAAAACACCCCCGGTCACTTAACATACCCTCCTGACCTCCGTTTTTTATTTTGAAAGCGGTCACAACTCCGAAGTCACTTCCTTAAACATTTTATTTGGTTTAAAATCAAAAGTAATATTTTTCAGATTCTCGGGCCCACTCGACCAGCGTCTCGGGCCCCGCCGGCCCGAAAATCTCAAATTTCTTCAAACGCTTTGAAAACTTTCCTGAACTTCTAAACAAGTTCTCAAACATGTTTTCTAAATCTAAAACATGCATAACGTCATTTAAAATGCATTTATGACAAAAATGATGAATAAAGAAAAAGGTCAAAATTGGATCCGATCTTTACAGAATGTGATATTTGTAGGAGCTTTAGATTCGAAGGATTCTTGGTGTGAAGTGAATAATGGGTTAATGAAGATTATAAGAGGGCCACATATCTCTATAACACCCTCATTCCATCCGACACAATATTGTTCATTTTTCACTCTCCCAGACCAGAGACTTCCTAGAGGGTCACCTATCCTTATATTACTCCCAGCTAAGCATGTTTAACTATATGATTTTGATGTGATCACGACTTTAAAATGCACTGTGACATAGAAGGGTGATAAACATACATATAATACTTCATCTTTACCTGCCCAAACGATGTGGGATAGTGACACCCGTAACTTGAGTTCTGATGGGTTCACGATCATCATGACTTTAAAACGTGTTGTGTCATAGAATGGTGATAAGCATACATATAACATTTCACCTTCACCTGCCCAGGTAATGCGTGTTTATAATTTTGAAATTAGGTTACAGAAGTGGAGCTGAAAATTGAGTTAATGTTGACCTATGAATAAAGATTATAAAAATTCAATATAGATATATAAAACATTACGAGCAATATCTCAAAAAAATAATTCTCCAATTATTAATACACGATAAATCAAACTTTAAAGAAAAATAAATTAAAAAAAAGTTGACAGAATAATAAGTATATGTTAAATATATAAAAAATAAATCCTGAGCCCAACCCAAATTAAGTTTAACTTAAAGTTTTTCAACCAAATCTAACCTTGATTGTAAAAATTAAAGATGCACAAAAAAAATGGGTATCAAACCGGATTTGGTTTGGAATCCTACAGGACCAAACCGGAATAGGAGAAATCGATTTCGATTAGATAAGAGGTTCAAATTCAAAGAATCGAGAATGCAAAATGAACGAAGTAATAAGATAATAAAGCGATCGAATAAGGTGGGAAGGTAGACAACACCACTTGAACAATGTCTCATAAATGAGAGGAGGTCAATGACTAAGGTATGGGATAATTATTGAGCATTAATTATTCTTCTCTAAAAGAGTTATGAGAACTGACTTGATCATCGGAGCTTTACCGGCCGATACCATACCAGTGTCAGTGGGGTGATTTCTTTTCTTCTTTTTCATAAGAGCAGAGCAAATTTGGATCGCATAGAGTCAATCTTTATCAATTCTATAAATAATTTAGTTTTGGTTTGGGGCCTACAAGACCAAACTGGAATAGGGGAAATCGGTTTTGATTAGACAAGAGGTTCAAATTCAAAAGAATCGGGAATGCAAAATGAACGAAGTAATAAGAAAATAAAACGACTAGATAAGATGGGAATGTAGGCAACACCACTTGAACAGTGTCTCATAAATGAGAGGAGGTCAGCGACTAAGGTATGGGATAATTATTGAGCATTAACTATTATTCTCTGAAAGAATTCTAAAAACTGACTTGATTATCAGAGCCTTACCAGCCGGTACAATGCCAGTGCCAATGAGGTGATTTCTTTTCTTCTTTTTCATAAGATTAGAGCGAATTTGGATCGTGTAAAGTCACTCTTTATCAGTAACATAAACAATTTAGTTTTGGTTTGGGATCTTACAGGACCAAATTGAACTGTTATACAAATATATACATTTATATATTATTTATAATATATACTATAGAATAATAAGATTAGTCTTTTTGTCACTCAATTATATATTATAATATATGTAAAATATTATAATATAAAATATATATGTATATTTCACTATTATTAGGCTTTAGCTTAATGGGCTCACTGAGTTGAATTATTGAGCCTAAGCTAGTTATTGGACTATACTATAAAAAAATTCAGGATTGTAGAACCAACCCGTTCTGGTTTGGTTCGATTCCATTAAATTCACGATCCGGTTTGGTTCCAATATTTTTAAAACCATTAGGACCAGTTTAATTCCAAAATTTCCTAAAGCAATCCAATCCAAAATGTGTGCACTCCTAGTAAATTGGTTGATTGGGCCCATTAAAAAAATTGGGTTAGGCTATCAAGTTACACCAGGAGAAAGAAAGGTAATTTAACCTCCACACAAAATTTTTGTAATTGATGTCTCAAATAAATTTGATGGCGTCTGGTATTATTGAAATCTATATTTAAGAACTTCATGTCTTTCCTATGTCTTGACTGTACACTTACTAATGAACTTATATTTTTCTTTACCGATAAGAAATTCATACACCCACCTTTGTCCCCGTGAGACTTAAACCTCGACCTTTTATTCGCGTGAAAAAATTCCACAAAATTACAACTTTGTTGATAATGAACTAATTATATATACCAAACACCATTCTTTCTTTTCATTTTTCCTTTCATTTTACAACTTTTTCCCTTATCTTTCCTTTTCAGGATCCTTTGTAATTCATCATCTGTTTTGTGTTTATGCGACTAATGTTGTGGACTATTAAATTAACATTGCAACACATTACATCACAATGTAACATTATATCATCTTGAATTCTTCATCTGTTTTCTGTCTATGCGACAATGTTGTGGACTATTAAATTAACATTGCAACACATTACGTTACAATGTAACATTATATCTTCTTGAAACGCTACAACACCATAAAATCAAGTATTGCGTAGTTATTGCAATCTCAATTTAAAATTATTATATTATCAATTTAAAAGTACAAAACGAGACATACAGGGCAAAAAGAGGAACAGAGGATCGGGATCGGGATCTTATACACCAAATGAAAAGTGTGAATGTCTAGAGCAACTTAAAAAAGCTTTCGGCACATTTGACAGGGAAAGATACATTACATATCTGACTATCTGTGTACACATATAATAGTTTTCTGTATTGAAATTTGTCTGTGTTTGTTTATTTTTGTCCGAGTGGGGGAATCAGTTAGATTAGGATGTGTTTAATGTTTAAATATACGTGTGGTATAAATTGTTTTACGTGCATTATCTTCAGCAACTTAAGTTCAACTGCAAAAATTAAAGTTTAAATTAAATGCTTTATAAATAGGCTTGTTTCAATCATTTAGATGTTGAGCATCAAATAATACATTAATTACCTTTGTCAGAAGAAAAAATTAAATGTTTCTGGTGTAACAATATTAAACACTGATGCATAGTGATACGACTTACTAAAATAAATGTATTTTTATTTATTGTTAGTATATAATTGATGTGTAATATCTTATCGTCACTATACAATATATTTATATATATATATATATATATATATATTCGCCAAATTAGACCCGATCATCTCATGTGAGATAGCAGTTCCTAACGGGCAGCCGTGACTCCTCTCTGGTGGTGTCTCCTTTTATATCCTTCCATCTCTTTTTCTCTCCAATCTATTTACTCTTCCATCATCTAAAACATCATGAATTCAAAAAAAAAGAAAAAAAAGGAGGGATAGCTTAAATCATATTGGTTTAGAAATTAATGAGTATGGAAAGAATATTCTTTCAAAAGCTGAGATAAAATGGGAAAAAAATAGTTAGTGGTTATTTATTTTGTTTATATTTTTTATAATAAAACAATATTCATTTTGTTTGTTCTCTAATGTTGTGTTTGGAAATACCAAATAAACGGCTTAGAATTGAAAACATATCTTGTCTTTTGCCAAACACGATTAAAGATTACTATTATTCCTCTTTCTTTTTTTTCCCATTCCCTAGCTTCCACCTTAGTCATCGAGAAATGACAAGTAAATTATTATCTACTTTATAGATTACTAATACCATCTTTCTTTTTCTTTCCACCACCTTAGCTAGTCTATCCAAACATGAGTGTAACCTTCTTTCTTTTTCTTTCCGCCTTAGCTAGTCTATCCAAACATGAGTGTAGAGTAAACCAGAGATCTACTTTCATTTCTTCGATCGCAATAAAGTCTTATTACCAAACAAATAAACAAACGTGAAATTAGATGATATATATTAAGATAAAAGTATAAAACATACAGAAATAACTTCTTTTTTATCCCACTCATGCATGTGCTAAATTAAATTAGATGGACAAAAAGAATTAAGTTGCCGAACACACAAAACATTATCTTCCTAATCAGTATGGTATCACCATTTCTCCATTTAATTTTCAGAAAATTATTGAATATCATCGAAACTTCGTGGACGAATTATTTCATATTATTTTCTAAAATAGCATGAAACAGAGATTTACTATTGTTGAAATTCCTATCAATATGAAAATTTCAAAATACTCAATAATTACTCGTACTCCTCCACAACCTGTGTATGATGCAAGCACTCTTTATTGGGCATGCACATACTTGTTATCTTTCTAATCATAGTATGCTTCTTGTGCCGCCCACGCCGCAATTATATCGAGATTCGTGATATAGTATCCAACTTTGCCCGCAATCTTCATCGATCAATTAATTTTACAATATATGTAAAATGGGAAATGCTAAACTTCATGAAATTATATCATGAATTGCTATCATGAATGATGTGACAGGTGATAATACCATTGGGACTTCGTGTATGGGAGAAATCTCACCAATATTAACTCACCATTTAATTGTCACATTATTCATCATAAAAATTCATAAAATAATTTAATGATGTGTAACATTACTCATGAAAACTATATACATATATATATGTGTGTGTACAAAGGCCAAATTTTTATCTATTATGTTACTTGAATCACTAAAAAAGAAAAACATTAAATACGCTTTTTATGAGTTTCTCTATTTTGATATCTCATTTATGCCAATCCAATTCAAAAATCGAAAATTTGCATATTAAACTAACATACGATTTCATTTGAACAATTAAAAAAAAAAAAACTAATGGTATGCTCGGTTTAAGTTATCTAAAAGACTTTGAAAATAGAAATTAGAATTCAAAAAATTATAAAAGACTAATTTATGAAAATGAATCTTTTTTAATTAAATTTTCAAAAAAATTGATTTTAAAAAGACAGTCATATCGTACTATTGTTTTCATAATTTTCAATTTTGGAAAAAAAAATTGTATTCTTAGAAAAGGTAAACGAAAACATGCCCTAAACCTCCCTCAAACATTCTCTTTGTCGCTTACTAGATAAACTTGGATGAAAATTGATTCTTGGCACAAGCAGGTTCTCTCGTAATAGGGTGATGGCCCCACCATGTGTGGTAGTTCTATAACTATTGTTCCTTTTTGACAGAGAGAGTAGCTTAATTTGGCCAATTTTAGTCTGTATAAAATATTATTCTCGGTGGATTTGAAATAAAATATTATTCTCGGTGGATTTGAAATGATTTACGGTCTACAACTCTATTTCTCAATGGATTTGTGTTTTGTATTTTTGTTTTGAAATTTTTTGTCTTTTTTTTTTTTGCTTCGGTGGTCCAAACATGATAATTACATCAAAGTAATGTTTTCAATTTTGATCCAAATTTTAAAAGAGCAAGCATAGGAATCAGGTTAACATATCGACAAACCTCAAGAGGTCCAAATATAATTTGTCCATTTTAAAAATATTTTAATACTATTCAAAACACAACAAATTGTATCAAACATATTTTATTTCTACAGTATCAAAACAAAGTAGTTAAAAAAAGGGCAAATTGTACTTGGACCCCCTGAGGTTTGTCGATACGTCAACCTGACCCTCTACGTTTGTGTATCAACTTTTACACCTCTGAGGTTTAAAATTATACATTACTTTAGTTCCTAAAGTCATTGTCAACGGTCATATTTCTTACATCATGCAAACAGTAAAAAAAAAAGCCCAAACTCGATTTCAGTATGAAACAGGTATGCAATAGGCGGCGGTAGTGCTGCCACCATCCCCATTCCCATAACCACCATCCCTACTCCATAACCATCATGCCATCCATCCCCGCCTCCACAACCACCACTATCGCCACCATCCCCACCTCCACAACCACCACCGCCATCCCATAACCACCACCGCCATCCCATAACCACCACCATCACCCCCACCTTCACCACCACCATGCCCACACCACAGCCACCACTGCGTATTACGGTGAATGAACCCACCGCCATCCATACCCACAACCACAGCCACTACCATGCTCACATCACAACTACCACTGCGTATTCCGGCGAATGAACCTGTAACCATGATGGTTACTAAAAATTTAGTCTCAAATACCACAATCTGTTGCATCACAACCACCATTCTCAACCCCTACCCTCAAAATGAAACCACTATCCTCACCTCCACAATCACCACAGCCATCCATACCCACAACCACAACCACCACCATGCCCAAATACCACAATCTGTTGCATCACAACCACCATCTTCACCCCCCCACCCCCAAAATGAAACCGCCATCCCCACCTCCACAACCACCACCGCCACCCATACCCACAACCACAGCCACCACCATGCCCAAATACCACAATCTGTTGCATTGCAACCACTATCCTCACCCCTCACCCCCAAAAATGAAACCACCATCCCCACCTCCACAACCACCACCGCCATCCATACCCACAACCACAGCCACCACCATGCCCAAATACCACAATCTGTTGCATCACAACCACTATCCTCACCCCTACCCCCAAAATGAAACCACCATCCCCACCTCCACAACCACCACCGTCATTCATACCCACAACCACAGCCAATGCCATGCCACACCACAACCACCATTGATCAAACCCAAGAAACACTCTCACAACCCAACATCAAAACCCCATCATCCATACCCACAACCACAACCATCGTCATGCCCACACCACAACCACCAATGATCAAACCCAATAAACACTCATCACAACCCAACAGCCTAACATCGAAACCCCATCGTCACTAACTTCCACTCCTCACCACAGCAACAACGAATCCCCAACAACCTTAATCATCTCATAATTCATCAACGAAAACCCATAATCGTGTTCGAATCGCCAAATTTCTCACTCGTGTCAGATCGTTATCAAGGTCAAAAAACTTCATCAAAATCCTAATTTCTCACTTTCTTCTTCATTGTCATCGATGGAAAAATTACAGGATCAACAAACATCACCATCATCGTAAACTTTTGCTTCCTGAACCAAGCTGCCGCTTCCGTCACCTGAACCTTGCTACCGGTCGACTTTTGCCTTTTCTCGTAGCTAATGAGAATGTAGAGAGAGAAATGATATAAAAAATACATGTTACAGAGAGAGATAAACAATTACAATGTTATTTACTATATGTAAGTAGGATAGTTTAGTCATTTTAGCATTTTACTGACTAAAGTCAATCAAAAACTACTGACAGGGGTAAAAATAAAGATTTACAAATGTGAGGAGATTAGGTTGACGTATCAACAAATCTCAGGGTCCAAATATAATTTGCCCTTAAAAAAAAATACATGCTAAACACGCCGTGCATATCCTCAGCCTTTTTATTTCATTAGATTTTTTTTTGGGCTAGAAAATGCATCTCCTTTACTTCATCTTCATTTTATTTTTCTAGCTACAAAAGAGAACTTCCTTCCCTCGTTTTTTTTGGTCTCTTTCCCATCTACCAAAGAAAAGCAAAGGTGTCTTGAGAAACTTGGTACGATTCAACCAATTATTATTGGCCGTTACAGCAACTATGTCACAGATGGGTGACATACATCTTCTCTCTTAAACCCTCAAACACTCCGAAGTCCCAAATCACACAGACGAGTTTTGCTCACCTTATGCTCCGTCGATCAACCTCTCTCTCTCTCTATCTGCAATTCAGTGGCTCTCTCTTCAATTTCACTAACACTGCTCTGAAGTCGAAACCCGCAACAATCAAAAGACCCAGACAGTATCAAACATGGCTTTCTTCAGAACCCTCCGTTCTCACCATTTCCACACACTCTTAAAGCACCAAAAACCTCTTCATAGCTCTTCCAAAACCACCCATTACGTATTTTCCGATCCCCGGAAATCTTCCCTACTTCCTTCAATCTCTCACAGAACCATATCTCTTTTGGCCCAATTCGAAGCCGAATCAATTCACTCAGACGACGGCAAAGAAGATAATAAGAAGACAAAGAAGCCCTTGAATCTTCTCTTCAAAGAGGCCGTCGGATTATCCCAAAAAATTGAGCAAAGTGAAGGCGAAAGCGACATCGAAACCGGAGAATTGAAGAAGAAACTTAGAAAATTGGAGGAAGATGTGAGAAAATTGAAAGAGAATAAGGAGAGAAAGGAGTTGAAGAAGAATAAGAAGGAGGAGAGAGAGGAATTGAAGAAGAAGCCTAAGAAAGATGATGGGTTTTTACAGAATGAGTCTAAGCCTAAGAGCTTGTATTCATTGTTCACGAATAAGGCAGCGAACAGTGAACAATCTGTGGATAAGGAGTCTTCTAAGGTTGATGAGCCATTGGTTTTCAAAGAGCTCTCACTCGACATGGTTCTGTTTGCGAGTCATTTGTACAAAGAAGGATACTTTAATGATGCTAATTTCTTGCCAAGGAATAAGTTTGATGTAACTTGTTTCGAGAACAATTATGGCCGTGATTTTATAAAGTTTGCCGCGGAGAAGTTTGGCAAGAATAACCAAGAAATTGCAAAGTAAGAAGGGATCTCTACTGTCATTGTTCTTTCGATTGATTGTAGTTTATTACTTGTGGTGATTATATTTCTATGCTAGTTTTTATCTACTTCTGTTTGAATATGTTACTGTGATTAATTGTTGAAGACTGTTTTGTAGTGTCAGAGTGTCAAATATATCTATGATGTTGTTATGTCAGCTTAAACTTGCCAATTTATATTAACAGTGATGGTTTTTTGCTTATATATATCGAAACCTTTATGAGTTGATGAGCAGTTGTATATTTAGAGATGAAAATTGTCAGATTGATTGGGAAGACTGTTTTGTAGTGTCAGAGTGTCAAATATATCTATGATGTTGTTATGTCAGCTTAAACTTGCCAATTTAGATTAACAGTGATGGTTTTTTGCTTATATATATCGAAACCTTTATGAGTTGATGAGCAGTTGTATATTTAGAGATGAAAATTGTCAGATTGATTGGTGATTTTAGTCTTTCTAATTTCTTATTTTGGGGGCTATTTGTGAGTTGTTCAAACTAGTTGGTGGCATGGACTGAATAGTGAAATGATAATTGGACGTTGTGGAGATGATGTAAGATATAATTGTTTGTGAACCAAAGTTGGTAAGGGTGATTTGATTATTAGGAAAATGAAACGCATGTCTCCCTTCTGTTTCACATATTTTCCTTTCATGTTATCTCTGCAGCTTCTGCCCTTTTCAAGTTGGGTCATTGTCCTATTTCATGCAAGATTAAATCTTCTTTTTTCTTTAGAGTGAATGTCATCCCTATACTTAAACCTAGCCAAATCTGGTTCCAGGGTTGGGTTTGGTTACTATAGACAGTCTGCTGTTGAGATTTTGTTTTTCTTTAAGCTGCTAGAATAACTGGTATTGGTTGTTGATAGTATTTGGCTGCTAGCCTTATATGTAGTGGTTGCTACTTTTTTCTTACCCTTGCATTTTGTTGTTTTGTTTCGGCTCTGTTCCTTTTATATAGGGGTGTACGCCCTTCCTTTTGGTTTGTACATAATGTCTCCTCCTTTGGTCATTAAATCAGCTTACTTACAAGGGAAAAAAAGAGAAAAAAAGGATCTCATCTCTGCAAAAAATCCTCACATTTGATTACTTGATTTTCCACCAAATGCTTGTGGTTGATTCCATATAACCATACTGCCCACAAGGTAGGCCCAAAAAGTGTTGATTAGTTCTCATCAACTGTATTTCAGAAATAACCCAAGGGTCTGCTTCCTTTTCCGGTTAGGAGTTTTGTAGGAGTCATACTGTACTTGCCATATAGGACGTTGAAAGTCAATCAAAGTTAGCCAACATGGTAGCCATGTTATCCTTTGAAAAGTCAAAACCAAACCATGACGTCATACTAAGTCACCAAGCCTCGAGAGAATCCCTCTCGAGCACCATTAAAACCCTGACGTCATGTAAGGCCTCTCGAGCACCATTAAAACCCTGACGTTATGCCAGGTCAGCACCCCTCTTGAGCACTATCAAAACCGTAACGTCATGTTAGGTCACCAAGCCTCGAGAGCACTATCAAAACCCTTACGTCATGCAGGTCACCAAGCCTCGAGAGCATTCCTCTCGAGCACCATTATAACCTTGACGTCATGTTCAGGTCACCAAGCCTCAAGAGCATCCCTTTCGAGCACCATTAAAAAACCCTAATGTCATGTGACTCATGTCAGGTCACCAAGTCTCGAGAGCACCCCTCAAGAGCACCATCAAACCCCTTACGTCATGTCAGTTCACCAAGCCTCGAGAGCATCCCTCTTGAGTACCATTATAACCCTGACGTCATGTCAGGTCACCAAGCACCAAGAGCATCCCTTTCGAGCACCATTAAAAAACCCTAATGCCATGTCAGGTAAGCCCGAGAGCATCCCTCTCGAGCACCATTAAAACCTGACGTCATGTCAGGTCACCAAGCCTCAAGAGCATCCCTCTCGAGCACTATTAAAGTCCTAATATCGTGACAAGATCCTGAACTTTTCATCAAGATTCTAGAAGCAGAGTTACCAAGTGTAGGGTGAAATATGGTAGAGTCTCCTTACATGAATACAACTATTTCCCATTGGGATACTCCAGCGTATCTTGTGGACCTAAGCTAATGGAATAGTGAACAAGTGTTGTGACAGAGACCCTTACAATCACCATTAATGTTTTGGTCGAAACCATTAATGTTTTCAACTACCGCTGCTGTAACACAGCCGAATGCATTTAATGTTTGTATTAAAGGCTAACACGCCACGCTATCTGAACGTATGGTAAAGGGAAGGATTTGACGTCTTAGGTGTTGGAATCGGACAATCAAAAGTGGTAATATTCAATTATAAGAGAAGGATCATCGCATAAATAAAAATATGTGATAAATAATAATATCCCGAAAAAGTATAATTAAAGAAATTATAAATAATTTCAAATCAAAGCTTAGAGGCACGTAATCATTTCTTGAAGATAGTTGAAGCCTCTCCTAGGTGCAATCGGAATATAAAAATGGCAGCACTATTTCTGATATTCAATTAAGCTAGATTCAACAATCTGTATGTTCATAGAGTGACACCTTCTATGAACCCATGTATTCATCTCTGTCCAAAATAAAATATAATTAAGAAATTATATTCAACAAGTACATTACCAAATTGAAATTTCTAGAATTCCTATAATGTTACCAGAAAACCGATCGGAATTCCAAGATTATGTTGCCAAACCTCTACTGGAGGCTCTCCGGAATCTTAAGTTTGACGGCCTAAAACTTCATTAGAATCTCGCCAGATTTTGGACTTTGTCATCGGAGACTTCAACAGAGTTATCAGAATTTCTCTGGACTTGGTAACTTCACTCACTATACATTGGACTTATCTTAACTTATGTGTTCTACTTCATATTTATGGTCTCCATTTATGGGTGATTAAATAATGTATTTAATCAAGCAACCCAAGAGTTACAAATCATTTATGGTGATTAAATATAAACATAATGATGGAAGCCCAAGAGACAGGAGTTACAACATATATAAATGATGGATTAATGATGGAATCCCAAGAGACAGGAGTTACAAGCCACCCAAGAGTCTCCTTATTCATGGATGATTAAATGATATATACATGTAATCAACCAATTATGACCATTTAATTTTGTAACCGATGAAGGGAGATAAAAGACACAACTGAATGATTAAAATATATATAATTTTGAAACACGTTCCAACATTAGGTGTCTAGGAAATCATTACCTAACATTTTAGGTATTGGATGAGAACCAAGGTGAGTCAAATCCTTTGGGTAATACCCAAGAAGCTTTTCACTATAAAGATGTGCATCTGGACAAACATTAAGGCAGGACAAAATTGAGACTTGAAGCATACATAGTGAACAAGGCTATGTCATAAGAACAAACATTCCTACCTTCACTAAAGATCCCATTAATTAGTCTACTTCTCCTTTAGTCAGATTCACTTCTCTAGATCCTTCATAGTTGTGTTTGATATCTCATTTATTGTTTACTTTATTGCGCTCCGGTAAAGAAACCCTACAAGTTTCCTACACAATCACCAATGGGGGCAAAATGGGTGTGATGGATGGTGTGACCACCACCCCAAAAGGGAGGCCGAGGGTTCAAGCCGAGGGGATGCATTTCTTAGTTATTTAAATGGGTTGGAAGGTAAGAATTAGTCACGCCTTTGATGATGGAGTTGTAGAAGATAGTTTCCTGATAAAAGTATTATTAAATTTTCAAATTTTATTTATTTACTCTCCTCTAAGCCAAATTTCTTGGTTTCTCCATTTGCTTTATTAAAATGATTGTCTAATTTGCCCATTTAATTTATTTTAGCCGCCTCAGCTTACTGGTCTTATTTTTCCTCTGTTTTGTCTTTTGTTTAACTAAAGGTTTCTTCGGAACCTAACATATTTCTTACAGGCCTCATGTGTGCTAGTGCTATTGTTTATTCCTCCTTTTCCTGTATCTTGCGTCCTTCAAGCATTATATTTTCTTATTATCATGACTCCTTTTATCTTTAGGACCCACTGAATCTAAAAACTCTTCATTTAATAGATTTTATATGATATAATTCTGATTTTCATATAACTCAAACATCAACACTTAAGGCAGCATGACGAAGACTTTTTTCTTAGGGTCAGAGAACTTTCTGTAGTGCATACGTGGGTAAACAAAGCAAGTCATTTAAAGGGAAGGAAAACTGAGAATAGTTGACAGACTGTTATGCTGGTTTAGTTCTTTTTCATGTAGTAATGGTTCCACATAATTACTTATAAGAAAAAAAATGGTTCCATGTATTTATGACAATTATTTTCATGGCTTGTGGGTTCAACATTAGATCTTCAAGGAATGAATCAATATTATCACTCCTTGATTCCATTAAATATTGTTTACCTTGCAACTTCATGGCTTTATGCTAGATGTTGGACTTTAGAGCTGGTTGGAACTTTTTCTTTTCTTCTTTTTCTTAATAATTTTCTCGACATTATCAGGCAAGTTTTGTAATTCATTTCCTCTCATTGATCCACTGTGCCTCCTATGGCAAAATCCTTAGCCAAGCAGATGGGTGATATATGATCATGAAGGAGTCCTTTTAAAATGTTGTTTGGATATGTAGATGGGCAAGATGACATGAAGACTAGTTTCCATCTGTGTATTCATTGCTTGGTATCTCAAATATTCTGGCAGTGACTTACCACCATAGTGGTGCTAAACTGATCTATACCATTGCCAGCCTAAATTTCCTCCTCATAAGAGATTTCTTTCCAGGATTCAGGGTGGAAAATAGGAACTATCGTAAAGTATTCCGGAAATGTGCTATGCTAACATCTGACTTTACGGATCTAGAACTTCCCGGAAAGTTAGATTTATCTATGTTTATATGTGTATTCTTGTCTTTCGGTGAATCATATTTATATGTATATTCAATTATAGTGCAGGTTCTAAGTTCAATCTAATTTGATTTTGTATTCACTCTCTCCTGGGCTCTCTCCTGGCTCCTTTAAAAATTTATGAACTTAATTTGTGGATTCATAGGTGGTTGTCCGGCAGTGACTTGAAAAAGGTGGCCTTGTTTGGTTGCCCTTCCCTTGCAAGGAAGAATGTTTTTTCTGCTAAAAGATTGCGCACTTATTTTGGAATTCAGGAAGACACTGTAAGTTAATTGCCCAGTTGAAAGTTTTCTGTCCTCTGATTAAGTTTTATAGTCTCATCTATACTTGAGTTAAAAATTATAACACATTCTTTTCATTCTCTATTATTATGCTCGCCTTCAGGTTTGCAGTAAATGCGTGTTAAAACAATCATGCAAGTTCCCAAATCAGAGTGTATGGAAAGGCGACACCAAGAAATTGAATTTGGCTGTTGTAATGAGGGTTCTCATTTTATATGGTTTGGAGGCAGTACCTCAAGAGTTGGTAGTGCATGATGAGATAAAGGCTTCTGTTAGCCGATTGCTGAAGGAGGTCCTAAATCTAAGTCAAACTATTTCATAAGACTTGTTCAGGATCCTGTCTGTGAAATGAAGTTTCACGTATTTTGAGGACTAATTCTTTTCTAGGCTGCTTGCTCCCTGATTGTTTTAGTGGCTTCTTGATTGACTTATTTATCTCATCGTACATATGATACTAATGATGCTGATGCGAAATTCTGGGAAAGCTTTTGAGTTTTGATTGACTTACAGATGATGATATTTGATGTCTGTCCATGACTATTGCTGCAAATGATGCCAAAGATTCTAAGTTACACCCACGAGTGGTCTGGTTTGTTTGGCATATTTTTCTTGGCAAAATATGCGAGAAGGGGCTCCCCATATGGATGTGGAGGTGTCATCGTGGATAGGTTGGCTGGTAAACTTTTTAATTCCTTAAAATATTTTTTATGAACTTTCTGATAATTTTATGTTTGGCACACTTCTCTGTATTTGTCAGAGTTTTTTCTTTTACACCCTTTGTCAGTTATTTTTGTACTAAATGGAAATTGGATTCCAAAGTTCATTTATTCTATTTTGTTGTTAGATTACAAATGTTAACTTGTACTACTATTGGTCAGTGAACAGATGAACCTTGATTTGAAAAAAAAAAAAAACAGATGAACTTTGAAGAGAGCTTTGCCAACTCTTTTTTACATGCATCCTTTAATCCATGTCAAATTTATGTATGGCATAAAAACAAAGAAACCCCAATTATTTCTAATGTTTTGAATACTTGGCTGAAATTCAATGACTGCAGATCAGAATTGGTTCTGGGTACGAAGCATTATCGAAATATTAAATGTCCCTTTTCCTCCCTGTACATTTGATAGATGGACCATCAGGGTAGTCACTTTGCAAAAGCTACTTGTGTATCATGTTAAGCTTAAATTGTTAGAACAACTGCCTATTGAAGAATGATTGAAGAGTAAAAGAGGGAAACAAATAACAAAGTTTGCAAGTTTTGAATTGTATTTTAGGAGTATAAATGGGATGGACATATAATTTATGTTGTCATATTGTGACAATTTGGTAAACATTTGAGTCATGACTATTTTGTTGGATTGACTTATCATTAAATTTTAGAGTTATATGCCCAGACACACAATACTTCACCTTTGGTTGTATTTTTTTTATATTTTTCATTCAAGTAATTCTATCATATATTAGTCTAGTTTTTCTATCCAGTTAATGTACTTGAACTCCTTGTGTTTTGCAATGAACTTTGATTTGAATGAAGTGCAATTTCAAGTTTCTCACTTGGAGTTAACTATTTTTTTGAACTTTTGTGCTGTTGATCATAGTGTTGAATTTCATTGTTAAAGGCTTGGCAATTAGGAAACATTTCATTGTTACAGGCTTGGCAACAAGGAAGGGAAAGACAGAGTCCCCTTTTGGTTGAGTAACTTGAAAATTGAAGAAAGCTCCTATAGTCCTATGCATGGACATTTTGAGTTGGCCAGCAATCTGGACCGTTCACTGGGGGTGAATAGTGGCTCGTGAGTCAATTCATCATCGCCTTTGGGGTACTCACTTTTCTTCTTTTTTCACTTTTCCACCGTATGGATAAGAAAGTGAAGCATGATTAAAGCAAAGTCCATTACTTGACCATCCATTGAAGGCAATTTTCTAGGATTAGTCTATCATGATGTCGTTTTTATTAAACTTCATTTTGATCCAACTACTACTAAGAGGTTGACAACATTTTCATGATAACCCTTTTTTCTTTTACACCTCCAGATTGGTAGCTCATCACAACATCTTCTCAATGTATCCACCTCCACATTGGTAGCTCAGTCGATTCCCAATCACTTTTTACTAAAAACTATTAATCAATTTATCCATAGGAAGTGCTAAGAGGAAAAGACTGAAGACACACTTAAGTTTGTTCACACTTAAACCAACTTTTTCAGTCTAGGTTTTTTTTCGTTGTTATGGTTCAAATTTCTAGTTAAACATTGTTGTTAGAGTCGGGATACATAGTCGGACATTCATTCAGAATAGTCCGACTCAATTTTTGTGAGTGGAGGTCATCGTGATGACGTCATCTCTCACTCACACTAATACGACTGTCACGTTATATATCAAATTTTATATCTTTTGTTAAGAGAGAGTAACTGGGCTTTCTAAAATTATTTTATACAAAATGATTGTTCTTATGCTGAAATTCACATTTTCAAAACTTTGACAAGACTAGGAATAATAAATCAACAAATCAAACGAGGTTACTATTTATTTTTATTTTTTATCTTGGCAAGAATTTTTATGAGAACTTGAACCGAAGAAGATGAAAAAATACCAGACCTTGACAGAATTAGAACTAGATTAGTTTGATCTGATGATTTGTTATAATTTTGTCTTCCATTGCAAATAAAACATTGGGGGTCAATTAGAATGCCTCGTGGGTGGCGAGCATATCGGGCTGCATGTGACCCCACCGCTTCACAAAGATGGTCGCAACCCAGTGGTCCCCGGTCCCCCCACCACCTCCCACCTGAGGACTCCAATGTAGTTCAACCATGATTAGATGACTTGTCGTTCACCTGCCTGCACGATCTTATGCCATGTTTGATAAACGAAAAAATAGAAAAATAAAAAAAAAACGAAAGAAGAAAGGTAAAAGGAGATCGATTGACAAAGGTGATGTTTGATAACCAATTCAAACACTTTGTTCTGATCACTAATCATTAAAGTTCAAAAATATATTTAAAAGAAATCTCAATTTATAATTAATATTTAAAACTCTAGCTATTAAGATTTTTAATATTTAATTTTTAATTTTATCAAACAATATATTTCTTTCTAATCCCGTTATAATTTATGAATTTATATATCACTATCAATCCATTTAAGTTTTTTTTTTGGAGTAATCAGATTAAGGAAAATGCTTTTCAAAGTGACAATTAAAGTCAACTAATCAATATAGATGTAAAATAATCAATAGACAGACATATTTGATCGAACTTGTAATGTTCTAGTCTTACCGACGATTTTCCTCCTCCTTTGACACCCAAAAAGAGGGGGGGAAAGAAATTTGTGTTGGGGGTTTGTCATAGAAAAGTAATTTGGGACGCCCTTTGCCTGCCTAAACGCAATGCCAAACGCGGCCTTAACATGGTATAATCGACTAAAGGTGCATGGGTCACGTGAAAGGAGTGTCGTCGAGTCGTAGTCATCGCGTGTTGCACCCCACGCTGATAGATAGCGAGAGCTCACTCGCGAGTCTCGACCAGACCCATGGTTCTTTAACACGTGCACCGAACTTCTGACACGTACGAATGTTTTACCTCCTCTTCTCTTCATTGGATGGATGATATACGTATAATATACAGTATTATATATGTAGTTGTAGCACTTCAACTAAGTAGTCTATGATCCACTTCATTGATCCCATTATGCCACTATGGTAGTGAGAGGAGAGAGAAACGGTTGCGGAGCGTGGGTCTGGCCGTTGCCAGGTGCCATGCAGACGTCACATGTAGTCAGCGAGTCACGCATCCCTCACCCTTTGCTAGGGTAGGGGTCCCCCCAAGACTCCAACCGACTTTTAACGTGCCACTTTGTACTTTGTTTTTTCCGGATGCCGAAAGTATCCTCTGATCAAACCTTAAATCAAACAGAACAAATTTTATTTAGTTGTGGTCAAACGGCGAACAATTGTCTTTTATAATTATCTGATTTTTTTTTTAAAAGTTTCTGAAAACATTTTTAGAGAATTTAACCAAACTAATCCCTAGATTTTATTTTTTTTGTCCCAAAAATAGTTTCTAAAAACAACAGAAACAATTTTTTTTTTTAGAAGTAGAAAAATATCATATGATTTTCAAATTATAAATGAAGTAATTAGAAAAAATTTCTCAATGGTAAAATTGTTTGATTGTGTCACGGGTTCAAAATAGAAATCAGGCTCTCGATAGGTTGCGTTCTAGAAAGCACGGACACGAGATCAAGCCGTCGGAGCCTTAGGTGACTTAGGCCTAAAGCCCCAGCCAATAGAATTCATTTATCCTCTAAAAAAATTCTATTTATGCTTCGACTAATTAAAGTAGACTTCTATAATTTAATTTATCTTATTTTCATTGGATAAGTGGTATTGTTTTTAAAACTTTTGCATCAACTCCTAAATTTTCTCTATTAAACTCATATTTTTTATTGTTATCTCTTACATTTTCCTTTCTCTTATTCTTCAAATATTTTTTTTCTTCTCTCCCCCATTTCAACCAATAGGAATGTATTAATATTAGTACGGTTACTCCATGAACCTATATGTCTCACTATCTCACTTCATCATCTATATATTTTATTCTCTTACATAAAAATATAGAATTATACATAAAAAATTAACTTTTGTTTTTCAATCATACAATAAATATACTTGAAGCAATTGTGCAAAATATAAGAACTTAAAATTTAGAAACCTCATTTCTTTTATGATATTCTTTACAATGAAACACTTGTTTGGGGGGTTTTAAAAATATTTTTGTTTTATTACATTTTGACTCTCATTTTTTAACCTATAGAGTTTTTAATATTACAATACGAACCCCACTTTATAGAACAAAAAATTATAAAATTATCCCAAAAAGTATCCTAAACATATCCCAACATATCCTAAACATATTATGCGTCAACATATCCTAAACATATTATGCGTGTCCCAGATGTATTCTTGCATATCCCAAACGTATGTAACAGTCAAAAAATAATTAAAAAAATATAATACTTTTTCGAAGGATCGAACACTATCGTATCCGTATTGAACATGTGTCTGATATGGGATACTTTTTCGAGTATCAGACACTATTCGATCGTATCTCTATTGAACATGTGTTTGATACGAGATTAGGGAACTTTTTTGGATCATCCGTACTTCCTAAACTGTGTTTCTAACTTCCTAATCTGTGTTTCTAACTTCCTCTAGAATTTGTAACAGTGAAAGTGTTGTACATTGAATTAACTTTTTATAATTTTTTTTTAAAAATAATAAAAAAAACAATTCAACCATACAAACTTAATTAAGTACTCTGAGCTGAAAATTTCACTTGATTTTAAATTAGGCACAAAGATTTTTTGCTGCTTTGTTTTCAAATAAAATAACAGAATTGTCTTTAAAAGCACTCTTACTAAAAAAATAATTCTAATTATATGGCATAATATTACAAAAGTGAAACATGAAACACAAATATTGTTTTTACTTAAAAATAAGTAATTTTACTTAAAGTATATTGAAAATTTAATTCGGGTAACTTTTTCTTTTAATTTTAGTTCAGTGCGTATTTATCTGTTTTTGTCATTCAATAGAATACGCTAGTGGTAGAAGTGTAATTAAAACGCATACATGGACAATTGTTTGCCCAAATGTATCAGCCCACTAGCTCTCCTCCAATACCGCCATTTTTATATGACCCAAATCACTCCTGCTTTCGTCGCCCTCTTTTTCCCGGTTTTTTTCTTACAATCACTTTTCTCTCTCTCTCTCTGCATATGAAGATCGATCAGATCATTCGTTAACTTTTGGAATTCAGATCTCTTATAGCCCTCAGCCGATCAGTGTCACTCCGTCAATTCGAAAGCTTGTGTTTGATTTGCTTTGCTCTTCACTGAGTTGAATTTTCAGTTGATCTCAACCGATTTTTGTAGTAGAATGGTGTTGTTTTAGTTAGATTTTTTGTTCGATAAATATTCTTTTTGTAGTTTATCTTCTACTTCATTTTCTTCTCAGTTCAGGTCAATTTGTTTCTTGAAGTTTCAGCTATTTTAGCTCGAATTTTGTTCTAATATCTTCTAGACAGCGTCTTTGTGTTTAGATTCATCATTCGGAAGCTAAAAAACGGGTTTTCATTGATCTGTTCTCCGTTCGAAACAATTTTAGGCTTTGATTTTAATTTTTCTATATTTTTTCTTCAGTTCAGGTCAGTTCGTTTCTTGAATTTGAGCAATATTAGTTCAAATTTTCTTCTGAATATCTTCTAAACAGTGTCTTGTTGTTCATATTATCATTCGGAAGCTTGAAACCGGTTTTCCATTTCTCTGTTCTCTCTTCCCAGCAATTTAGGCTTTGATTTCCTTTAATTTTTTCTAATCATTTTCCCGGTAAAAAGAGAGGTTCTTATACACATATATAGAGAGAGATATGACGTCGGGGACGAGGATGCCGACATGGAAGGAGAGAGAGAACAACAAGAGGAGAGAGAGGAGGCGACGAGCGATCGCTGCAAAGATCTTCGCGGGCCTCCGGATGTACGGAAACTACAAGTTGCCGAAGCACTGTGACAACAATGAAGTCCTCAAGGCTCTCTGCAACGAAGCTGGATGGACCGTTGAACCCGACGGCACCACCTACCGCAAGGTAAAAAAAACACAGATTTTGATAACCTCAAACAGACTTCTTTTGAATCAATCTTCTTCTATGTAGTTGCGTGTTTGTTCTTTGCTCCCCTGCGCATTTTAGTAGCAACCTGCCCACGCTTAACCTGTCGGCTGTCTCCGCGCATATAAGCGGTTTCAGTCGAACCAGTTTTGTCATACATTGTTTTTGTTATACTGCGCCGGCTTCAAGTGGCTCATTTTAGCAGCTTGCAGATAAGTGAAACGGGACTCGGTAACCAGTTCCGTGCGCGACTGCGCGGGGTGCAAGTGGCGCATGTTAGGGGTAGTACTGTAATGGTCTGAACTAAAAGGTGTTTGTTAAGATTTGTTTTACCGGTCAGGGTTTAGCTTCCCATGCATTTTCTTTTTCCAATTATTATTATTGATTTTTTCTCACCGGCATACGTTAGATCTGGTCGGGACTGTGAGACTGTTTCTTTATCCTTTACTCTTTTTCTTTCTTCGCTTTCGTGGTCGCGTGAATTACAAGATTCCCTGGTTCCAAATGCTTTCAATGACTGTCTCAGAGATCTGAAACTACATTTCTAAGGAGAATACAACAGTATGCCCCTGATGAGTCACCAAAATGTATTCTCAGACTCCCACTTGGATCCAGAAAACCGGGGGTTAGAAGGGGTAGTTTCGGCATAATATGAGTTTCTCTCTCTTAAATAGATTTGGTGCAACATCTTTTTAGTGAAGTCTTGGCTTTGTTTATTGCAACAGAACTTTTTCAGTTCTGTTCAGTTTTCTAATTTGGAGACCCGTCTCGTTGCTCTCGTGAAAGCTGCTTCTTTTGCAGGAAAGGTTCATTTATTCATGTTCCATTGAATTAATTAACCCCTAGCGCTGAAACTTCCTGTTCGATGTTGAGGCTAATTTAGTACTTTCACTGATTTGGGTGCATTAGTTCAGGTGATCTCAGTAAAGGTGCCAGTGAGGAGGTGTTTTGATGTGTTGCAATCATACTATAGTATAGCATATAGTAGACAGTTACCTTGCTATTCAATGGAAATAGGATATGTTATCTACAACATTGCATTGAAAAGCAACACTTGCATAAAAGACAATAGTATTTTATTATTGATAAGGACTTTGTCCATATGAGAACAATAAACATGATCTTTTATGATTTGGAGTAATCAAATCATGGTTGCACTGTACCCTACCGAAAATAAAATCATGGTTGCACTGTTAGGAGGATTTTATTGCTCGCCGCCTAGCCTCTGAGAACTAGGACAAACTCACCCACCTGTAGACCAGACGAATCAGCCAAGCTTTGCTCAATGTGCATAGTTTTTAGTTTTTCAATTATGAAGCTAATCTGTATTATTATTTATGATGATAGGTAGATAAAACATCAAGAAGAAGTAATTTTTGTATGCATGTCTAAATTTAGTGCATCTTAAATTACATTCTTACCTGAATTCCTACGGATGCATTTGCCGATAATTTGGTCTGAAGGACACATTAGATTGTTCGTCTTGTCATCGCATAACCATCCATGATGTATTTGTCCACTTCCATACTTTATTTTTTAAATAACTAAATAAGGAACACGTGCACCCAGGAGCGAATGCCCAATATTCTAATAGCCAAAAAATTGTTGGACTGCTGGTCAAATTTGGAGTAATGAGTAAGATTGTTGGCAGTATAAATTTCAAAGTGATAGTTTTTGTTGCTTCAGCATGACCCTGTAGGGAGACGTTGAAGTATTATTGTTCATAGAGTTTACAGGTTATTACCATTCCAAACAAAAATTCTAGATGAATAGTGAACTTGGCTTACATTGTGGAGCAAGTTGTAAATCAATATGAGCAACGTGGAGAAATGGGGATCACCTTTATAAGGTTGTAAACAGGCCAATAGGGTTATAATGATCCAGTGATAGTAGGTTTAAACTATCAATTTTTGACATCATACACTGGACTTTGACCCGTAAACTGGTAGAAGGATTTTCTTATTGGTCCCTAAACAATACTAAGAGATTTGAGTCTCCAAATAGTGTTCATCGTTTGATCCTACAGATCATAAATAACCTATTATAGAAGCATCCTTTCTTCACAGGACACAGGTTGCACAATGGTGAACTTGGGGCTTACGAGTGCTAGACAGAACTGAAAAATAGTTTCCCTCATCTGTGCTGGTTTTATGTTCTATTTTTATTTTTCCGGTTTTACATCTGGAACTTCTGTCTTGTGCGAATTGTAATTAGATTTGTCGTTCTTTGTCCATCCTTTAAATCCTCTGCATGCATCTTTTATATGGCTTTGATCATTTTATGATTCTTTTAGGGATGCAAGCCTGTGGACCGCATGGACATAGGCGGATCAGTGTCAGCAAGCCCATGCTCATCCTACCACCCAAGCCCTGCCTCTTCTTCCTTTCCAAGCCCTGCCTCATCCTCTTATGCTGCTAACGCCAATGCAAATGGCAGTTCCCTCATCCCATGGCTCAAAAACCTCTCATCTGCATCCTCAACAGCCTCTTCCTCCAAGCTTCCCCATCTCTACATCCATGGTGGCTCCATAAGTGCTCCAGTCACCCCTCCATTGAGCTCCCCAACTGCCCGTACCCCTCGACTTAAAACTGACTGGGATGACTCCCGCCCAGGCTGGGGTGGGCCTCACTACCCTTTTCTTCCATCTTCCACTCCACCAAGCCCTGGCCGTCAGATTCTTCCTGATTCGAAGTGGTTTGCAGGACTCCGAATCCCCCAATGTGGCCCAACTTCTCCAACATTCAGCTTTGTCTCTTCAAATCCCTTTGGCTTTAGGGAAGAGGCTCTAGCCAGCGGCGGCTCTCCCATGTGGACTCCAGGGCAAAGTGGGACTTGCTCTCCTGCTATTGCAGCAGGCTCTGATCATACTGCTGATGTTCCAATGTCTGAAATGATTTCAGAAGAGTTTGCATTTGGAAGTAACACAACAAGGCTAGTGAAGCCATGGGAAGGGGAGAGGATTCACGAGGAGTGTGGTTCAGATGATCTTGAGCTTACTCTTGGGAGCTCAAGGACCAGGTGTGTTGGTATGGATATGTGATTCCATCCATATATATGATTTATATAAAAGTTCTTTTTTACTCATCACTTGATCTGCATTACACTGCAGAGATAAATGAATGCACAAGAGAGAAGATCAATGCTTTCTTGATGTGAACTGAGTCCATTATATAATCTTTTAATTGTTTCGGGGAAAGGATTAAAAGTTGATCAAGGCAAGTCTGTGAAGGTGCTCCTTCTTCTTCTTTTTTATTTATTTATTTATTTTTTCAATATTTCTTTCTTTTAAATTATATTAGCTAGTCAAATGCGTGGGGTCGTTTCACAACCCTTTATTTGATCCTTTTTACTTTTAGTTTAGATTTTCGTGAAAGTCCGAAATACAGAAAGGAGTGGCTGCCTCTTGGTTCTGATTTTGCCATTTGAAAGCAGTGTTAAATGGCTGAAAATTGGCTTGAATTGTATCTCAATTGTAAAACCTCTCGAAATTAGATAAATTGGACTTTTTGGTCTTTTGAATATCTTATCAGGTTGTAATGTGCTTGGCATGTTATATTAGCTGCTTATCTTTTTGACCATTACTTTAATCTTTATGTCTTGCTTTTATCATTGATGCAGTAACATTGCTTTATATAGTCGTTGTGAAACATAATATAGCACTTCCTAGACAGACACAGACAGACATACATACAGAGAGCACATGTTTTGACCGGACCACTACCACTACCACTACCACCATGCGACCGAAATTCCAGAAATGCAGCTAGTGACAGGGTTATGTTGTATATTGGGTCCCGACCTTTTTAACTAAAGCCTCTGTTGGGAAAGAGGCTTATGGAAGTGGACTAATTGAAGCTAGGTCAAAAGGCCATTCATGGCTTATGATTCAATCATTGATTCATATATCATACTGGAAGTAGACTAATTGAAGCTCCATACTGGTTGATGGATGAGCAATTTAAAGGACATTACAGCCAATATGTAAGAGTTTGATGACTTCTGAGAATCACATTGAGGTTAAGAGCTTCTCATGGAGCTTGGCTGCGGCTGCATAAAAAATGCCGTTGTGATCATTCATAAGCTATGAATCTATATTTGGAACCTGTTCAATGATTAATGATTGTGTGATGGGGATAATATCTTTTCAAAAATGACTTTGCTCCAAGTCAAAAAATACAGATTTTTAAATATATACCAACAGGGAAATATGTAGACAAGTTTGATCCGTCAAATAGATCAGACTGAATTAAGAACCTCCTTCAGATTTATACAGGTTGTTATGTTCCCGTGCAGTTGATGGTGTAATTTTTACTAGGTAAAATTCTCTTAATGAGAGTGGATTTCTCCTTTGTGAAAGAGATGGGAGCTTAATGAGTAGTCATCACAATAGTGGGCCCAAGTTGCATGAAAATTTCATCTCTGGTCATCATTTTTAAAGGTTGGTAAGTCCTGTGCATGACATTCCAGTGGCCAACATATGATATGTTGGTGACACCAAATAGGGGGACCAAAGCATAATCTAAAGCTATATGATAAGAATCAAACCTAATCAACTTCCAAGTTTGAAGGCTGGTCCAAATGCAACAAAAGAATCTGATCTATGTCTTCCCTTGCGCAGAACAGACCAAATTATATACTCTCCAGGAACTTTTTCTTGCCACTTACAAATGCTTTTCGAAAATAGCAAAATACAGGTTCTCATAACAAACTTGCAACATTCATGTCACCTTCAGACAATGTACACAGATGAGTCAATGGTTCGGGGAGGCACAGCCAGAAGTGCACGGGCTGCGAGAGTATAGATTGGTGCATATACACATGTATACACAAATGCCTCGTACTTAAATTGTTCCCACCATTAGACTTAGACGTATGGATTATATATATATAGTCAGGAAAATTCTCCAAACTACTTGAGATATGCTGGCAAAACCTATTATTTCTAATACTGTTTTATATCTAAAACCATAAACTTCAACTAAAGAAACATTATGATCTCTTTACTTTCTAACTCGTGTTCTGTCATTACCTTTTCGTTAAATTCAGAGTTCAGCCCCAATTTGAACAGCTAGTAAATAACCAAAACATAATCAGTTCTGTTATTTAATCTCTAGTATTGATATTGCCACCCATCTGGAATCTGAATCATTTTTTAATTTTATTCTTTCCTGTTTAAACACATCTATTCCAACATTCAATCAGGTTCATTTACCTTGTAATCTTAAAAAAATACACATATGCAAGCATTCCTCTACTTAATTTGAGAAACATCATATTTAATCTTTCCTTCCATATTTAACAAAGCTTAATAACAGAACCATTTGCTTTCCCCGTCTCTCTTAACACTTGCATTTTCAGTACATCCCAACTTATTCCTTTAAAGACTACAAAGTTGCATTTTTTTTTCTTTTTTTTTTTGTTTCCTCTGAAATTTCTCTACACCTCTTATATAGTATTTATCCCCACTTCAATTTTATCAATCAAATAATAAATTCAGTAAATAATTTCATATCACAAGCTGCAGTACTTCCAAGACATTGTATATTAATTTAAATCTTTTTTTTCCCCACTCCCTCAGATTTCTTTCTGCTGTACAACTACTTGGGTATCAATTGCTTTATGTGGTAAAAAGAATTTAAGGACAGAATTCTAAATATCAGCAAAGATGGCGATCGAATGTACACTTGGGTCCTGGCTGCATCCCAACAGAATTCTTGGGATGAAGTAGCGAATTCTTTTAAAAACCAAATCTACACCATCACCTTTCAAGTTTCTGGTACAAATCTGACAGTGCTTGATAGAGAATAGAAGCTGCAGGAGGCCGAGGCAATAGCCCAAGAAGAATATCAGATGCACTTATTGATGGATTACCATAGAATCTGGAATTTTCTTTAGTGCGGGTTGTAACAATGCTCCCTTCAAGGGAGCACCCAACAAATGCACCTGCAAAAGCAATCAAAATATCATCAAATCATCCATCATAAGGATCATCTGGAATTTTCTTGGGTGCTCATTATATCATGCCATGACAGAGTAAAGCACCCAATGTAATTAATCATTTGAAATAATGAACCCGAGAGAGTCTGGCATGCCTGATGATCCTAATCATCATACAAAACAGGTTTTGATGGACTGCATGCATGGTTTTTATGTAGCTGACCTCGACAAGTTGGGATTAAAGCTTTGTTGGTTTTGAGTATAAAGCAATCATTGGGAGGCTACATGCATAGCCTTAAAAATATGGATTAGCAGTGGATGCTGGTATTGGATTCCTAAATATAATCGATAGCCTGTTCAAGCTGCCACATCTGTACGGCAAAAAAGGTAATTCTCTATGAAATCCAAAAGTTTCATGTTTGTATGGTCATAAAACTGTTATACTCTGCAGGAAAGTAGAACTTTTTACAAGGGATACTTCACATTTTCAAGTATTTTGTCAGTCCACAAAAATACTAGAGTTGAAGTGTTAAAAGAAATATTAACTAATCATAATGGCCCACAGATGACATGATCAAAAGTGAAATGGGACACACCATGTAACAAACAGCAGCCATGTGAAGGATAGATAAATAGGAAATCACAAGGACATCACATAAGGTATGTATTACACTCTGCAATTTGCCTTGCCATTTTATTTTTTTACAGTATTTTTCCTTTTTCTATTCTCACAGTAAAATACAGATGAAAAATATTGGAGTTGGCATGAACTACAAACTGACATCATGTAAGCTATACAGATTAATCATCTCTTTTGCTGATGGATATCTACAGAGAGAGTACAAGAACTTTGGACAGTGCAAACGCTTTTAATGTGAAAAAACAAAAAAAAGGGCATCCAATAGAGCATTCACGAATTCACATTTTCTATGCACCGAAGATATGCAAGCCTGTGTGATTTTAATACCATAATAAGGAAATACTGTATCTTTGTTTAAAAGAAAAAGTTACGACAATATATATATATATATATATATATATATATATATATATGGGTATATATTTTGGGTAGGGGCGTGTGTGTGTGTTTGGTGGGGTGGGGGAGGGACAAACAACCAATATACTGACACCAAAATTGCCCCAGTCGGGGTCAAACCCTCAACCTCACATGTGAAAGGTGATACCACTTGATCTAATGCTCACCGGTAAGACAAGGCAATAATACACGATTTTCAGTCCAAAGCCATTTTTTAACATGATAAAAAAGGAAAAGAAAAAGAAAAGAAAGAGCCAAAAAAATGCAAAGAGAAGGGTAGCTAACAATCCTATGGACACAGCAAATAATAATCTACAACTGCCATCCCATTCACATTTGAGGAAGGAACAAATGCACTAGAAACACAAATTTCCAAAAAAAAAAGATATAAACAATCGAAATAAGTTCAAACATGCAAACAGAGAATACATCACAAACTTAATATGTTTAACATCTGCCATTTTTAATGAGATGAAATCCTGATGAACATTATAGCAATATGAAATTTAAAAACTAGTGTCTCACTCAACATTTTAATTTCCTTCATCCTGATGAGCATTATAGCAATATAAAATTCACAAACTAGTGTCACACTCAACATTTTAATTTCCTTCTGTCATACCTTTTTTTTCCTGAAAGGATTATAGCATATCGGTAAAATACAGAATAACAAGGAGTCTGCTTTAATCTGATTTTAGATTTTCTACTTTATAGTTATTTCCACCTTACAAGTGAAAGGGTTCCCCCCCCCCAAAAAAAAAAAAGCATGTGCAGTGCAGTAAATTACTACGTGAGATACGTTGAGCTCAAACCAAATAAAATTAATCAGAATATACAATTTATGATTATTAATATGTCAAAGCTCCACAATCACGGAGGCTAGGAAGTAAATAAAAGTAGAATCACCCCCACAATTCACTAAAAATTGTAAATGTGTGAGTTCTTGGGTGAATGCATATCTGTATGCATTGACATATAAACACATATCAAATTCTTTGGTTAACATGTTAGCTTCCTCTTGGTTGTATAAAGCATCAAAATGCATAGAACATGTGCCTCTGCTGATATCAATGACATGAATATTTTATTGCCCCTTCTCAAGGACCTGTTTATTTAAACAACCATGGTGCAAGCAATCATATCACTGTCATATTCAACAATTAAAAGTCCCACTGAATAACATGATAAAACTTATATTCGTCCAATCCCATTACTTATTGTGAACTAAACTACACAGTCACTAAGGGTCTGTTCGGTTCAGTTTTCTAAAAACATTCTCAATAACTCAGAAAACAGAAAACTGTTTTTAGAGAATTATAAAAGACAGTCATCTGAAAACAGACATTTTTTAACTGAGTTTTCAGAAACTGTCAAATAAACGGATTTTTGTACAGTTTTATGATGTTTTCTGATTTTCAGTTCTCAGAAAACAGAAAACTGAACCAAGCAGACCCTAAACTTGCTCAAGTCCATCAATTAATTTATCTTATCTCCAAGGCATGGAAACCACACACAGAATTGATACAGTATTTCAAGGTGTATTAAGACAAAGATGTACCTTTACTGCAGCTGTACGTGTAACAAGCAGCATAACCACCATCACCAGCACGTATATCAGCTTCAGCAGCCCTTCCAACAATGCCAACAGCTGCACTCAAACCTGCTCCAACTGAGAAATGCATATTTCCACTAAATGTCTTGACAGCATTATATGTTCTCAATACAATTATGAAGTCTGTCAGTTCCCCTCCAGCCTGTTAAAATTCAAATGAAAAAAAAAAAACGAAAGCTTGCATTTTAAAAATCTGCACCCTATTAATGCAAGATACTATTTACAAATAAATTCAAAGAGAGAGCTTTTAAGAGTTCAGCAGCAAGACTAATGTCTAATGATGAACCTGGAGTTCATGCATATCATTATAATTTTCAATTACTTGAAAAGTTTGTCAATTCTGTAAGAAATACACATGAGAATTTGATAAGCAACTGGAAATATGGTTCATGTTTTCTTTTTTTACTTTTTTTGTTTGGTTAATTGCAAAACCTTAAAAAGTTCTCACACAAAACTAGCATAAACTTTCATCACCTCCAAGGAGGCATCACGACCATTAAAGCTATGGTGATTCCTTTCCTCTTAAGTCGCACTATCAAAAGGAATACCCACCAAAACTGATAATCCTAAATTTCCATGTTTTAACATGACAATAAAGCCAAAGTAAAGAGAGAGAGAGAGAGATGTAACTCAATTCAAACCAATGTCTGAAAATTGAGTGAACACTATTATATAAAGAAAGGGCAATATGTCAGGAGACTCGTCAAAAGAATAGAACAATAAATAAGTCGATCTTTTGGGTCAACTGAATAAATTGACTTGACGTTGCGGCTGACAACCCCCCGTGTTTCTGTCCTAATCTCTCTCTCTCTAAGGTTACATATCTCAATGCGACTTCCTTTTTGGCTTATTTAGCTGCAACATGGGAAGAGATAGTCCACTATTTCCGTATCACTCCTCACTATACAAAATTATAAGGAATCACTCACCACCTAGTGAGAAAGGCAAACAGTTATTCTGTTGAAGGCAAGAAATGCGACAAGGGATGGAACAAACAAACAACGTCCAAATGCTAGAAGACTTGTCCGTTCAATTACATAAAAGTTCCAGCAAGTATAAAACATCACAATTCCCAACCCTGAAAGAGATGTTAACACCAAGGTTGTTAAAATCGGGATTCTACGTTGAATTGTTTTGGATTCCGTAGAATCGGATCATGAATCGTAAGATTCTACCAAACTAGTAGAAAAACAATTCAAACTAACTTTTTAAATAATGATACCTCTAAAATATAACAACAATAAGCACAAAACACAAAAATATATAAAAAAATACCATTCCAAACATATACTAGGAGAATGTAGCTCAAAAGGTAGAGCTCTCATGCCAACTATGCAACTTCTAAATTTTAATTGTTCATACTAATTATTCAGTGTGTCATTGTTATTTTTATTTTTCCTGTTGTTTTTCAACCCAAGTTGGATCAATTTCTCGTCCTTATTGTACATCAAATTGTTGTAAATTTCCTAGTGCACACTAAATTATATTGTCTATGAAACTAAACTGAAGCATGAGAGGAGAAAAGTTGGAATTTGGAAAACATTTATTAATATAACAATTGACAAAGAAGAGATGTAACAGACTAACAGTACTCATTAAAGTTTTCTTTCTATTTAAAAAATCATTTCTAACAAAAAGAAAGAGAACAAATAGATGAGAAATAGTCTAAACTTCTATCAGGAAATAATAGGACAAATATCTTGCGTAGAATTTCAAGAAAATGGAGTAAAAAATCAGAATTTTCTTGAAATTCACCTCAATGTTTTGCATTATTTTACTTTCTTTTCCCTAGAATGGTGTTCAATGTTGAAGCCAAAAAACAGCTGCACTAGCGACTGATGACTAAAATAAAAGATATGAAACAAAGAAAAGTGATGAGAGACCTTTTGTCGGTGCTGCTAGACGTTGCTGGAGCGGTAGGAGGTTGACAATCGCAGGTCTTCAAGACTTCCAAAAGAAAGAAAAGAGAAGCTTCGAATGGGGCTTCGAGTCGTCCGTCGTCGACAGTGCGAATGGCCGATCGCAGGTCATCAAAGGGTCGCCAATCGCAGGGGTTGCCGATCGCAGTTCGCAACTCGCAAGTCTTCGAGTGGTCTACAGTCATCGCGAAATCTAGGGCTTCTCTTGGGCTTTGTAATATATTGCCCAAAATAATAAAACAATCAAATTTGACCCATTTTAAGTCAAAGGGCCTAGTAAAAAGAGCCCAAAAATGGGTATTTTGTAGAATCGGTAGAATCGTACGATTCTACGATTCTACGGCCGATTCTACGCTGATTTCACACAACGAACGATCCAAATACGATTCAACTCGTTTTTGACATTTTAGATCGTAGAATCGTACGATTCTACGATCCGAATCGCGATTTTAACAACCTTGGTTAACACTGACTCTTACTTTCAAGATCCAAATGTAATCATTTAGGAAATGAACACCTGATCACCACACAAGACACACAGATATTAACCTGTTTGCCACGGTTATCAACTTTATTCAACTAAGTGAGAAGCCCACTCAAGAAGAGATTCTACATGTAGAAAAAACACAACAATCTTCCTACACAAACTATTTTCTCCTCTCTATTTTCTCCAATCAATCCCTCTAGTGTACTTAATTCTTCCTCAACAATCACCTCCTTTAGAGCCTATGATACTTGATCAATCTAAAACAACCAACATTCAGATTCAAGGAAGCTTCACTGCAATTTTTCCTACTCAACGAACAACAAAGACAGAATATCAAACACAGAAAAGAAGTTAGTAAGCTAGCAGGCAACCACGACATGGTGTTAAGCATTGATGTTAAATTTGGTACTCGTGAGCAGTATTGCAAATTTGCAACATGTACAGCATGACAATCAAAACATCACGATCACGTGCATTAAAGCTAACTTTGGTCCACGTGAGCATTGTCGCGACTTGTACAGCATGACAATCAAAACATCACGTGCATTAAAGCTAAAATAGTGCATTAGGGATTCACGCAGACAGTGAACTAATTTGAAAATTGTGTGTTTTGATGCTTACCTAACACAGGCAAATAGCACCTCTAATACAAGTACTTCACTCATTTGAATAATTTGTGTGTTTATCCATGGAAACAAGGAGCAGATTGAGAACATCCTATAAAACTGCTAGTGAAGTTAGAAAATATTCCTTCCTTGACCGTTCTCTGTGTTGTGCCTGAAGGGTATTACAGACAACTCAAGTGTCCATGCAATGTAAACTACATAAAGTTAACATGGAAAAGAAAAAGAAAAGAAAAAAACTTCACAAAGTTCTGCCAGTCAAACTTCCAGGCAACAATTTTCATTTTAAACATGTATTTTTCACAGGCAAGCACACAAACAGAGGAAACAATAGCAAGTCATGCAATTCAAAAGAAAAAAAAAAGTGACTTAGTTTCAAAGAAAGTATTTAGCAATTTCAGGAATAAAAACACACTTCATATTGTGAATTTCTAAAAACATAAAAAGAATGAACCCGTTACTTTTTTGCTCCACTATAACTATTCATATGCTTTTGAACTGGCTGGGGACTACGGCTTGGCAGGCTTGTCTCTATCTTATCACTGGCTGGGGAATGAGACTCCACTTCTTGAGCAGACTACCCATTTCTGCCAAACGGCTGGGCTGGCCCTAACCCCCTTTTCCTTTTCTAGTGAGGGTAAACTGGCTATGCCGCGAGGCGACTAAGGAAAGAAATCGCCTTCTTGAAAGACTGACCGAGTACCATCCGCCCCAGAGGCTAGAATGAAGGAAAGGTGCCCGTAATGGAAAGAGACCTAACACAAAAGTGCATGGAAGCGTGCATAAGTTCCAAGAGAGGGAGGGGAGTCGGCTCAAGCAGATGTCTCCATTGATTGAGTTCAAACCCTTGCTAGCCTAGCTTCCCTTGCAAGCTAGCCCTTAAGAAACTACTGTGGACCCAAGATGTTTTCTAATTAGCTAGAAAGTTAGATCACATGTTCTTACCATTTCTAGTGGAAAGAGGGGGGTTTCCCATTCCCATCCATTTATTAGAAACATGAAATAAAAGACTAAAAAAAGCAACTATACAGAGAAAGGAACATTTTCCTGCAATGTCCTTGAAGTTGAGTATTTGCAGTAGCATAGATAATTTTTTTCACCTGAGCTCCCCAGCCAATGCCAAAGGAAGAAATGGCAGAGGGCGGAGACCAAGATCCATCTTCTCTACGAGCAACAACTAGCCCTGTTCCAATGTTGTACGTAACCATCATGCCAACCTTTGCAATAGTAAGAATTGCAAGTCCTTTTGCTTGTTTCAAAATAGCATCTGGTATGGACTTTTCAGGTGTCAAAGAGCCAACCTGAGCAATAATGTTCCAATAGTTATGAACCATACAAGAATATAACCTATCAAGTTGATACTCTTCAAGTTCATATCTGATATGTAATCAAACGCTTAATAGGACTTGACAAGGAAATGAAAAACATTTTGAACTCCAAAATTATGTTTACTCTTAACAGTCTTGATTATAATAATAGCATATAAGAAACAACTGTAATAACTGATTTACACAGAAGATAGTGAACATTTTCAGTTCTTCAATATAGCTGTTACAAGCTAAGATTAATAATAATAATGCAACAGTTTTTCAGAACACAGAAGTTGGAAACAATGGGAAACAACTGAGTACAAAATGAACATAATTGTCTAAACCTACAAATTTTCTCCATATGATATTATTCAATCATAGGGATCATTGTATCAACTCAAATGTGAACTGTTTCCTGAAAACATTAGGGCAATGGTTCTGTTTTTCACCTCTTTAATTAAACGTATAGTAACAGCTAATTTGAAAGGAGTCAAGCACCAGTTTTTGGTAAATATCAAAGAACAAAAATCTTACATTAATTTGAAAACATAGGGATCATTGCATCAACTCAAATGTGAACTGTTTCCTGAAAACATTAGGGCAATGGTATTGTTTTTTCACCTCTTTAATTAAACGTATAGTAACAGCTAATTTGAAAGGAGTCAAGCACCAGTTTTTGGTAAATATCAAAGAACAAAAATCTTACATTATTATAACCCCGAAGGCTGTTTGTAGCCTTATAAATTTCATATTCCATGGATTGGCCCCATGGAAAATTAAGCCACGATCTCAGTGTACTGAGGTCTGTCAGATCATGGGTTGGCAACTGTGCAGCACGACTTACTTGGTCCATTAAATATGACTGGACAGACTCAAGCCGGACACAACAAACATCACACACTCGTTGTGGGTCACCTGTTCGGAACTTTGCTGGCAACAAGCTCCTTCCCTTGGAGCACTCATTGCAAAAAATCCCTCCACAAAACCTGCAGTGGTGCCTAGAGCACATGATAGGATGGAAACGCACATTACACAGCATGCAAGCAGAAGCAGCACTATCAGCTAACCATTTTGGAGGCTCTGCTTCAAGGATTTCCTTTATATTACCAAAATTAGCCTCTGTAAGAGTTTGGGCCATCTCTTTCCAAGCTTGATTAAGAAGATTATTTGATATCCAGGAAATCCTATATCCATGGGCATCACCGGAAGCAACGGATTTCACTTTCCCCCGAGCCACGAGTAACATATCAAGAACCACATCCCACAAAGTCATCTCCTTCTCTTCTCCAACAAACTGATTCCAACCCATGTCATCATCAGGGAAGTAACCCCCGTTCAAGCAGAAACCTCTACTCCATTCTTCACGCTCAGTTTCTGACATTGGTGGAACAGAGACAGGTATCCAAACACCAGTTTCTTCAGAAAGTGGTGAGTCATAGTAAAAATATTTACTCAGCGTCTGATGGCCAGTGTCTAAATCGTTTTGCGCAACATTATTTACCATAGGGCCTTGAGGTGCCGCAGTTTCATCATCTTTCAGATGTCTCATTTCTTTGTTTGCAAGGTTAGAGATTGCTGCTACATTAAAGTCTTCCTTGTGTTCCTCAATTGCTCCAGAGCCCTGAACACCAGCATCCAGGCAATTTGAATTAATATGAAGATGGATGTTTGACAAAAATTGACAACAAACCTTAGGAAATGTTAACATCCATTGCATCATCCTTTCTTGTTGCACAAATCAAGACAAATTGCTCAAATCATGCACAAAGCCCAAAAAGTCAAGGATAAACAATTATACCCAGCTGGAGAAATGAATGTATCATGATCATAACCCAGCCAACATAGAGAGAGAGAGAGATAGAGAGAGAGAGAGAGAGAGATTCATTAGCCCAAAGGTAGATAATAAGTCAGTTACCATTGAATGCTGGAAACATTTAGGAAAACTTGAAAAGACAAGAAGGAACTAATGAGAAAACCACACTAAATCATGCTTGCTCACAGCCTGTCACTCAATGAAATTGACCAACTACACATACCATATCTAGGGAGAAGTTCATGCAACTCATTTATTTTACAAGAGCATCTCTTAATTTCATTTTGTAAAGCACATAAACGTTCTTTAAAATAAGTCAAAAAACAAAATTTCCAATTTTGGAAATAATTGTGATAACTTCAGAGTTCAGAGAAAATTCTAAAATATGCTCACATCTAAATCTAACATCCATGCACTTAACCCTGAGAGAGACGGAATAGTTGCTTAAAACTACGCTTATAAGGTCTATCTTGGATTTGATTCCCCTCCCTTGAGGCCAGCCTCACATGAATTTAACCTGGACTAAACTTGGCACGTGGTATTGGCGCTTGCCATGAGTCTGAAGGGTATTAGTCTCAATCAAAGGATAGGAACATCCCTCTAGTCATTATCGAAAACTTATGGATTACAGAGAGAGATGCAAATTTCATCTCCCATACAAACTCCAAAACCAAGGGAAAATACTTCTTGCGGGAGGATAAATCTTCACCCCTTAGAAACCAACATATGGCAGCACATGAAGAATGGCACAAGGGCTATCACACGCTCTGGAAGGGCACAAAAATTCATGAGGACAACAGTTCCAAATTCACAAAACTCAAGTACGTACCGGACCCTCCAGACCCAGTTCCGCAAAGAAGGTGAGGCACAAGCACATCAATTAAAGGCCTGCTGTACTTAAGCCTCAACAGACACGTATCACCTTCAGATAGAGCTGCCAGATGATCTCAATCTTCTCCCATTGTAGGTGGAAACAGCCATTCAAAGGGAGCCTATTATGTAATGTCCCAAGAGATAAACACCCCTTTCCCATCTAAAGCAATAGTATAGGAAGATCCCAATCGCCATAGATATAAAATATATTCCTTTCCACCCGTTTATCATGCAAGCTAATTTATTCTCTCCGCATAATTTTTTACAGACTTGAGCATTGAAGGCTCTTTGATAGGTACCACACCGGTGCCTAGTCTCACTCTGTTTTTACTAGAGAACTCATTTGGTTTGCATGGCCATACATGGAACGATGGTCGTGCTAGGCAGAGTTTTGAGCTGCCACAATTTCATCCTCAGTTCTTCTTTGCTTCGATATCAAGTTTCAATACTATATATAAGCAGTGTTTCTTAGTCCAATGCATCTTTGTTGTGTGTTCATTCCTCTGATTAGTGTTTGCCAGATTAACCTCAAAAATAATTTTCTTTCATTGTAATCAAATGACATTGTAGTGTTGTGACTCATTTGACAATCCACCAGAACAGTTTCAAGAGGAATATATATTGTTTTTAGCTTGTTTCTATTACATGATCAACATGGTCACCTTCTCAACATCCTGACATTTAATTTCGAAAAAAAAAGACATCTCGACTTTTAAAGTAGTGATAGTGTACTGGCCCACAACTGCATATCCTAGTTACAATATATTCAATGAGTTAAAAGTTATTATCGTCTATATCAACCTAATAGTTTTCACTTTTTATATACCCACTTGGGCTTTGTTAATGTAGTATAGAATACACAATTTGCAAATTGTCCACTGTTACCATCCAGAAACATCAATTGAATTTCTTTCTGCATAAGCAAATAATATAAATCTCATCATGTTTCCCCAGAACACATCAGATACGCATTCTATTAAATTCAAACCTTCAAGCCATATAAAAATTAGAACTCAAACTTACACTGTAAGTCCCAATAACAAAGCCTCTTAATTAACCACACAATTGAATAAATAAACTTAATTCAGTAAATAGAGACACACGAGCTTATATATATGTTTTATATACATCTGTGTGAAATATTTAAAACGAAAAAAGAAGAAAATTACTGATACTGAGTCATAGATTTTTCATGTATTGAGGCCCAAAGAAATAAACAAAAATCATTTCAAAATTTAATATTCTTTCATTTTCATTCGTTTTCTCAGAAACCAAACAGAAGATTGATTAAATAATGGCTTCGTGTGGGGAAGATTAGTTACCGTCTGATAGCAAAATTCTGGCTCGTATTCGTCGAATTGAATTTTAGGGTACAGCAGTCTTGAATCCATTGACGATCGAGCCTTACAGAACTGGAGATCAACTCATTTGACAACAAGAAAAGGTTGATTTTAGAGAGAGGGAAGCTTTTAGAGAGAGAATCAGAGAATATAGGTTTTTGATCCTAATCGTATATCGAGGGCTGAAGGATTTCTACGTGGCAACTAATCATTGGAGAGAGAAAGAGACGTTCGTGTCAAATTAAACTTAGCTGGGTGTCAACCATGGTTCGCGGTGGTCGACACTATGCGGTGTGATTGCTTGCCGTGGTTGTGAATTTTCCTCCACCTTGCAGATAAGCCGAAAAGTACATCAAGATACAGTACATCAAGAGACACTTGATATTCGCATTCCACCGATACACTTCATTTATATTTATTTTTATAATAAAATTATAAAAATGTTTCTATATTAATATCCTAATTATCCTTTTACTAAATTTCAATTCATTTTCTATTTTTCTTAAAATTCCAATTTAATCATGTTGTCTCGTATTTTCTCTGGACTCTTTCCAATTCCTTTCCTACATTTTCTATAAACTAATACAAATAAAATTAGAAACTTACAATCAATTTGTGAACAACGGGTGGAAAAAAAAAATAAAGTAAAGAAAGAAAAATATCATATCAATTTATTATTATTATTTTATTAAATATAAAATTTTATTTAAGTAAAACTAAACTTTCATTTGATTTTAAATACAATTAATTTTTTGCCAAGACAGGTTTTATTCATTGATATATTGTTTGCTTCCACCTCAAATGCTTTTTAATCTAATTACATAACTAATCATTATACAATCCTAAACTTTTCTACTTTTAAAATAAATATTGATAAATTGATTAAGCAAATAAAAATAATATTTTCAAAACCAATTCAAAAAATATATTCTAAAGAATAGAGTAGAACAAAAAAAATTACATTACCATGGACATTAGGGTTGAGTGATTCATAAATTTTTGAAATTTCTTGTCTTAATAATATCAATGATTTTCTCTTAACTCAGATATTGTATCTTTCATTTTTGAAGAGAGAGAGGGGGAGGGAATGTGAAAGAAAAGTATTTGGGCGTAAAAAAATGAGAGAGAACGTGAGAGAGTTGCATTATGACGCTAAGAATCCTAACTTTATCACATAAGGGCAAGTAGGGTATTAAAAACATAAGAATAAAAAATTGTATAGTATAAGGATAATTTTGTAATTTTATTATAAAAAATGATGTGAGTGAAGTGTCAGAGGATATTAGTGGAGTGCCAATATTAGTCGCCTTTAATAACAATAGAGTTTTATTAAAACATTTAAGAGTATTTAATACAAATGTGACCTATTCATAAATTGGGTAAATTATTTCAATTTTTTTGAGATTTTGCCTAATTATTTTTGGATTAAAGTTTTTAAAATATGATGGTCAACGTCCCCTGAGATTTGGTTGACTTTACTCCAATTATCTTTGCCGTTAATTGACAGTTAGCTCCGTTAAAGTCAATTAGCATTAGCATAAAAAATCAAAATGTCAAAACTACTTTTGGTGACAGTAGTGTTGGTGTGACATTGATGGAAAAATATGTATATAAAACATTTTAATTTCAATTAAATGATTAGAATTTGATGTTATTTTTGCACAAAAGCATTATAACTTGATGACACATTTGTAATTATACATTATATGTGATTTTGTTTAACGGATTATTAGTTTGACAGGGGTGTTAGAGTAATTTTGCAAAAAATTTAGTTTGAGAGTAATTAAGCCAAACCTCAAGGGAGGTCAGCGTAATGTACCCTTATAAATTCTAGGTCATTATCCTTGTTAAAATGACTTAATAATTATTTTTTTGCTAAATTAGTAATTAAAAATAAATTTAAGTATGAAATAAATGAAAATTCATACTACATATAATGAAGAGAAAATAAAAATAAACAATAAAATAGAAAAATATAATATAAGTCAAAAGTATATATAATATATGATCATATTATTATTTTTTCTTTTTGTCCTCCCAAAAAACTGTAACAATAGACTGGAACTCTATATCTTTTACTTTGAAGTGAAAGGAGAGAACAATAGGCCACAAGCCATGGTGATCATATTAATTATTTATATAACTACATTGCCATTAGCTCTGGTGATATAACCTCTCCTTCTTCAAAAGAGAGGTGAGGGGTTCAAGCCCACAATGGACATTTTTGCATGTGTAAGCATTTACCTAACCAAATATATCATCATCATCATCATTATCATCATTCTTACTTTAATCTCATATAAACTTAATCAAATATATATATATATTAGTGTGTGTCCATGTTTACGACACTATCAATATAGAAGAAATCGCGATTATTAGATAGGAAATAGACAAAGATATTTTGGACCAACCTTATATATATACCATTTTTTATTTAATTTTCATTAATATATATGATCAAATGAAAGGTTGTATATATATATATATATATATGTATACCACTTTATATATATATATACCACTTTTTATTTAATTTTCATTAATATATATGATCAACTGAAAGGTTGTATATATATATATACCACTTTTTATTTAATTTTCATTAATATATATGATCAAATGAAAGGTTGTATATTGGTAGAGACAAATATAAAATTAGATGAAATTCTAAATAATTATTTGAGATGAATTATCGGTGTATTGTGGGGGGAGATTGCTGAGATTAAGGTGCTATTTTGTTTCCGAGAGTATTCAAAAAAATAAAATGTTCTTGTTAGATTAAATAAAAAATATCATTAGATATAACAAATGTGCGATGTGAAAAAGTGGTAGATTCCTTTACCATTCTCTCAAAAGAGTACTGTAACAAAAAGAGCTTGTAGTTGAATGGTTAGAATCATTGCCCTCATAAAATAGGTTCTAGTTTAACTTTGACCCTTTCATTTTAGTAAAAAGGGGAAAACTGGTTCACTTATCAAAAAAAAAAAAAAAAAAAAGAGAAAAACTGGTTCACTTATCAAAAAAAAAAAAAAAAAGGAGAAAAACTGGTTCACAACTAAATCTGGTTATTTTGTGAATTTGAACTCATCATCGATAAATCGGTGAGTATTTGAAATTCATAACTGGAATAACATGGATAAATATGGATAATCTCTCCCTCATGTGAGTCCAAAAAGTTGCAATTTCTTTTTATATTTGAATACTCTCGTTACATATAGAATTTGTAAAAAAATACTTTTGCAGTTTAATATGTTCATATAATCATTCACTAGTTGTTTTCAATGAGCAAATATCTCCATTAACGAATTTTCGTTCAAAAATAAGTATTGACTGTCAGTCTATCATGCTTGACTTATTTAAAAAAAAAAAATTCTAAGATTATCCTTTGACCCCTCGCTATATAAAAAATGTGCAAATAGATTCAAAAAATTCATTGTCCATTTTGAACATTATCTTTTTATTTTATTTTATTTTAATATTGTAAGGGTATTTTTGCCATTTTCTAATTTTGGTACTAGCATTGACGATTTGTCCTTATTTGCACAATTTGAAAACTGTAGGAATTAATTGAACATCAGGAATGTATTTGTACATTATGTATATAGCGAGAGTATTTTTTTACACTATTAGAAATATTAAGAGAAGGAGAATTGTATTTATTGATTAATTGATTTTGATTGATATTAATAAACAATACATAAAAGCCTAATAGACAGATAATCTTGGAAGCTAAGTAAATTTTAGAGACAAAAAATCATAATCTTAGATGGTTTAGAAAAGGTTATAAGAAATCTTACATGGTTTAGAATAAAACCAAAATAGTAAGTAATGAACATAATATTAAGGGTTAAATGCACTCACATCCCTTGAGGTTTGCCCTAAACACACTCATATACAAAGTTTGCTTAAACTTATACTCACACCCCTGAGGTTTGGAGTTTGATCGCATACAACCTCCAATTGAAATCCATCGATCAAAAAATTATTTGAAATATCTGTTTTACTCTTCACTAACTGAAAATACATTTTTAATCTTACTTTTCACGTTAAAATACCATATTACTCCCAACTTTTTTTTTTCATTTGACAAAATTACCCTTATTACCTTATTGCTTTTCTCTCTCCTCTCTCACCCTCAGAGCTCACTTTCTCTAATTCTTTCTCTCTCTCCTTTTTTTTTTATTTCTTTCTCTCTCTCCTCACTCTGTCTCTTTTTCTCTCTCTCCCTTCATCTCTCTCTTTCCCGAATCACTCTCTTTACATCTAACCCCCCTCTCTTTTCTTTATTTTATCTACTTCTCTCTCTTAATTCTTCACCCTTTTCTCTTTTATTTTTTTCTCTTTCACCGTTGTTATGGTAGTGCACCTGAAAATTGGCAATGATAGCATGGCTTTGGTGATGGCCGTGATGTCTCAGCAATAATAGAGAGATGACAACAAAGGAAACCTATATGAAGAGTGTTACAAGAGTACATGAGTTTATGAGAAAGTTAAAAGAGGAGATTTTGCATTTTGCATTTTATTACAAAGTATGCATACATTTATTTCAAAAACTAAATAAAAAGTAGTGATGGCACTAATAAAATTGAAAAGTAAGTAATAGAAAAAAGAAAAGAAAAAATATCATCCAAGATTAATAATAAAGAAAATTTTAGGCTCAAAATTTGAATTTCTTCAAATTGAATTTTATTTTTCAATGACAACTAATATTGGGTCATATATATAATAGAGAAATAATATAAATTATTTGCTAAATTGAATCACCAAAACACATTAGACTCCTTTATTTATTTCACAATTCTTTTTATAACTAAAAAACTAAACAAAAGAATTCAAAAAATTTTGTTGCCCCTTCACTGAATTCAGGAGATACTAATATAGTAATATATTGGTTGAAGGGTTAATCTAGTCATTTTATTTTAATAGATTTTTTAAATATAATATAGTTATTATATTGATGGGTAAAATTGTAATTTTTCATGCCAATTGCTGATGCAATTTTGTTCAGGGGTGTGAGTGCAGATTTAAGCAAACTTTGTACATGAGTGTGTTTGAGGCAAACCTCAGGGGGTGTGAGTGTACTTTGCCCTAATATTAAATATATTATCTAACATACACTTAACCCTAAATTGAAGATAACCATTTGATGAAGATGGTAGATTAACCGTCATTAAGATAAACACTTGAGAGGAAAAAGGATAATGTAATACTTTTATTTAATAGTGATTAAGAGTCTTTGTTGGACACTATTTATTGGAATCTTGCAAAAAAGTTCTTTGGTTAAATAATTCATTCATAATCAAATTAATTAAACGAGTAATGCTATGATAATTTATTGATTTTTTGTGCAATTCTAATAAATAGTGTTCACCTTGTCCGTAATAGATAAGAATATAATATCTTTCCTTCCCTGGTATTTATCTTAATAATTATTGTACCAATCAATAATAAAAACTAATCAACAAGTTTATCTATTTCCTAATTAAAATGAGTTAGTGATTGGGAATTTGCCACATCCGACAACCAAAGTGAGCTTGAAACCAATAACGCTCAAGTAAAACAAAAAAACAAAAACTAATTTGGACATTACTTCCAGGTCTCATACTAGCCTCATCGGACATCAAATGTATCAATATCTCGTCGTTTTCATTCACTGAAACATATATCGTCACTTAATCAATATTAAAATGATCCTACTATAAAAAGATGGGCTCAAAATATCAAGACAGTGAAAAATGATAGATTAATTTGGTAAAATGAAATGAAAAGAAAAAAAATGTAACAGTTTGAATTACACATAAATGATCAATACTCAGGTGCTAATTCTAAGTACATGATGGTGAAAGGAAAAGATTCAAAACGGACTTGAATTTTGATAGTATTATTTTGTACAAAGCTGCTTTCACAATTGAGTTGGGTTTGTAAAGTAAAGCCTAATTATTTTTATCAATCCTAACTGACAAGCAGTACTATACTGGAGGTTATATATATATATATATATATATATATATATATATTCTGAAAGTTGAGTTCAGAACTGTTTTCTGCGTAATCACTGGATATCATTTTCAACATTGCTATTTCAGCTACGCAATTTGCCGGCTAAAAGACAGCAATGGGACAAATTAACAATAGTAAATTATAATTATAACAAATAGCCTTTCGTCTCATTATCATTATTTAGTACTGTTAATTATAGGCATACATATAATAAGTGAAGATGATTCCAAAGCTCCATGAAATCTGTGGTAGATTTGCACCGTCAGTCAGAAATAATTGTTTGGATGTTTTCGATAACAGATAGCATGCATGTTGTCAAATTAAGAGTCGGACAATAAAAAAATCTATGTAGACGAATCTTTTTATTTAGAGTTTTTACAGAGGGATCAACATTTCAATTCGAGAATAATGATACATACGTGAAATTTTGCCGTTTCAAACGCGTTTACGTGAGAAGACTGATGTATGTCCCCACACAATTCTTGAGGTTGTGAAACCTCAATCACAAGTTTTATTTTGTTGTCACTTTGCGAACTTTGGTCGGTTGAGCTTCTCGATAAGCTCAGAGGGTCAAACAGCCTAGTTAGCTTGCAAGGGTTCCAAGGAATTTTTTTTTTCTTTTTTCTTTCTAAATAGTGTTATAGTCTCAATTTTGTTACGTGAACTTTTAGGTTCAATTCTAGAATGTTTAATACCCTACATATATGATTTTATATGTTTATAGAGAGAGATTCGTTTATTGTGAGGTTTTAGAGAGTTTGTTATTGTAAATTCCATTATTGTTGATAGTGAATTTTTCAATGCGCTCCATTGATGTAGACAAATTTTTTTGCCGAACTATATAAATTTGTGTTTTATTCTCTCTCTCTTACTTGTCTTTAATTTCTGATTTATTCTCAACAAGGATGTCATGTTATCATGACATTACTATTTTCTCAGACTTAAGAGTAATTAGTTATAACACGAATGAAGAAAAATTACAATGACACACTACCATAATTTCTACAACTTATTCTCCATCCCTCCCTTAACACCAACATGTACCACTCCCAACTAGTGAGATAAGTCAATATATAAAAAAAAACCTACATGTTACATTGTATTTTAGTGACCAACTCTATCAAAAGTGTGTCATGTGGTGGGTTCACCGCTCCACTCACAAAACACATTCAAAACAATTAAATTAAGTGAAAAATCATTATCCTTCAATCCGGTCTAATAATAATTTTCTTATTAGTAAAAATATGAAGAGAGTTTTTCATGACAAGAACTATTAACTCTGTTTATTAAATCAGTGGATTGAGAAAATATTTTAGATCCGTGAAAGGTTAAACGAATCTCTAAATAAAAAAAGAATGAAAAGAGAAGGATAAAAATGTGGAGGTTTTGAGGATGATGTTAATACAAGGAGTACAACATAACTTGTGCCATATATTGTGCCCTGTATATATAAATAGGTGTCCAGTTGCCTTCTGATTCTTCATAACTAGGCTCTCTTTTTCTCAACTCCTCAGACAAAGCATTGTGACATTGGTCTAATGGGAGAGCCAAAAATCGCCTGGAATGAAACACCACCAAGAAAGTTAAATCAAGAACACAACTTCTGTGATTTGAAGAGACTTGAAGGAGGTGTTTATATCCTGAATTTCACTGGAGAAATCCAACATAGGTGGGGTGGGAAGGACTAGCTATTTACTATAGTTTTCTCTTTCACATTCAAATTCACATGACACACCCTGCTTTTTCTGCCAATATATATCTTTCTAGCATAACATCTTTCATTTTCTTTTTCCTTTTTTTATAAAATCTGAATAGGTTTACTCCCAAGGCCATACGTTCAATTGATGAATCACTTGATAAGGTACGATTCGCGGGCATAACTTATCAAAGAAGTACTCAAACAATCCAACAGCTTCGGTTTGATTAAACATGGCTAATCCATCAGAAAGGAATCCATGCTCTTCTGATGTCAACTTCTTAAAAAAAGAAACCTGGAAGGACACAAGTAGTGATATATATATATATATATATATATATATATATATATATATATATATCTTTTGTTATTATATTGAAAACATGAATTATGATAGCATAGAAAAGTTAAAATTCAGTGTATGTTTGATCTGTAGACAATGATTATCAAATACCATGTTAACATACAAGTTGCTAACATTCTTCAGCTGTGTCACTAATATGCAAAGTGGCATGTTAATGTCAAAATCATTTACAGAAGTCTTGAGCCAAAGTTATAAAGATGACTTGTTAATTCAAAGATGATCAAAGATAAAATGTCAAAATTAACACCTGTGACCTGTTTATTTGATTCCATCTTTCTCTGTTTTCCTTCAGCAAATCAAACTGAATATTGTAATTTATGACTAGTACTAAAATTTATTGGAATCCAGGTTGTGAGGGATGCTAGTGCATGTGCTTTGATTACCACCAATCAGGTATGCTCAATATATATATATATATATATATATATGGGGGATGAATGATACTGATTAAGAATGTATTTATTTACTTTTTAATCAAGGTTCCTCAAATGTTTCTATGCTGTTATATATATATTCCATCTGTATGTATCTAAACATTGGGTGGTTGATGAGGATGGCTAAATTGTTCAACTTAGGTCTTGACATTATGATTTTAAATATCTAAATGATTATGGATTAATTTGAATATGGAATCAGGGTAAATTCTTTTCTAATGGGATGGATGTGGACTACATAAGAGACTGTGATAGACAAGTTGGCACTGTAAGGACTTTGTTCAAAAGTGGTTCTAATTACTTCTTAAAAAGATGTCCTTATATTTGCTGTTTGTTGAGTACTGAAACAATCTCACATTGTGCTGTGAACAGGAGTATTTGCTAATGTTTCAGAGGCTTGTAAGCAAGTTGTTAACCTTTTGTCTCCCAACCATAGCAGTTATAAGGTTAAGTACTCCCAATTGAAACCTTCAACAATTTTTCAATTTTCTCTTGCATCAACTTGTAATCAACTCCTCTAAATCAACTTTGTAAACCAATTATATATTCAGGTAAGTGGAACTTTTATCATTATTCTTAGACACCACGAATTGTTTGCTATGGCAATATGGCATGGTTCTTGAGAAGCCTTCTTTGGTGAAGAACTGCCAAACATGACATGCTTTATTCTAATAAACTCATGCCTTGTATTTGTGTGTCAACTTGTGATGTAGAGGACATGCAGTTGGAGCTGGATTTATATTTGCAATGGCTCATGACTACAGGCTCATGACCTCAAGCCGTGGCTATATCTTCATGAATGAGGTATGCAGAGACATGGCTTAAAGTTACCATGCCAAGAACAGCTTTTAGTCCCATTGCTACATTTCTTATCATAACCATATGACTTTGTTAATCACAATCTAAACGTACTAACCAGGTTCCCTATTTAGGTCGACTTGGGAATGTCCTTAACACCGGGGAATATGGCTGTTCTTCGTTCAAAATTACCAATATCGACATTTCAAGAAGCAACACTCACAGGGTACTTCAAATTTGAACTCCCTGTCCTTATCTTTGTGTCTCAACCATGAGTAAACCAAAAAATTCCAAGTGTAAATATGTTAGATTCTAAAATGTACCTTCACAGGAAACGCTATGATGGGGGAGGAGCAGCTGCGGCTGCAATAGTTCATGCTACAAGTCCCACAGGGCCAACCCTTTTAGAAGAGGGGATAAATATAGGTTCATAAGCCTATCTTTGTATACTCTGTGTTTATAATTGGAACTTAATTTTGTCATTTTAAGTCCTCATTTACAATATTTTCCTCTTTGATTTTGCTTAAAGCTATGGAATACAAAGCAAGGAATTGGAAAAGAGAGGTGTATTATGCACTGAAAGTAAGCACTTCCTTTCCTTATTGGCATGCAATAGTTACATGGGAATGGCAATATAGACATAAGCAAAGTACTGTTATTTTTGCAGATGGAGATGTTCAGTACCACCGTGAGGGAGCTAAAAAATGGGGGCACTGGGTTTGCAAGAATGTGAATCTCTTCTCCCATGTATATATATATAATTTAAGAGGTTGGAAAAAAAGGAACAATATCAGTTCTCCTTGTTAAAGTTGAACAAGCCATGCCTAATGCAACATATATATATATATGTTAGAAGAACAGAGAACAGGAAATCAAGATTGTATTTCTATAAAACTGATAATGCAAACCAATATTTCTTCGAATGAATTAGAATTTTTTTCTAAATCTTCATTGATTCACCTTCCCTCTCTTATCATACAGCAGTGATTTTATTATGTTCTCAACCAAATTCAGATGATGCAGTAATTCAAGAGCAGTTTGGCAAGTACCCTTCTGTAGAGTTGCTAATTTCAATAATTGGAATATCGGATTCTGATTGAAAACTAGCAATAATACGAGCACTCTTTCCCGACAAAGCAGATAATTTGGCTTTTGAATAGTATTATACATGGATAACTTGAACTGCCAGTGATTACCATTAATCAATGGCTAAAAATATACCAGATTTTACAAAACCATAAAAAAAATAAAAAAAAACCAGCAAAACATTTTCCTTGTACAGCATCGTTTGACCTCTGTCTAAATTCACATCACAGATAAATTTTACAAAATAATTCGGATTAATATTATATGAAATCGCTACAGTTATACATTATATGTTCATTAATCAATCTATATATACATCATAAAGATCTGAGAGAGGTTTGCTTGACGAACTCTGCTGTGTAGCATCATTCTTACTTTGAATAGAATTTGAGGAATCAATCCATGGTCCATCCATTGATATGTCCCTCCGCATCTGACTGTCCTGAGAGGATGTCGAGATGTGTGTCTGGCTGTCCTGAGAGAATGTCGAGATGTTTTTCTGACTGTCCTGTGATAGCTTCTCAAAGGCTTTAAATCTCAAGTCCTTGTTCAATGAACTAAGCTTGATTATTGGCGCTTGGACTGGGCTATTGCCCTCGACCATACTCACCACAGAAGACATGGATGGTCTGAGGGTGGGAGATGGGTTGGTGCATAGAAGAGACAGGTTTAACATCATCATTGCCTCTTCTTTGGAGTAGTTTGAACCAATTCTTGGATCCACTATTCCTAACAGGTTTCCCTGTTCTTGTAGAACATAAGCCTGCGATCCCATGCAGAAAGAACATTCAACTTTCGTTCTATTATAAACTTCTCCAAATGCATAACTTTAAAGCATGAAATACACAACATTAAGTAAATATATAAAAAGGATTATACAAAAGCATTCTCATGACTCAAAATGAAACCACATCTTTTATTTTCAGAACAAATATATTTTTTCTTTTGAGCAATGATAAAATTTCATCACAAAGATTTGAACACATGTTGATCTCCTCTCAAAATATCTTCAGGTCACTCAGACTAACAAACTCAATTCAATCACTTGTGGTACAATGCATTTGAGTCGAGTATCCTACTCTCATTTCATCAGAATCTGATTCAGTTATTAATTTCTTTTCATCAGTTACCCAAAAGAAGAAAGAATCTACCTAACACCATTCAAGAAACAATGTCATTTCGATATATGTGAGATTTAAACATGTTGCAACAGTTTTTCACTGATTTAGTTTAAAATTTGGAATTAAGCATTTAGGAAAAGAAGAAAAGAATAATTAACTTTCAAGCTTTTTCAGAGACCATTTGAAGTCGTGTATAAATAAGAGAAACAAGTGGAAGCATTAGAGTGTAAACCAAAAGATCTGATAAAGAAGCGAAAACTCAAAAAAAGAAAAAAAGTGTACCCAATCAAGAAGGTAAACAAACTCTTCCCTTGGCCTGTAACTTGTATTGCTTTTCCCACTGACAATCTCCAATAAAACAACTCCAAAGCTGTAAACATCTGCTTTGTCTGTCAAATAACCTCTCATTGCATATTCAGGAGCCATGTATCCTCTGAAAAAATGAAAAAAAAAAGTGCTTAAATAATTGTGCAATTAATAAGGTGTAATTTATAATCCATTACAAGTAAATAGAACAGAGCAAATTTAGTTATATATAATGATCCACTGTGATCTCTTCAACTTTTCTAGAAACTCCATTCTCAATAACCTCTTGGTGGGTATGGAAAGAAAAGGGTCTCTAATTTTGGAAATATCATATTGAAAGCAGGAGCAGTTACCACCCATAATAGTAACAAAGGCAGACAATACAGTCAATCACTACAACACCACTGCTGGTCTCACATATGAAGTATTTTTTGGTAAGAGAATTTCTCATCCTACGGAAAGAGAAAAGCAAAGAATAACGAAATATCAATGTTACAATCCATTATAACATAATACAAGTACAATATGACCTAAGCAATCCATTATAGGGTTTACACATCTGATGCCTCTTTGAGAAATCAAATATGGATAGGCGATGGTTCATTAATTGTTAACTAAGTTCCATTTACACGCCTCTTTGAGAAATCAGATATCGATAGGTGATGGTCAACTAAGTATTACTTTAATTTGTTTTTTAACACCAAGTTATCACCATTTTACCCATAGATCAGATGCAAATAAGAATATAGGTGGTGGAAAAGTGAGAGAGAAAAACTCACATTGTTCCAGCAATTCTCGTGCTGATATGGGTGTTCTCTTCTTCATCAAGCTTGGCTAAACCAAAGTCAGATATCTTAGCATTTAGATCCTTATCAAGCAGCACATTGGTAGCCTTAATGTCTCTATGAACGATTTTCAACCTTGATTCCTCATGAAGATAAGCTAAGCCCTTTGCTATTCCTAAGCATATCTTCTTTCTTGTTGGCCAATCCAGGTTTAGCAGGTGTTCCTCGCGACCTAGAGAGAGAGAGAGAGAGAGAGATAATAATAGTCACTCTTATAACGCATATTCAATCGTGTCAAAGATGATAGGTAAGTAACTACCAAAAAGTGCACGGGCAAGACTATTGTTCTCCAAGTATTCATATATTAGCAACAACTGGTTTCCTTCAATGCAACAGCCATAAAGCCTCACAAGGTTTGGGTGTTGTAGGGCAGATATCATGCCTATCTCATTGACAAACTCGCGATTTCCTTGTTTAGATTTGGAGGAAAGCTGCTTAACAGCGATTATTGCACCATCTGACAATACACCCTAAAATCAAGCAGAAAGAAATTCAAATGATAAATTTCTTGGACTTCTCATTGCAGCCTCTGGGCATGGATGCTTAAAACGACACATGACCTTAATGTTGCAAGATAGTTATGAAAATTTAATAACTTGCGTTAGCAATAACCTTGTAAACTGGTCCAAATCCTCCTTCACCAATCTTGTTTGCATGGTCAAAGTTATTGGTAGCAGCTTTGATTTGTCTTAGAGTGAAATAACCTGTTTGCAGATCTAGCCCTCGAAGTTCTGTAACAAAGTCCCAAAGTAGAAATTACCCCAAGAATGACAAATTAGAAAATGACTGTAATGCAAAAGACAATTAAAAATTAACAGTTCATCTTTCTATTCCAATTCACGAAGTAAAATTCACATACATATGGTTATTTTCTTCGTCATAACTTATATAGTGACAATTACATGTGCAAATACAGACTGGGCTAATGTTTACCATGCATAAAGGTTCTTACTCATCGCACCATCTATCTTATCCTTGAACAATAAAATTATCTTTTTGCATAGTTTTACTCATTTTACAAGCCATCCCCTAAAGTTTGTAATAACTCTCATGCAAGATCAGCATGAGCATTACAGAGTTTCTTGAGTAGTTTAAACATTCGAATCCATATTAAATTTCTGTCAAATCACCCAAAGGGAGGACTGGTGGTGTTTCATCAATTCGATAAAGCTAATCTTCAAAACGGGTTCTAACTAAAGGACATTTTACCAATGCCTTGTCCAAATAAAGTTCAAACATCAAGTACCTTTTCCAAGCAGTAACCCAACTAGCATTAGCAATGAAATAGTGAGAAAGAACTGTCATATGTAGAATTTCTTGTGTTTTTAGATCTCACCTATATTTTCAAGGTCTTTCCCTCCCAAGTAACCTTTCATTCGTAGTACTAACAAAATGAACACGAGGACCACGCATGAAGCAGCCACGATACCAACAATAGCTCCAATAGAAAGTCCCGTATCAGGATCAAAGTCTACAAGAAAGAGAAAGATACTCTTGTAACAAGTTGGTAGAAAAAAAGAGGCACACCTAGAATGAAAGATACACTTACTTGGTGTCACTGAAATAGCTGATATAAGAGGTCCATGTACACCTCTCACAGGAACAGCATTAGTCCCTTTCCCAGACCAGTATAAGTGGATCTCCAGAGTGCTGCCATTAACAAGGACATTAAATTCCTTAGTTATGCCCTTGCCAGCAACTTTAGCTTCCTCCATAATGTTAAAATCCTTCAAAAATACATTTCCCTGCAGAAGAAGTCAAATTAACAAAAACCTGAGCCAAAAGTTAAAGAACTTCTATATCAGAAACAGAAAATCAGCAACAAAGAAAAGAGATAGCCCTGAAAGCAACTGATGTTCATATGAATTCTCCAAAAACAAAAGAAGTCATGAATTGGATTAATATGTTCATACAAGTACGCTGGCCTCTTACTCACTTGGATTATTGATACATCAAAAATCCGCTTCCCAAGGCTACTAAATGTCTGGTCATCCGAAAACATTATTTCAGCAAAGTGGAGACGCACTTTATAACTGCCTTTACGCAAGCAAAGGCCATAGTACTTAAGTGAAGTAGGGGCAAGGCGTGCTGTTCTGTATATCTCATCAGTCACGTCCAAAGAGAATGAGTTGTTTGCTATGTAACTTGCATCGCTATCGCCCATGAAAACCCCTGTACTGCTATAAGCCCATTTTTCTGATGGAACATAAAAGTATGATGGACCTTGATTGGATGGGTCTGCTTCATATTTGTTCTCCTCAAATGTTGTTTCGCTTCCTCCACAATTGATAAACAAGGAATGGTCTGCATTTGCAATGGAATTTATAACATAAGAGATTTTCTTCTCTTTTTTTTTTCCAGTAAGTAGAATATACTATAGTAACAGACCTGGCAAGTCGTAAACTTACACTGGGGATTTTTTGAGCAAGGAAGGTCTTTCTTCAAACACCAAGTATTTCTGTAAGACATTTAGGTTAGGTCAACCATATTACTTCTAATGGTATTTAAATAAGTAATCTAAATTCCTGTCTTAGAAAGTAAAGAACTTACGAGTTGCTCTCCACAGATGAGGGGGTGCTGGAAGCTACATTCCTGTTTACCGGTATGGAAAGGGGTGATTTGTAAATTATATGAAAGAATTGAATTGATATAGAACTAATAACGAAAAGAAGCTTACACCGTTGATGAGTCACAACCAAATCCAGATGCATCTGTGAAGTTGTTGTAAGATACATCACTACAACAGAATTGGCATGACATGCGTGAATTTTTCAATTGAATATAATTATTATTGTCTTAAAAAGACTATGTTAGACGGACTCATAAAAAGTATGTGAAGTACCACGTCAGACACATAATACTCGAAAATGGGTGTAGGATATGTGTCTGACACTTTTGGTTGGACATGCATCTAAAAACACATCCAATAATTCAATTTTATTATATTATAGCTTCAAAATGAGCGAAATGCCTATATTAAACAATATTAAATAATATGAATATTTTGTAGTGTCCACGTGTCCTTCAATTTGAAAATTTGACAAATTCGACAGTGAATATGTACTCGTACTTGACACACGTATCCGAGTCCAAGTAACATAACTTAGAGGTCAAGCTTGACGTCACCAAATTTCCCAAATCAGAAAAAGCATGACATAGGTACATGTGACAATCTAAAAGCCATCCAAAGATTGGTGATATACTAACATGTAGTCATTTCTTCTGTCGTGCATCCAGTCTGGTATTTTCCCATTTAGTGAGTTGTTGTTCAAAAACCTACATCCATATACATTATCATGTCTCTCTCATGAGTAAAACAAAAATAATTAAGTTGTAGTTACTAAAAGTTTGTACACGTGACTTATTCTAAAAATAATTACTTACACGTGATCTAGATCTGAACTCTCAAATGTCTCTGGAATTGGACCTGTCAACCTGTTGAAGCTCAAGTCTCTGCAAGTGAAAAGTTTATATGACCTAAATGAGATCAAATTGTCGATAAAAACTTAAAGATAACTAAAATATGATCTAATCGAAATAAAATAGAGTAACTCCACATTCCTTCTCAAACACAGTTGTTAAAACATAAATCTATAGTCTATAAACTACTAAAGGTGAGTAATGGCCACAAAAGATAGTAAATAATCAAAATAGTATTATTTCATAAAAAAACCTGAGCGTGATTGCTATTGCACTATGAAGAAAATCATATCTAACGCTATTCCGAAATCAAGCGAATTGTTATCAAATTGTACGAAGACCACAAGAAAATAAATTCAATTTCATGGATGTCCAAAAATGCCTTTAATATCTCAACTGATATAATTCTACACTGACCACACTGCCTTTTTAGATAAATAATGAGAATCCCAAAGAGAATATACTACTAAATTACCATCAGTTAGGTAATTAATGCTAAAAAGAAAACTTCAACACAATATGAAAAATTCCTCTCCTATCAATCATTTGAAAGATCAGAAAGCTTTCATCTAACAAATACGGTTAAATCTCGTGTTTTCTTTTTTTTTTTCTTTTGAATTTGTAGATTTATATTGTTTGATATCTTTGGAGATTGTTTAGAGGTTGAGAGACTAATTTGAAAGAGAGAACTGAAAAGAAATGGGGAAAAAAATTATTTAGCTGGGTGGCCAAAATATTACTTTTGTGGCTCGCATCAAATTGTCCAAACAAGAATATCAGAACAAATTTTTTTTCCTAGTTAGTACACATACCCATTTCCAAAGAATTGTTTGCACTCAAGAGGACTTGATCCTTAAACCTAATGCTTGCTAGGCACTAGCACCAAGTTCTTTATCCACTTGAGTCAACCCTTTGGAGGTAATATCAGAACAATTAAAACGGACAGAAAGGAAAACGCAGTCAAATAAACAAGGTATCGACTCATTTTATCGATTCTTTCCCATTGTCATTACTTATCCATAATCACATTGATCACAGTAGAAAGAAACAAGTCAAGTGAAGTCACTTTGAATCACCTCATTTCAGAGCATGAGCTTAAATTTGGTAATTCTATGTCTACAGGTATCAGATCAGCAGCAGATCAGAAAAATAGAGAGAGAGACAGAGAGAGAGAGAGAGAGAAGAAGAGGGGATGAGAGTACATATTAGAATAAACTTACAAAGTTTGGAGTGCAGTAAATTGACCAATGTAGTCAGGGATTGAATCAGTAATTAAGCAATTTCTCAGTATCCTGTGCCACAAAAACATAAAAACTTGGTCAGCTGGTGGAACTATAAAAATTGACAACATCTTGTATGTTCTCTGAATTATATCCATATTCAACTTACAGTTCTTTCAAGTTCTGCATATCCCGCAGATCAGGGAAACTCGAGATTGATCCATTCAGATCAGATATTCTCCTGAAAATCAAATGCAACAGATCAAATTACTTCGTTTTTATCTGTTCTCAAATCTATAAGCATATCTTTGAACTTTTGTTTTTAACTGAAATGAAAAACTAAAGTGAATTCAATAGGCTTTTAGATTGTCAGCTTTGTGCTCACAACTCAGTTAAGCTTTTCAGCTGGGATATGGTAGATGGTAAGGGTCCCTCCATGAATGTCCCTTGCAAATCCCTGCAACAGATTGAGTTGAAAATTTATTTGAGATGTCGTTAATTAACAATAAAATTTAAGAAGAAATTTTGTAATTCTCACAGTCTGGTAATTCTTGTCCAGTTCCCAATCCAATCAGGTATCTTTCCGGATAGTTTACTCCCATCCATCCTACTGCAAGAGTGGAAGGAGTAAAAAGTATTAAAATTTCTGAAATTCAAAGATGATTAATGTCCAAGTGATTAACACTTACAATTCCGTTAAGTTCTTTAGCTTGCTGAATTCTTCTGGTAGTGTTCCAGTAAAATTGTTAGCAGAAAGACGGCTGCAGAAAAATGTTCGTTACAAATTTGAAACAGCAAGAGAAAATCAGATCAATAGTGGCAAGAATGTTTATTACTCCAATTGATTAGTGTCTTACAGTTTACTCAAGCGGCTCAAATTTTCAAGTTTCAGAGGAAGAGCTCCTTCAAGCTGATTATTTTCCAAGACCCTAGATAACACAGTTCAAATTAATCCAAGATAAAAGCATTATCTATTACTCCAATAGACATCTAACTGTAGTCCATCACTTACAGCTGCTCAAGGGTAGCAATGTCACCAATTTGGTCAGGAATCGAACCACTGATTCGGTTTGTCCCAAGGGACCTGTAGTGTACCAATTATTAAAGTTTAGCCAACCAGTCTAACTGCTCAGTAAATATCTAACAAAAAAAGGCCCTCAAAGATTTGAAACAATATAAAAAGAAACTTACAGAATGGTCAGAGGGAGTTGAGCAAAAGAAGTAGGAATCGATCCATTTATGTAGTTGCGAGTGAGATCACTGTGTTGATAAAAGAAGCCTCAGTTTCTATCAATTTCAGATGGTCACTGGATAATATAAAGTGCCAATCTTCCATACTGGTATTTGGGTTATACCGTATGTTGGTGGAATTATACTTGTAGAATATATGGTAAAAAGTTTAGTTAAGATTGCAATCTATTATAAAATTTACAGAAAGAGATTCCTCCACTACTTAGTGTGGTATTTGAGCTCAAATCATCATCAAATAAATTTGCAAACAGGCTTAAATTTGTAAAAGTAGGCATGCTTGAATGTTTCATCAAAATTTTAGCAACCAGTTGTGCATTATATATAACTTGTACAACAACACAATAATCACCCAAAAAGTTCTCATATCTCCTTCATTTCAAACTATAAGGAAACCAAACAGACTTGCCTGCAATTAAGAACAACATAATAGACTTCTCTCAAGTGATACTGGGGATATGTGGTGACCTTCTGAGTGGGTGGGTGCGAGACACTGGGCGAGCTACCACTGGCATGGTACTGGTTGCTTAATTCCATGTCGCCAGGGTGTGAAAAGGGTGAAGTGCAAAACCGTGTGGGCTGAGACCCAAAGCGGATAATATCATACTTCGTGGAGCGGGTTGTTACAAATGGTGTTGACCCAGCTGAAAGTGTGCCGACGGGTACGTCGGACCTCCTTGGGGGTGGATTGCGGTGACCCTTGTGGGCAGTGCTGACGAGATGTTGGGCCTCCTAGGGGTGAATTATGGTGACCCTTGTGGGCAGTTGCCAGACACTAGGCGACCTACCACACTTGCAGGTTATAAGGTGCGGTTCTATCTCCAAATGGTATGAAACCTTTTGGTGATAAATCCCAAGAACATCTCCAAATGGTATGAAGCCTTTTGGGGTAAAATCGAAAAACAAAATCGTGTCAGCTGAGGCCTAAAACGGACAATATCATACCTCATGGAATGGGTCATTACAAGATATCACCACTTGGCCATTAGTTCAGCTCGTATAACCTCTCCTCCCTAAAAGGGGACTTGAGGGGTTCGAGTCCCATCGTGGCATTTGTGGGTGGGTGTGTGAGTATTTACCTAACCAAAAAAAAAATAGACAATATCATGCCCTCGAGTCTCATTGTGGGCATTTGTGGGTGGGTAGGTGAGTATTTACCTAACCAGAAACAAATACCTACTTAAAATTCCTAGGGACATCGAAAGAGAAAAATGTGTTCATGGACTTCTGACTGTAATTGGAATGTGTTGCATACATTTCTTGCAGGTAACTAAGATTTGCGAATTCAGCTGGTAGAACTCCTACTAAATTTTGACCCTTCAGCTGGCTGCAATTCAAAACAAGGAAAACTGAAATCAGAGAAAGGAACATAGAATCACTTATACATAAAGATCGTTGTAGTCCCTATAAAAGAAGAAAAGAAAAAACCCAAAAATTAATATCGTCAGGCCCGTCATGGTTAACCATTGCATTTACTCTTGAAACAGGCATATGGCATTCAGTGCTGTATCATGACCTGCTGTAGTTGCAGATTAAGAACTGTTTTGCAAGTCAATGCAAACAGAAAACTAAAAAGTCATTTTTGACCATGCCAACTTACCTACCAGCAAGTCTACTGAAAAAAAAAAAAAGCAACTAATCATTCATGAAGAATGTTTCTTATTACAATGAAGTAAAAAATTGTTCTTAACTGGGATGCCAAACTAAAGTTGGATCCAAAACGAACACATAGTGATTTGCTACAACTTTGAATCATCAATAGCAAATTCTGTCCAATAAGAGTTTGCAGAACATTTAGATTTAATAAAAGACACTATTTGCACCCCAACTAGCTTGAACTCCACACTATGAAAAGCATCAAGAAGTAAGCACAGGTAGCACCGTCCTAATTTAAGAACTCAAAAAATCCAGAGCACCATCCTGTTGATGGTTTAGGAGTTAGGACCTCATTGAGGTGTTCTACCTATGATATAGCAGGACACTGGGACAACAACACAATATATTTCAGTCTGACTACACTCTAAAAAAAATCACAAAAGCCTAACAATGGACGTACAATATTCCCTTGATTTATGTCTGTTTATTATACTCCTTGATGTAGAGTGTAGACAATAGATCTCTTTTATGTAAGAGAGCAATTAAAGTTTCAGACCAGATTAACTGAAACCATTGCACATTCTCATTCCCGACACAGATTATATATATACTCAGCACTGTATATATATATATATATATATATATATATATATATATATATGTGTGTGTGTGTGTGTGTGTGTGTGTGTGCAACAAGCTTAGTGCAAGATCCATTCCTGGGATTGATGTAAATACTCTGCTTTTGTCTCAAAATAAACGAAATGCGCTCAACCATTAAATGGGGTACATGTTTGTGACAGGGCAGGGGAAAGTAAAGGACAGAAAACACGGCCGTACATGTTTGTGACATGGCAGAGGGTGTTGTTGCAATTGCAAGTCACATTGCTAAGAATTTCACTTGTGTCGGTCACATTCGTAACATTACCCCTACTGCAAAAACTTTGGGTAATGTTCCAGTATTTAATCTGCAGTTTCCTTGATATTGTTTCAAGAGCTTCAACTGTTGCATACAAGGGAAGTGAAAACTGGTTAGCATCATTAATACTCCGTAGCAATATATATATATATGATTAACAATTCCAAAAAATGAAAATATTGGCCAGTTTCAATTTCTTAACAACATTAATTCTATCTTGGACAACTTTTAACTGATGATGTTATCATCCTACTTTTGGTTGCAAACAACTTTTATGTCATATTTACTCAACCAAATTTAGGCTTTTATTATTAAATGAGAATGTTAGAAGTAGATTAATTAGTTACAAAATCAACAGTTCACGCTCAGACTCGAACTCATGTTTTTATTTTCTTCAACGAAAATTCGTAATCAATGTTCATCATACTTATTTATTGTCACCAACATTGTACAGTAGATGGGTGAGCATGGCACATTAAAAAAAAACAAGATAATAATATGACCTACAAGATATGCGACCACATACATTAGTCAAAGTCTATATCGAAGCAAAACAGAGATTAATGAAGATAATAACAGAGTAAGTAATTACAAGCACAAATCGGTTAACTTGATAGAGTTGCGAATTGAATTTGTACCTTCTTCTTGTGGTAGAAGTTGAGCGACGGATCTAAATTCAGTAAAACAGTTGAGAACCAGAGATACAAAGAGAAGAGAAGTGAATATCTTCTTGAAAGTGGTCCTTGTGTTGAAGAGAGACTTCATCTGCTCTGCAACTACAATTCGTGAGATTACCGAAATCGGGATGCCATATAACGAAGAAGATATTTATATATATAGATATATATAGAGAGAGAGAGGGGAAAGAATGTTAGAGAGAGAGAGAGAGAGAGGAGGGAGCGCGGAGATGGTGGTTAAAACGGTGGGGTGCTACGCGGGAAGAAAAAGGAGCAAGGATCACAGCACCAAGCTGTACAAAGGTTGTATCATCGCTCCACACGTGTCAGTATCACAGTCGTCCACTGCAATATTGGGCGATGCTGTCATGACAGCGAACCGGACACAAGAAAAAACGGTAACTTGCAAATAGAAAAGTTTGACTTTTTTTCTTCTCCTTTTTTGATTGATTGAAATGTTCAATTCAAAAAGATATTTGAGAAAGATCAAAAGCAAGAGGTGTATGACTGTGTGTACACAAGAGACCTCGCCATCAGTAGAGATTACATAGTCCACATCAGCGGCGCAACCCTTCGATTCTGAAGTAAGTTCGAAGTGGCAGATTGTGGACGGCACAATACTTCGGTCCAACCCTCTCAGGTGATACGGCCCCAAAATTAAAAATCAATCACATCTGCTTTTAGTTAGTAGATTATGATCCATATATATTCTACCGTCCTGAATCGAACAGAAAGAATCAATTTAGTTTGATTCGATTTTACAATTCATCTTTAATATATTATGTTATCAATTATAAATTATATATAAGTATAATATAAAAGTGTAAGACTAGATTATTAGTATATTACTATAATAATTACACTTAAAACTTACTAATTTATTTATAATATTATAAGTTATATAATATATTTTATATATAAATGATTCTGTCCGATTGTCAGAGACATAAAATCGGAATCGAACCGTTAATTTACGGTTCTAATATTTTAAAACTGTGATTGAACCGTATTATAAAAAAAAAAATCAAATTATCCAGTCTAGTCTGATTTAATTTTTCGATTTGGATAGATTTTTTAGTACGCCTAATATATACAACACAAAAACCCTAATTTCCTAAACTTCTTTCTTACCTATCTATCTATAGTAGAATTCCACCAATAACATCTCTCAATTTTTCATTATTTTCTATTATAATGAGAAATTAAGAGATACTAATTATGGGATTCCTATTTACAAGGAATCTTTGAGTACCTAGTAACTTCTCTTCTCTTTCACTTGAACAAAGACGCAATGATTTCTCTCTCTCTCTATATATATATATGGTATCACATCTGGCCCAAACACATAGGCTTCAATGTCATTTGATAAAATTGAAAATTTTAATTATTGAATTTTAAGTGCTGAATTTATTAATTTGAAAATCTGTTTGATAATGTCTTAATTTTAAGCACTGAATTCATTAAAATTGTTTGTTAAATACAAAAGTTTAAATCTAAAAATTGTTCATATTTCATTTTTGCCCTTAATATTTTGCCCTCATAACATTTTTATATTTATATTATAAAAGTAGTTATAAAACAACCAATTTCATTCAAAGTAATGTATCAATTTAACAATGTATATTAATGTCAAAACTCATCATAAAAAATATTAATTCAAACTTAAATAATAAACACTATTCAAGCAATACTCATTAACATAATTTTAAAAGTGAATGTCTCAAAATTGTTAAATTAAGCTAAACATATAAAATTTTAAACTTAAGAACTAAACAAATCATTTGTAATTTGGTCACGCAAATTAACTATAAGAATAAATTAAAATGTTTTAATTTAATAAAATTGAATATATATGCTTTCAAGAAAGTAAAGAGTAAAGTTGACAATTTACGGTAAAATTGAGAGTAACATAGAGATCTTTGAGTGTATCAAGGAGGAGTAATAAGATTTAATACATTTTTTTAGAATGATAAATATTGTTAAAATATCTAAAAGGCTTGCAAGAATGTATTCTAAGTTTTTCTAGATATTATTATGATATATTTAGAAATTAAAAAATTAATAAACAATTGTACCTTGTTCTAGAAATTTTAAAGAAAATAAAAAGGTAGAAGTGAGCTATAAATAAATATCTATTTTTTTAATAGTAATAATATTACATTCAAATATAAACAATGATAGAACAAAAGGCTAATATTAGAGACAAAAAAAGTTAATGATTTTTTGGTTGAGAAATGCAAAGAGGAGTTGTGGAAGAAGTTGAATACGGTAGGAGAGTATTGTAAAAAATGTTTATTTCAGGGCAATTTGGTCAATAATGAAATAATGTTAAACTCACCATCATTCAACGTGCTCTGCATTTAGCATTAAGTAATGTCTTGCTCGCTTACAATTTTGACTCCTTCTAAGCCACATATTATTATTTAGGTGGCACCAAAAAGATTATCAAACGCGCTCATTTTGTAAAATCATTGATCGTGTTCAATTTTAAGCGTTGAATTAATTATCAAACAGTTCATTCATCCTACTAATATATATTTAAGTGGCACCAAAAGTTTATCAAACGCTTTAATTTTGTAAAATCGCTGAGCGCGTTTAGTTTTAAGCACTGAATTAGGTTATATATATAATATGAACTACAATATAGTAAGCGATGGAGCCCGTGCCCGCCAAGGGTGGGAAGTGATGGTATATTCCCATCTTTCTTTCTCTTGCTACTCTCTCTCCCGTCTGAATCATGTTTCGAGAAGATCAAGCCATCTTTCTTTCTCTCTACCCATCTGAATCAATTTTAGAAAAAAACTAAGTTTTCTTACAAAGGAAGAGAAGAGCAATTAGGAGAAACTAAACCAGAAAAATTAGAAATATAAAATTCAATGACTATTTGCCTAGAAAAAAAAATCAAGGACTTAGAAGATTGAAAGAAGAGAAATCAAGCTGATAGAATGGCCAACTGTTACATATATATATATATATATATATATATATATATCTCAACCTGACGCGGTAGAAAAACTAAAAGATATATGTATATGCATATATGAATTCTACCCATTAATCCATTAAAAATAAGTTTAATTTATTTTTTAATTTTAAATATTATATAGTTTTTAAGACATGTGTCAACTTGTTATTGAACCACATCTTCTAGAAGGGCCAAGGTAACCATCATAGGGTTGAACCCTAGTATTTTCCTTGGACCACTTTACCTAAAAGGACCGAGTTAACCTTCATTACGTTGGATCCTAGTAGTGTCCTTGTGGACACAATCACAGTGTAATAAAATTGGACTCATATCGACGTAACATAACAAAATTGATTATCACAAATAATGTGAATGTAGTATAACAAAATTGGACTCGTATTAGTACAATGTAATGTGATTAGTTATTTTGGTTTTTAGTCGCGGATGAGAACGCAGTGTAACGAAATCCATCCCTTGTCGATGTAATGTAATGGAATTAGTTATTTCAATCTTTTTTTTTTTACCACGCATGTGTAGAGCCCGAAATACACAAATACACAACTTTTTACAACAAAATTAAATACAAACATAGTGTTTGTTATTAGCCATTGATGGGTTCTCTTGAGAACTGGCTGTTACACGTATGAATTTGAGTACCCAATCCACAGTTGGACTAGCCTCAATAGATATTCTTATTGGGAGCCTCGGAAGCGAAAGCAATAAAACTAATCACACACACGAACAAAACATAAAATACCCTACGTCTACGAATAAAAAGAGATTTCATTATAATTGCGTAGAGATATTACAACGATAAACAATAACCAACACAGAACAGTGTACTCAAACTCTTACTCTAGAGCTTTCACAGTGTACCACTCTACTCGCCCTCAGTCTTCTCTCTGTTCTAACAAACTCTTAACTTCCTCTATCCTTCAACTTTCTCATGAGGTTACATCTCTCTCAACTTTAAGGGTTAGTTTGGTACGCTGGAATGAAATGAAGTGGGAATGGAATGAAGTCAGGAATAGAATGAGAATGAGAATAGAATGGAATGACCATTCTCATTCTAATGTTTGGCTACAGGCAGAGAATGTTGTAAGAATGAAATGATATTACCTTCCAACATATTTTATTTTTCTATATAAAATAGAATCAGTTTTAAAAATAGAACATATGACCAATTTAATTTAATTACCATGTAAAAAAAAAATTTAATTACCCATTCAATTAAAACTTTATAAATCAAAATATAATACGTCTTTTCTTTCTAGTCAAGATTAATATAATATTTTATATGGAAAAAAAAATATTTTATTAAATATTTTAATAGATATATATATATATATATATATATATATATATATATTCTAGAGTGAGTTGTAAAAGAGAGAGATGCATTAATGAAGAGAGAGAAGATGATTTTAATACTAAGTAAGAATGGAATGACCATTCCATGACTCAAGAAGTGGAATGATTTTGTACAAACAAGAAAAAGAGAATTAAAGTTGGAATGACCATTCCATTCCACCTCCATTCCTGCGTACCAAACTAGCCCTAAGTCTTAACTCAAAATCTAAGCATCTATTTATAGAGTCCCAAACATAATTATTTGTTGGACAAATATTATAATTTCTTAAGGTTCAAGTTTTACCCAACAAAAAATAACCTAAAATACAACTCTAAAATAAAACTTAACTAGAATAGAATTTGAGACACAAAAATACCTAACAATTCTCTTGCAACTTTCTCTGGTGAGAAAAGCTCGATAACTGGCCTTACAAAATTCATTGTGAACCGGCGGATTTTTGCCGACCAGAACCATGAGTTGGAAAATCCAATGGATATTCTAAAGAAACAAAATCATATTTTATCGAATAGTTATATTTTAGTCAGTTTATTTAGCCGATTAACTTACATATCATTAATTTTGAAATCTTATTACATTTATTTTCATAATATTTTTTCACTCACTGAGTAGTTGTTAACAAAATAAAGGTTGTTGTCGGTAATTAAAAAAGAGATCTTAATGTAATTTGTGTCCTGATAACGAATTTATTTTAAGGAGATCTCAGAAGAAAACTTAAAATAATTTACTTTCTTTCTTTTTTTTGCAAAAAAATTGTTTATTATCGAAAAAAAAACATATTTTTAATGATGTTTTGTACCAAAGGACCTAACTCGGCTTTCAATATCATGGCAATAATTTATTTAGGAAACTAATAGAATGATAGTTATAGTAAGGATCCATTTGATAAATGGAAGCTAATCGCGGAAAGTAAAATTAAAATAAGTGAAGTAAATGAAGGAAAAACAATTTTTTTAATATGCATGTGATTAGCATGAAATTTTTTCAAAAAAAGTTATAAGAAATTACCACGGCATAGATTGGACATGAAATTTACAAGAATATAAAGGACACTACTATAATTTCATACAACTTTCTCAAAAAAAAAAAAAAATTCACTGATTTTTTGTAGGAAAAATTATGAAAGGTTAGGGGCCTGTTTGGTTCCTTTTTTGTAAACAATTCTTAAAAACTCAAAATTTGAAAATTGTTTTAAGAGAAATTTAAAAGAGATGAAAATAGTCATTTTGTAATCGAGTTTCCATAAAACAAAATTTTAAAAACTGACAACAAAACAAGTTTATGTACAATTTTTTGAAAAAAGAAAATTATTATCAGAACACTGAACCAAATTGACTCAAAAGTAGTTATGAAAAATTAGTATCCCTTAAAATTTTCTTTTTCCTTGCTATCCAAACTCATAAAGTGTTTAAATTTTATTTATTTATTTTCCTTTGTTGTTATTTCCATCTGAACTTTAGTTATCATTTCAAATATTTGGATAACTATTTAATGGCAACGTTTGTTTAACATAGTAACCTCTGCATATATATATATATATATATATATATATATATATGTTTGATGACAATATTTGCAAATATATATTCATAATTTTATGTATTTATGTTAAATTTGTGAGCTTTAACTAGGGGTGTACAAAAATCCGCCCAAACTGAAAAATTGGACCAAACTATATATTAAATTTTTTTTTGTTACTTTTATCATGAAGCATGCTGACTTACTATACAAGATTAACCAAACTGAAAGAATTGCACAAAAAAGCATTTGATGCACCCTTCAATATACTTGTGGAGGAGGAACCTAAGGCAATTCTGTGTGTTCCCCAGCCTGAAAACTATTTTGATGGCAGACATGGCTTCTATATAGGGTTACAATTTGGTGAGCCCAATCTGATGTTTTTTTGGGCTTGGGTAATGTTATTTGAAATTTGGTCCAAGTTTGAGCTGAAAAAAATGAACCTGAATTCATTTCGGGCTCAGCTTATATGTTGCCCAATCCGAACCCCTAATGAATTAGGTGACCTGCGATTTGTCAACTTGATTATGCCTAATATGTATATAAACTTGATTATGCCCCCAATACATATATATACATATGTATACCTTTGTAGTATATATTCCTGAACTAACTCGATCGATTTTATAATCCAAATTTCAATCCCAAATCCCAATTCAACCCAAGTATAAAAATTTAAGATTAGATTGTGTTCGGGTTGAAGGTCAAGTTAGGTTAAGGTTAAATATTGGATTGAGCTCAAGTTATACTTTTAACCCGTCCTATTAGCACAAGAATATAAAATATGTACAATTTTTTTTTTTTTTACTTTACAAGCATAAATGACTTATTGTGGTGTAAAACCTTTGCTTGGTGTAATGATAAAAACTTGGGTTTACAAGTGTAAGAAACTCATTTTTAACATCATCGCAGAGTACGAAAAGATGGTTTGTTAGTTCAGTGGTGCAGAATTGGTCCAAACACGTCTCGCTTAATGGTTGGGAATTTGAAACAAGTGAATGAGATTCCCTAAAATTGGAAACTTTTAGCCAAACATTAAATTTTCTTTTTAAAAAAAAAAATGAAAAAAGAGGTATTTTAACTTCAATTATCATCACAATCTAAATTCTTACTAAACAAGAACTCCAACTTCATTAGATAGATTTGAACAACTCTTAAGGTCATAAAAATAATTTTGGTCGAACTTGCATCAGCCTATTTAGCGGGAGTGGGGTTGAGTTGAGACTTGAGAGTTATATTTATATATATATGAAGTAAGTACTCACACACATTGCTCAGCTAGAACACGAATTGTCCTTCTTCTTTGAGAATAGAAATGTTATAACTTTTGGCTAGAGGTCGTTTATAGAATTGGGAGCTTTATACATTTCATTAAAGCGATTCCAATTTATATTTCTTTATATAAATCTATATTACATCTAACCTTGATGTAATAAGACAAAAAATTCAATCTTATCAATAAAAAAAAATAGTCCTATAATAATATATATTTAAGCACATTGACCAATAGCACACGGAAAACACACTAATATATATATATATATATATATATATATATATATATATAACCACAAAGCTCCTCAAGTTTTTGAAGAAATTTTCGGGTACATAACAATGTCGTACACGCATTTGGGTCTTATCTTATGCGTGTCTTTTGAAAATTAATCTTAAGTTAGCATCAACTTGTTTGGCTCACAAGTGGTCTGAAGTCATTGATCAATAAATGGTTGACCTGATATGCGGGCGTACCAAAGTCCTAATGGACTCAAAGATTTTCTTGTCAAATTATTCCTATCAGGTCTAGTCGTCAACCTAAGCTGGTTTAAGCGAAAGTTGGAGAGTAGGAATGACCATCTGCTTGAGGTTGCTATTGCCTTTTAAGAAAGGACTTTAGAAGTTCTTTTATAAGATTTGCAAGTAATGTAAATGGACAGTAGTTATATTTGAATCAGTAACACTTTCTTCATTGATCTTTTGAAGCGATTACAATGATGAATAAATTACAAACTTTGATTGAGAGAAAATGATTGAATACTTATGATAAAACTAAAGATACAATTGTAGTGAGAACTGAAGTTGAGAACCTAAGTTACCTGAAAGAGAAACTAAAGATTTTAAAGCTAAGAAGTAAAATAAATGCTAAGGCTAAGAATGAAAGTTAAGAGAGCTGAATGGAGTAAATGCTAAGTGATATGAGTGATATATGACTTAGGAATCTAATGGTCGTGAACCTCTTTTTTGTGGGACTTGTATCAGTATTTATAGAGGTCCTTGGTCTGATTATGTCATTTTCAATCCGTCCTTCTAGACAATAATGTGTGCAGGTTGAAAGAGACCTCCCAACTATATTGCTGAGCCTATTTTGGCAATTAGCACACTTCTCCATGGACAGACAGAGATGTATATTTGACATGACATTTTTGGCTTTGGCTTGTGGGATCTTTCAGGTTGTTGACTTAGGTTGCTCACTATTTTTAACTTTTCTCAACCACTAAGTTTGACTCTGACTCTTGCATAAGTTGGAGTCCTCTAACCATTCTGATTCCTCCATCAGAGGTGGGTGAGATTATCCTATTTGTAGTTTTGAGTCTTTGAACTTTAAAAATGATAAAGTTATTATTTCCATTTTTAGCTTTCATAGTTTTCAGACCTAACTTCTAGATTCTCGAGCCTTTGAAATTTGCAGCTGGTTATACTTTGACCCGGATCAAATCTTGATTGGTTTTCGAAATATAAAAAAATATTAATTCTATCTCGCCCAAACTTAGTCTTTTTAGGCGAGGTCAAGACTTCTAGGTCATGAGTGGCCGAAAAGCTCTTAGGTGACTTTTGATCAAGATACTCTTATGCGACGAGTGATTGAGACTCTTAGGTAAGTTTTCTTAGGCGACTATCCTTAGGCCTCCTTAGACCATGATTGGCCGAAACTCTTAGCCGATCGATTGTCAAGAGTTGTAGGCAACTCTCACCTTAGGTCACTCTATTACGTGACAAGTGGTCGAGATATTCTTAGGTCATTATTGGCCGAAACCCTTAAGCAACTCTCTCCTTAGGCGACTTGATCAAGAGTCTCTTAGGCGAGGAGTGATTGAGACTCTTATCCTTAGGCCTAATTAGACGACTATCCTTAGGCCGAAACTCTTAGCCGATTAGTCGTCGAGAGTCTTAGGGGACCATGATCTAGCATAAGGCTTAGGTCTCAAAATCCTGGCCACGTGTCCTAATAATTTTGACCATAATTTAGGTGTTAACACAACTGGGTTGCAGTCAATTTCATTTTCCTATTAGACTTCTGGAATAGTCTTTAGCTACAGTATATGTCAATACCATATCTTCATCAATGATGAAGCCCCTGTTTGCTTTCAAAATTAGTGTCATAAAAATTATTTAATACCACAAAGATACCATATATTAAAATTTTTCATCTAATACAAAGACTAATTTTTTCAATATGATAGAAAAAATTGTGCATAATTTGTGTCAATGGAATTCCAATTTTCACAGTATATCCAGAATTTCCAGTACTTAGATGGTTTCACAATATGGCCCCACAACTTGATGGAGCTCATTAATGGATGATTAACCGTGGTCCATTTACTAAAATTATGGTATTTGGGAGCACTGAATTAGTCCATTAAAATTAGAATTTAAAAAAATAAAATTAGTTCAAACATTGAACTAAATTTTTTCGAATTTCAATTCCAAAGCAACATAAGAAATGCTAGAAAGCTGAACTTGCTAATATAATCATGTGAATTGTCAAACATTTAATAAAGTGAGTTTCACTGTAAAATTCACACCATTCTACAATTAACAATCCTTTGCACATTTTATAGGAGATCTTGTTCTCTCCCATCATTTGATATGGTCTAATAATTTTTGACCTCGGTACGGATGTGATGTTGGAGGTCCATAGAGATTGTAAGTTTGTAATTGTTCACTCTTCCTTTAACCACATATGGTTTCTCTTCTTGGTAGGAAAAAAATAAAAATAAAATTAGTGATAATTAACACTTCTAGATAAGGTTTTGCACAATAGATGATAAATGACAATGCTATACAGACTTAACCGATAATCCTAACAGCGATTTTCTTATTCATTGCATTCATTGGGTCTCTAATGCATTTGTAAGAAACTCTTCGCTAGTCTTTTAAAACCAATAATATCAGGCTACCTTTGAAAGATCAATCTGATATTTTATCTTGACAAATAATACATTCACACATTTAATTTGTTCTTATTCAATTTGAACACTTAATCTTAATAATTAAATATTTTTATATATCAGTGAGAGTGTGAAAGTAGCACCCTCCTTATCTAATATTGCAATTATTACTTTTAAAAACATTCAAATGAATGATCACAACCCAAAAATTTCAAGCCACCAAGAGTTTGATAAACAACAATTAGTGATATGGTATGATTAGGTCATATACTAATCCTAATTTCCCACTTGTAGATCGATCATGTAATGTACTTCACGTTTTCACAATAGATTTTCCACTAACTAAATTTAAGGGTACGTGTCTTTCTCAGGAAGGTATGATACTAGGTCGGTAGGTCCTCCCTCATTTTTTATACACTTATATATGTAAGTGCTTTTATATATATATATATATATATATACACGCACCCGTGCCGCGGATTAAGAAGGTTCTCAAATGTCTATTAAATAGTTGTATTATATCGTTTGCCAATTTTCCAAGTGCATTTGATATACTTTCAATTTAATTAATCTTCTCATGTTGTATTTCATATACTACTATCTTATAAGACCTTATTTGTTTTTTTATTTTTTATTATTATTATAAATATAACAATAAAGTACAAAGGTCAACAGACCCATTACAGGGACAGAATAATAAAACAAAACGAAAGGCTCTCCTTCACAAAGCAAAGCAGCTACTTGTGCTGTTGGTCTTATTATTCTATTTTCATATTTTATACAATCTTTGCCATGCCTCGTGTGTATCTTTTCGCTATTCTTTTACTTTTTTTCACACCTTTCATTCCATTAAATTAAATACCCTTATCATTCCATTAAATCAGAATCTAAAATCTTTGTTGCATTGCTGATGGGCAGTGTCTGGACGATTTTTTATTTGGACAAACTTTGAATCTAATTTGTCAAAAATCGTATTAAATGAGAAATCAATTCTTATAATCTTTCAACCAAACATAACATAACTTTAAGTGATGGTTGTCTAAAGAACAAACAGACTGTTCTGGAATAATTATGATTCTTCAAAAATAAATATGTCTGTTATGGAATAGTTATAACTTTTCACGAACAAAAAAATATGTTCTAGAATAAACCTTAACCAATTAGCATCGACTCTCTATATATAGCCAGCAATGTATTACATTAAAAGATATAAAAACAATTTCATATCCTCTTCCTTTGAAAGAATTCTAGAAATTGAAGGATTAAAATCCTAAAGTTTTTCTAATCTACTCAACCATGGCTACGGGGCATGAAAGGTGATACCGAATTAGGCATGAAATGGGACATGAAAGGTGATACCGAATTAGGCATGAAATGGGAGGCAAAAATCACGAGTCAAATATTCACAATTTCACACACAAACAAACAATATTACTAATCGTAATCCAAACAATAATAAAGAAATCTTTTTTTTCTTTCTAAAACCCTAAATTTAGTGAACACAATTCAACAAACTAAGAGGAAGAAGAAGATGCGAAAATGTTTCTGGTCATCGATCCACCGGCGGCTTCTTCGTCCCAAAACAAGTTATCGGTCTTCCTCAAGGCGGCGTGAACCACCACAACCACCACTCCGACCAAAAGCGCCACCAATATGTTGACCGTGGCGTGAGTCAAGAAAAGAAACACTATTGTCAGAATCGATAGCACAATCAACACAACCCGATCGTCAATCGAACGACTGAAAATCACGAGCGGCTCGTCGCGGAGGAAGTAGAGGACCACCCAGGCGGCCATCATGATGACGAACACGATCATCGAGATCGGGTGCCAGAGTAGGCTCAGGAAGAGGATCAGGAGTATGATCATCGCGTAGTTCACCCGGAAGTATCCAACGTTCGTTCTGATCCGTCCGATTGCGTCACCGAAGCCGGTCGGAAGGTTGACTGATTGGAAGTTGAACATCTCTTTCCATGGCCGTCGCGTGCTGAAGCCAGATCTCACACTTTCTTTTGCGCGGGAGAGGAACTCTAGTTTTGAACCTACAGGCTGCGTTGACGTCGGAATTGTGCCATACGTAGTCATTCCCGGCATGCCTTAGGTGAAACAATGTTCGTCACTCTGTCTCTCTCCACCTAGTGTGTGAAAATGAGGAGATGAGAAAAGATTGAGGACAATGTTTATTCAAATGGAAAGCGTACAAGTTGCGAGTTGTATATGATAGGATACGACTGAGGTCCACCGTTGTCGGTAACGCCTCTAAATTGACACGTGGTCACTGTGAGCAGCGCAAGCATGGGAATGGAATCTTGAATTTTTTATTTATTTTTTGCCCTGCTAGTAGCTCTAAGGTAATAAAATAAAATAAGTAGCAATGCGAGATCCAATTTAAAATCAATCTAAATTGCTTTGGATTTTAATTTTGAATAGGAATTTCAAAATGAGTCTAGCAATCAATCTCTATTTTTTTTCGAAAGATCAAACATACTTTATTAGACTGTTATTTATCAGATATTATTCAATTTCACATGAAGATATAAACATAAATCTTAGATTCGGATTAACATATCTATCAAGATATAAATATGAATTTAGATTCGAATTCAAACACATCCCTTCCAAAATGTGCAGTAACAGGGGATGTGAATTTATGATAGAAAAATGATATTTAAGCAGAGTTAGTTAGACATAGTTGTTGGATGTTGAGAACAGAAAATTTCAACATCCCTTCTCTGTGTGGGGATAGGTAATGCATAGAGAGCATTGTGTGGGAGCAACAATATTGTAAATACGGAAAGGGAGGAGAAGTAAAACACTGCTTAGGAAATTGATAATTAAGTTTTTTTTTTTTTATATATATAAGATTAGGAAATCATGGTCAAGGTAATGGTCAAGGGTGAATATATATATAATATAGACCTTTCAATGAAACTCACTTTGAGAATTAAATTCTTTTTGGCTCAACATTCAAATTTATTACCATGAAGGGAGGGGATTTGAATTGTCCCCGTCCCTTTAAGCCCCCACCCAAAAAAAAAAAAAAAGAAGAAAATCTGTAATGCTTTGTAAATATCATTGAGAGTGAAGTTTCACATCAAAACTCAATTTATGAAAAAAAGACATACTCCTCTGCCTTCGGACACAAAAGTATCTTGAAAGCCTATTGTTCAAAATGAAAATTCTCTCATACTAATCACGAACTCATTTCTTTCCTGTCAGTTTTACCAATAATATCTAAACATTAGATCATTCTTGCAGGGGGAAAGGACATGATTAACCCTCGGGTACTGCTCCTGCTTAATAATATATGGCTGCCTTGATAAAACTATGAAAATATTGCAAATTCATCTCAAGCTTTCAAATATAACATGAGCATGACCTGCAGGCTGAAGTGGACATTCATATTTTAGAAGCTCAAGTTACAAAAAAAACAACTCTTATCAGGCTTCATTTGAATAAACAAGAGAGAAAAAAACTCTTGCACCATGTACGAGTGAAAAAAATAAACGAGATTATTCTTTTCCTTTTTGTTGGTGAGTTATTTATTTCACTTTTACGTTTGACTAGCGTAGAGTGTAAAAAAAAACCTTGCATGGTGCAATGATAAAAATTTAGGTTTAAACTCAATTTTAACAATTATGTGTTTGAGACCGCACTTGATGATTGGGAATTTGAAAGAAAAAAAATGCGAGGGGTATTTTTACTTCAATTGTCATCACAATAATGTAAATTGATAACTAAACATGAATTTAACTTTCATTGGATAGATTTGAACGGCTCTTTTTGGTTGTTTGAGCTGTGGATTGAAAATTTTCAATTAAAGCTCAACTCAAGTTAGTGCTCGGTTAGAGACATTGTACACTGTGCTCATTCCAAGTTCAACATTTATTATTACTATTATGGTTAAATTCCTTGCCCCAAAAAAATATACTATTATTGATTATTTTGACCAACTGAATTAGCATGTGGTCATAAAAATAAATTTTGGTAGAACTCGCGTCAGTCTATTTATTATCATTATTATTAATTTTGTAACTTGTTCTGCACTAACCAAACTGACTCAAAGTAGTTATGAAAAATTAGTATCCCTTAATTTTTTTTTTCCCTTGCTATCCAAACTCGTAATGTGTTTAAAAGTTTTTCATTTATTTTCTTTTAAAAATGGAACTTTAGTTTTCATTTCAAATATGGGTAAATTACACTGACTTTCCCTGAGGTTCAGTCAATATACCTGACCTCCCCTCTTATTTGTCATATTACACTGACCTCCCTTGAAATTTGAGTACGAGAAAACACAAATTTTCCTTCCGTTAGTGGTTAACATAGTCAATGACGAAAATTTATGATGTCAACAATTTGTATATTTTAAATTTCAGTTCTATCCTTGAAAAACATGTAAATATGTAATTATTCCTGTGAAATTATATAAAATACTTAAATATCTTTTTTAACTAAATAAAGTTGACAAAGTTATCCTCTTCTTCTTATCATTTCAAAAAGTCAAAATTGATCTCTAACAAAGGTTGCTAGGGTGGCAAAAAAGAGAAGTGATAAGATATTTTTTTCTCTCTTCTTTTTCTTTTCATTATCACCCTTTCTGTACTCTCTCTCTTTTCACTTAATTCAATAAAGAGTTAGGATCTTGAAATTAGAAAGTTTAATTGTGTGACTTGGCTTCAATGGAATATATATGTGATTTTGGAATTGGGTTTAGAAGAATTAGGGTTAAATTATTTGAATTAAAAATTCTGGATTCAGTTTATGTAATAAAATGTTCTTTTTTCTTTTTGATTCTTTTTTTACGTTTTTAAAAGTCACACAACAAAAGTTCATTATTTAGATTACATACATAAATATATATATATATATATATATACACACACACACTAATATACAAAATTATAGAAGCAAGTAGCCAACCCATATATAAAAGCTAATAACCACCCAACCTATTTATGCTTTCAATTCAGGCCACATCTCTAAAAAATTACTATTGTTCCTAACATAAATACAAACATATTTCAATTCATAGATTTGTTTGTTAAATTTGTGAATAACAAACTCTTCACTTATTTATTTAAACTACAATTGGGTTTAACTTTCAAAAATATTTCATTTTTCATCAATTTTAGATTTTGTTCTCTAAATGAACTCTTGAGCTAAACGGTGTCATTAATGGCGGTGGAGCGAAAGGAGAAGGGTGAGCAGACGTTGGAATACAATTGATTAATTTTATCTTTTCGCTTTGCTTTGTTTATGAACTAAAATAATATTAAAAAAATGAAGACAAAAAGGTAATTTTGTTAATTCCGTTAATGGCATCTATCTAATAACTCTGATAAGGGAAGTCAGTGTAATTTACCCTTCAAATATTTTAATAACTATTTAATGGCAATGTTTTTTTTAACATAACAGCCTCTACATATATATATATATATATATATATGTATGTTTGTCTCACATGACAATATTTGCAAATATTTATATTCATAATTTTATGTATTCATGTTAAATTTGTGAGCTGTAACTATTTAGTCGATAATAAAATGATGCCCTTACTTTTTTTAAAAATTTATTCTATAGGGCTCCTTTTGTATTTGAAAAGTTTACATAATTAAGACCTAACTTAGAGACACTCACTAAAAATTATGTGACTTAGACAAAGACACGTGCTTTTACAGTCACTCGTGCTAGATATTATTTTTTACCATAAAATATACTGATTTTTTCTTAGATTTGGTCTAATTACACACTGGTGCAATATTTGTAAAATAGTTATACTTACCTCCATATAACACGTTAAAATGATTATTATGCTCTCATTATTTGAAAATAATTGTTCCTTGCCATTCGAATAGATTTGGAAATATTTTAGTCAATATTTGGATAAGAGGAAGGTGAATGTAACTTTTTTACAAATATAATATCTATGGATAATTAGAACAAATTATATAAAAAGTCAGTGTATTTTACACTATTTTTTAAAGCTCATGTTTTAGAATTTGAGAAGTGCTAAAGAGCCATGTTAAAGGGTAAATGCAATTTCTTCCTCGGTTGCCTCATTTATAATGAACAAACATTTTAAAAAATGATAAATGCGGTCTCGAGATAAGTTTTCACATGAACTTCCAAGGGAGTTTTCGCATGAACTCTCATTTTCATTTATTTAATAAAAAAAATTGTAATGTCATGCACTCCGTTCGTTCTTAGGATTGCTCTTTTAAAAAAGAAATATTATATATATATATATAGAGAGAGGGGTTAAGTACAGAAAACACTTCCATAGGAATTTTTTTTTTTTACTTCATCCATATATATGTACATACTTTCCCAAATTATAATTTCCTTATCATAGGATAAATTGCAATAAACATACCTATGATATGCAATATGAGCGTATAACACCCGAATCGGTAATATAAACTCGGTCTCTTCTTACAATGTGTCAATCAATATTTTGACACCTCAGCCAAATTTGAAAATCGACCACTTTTATCATTTTCCCACCATGTATTAGCGAACATGTATACAAGTCCTGGGAATTTTTTTTTAAAAAAGTGCGATTAACAACTACATGACCGTTTTGTATTTAGTCGCTAAGTGCATCATGTGAACATCACGTGTCACATGATACAAGGATTGATGGCAAAGATTACAGTTCCTATACTGTAGCAAACAAAACACTCTGGTTCGATCGTATTTAAAAAAACTAAACCCTAAATTCAAAATTCAAATTATATTTTTGCTTTTCCTTAGCTAGCTTTCAATCACAGATTCAATTACAGGGTTTGGAAACTCACTGAAACAATTCTTGGTGGACTATACGGAGATCTCCCTCCACCTTCATCCACAGATGACGATACTAACGCTGCGAAACCGGCGTCGTCCTTTGCCCAGCCCCAAACGATTTTGAAATCCCAAAACCCTAATTTCAGTGCAACCACAGATTGTTAATTCGTCGGTTGCAACACAGACGACGGGGCGAGGAGCCCATTATTTCAACCGGCACTCGTCGAAGTCACATCGATAGTTATCGAGGAGTATAACTCGGCGAGGCCGAATGATTGTGAGGAGTATAGGCAAGAGAGGAAGAAGAAGGCGATAGAGGCGGAGATGAAGAGGGAATTGGAGAGAAGGCAGCATGAGGAGGAGGAGAGGGAGGTGGCGGAGAGAGAAATATAGTGGGATTATGTGGATGCAATGGAGAAGGCGAACAACTATGGGGTGTATTTGTAGATCTTCTCTGGTACAGAGTATAGGGAGGTCGGAGTCAGGTGGGTTGACCGTGTACATTTTTTTTTTCTTTTTTGGTTTTTTTAGTTCATAATCTTAAGGGTAAATTAGTAATTTACCTGCTCGGTTAACACCAGAAACCTATTGAACAATTTCATAACCATGGAGTAATTTAAACATAACAGGAGGTAATTTAAAAACAACAGGGTATTATGCGCAATATTTGCATACATTAGGAGTGTTTTACGTATCATACACATCAATATTCAACTTGTTTTTCTTTTAAGGCGAGCAGTTATGAGCAGGGCGATGCCAAGGTCGCCATTTACATTTACATTTCCCTTTTTTTTTTTGGGTTTTTAATTCTTAAACTTAAGGGTAAATTAGTAATTTACCTGATCGTTTAATGACAAGTTTACACCAGATACTTATTTGAACAATTTCATAATCATGAGGGTAATTTAAAAACAACAGAAAATTAGAGGCACTATTTGCATATCACAGGAGTATTTTTTACACTTTACCCATCATGCACATTCATATTTAACTTGTTTTTCTTTTTCATTTTTCTTTTAAGGTGAGCAGTTATGAGCCATTACATTTTCTTTTATTTTTCTGGTTTTTAACACATAAACTTAAGGGTAAATTATTAACTTGCCTGCCCGGTTAATGACAAGTTGATACCAGGGATCTATTTGAACAATTTTTTAACTATAGGGATAATTTAAAAATAATAGGAGATTATACCACTATTTGCATACCATAAAGGTGTTTTCTGCATTTTTACCTATCATACATGTTCTATTTTCAACTTATTTTTCTTTTTTAATATTTTTCGGGTCAAGCAATGTAAATTATCAATAACTCAACACACCAATTTTGTTGGCTTTTAATAACGCGACTAAAACTTGGACATTCAATTAAGGATAACAATTTGTTCCATCCCGTTTAAACCGGTTTTGGGCGATTATGAAAATAAAAGGAAAAAACTCGCATAATTGTGAGGCGGAAATAAAAATAAACACCCCTATCCCATCCCATTTATATTTTATATTTACAATATTCAGCTTATATATATATATATTATACACATAAAAAATTAGAAATGTACTCTCTAAAAAATGTTAAGGAAAAAAAAAATCATCCTCATCCCATTTAATAAATGATTTGGATCGAAAATGAGAGGGAATTTTGCTAAAAATAGAGATAAAAATGGGATTGAGGTCCCGTCCGTCAACATCCCAACATTCAATACTTGATCTAAGTTAACATATGAAGATGGTCTAGAAATTGTCAAATATGGTCTGGAAATTGTCAAATATAATGAAAGTTTTTCTTTTTTCTTTTTCAACAAGTTAATAGGCAGAACCACCTGTACTTATGCATAATTTTCAAAAACTTCCAAGTCAAATATTGTTCTCGTGCATTCATGAGAGGAGCAAAGTGAGACCAAATAGGCCACTCGGATGCTAAAGTTCGTCTTAATAATGCCATAATGGTCAATTAAAACAGTTGAACAGACATCCTTTAGGTTTGCATCAATTCATGTCCAAGTAAGAAATCTAAATTACAAGGTTGTATGAATTATGAAATAACCATCACTTGTGACTCTCGTGAGGAACTCGTGCACTTTTAAGAAAATAACCAGAATATTTTAGTCTCGGTTGCTTGTGATGATGCCAACAAGCAACTGAGGGTCGGACAATCTTTCTATTTTTCTCCTCTTCTTCTCTCTTTCTTTTTTGTTTGGCAAAAGTACAAAAATACTCTGAAGCATATCGAAATGAGCATCGTATCACCCTAAATTATTAAAGTGACTAAATCAGTCATAAAACTTACAAAATCAAGCACCTTACTCTTACTTTTCACTTCCCACCAATTTTCAGAGATCGTTGAAACACGTGAGTTTCAAATTTTGTTTAAACTCTAAACTACTCTCAAATGTTACCGTTATACCCTTACTTTCTATAAAAGGCAAAGCTTCCCAAATTAAACCCATTTCATTCATTTGCTCTCTCTGCTCTCTTTCGCCATTTGATTGCAACTTGATTTTATATATATATATATATATATATGTATGTATTTTATTATAGTAAGTTAAATATTGTACATATATCATTAGATGTAATTGCTGAATCATACACACAAAGACACACACACACACACATATATATATATATATATATATATATATATATATATATATATATATTATATGGGTAAATATTATTTACCCCTACTAAGATTTGCTCATCTTTCACACAGATACAATTTCGTGAAATTTCATCACACACACTCCTTGTCAGCTTTTCAGTTTACAAATGATGTGAAATGTCTGTTAGTTATTATTTAATTAATTTTTAATATAAAATATTTAATATTGCTAAATTACCTAAAAGCGCATAGACTCATTGTCCCTCTTTCCCCTCTCATCTTTTGCACATGAGAAATCCTCAAATTAGTTATTGACTCTCTCTCTCTCTCTCTTTACCCTATTGTTTTGAAATTATTTGCTAAATTATTAAATAAAATTCTCTCTCTCACTAGAATTCTAAAATCATGTTGTAGTCCTTCATCTTCAACCATTTTGTATCCAAGCACACCATTCATCAATGGCTCTTAGATGGTACAAAGGCTGTTTTGCCAGATCGAGGTCTGGGAAAATAAGATCCGAATGGTTTTTTCTTGGAAGAACCTCAATTGCATCTACATTAATGATTAACCATAAGGGGACCAGTAGGCCCCATTTTTCTGAAATTTCAGTGATGAAATTGTGGAATTGCATGGTGACCAACCATCAAGGTAAACAGGGGATGTAAGTTTATCCAACCAAACTTAGTCTTAATAGTACATTTGGATTAAGAAACACAAATTAAACATTCTAGTGGAAGAATTGATGGTACAGAGGCTGTTTTGCGAGATCGACGTCTGGGAATTCGCTGGCAGAGAGGAAGAATTGATCATAGAGTCCGACGAACCTATGCCGAGGCGTCAAGAAAATCCATTCCGTCAAGCAAAGACCCTTATGTGGTGTCCAAAGGGCATGAACATGGTGTTGCAATTGGCATGAACATGGAGTCCAAAGGTGTACAGAACGTAAATTGATATTAACTAAGTAGGCTGACTTCACATTTTCCATTTTTTGTATTTTGAAATTTTGAGGGTAACTAAGCATAAAATGTTGGATATTTGGTTGCTTTTTGTTCTATTTATGGCAATCATGTTTGATTACTTATTATTTTTGTTTTATGTGCCAACGTTATTATATACTTTTGACTTAATAACCCAGCTCAACCTTTTTATTTTAGGAAAAATTAAGTTTTAGTGATCAATTCAAAATAAAATTGCTATCAATAGACCATAAAATTAAAAAGAAAAAATGAATAATCACCAAATTTAAAAATTAAATGTCAGAAGTGAATTTATTCTGTAAATATCCTCTCACAATAAAAATTCTTCCTTTTTTTATTTTATTTCTTTTACACTATACATTGTTTTAATCAATTGAGTTTATTTGAATGTATACACACAAATATAATAATGTATATGTATATATTACTAACATGAATATATAATTTATCACGAGCATGTGGGTAGCAAAAGAATGTGAGAATTCGTTAATAGAGATGAAACAAAAGAAGGTGTACATGTTGGATTTCAATTTTGCCCCAAGAGCAAGATTTTTGCATTATATGGACCAAAATCATGATTCCAAGGACAACCAACACTTCGTTCATCTTCAGGCGTATCAAAACCCTTATTCATCTCTTAAACCACGTGTGTGTTTGACACACACACACATATATATATATATTGACTTTTTTATTTTATTTTCTATATTGTTGCTTTAGTAATGCAGTGAAAGTGATTTTTTTTTTGGACTCTTTTGAAGATTTAAATTACTAAATTTGTTTAATTTCTTTGACTCTTTTGAAGATTTAAATTACTAAGTTTGATTAATTTTCTTTATTTTGGGCAATTGAATGACTTGTTGCATAAAAGAAAAACGAAATAAGAATGGATTATTGTTGCTTTCACTAAATATCTATATTAGTTTATTTTAATTGTAAGATGGGTATTTATGGAATAAATCATAAATGGTCGCTTATTGTCATTTAATATTTAGATTGGGAGCTGATATTGACACTCCACCAATATCCTCTGGCACTCCACTCCCATCTTTTTATAAAGTAAAATTACAAATGTGTCGCTCTACTATATAATCTTTGATTCTTATATTTTTTAATACCTTAATTGTCCTTATTTGAGAAAGTTAGAATTCTTGACTTCAAATTGCAACTTCTCTCTCATTTTCCCTCTTTTTTTTGGCATGAAAACACTTATTCGTTGATTTTAAAAATATTATTTCTTCTTGTTGAATCAATTTATCAATATTTATTTATTTTAAAAGTAGAAAAGTTTAAGATTCAATATAATGATTTAGAGAGTATCAATTAAATGCATGTGATTAGGATAATAAAAGTTACTTGATTAGATAAGTTGAGAATAAGTTGTTAATAATAGGTTACCTAGAGAAATATTAAAAAGTATTTGAGTTGGAAACAAACATTATATTAATGAATAAAACTTATTTAGAAAAAAAATAAATTATATTTAAAATCAAAAGAAAGTTTAATTTCACTTAAATAAAAATTATGATATATATCTATTTAAAAAAACTAAGAAAAACTTTTTTATTTTTATAAAGAACTTTTAGAAATTAAAAGATGAAAAGAGAAAAACACGACTCCATGAAATCCTTTCCAATTGTAGTTGTCTTAATTTAACTAAGAAGTCTTTGCACCAAAATTTAAAAAAAAAAAATTTAATATGATGTTTTTCTTCCTTTGTTTTTTATTTTTCTCCCCTTCCTTTCTATTTTGTTTGTTCACAAATTGATGGTATGTTTCTAATTTTTAATTTATGTTATTTTATAAATAAGACACATAAAAAATAAATTACATGTTTGGTGAGTTAGAAAACAATATTTCAAAATTTGAATTCTTTGAGTTATATAGGATAGGGACACGAATAATAAATTTCAATTGAAAAATATCTAAGCTATAGTATCTGGATGGTAATAAATGGATTGTTATATTGTTAATCTAAAGCAAAAACAAAATTAATTACAAATTACTTAGGATAACAAGGATGCAGTTGAAATTTTTTTTTTTTTAAGAAAAATAAAATAGAAATAGAATTGAGTCTTGATTTAAAAGGACAATTAGGGTACTAAAAATATAAGAATTTAAGATGATATAACATATGACCACTTTTGTAATTTTACTTTATAAAAAGATGAAAGTAGAGTGCCCGAGGATATTAGTGGAGTGTCAATATCAGTTCTCTTTAGATTTAGTGACTATTCATCTTTTTCTAACTTTATGGTCACTTAAGATCAATTTTGTTTAGAATTTGGTCACTAAAATTTAATTTTTTCTTTATTTTATGTTAATATTATTATTTATGAAAACCAATAATTATATATATAGATTGTATATGTTATAGTATATATATATGGGAAAAAAATTCAATTACTTTTTTCATTTTATGTTTACATTATTATTTATAGAAATAAATAAATATATATATAGGTTATACGGAGTATATGTTATAGTATATATATATATATAGATAGGTAGAGAAAAAGAAAAAGAAATTCAACAACTTTTTTATTTTATGTTAACATTATAATTTATAGGAAAATAAATAATTATATATATAGATTATATATATTATAGTATATATAGAGAGAGAGAAAAAGAAAGAGAAATGCAGTTACTTTTTATTTTATGTTAACATTATTATTAATGAAAATAAATAATTATATATATAAGTTAGTATATATATATAGAGAGAAATGGAAAAGGAAAAGGAAAAGGAAAGAGAATTGGGTATTTAAAGGAGTATTTTGGTTAATTATACAGGATTAAACGAGTAAATCTAACATCTAAAAGGATTATGTCAAAAGTCGAATGGGAGGAAGGTGATTTTATCGTGAAAAAATAGTCTTACAAACTATATTTTGATAAGAGAGAATGTTTGTGATACGCAGAACAAACACTGAGATATTTTGACAAAATTTTAGAAAGTTGTAGTTGCGTGACAAAGGGTGAAACGGGATTGTAAGAATAAATTAAAACATTCATTTTTTTTTTAAAAAAAGGAGGAAAATACAGAGCGAGGTACGATCATGCTCTTTCTCAGAAAATGGGGATAGTTTAGCTTGATTCTCTTTTCAGAAAGAAGTCTGAAGTTAAAACAGCAAAACCCACTAAGAATTGGACATAAAATTGTCAGAGAAGTAGAGAAAAATCCAAAATATGAATGATTTGAAAAACATATATAGGGGTCTTATAAGGGCATGAATCAATATAAACAATCCAAAATCTAACCAAATTGACAATCTGAAGGTGAAATAGAATGAAACAACAAAACCGATGCTATTATTAATTTATTGAGAAATGAAAAATCTGATGATAGATGCACGACTCAAGTATGTATATATATGTGTGTGTGTATGTATTAAAAAAACAGAGCTTTTGCTTGAGGGAAATTAATGTGAACCGGAGAATGACCGTATCTTGATCTACCCAACGTGGTGAACACTATGCTGGTGCGGCTGCTTGGGCCATCATGGTCCGGTGTTGCAGGATATAGAATTAGGATCATGTTGACGAAGAAGATGAAGGAACAGAGAGCATTTTGAGGTTTCATTTTTGTTTGATTGTGTGTGTGTTTTTTTTGGTTTCTTTTGCACCGCACACTTTGGAGTTAAATTATGTGGTGTGATGAGGTTTGTCTTGTAAGGGTTGACGTTTGATGAAGAGTGGTGGTCCCAAATCTGGATACCATCCATTTGTCAAAGCAAGCAAGCGTGTACATATAAGTGGTTATACTATTTTCACCATTAAGGGCATTTATGGTATTTCATATTTTTATATTTTTTAAAAAAATTAATTATACGGGACAATTTGGTAAATGCACAATGACATCAGATAGAAAGTGACTGGAAGTCGTGTCGAGGAGAATAATGTGCTTGATTTTGTAAGTTTCATGACTGACTTGGTCACTTTACTAGTTCAGGATGGTAAGATGTTCACTTCGTCATAGTTGCATTTTTGCTTTCTTTCTTTTATATATAGAAATATTAGCATATTGTCGGCATCTATGGCACTATAAAAAAAAATTGATAAATTGAATCATTTTAGGAGTATGAAGATAGGTGGATGTGTGCGTCAATTTAGGTGTGAATGCAATGAGTGAATCGTGACCGTTAAATCGACGATAGAGAGTAATTTTATACCGTAGATAGGCATATATATATTTTGAACCGTAAGATTGATTTTTTAATCATTTTTGACTGTTAGATTGTGTGTGTGTTTTTTTTAGGGAGATTCAAACACAATGCTCAAATATAATATACATATAAAGTAGTGATCTCAAATCGTGACCGTTAGATCGACAATAGAGAGTAATTTTATACCGTAGATAGGCATATATATATTTTGAACCGTAAGATTGATTTTTTAATCATTTTTGACCGTTAGATTGTGTGTTTTTTTTTTTTTTAGGGAGATTCAAACACAATGCTCAAATATAATATACATATAAAGTAGTGATCTCTTGCTCACCGTTAAGCAAGAGATTTTATCCACACTTTTTATGATAGCTGTTAGATTAAATTTAATGGTCAAGTTCCAAACCCACATTTCTCTTTTCCAAAAATCACAAAATCACTATCTCTAATTTTATTTTCCAAAATTAATCCTTACCATTATTAAAAAAATGTAATTACCAAAAAAATATTCAAAATGTATTTAAAATGTTATAGTTAAAACACTAACGCAAAAATTAAAAGAACTGGAATCATCAAACAAATGTATTTAAAATATTTTAAAATATATATATGTTTCAATAGAAAACTATTAAAAGTTTTTTTTTTCTCCTTTTTGGATTTATAGATTTTAGTTTTAAGTTTTAACTCTAAGATTAACAAAGAAAACATATATTGGTGTCAACTCTAATAATAACAAAGATCTAAAATAAAAAAGAAAAGGAAAAGAAAGCATCGACAACGATAATTTTAGATGGATAAATTCAAATACACAATTCTGAGGATTTTAATAAAAAGAAAAAGGAAAAATTAGAAAAGTTTAAAATTTAAATTATATTTACATTACAATTATTTAATTTTTCAATGAATTTTGCAGTGAAACAAATAACCTACGAGGTAAATATAAGAATTATGTGTACTATTTACTTGAATATATACTAAACATGTGTAATATTTACTTGAATATATACTAAAAGTACAGTAGGGGTGAGATATATTGTTTACACCTCTCAAGACTCAAGAGTACATAAGAAATCACCACTTTTTTTTTTTAATATACTAAAAGGTTTGAATGTTTTTTTAGGTAATTACATTTTTTTAACAATGGTAAGGATTAATTTTGAAAATTTTAATTAGAGAAAGTGGTTTTGTAACTTTTGAAAAGGAGAAAGATGGGTTGGAACGTGGCTGATAGATTTAATCTAATAGTTATCGTAAAAGTGTGAATAAAATTTGTTGTTCACCGGTGTGCAATATACACGATTGAAATTCTCCATTAATTGACAAGACGGAAGGATGGCTCCAACATTACTCTTAAAATTTATGCTTAAAAAGTCTTTTTTTTTTTGGTGTAAAGGAAAGTACCAACCACGATTGCGAATAAACATGTAGAAAGCTGGACTGACCTAAAGAGGCACTTGATGGACAAGCTGTTGTAAAATTGAAAGCCCTCTCCTGTGTGCAAGGAGTGGAGATCAGAAACTCTCACTTGGAGGTGTAGATATTCAGTGCGCTCGGCGCATTCTGACCGTCCATGCGTTACACATTCGGTCCCATCGTGCGTGTAACGCACGGACGACCCATCCCCGTGTAGAGCACGGACAGTCAAGATGTGCCCGGTGTACGGTGCGCCGAACGCTACCAATAGGTTCTCCACTTGGAGAAGCCTAACTATCAAGAAAGAGCGATCTTGTAAATTTGTCTGCCCGCATTGATTTTTTTTCATTTATACTTTATATCTATAATTTTATAAAATTATGCAAATGACCCAACTAAAATTTTAAAAATATTCTAGTACCCAACTATGATCCACAAACTCCCTCACAACCGAAGTTCTCCGAGATAGGTGATATGACCTGATAAAATTTCACACATGTATCGAATTTTAAAATTAAAAAATGAGAGAAAACCGGATCAATCCAACCAAAGGAAGCCCTATCTTAAACTATTATATCTCCTCTCCATTTTTTTTTCCCCACTTGTCTTAACAAATAGTTGGACGTAAATATTTTCAAAGTCAAAATTGCAATTTCAGTTGTTTTACGCATGCCTCTGCAAGTTAACATAACATCAGGATTGAGCCCATAATTTTTAAACTCGACCATTTACTTTTTCCTCACAATGCACGGCTGCTATTAAGATGTTATTGTTGCCAAATGTGACACCAAACAAGTAGCCTGCAATCTCAAGGGTAAAAATGAACCAAATTATACCATATTTTTCAAAACCATAAAAAAATTTAACCAGCAAAACATTTTCCTTGTACAACATCGTTTTACAAAAGAATCTAGATGGAGTTCAGATTAATATAATTGGAAATTGCTAGTCATACATTACATATTCATTAGTCAGTCTAAATTTACGTCATAAACATCTGAGAGAAGCTTGCTTGACTGACTCTGCTCCGCATCCTCATTCTTACTTCGGATAGAAATTGAGGAATCAATCCATGGCCCATCCATTGACATGCTCCTCCGCATTTGATTGTCTCGAGAGAATGTTGAGATGCTTGTTTGGCTGTCCTGAGAGAATGTCGAGATGTGTGTCTGGCTGTCTTGTGATAGCTTAGCAAAGGCTTTAAACCTCGAGTCTTCATTCAATGAACTGCGCTTGATTATTGGTGCTTGTACTGGGCTATTGCCCTCGACCATACTCACCACAGAAGACATGGATGGTCTGAGGGTGGGAGATGGGTTGGTGCATAGAAGAGACAAGTTTAACATCCTCATTGCCTCTTCTTCGGAGTAGTTTGAACCAATTCTCGGATCCACTAGTTCTAAAAGGTTTCCCTGCTCTTGTAGAACATAAGCCTGCAATCCCATGCAGAGAGAACATTCAACTTTAGTTATCTTATATACTTTTCCAACTGCATAACTTTAAAGCATGAAATACACAAAATTAAGTAACTATATAAAAGGATTATAAGCATTCTCATGACTCCAAATGAAACCACATCTCCTTTTATTTTCAGAACAAATATGTTTTTTCTTTTGAGCACTGATGGAATTTTATCACTAAGATTTGAACACACGTCGACCTCCTCTCAAAATATCTTCACTTTACTGGAGATCAACAAACTCAATCACTTGTGGTGCAATGCATTCGATTGAGTGGAGTATCCTACTCTCATTTCATCAGAATCTCATTCAGTTATTATTTTCTTTTCATCACTAACCCAAAAGAAGAAAGAATCTACCTAACACCATTCAAGAAACAATGTCATTTCGATATATGCGAGATTTAAACATGTTGCAACAGTTTTTCACTGGATTTAATTTAAAATTTGGGATTAAGCATTTTATGAGAAGCAAAAAAATAATAATTATGTTTCAAGCTTTTTCAGAGAGCATTCGAAGTTGTGTGCAAATAAGAGAAACAAGTGGAAGCATTAGAGTGTAAACCAAAAGATCTGATAAAGAGGCAAAAACTTAAGAATAAAAAAAAAAGTGTACCCAATCAAGAAGGTAAACAAACTCTTCCCTTGGCCTGTAACTTGTATTGCTTTTCCCACTGACAATCTCCAATAAAACAACTCCAAAGCTGTAAACATCTGCTTTGTCTGTCAAATAACCCCTCATTGCATATTCAGGAGCCATGTATCCACTGAAAAATGAAAAAAAACTGCTTATATAATTGTGCAATTAAGAAGGTATAATTTGTAATCCATTACAAGTAAATAGAGAGCAAATCTAGTTATATATATATAATGATCCACTGTGATCTCTTTAACTATTCAAGCAACTCCATTCATGACCCTTTTGGTGGGTACGAAAAAGAAAAGGGTCTCTAATTTTGGAAATAGCATATTGAAAGCAGGAACAGTTACCACCCATAACAGAAACAAAGTGTAAAAGGTCGACAACACAGTCAACTACAACAACCCTGCTGGTCTCACATATGAAGTATTTTTTAGTAAGAGAATTTCTCATCCTACCAAAAGAAAAAAACAAAGAATCACGAAATATCAAGGTTACAACCCATTATAACATAATACTAGTACAATATGGCATAAGTAATCCATTATAGGGTTTACATAGGATCTGATGCTTCTTTGAGAAATCAGATATGTATAGGTGATGGTCAACTAATTGTTTACTAAGTTTTATTTACAAACTATGATTATTTTCCTAAAATATACCTTCTTCCAACAATACTTTATTTGTTTTTTAACACCAAGTTATTACCATTATACCCAGAGATAGATACAAATAAGAATATAGGTGGAAAAGTGAGAGAAAAACTCACATTGTTCCAGCAATTCTCGTGCTGATATGGGTGTTCTCTTCTTCATCAAGCTTGGCCAAACCAAAGTCAGATATCTTAGCATTTAGATCCTTATCAAGCAGCACATTGGTAGCCTTAATGTCTCTATGAACGATTTTCAACCTTGATTCCTCGTGAAGATAAGCTAAGCCCTTTGCTATTCCTAAGCATATCTTCTTTCTTGTTGGCCAATCCAGGTTTAGCAGGTGTTCCTCGCGACCTAGAGAGAGAGAGAGAGATCATAATAGTCACTCTTATAACACATATTCAATGGTGTCAAAGATGATAGGGATGTAACTACCAAAAAGTGCACGGGCAAGACTATTGTTCTCCAAGTATTCATATATTAGCAACAACTGGTTTCCTTCAATGCAACAGCCATAAAGTCTCACAAGGTTTGGGTGTTGTAGGGCAGATATCATGCCTATCTCATTGACAAACTCGCGATTTCCTTGCTTAGATTTGGAGGAAAGCTGCTTAACTGCAATTACTGCACCATCTGACAATACACCCTAAAATCAAGCAGAAAGAATTTCAAATGTTTAAACATAACAAACAAGATATATGGCAGTCACATGAAAAAAATTCTTGGACTTCTCATTGCTGCCTCTTGGCATGGATGCTTATAACAACACATGACCTTAATGTTGCAAGAGAGTTATAAAATTTAATAATTTGCATTAGCAATAACCTTGTAAACTGGTCCAAATCCTCCTTCACCAATCTTGTTTGCAGGGTCGAAGTTACTGGTAGCAGCTTTGATCTGTCTTAGATTGAAATAACCTGTTTGCAGATCTAGCCCTCGAAGTTCTGTAACAAAGACCCAAAATAGAAATTACCCCAAGAATGACAAATTAGAAAACGATTGTAATGCAAAAGACAGTTAAAAATTTTCAACAAACAATTCTTTGGGGGTGGGTGTGTGTTTACCAACTAGGAAAAAAGACGGTTAAAAAATAACAGTTCATCTTTCTTTTCCAATTCACGAAGTAAAATTCACATACATGTGGTTAATTTCTTCGTCACAGTTTATATAGTTACAATTACATGTGCAAATACAGGTTGGGCTAATGTTTAGCATGCATAAAGGTTCTTACCCATCGCATCATCTTATCCTTAAACAATAAAATTATCTTTATGCATACTTTTACTCATTTTACAAGCCATCCGCTAAAGTTTGTAATATCTCTCATTCAAGATCAGCACGAGCATTACAGATTCTTGAGTAGTTTAAACATTCGAATCCATATTAAATTTCTGTCAAAACGCCCAAAGGGAGGGTTGGTTTTCCATAAGTCCATAAAGCTAATCTTCAATATGGGTTCTAACTTATATATGGTATAAGAAAAAACATTTACCATGATATTTTACCAATGCCTTATCCAAATAAAGTTCAGACATCAAGTACCTTTTTCCAAGCAGTAACCCAACTGGCATTAGCAATCAAATAGTGAGAAGAATGTCATATGTAGAATTTCTTGTGTTTTAAGATCTCACCTTTATTTTCATGGTCTTTCCCTCCCAAGTAACCTTTCATTCGAAGTACTAACAAAATGAACACGAGGACCACGCATGAAGCAGCCACGATACCAACAATAGCTCCAACAGAAAGTCCCGTATCAAGATCGAAGTCTACAAGAAAGAGAGAGATACTCTCGTAACAAGGTAGTAGGAAAAAAGAGAGACACCCAGAATGAAAGATACACTTACTTGGTGTCACTGAAATAGCAGATATAAGAGGTCCATATACACCTCTATCAGGAACTGCATTAGTCCCTTTCCCAGACCAGTACAAGTGGATCTCCAGAGTGCTGCCACTAACAGGGACATTATCTAATTCCATAAAGACGCCCTTACCAGGACCTTTAGCTATATCCATAATGTTAAAATCCTTCAAAAATGGTTTCCCCTGTAGAAGAAGTGAAATTAACACAAGCCTAGACAGAAGTTAAATAACTTCTATTTCAGAGACAAAAAAAAGTTGCAAAGAAAAGAGATAACCATGAAATATGTTTATATGAAATTGCCAAAAAATTAGCAAAGTCATGAATTGCATTAGAGAAGTGCTCCTTCTGTGGATCGGCACAAGAAGCTTTTCTCATTGCATTAATATGTTTATACAATTAAGCTGGCTCTTACTCACTTGGATTGATACATCAAAAATCCGCTTCCCGACACTACTAAATGTCCTGTCATTAGAATACATTATTTCAGCAAAGTGGAGACGCACTTTATATCTGCCTTTACGCAAGCAAAGGCCATAGTACTTAAGTGAAGTAGGAGCAAGGCGCGCTGTTCTGTATATCTCATCAATCAAGTCAAAAGAGAACGAGTTGTTTGCTATGTAACTAGCCTTGTCGTTGCCCATAAAAACCCCTGTACTGCTATAAGACCAATTTTTTCCTGAAGAAACATAAAAGGATGACGGACCGCCTATGGTTCGGTCTGCTTCATATTCTTTCCCCTCAAATGTTGTTGAATTGCTTCCTCCACAATTGATAAACAAGGAATGGTCTGCATATGCAATGGAAATTATAACATAAGATTTTTTATTTTTTATTTTTGCCGGTAAGTATTATATAGTATACTATTATTGATATCTAAGATACGGGTTAAGTAATATCACCAGATCATAGAAACAGACCTGGCAGATCGTAAACTTACACTGGGGATTGTTTGAGCAAGGAAGGTCCTTCTTCAAGCACCAAGTATTTCTATAAGACTTTTAGGTCAGGTCAACCATATTACTTCTAATGGTATTTAAATAAGCAATCTAAATTCCCGTCTTAGAAAGTAAAGAACTTACGAGATGCTCTCCACAGATGATGAGGGGGTGCTGGAAGCCACATTCCTGTTGACCGATATTGAAAGGGGTGATTTGTAAATTATATGAAAGAATCGAATTGATATAGAGCTAATAATGAAAAGAAGCTTACACCATTGGTGATGAGTCGCAACCGAATCCAGATGCATCTGTGAAGTTGTTGTAAGATACATCACTGCAACATAATTGGCATCACATGTGTGCTATGTTACATGGACTCTTTAAAAGTAAAGTAATGAAGTATCCATGTTGGACACATAATAAATGGACATAGGTAAGGGATATGTGTTTGACACTTTTGGTTGGACATGCACTTAAAAACACATCTAATAATTCAATTTTATTATTTTATTGCTTCAAAACAAGTGAAATGCCTATATTAAACACCATGTTACACCAAGACATTATTTTACTCTAAAAATAAAAATAATAAGTAATATGAATATTTAGCTGTGTCCATATGTGTCATTCAATTTGAAAATTTGACACATTTAACGTGTGATTATATACTCGTACCCGGCACACGTACCCGAGTCCAGATAACATAACTTAGAGATCAAGCTAGACCTCACCAAATTTTCACAGATCAGAAAAAGCATGACATAAGTACATGTGACGATAAAAAAGCCAAATAAAGATAGGTGATATACTAACAAGTAGTCACTTCTTCTGTTAAGTATCCAGTCCGGTATTTTCCCACTTAGTAGGTTGTTGTTTAGAATCCTACATCCATGAATACATTATCATGTCTCACTCATGAGTAAAACAAAAATCATTAAGGTACAAGAACAAGAGCCAGCTTTAGAATATTAAAAGTTTGCATGTGACTTATTCTAAAAATAATTACTTACACGTAATCTAGATCCGAATTCTGAAATGTCTTTGGAATTTCACCTGTCAACCTGTTGAAGCTCAAGTCTCTGCAAGTGAAAACATCATAGATAAAATTGTCGATAAAAACTTAAAGATGACTAAAATGTGATCTAATTCAAATCGTTCTCAAACACAGTTGTTACAACATAAATCTATAGTCTATAAACTACTAAAGGTGACTAATGACCACAAAAGATAGTAAATAATCAAAATAGATTATTTCATAAAAAATTTGAGCGTGATTGCTATGGCACTATGAAGGAAATCATATCAAATGCTATTATGAAATCAAGCGAATTATTATCAAATTGTAGGTAGACCACAAGAGAACAAATTCAATTTCATGGATGTCCAAAAATGCCCTTACTTTCTCAACTGATATCATTCTTCTATATTTGACCACACTGCTTTTTTAGAAAAATAATAAGAATCCACAAAGAGAATATACTTCTAAATTACCATCAGTTCGGAAATTAACGTTAAAAAAGGATTTCCTTGTACCCAAATGATACCTTCTGTTAGACCAACCTAAAATCTCTCATGTGATTTATGATTGTATCCCTTTAGTTTAGCCTTTAATTGATTATATCACTAATTTAGGTTGATTCATTGTATTCCTAATTTTAGGTTGATTTATGATTGTATCCCTTTAGTTTAGCCTTTGATTGATTATATCATTGATTTAGGTTGATTCATTGTATTTAATTGATTATAATCATTGTATTATATATTGACCTCCAAGAGAGATGAATAATATAAAATGCTGAAATTTCTACCTTTTCATGGTATCAGAGCAGAGATCCTCTCTCTTCTCTTAGGGTTTTCTGTTTCTTTCCTTTTCTCTAAACCTTCAGTTGATCAAAGTCTCACAAACCAATCTTCTTTCTTCTCAATCTTCCTCTTGCTTCTTATCTCTTATAGTAATTGATGGCTTCCTCTGCTATTGCTTCTTCCACTCATTCTATGCCCAATATCAGTCAGCTTGTGACTGTGAAACTCAACGATGACAATTATCTTCTTTGACATCATCAGATTAAGGCATTTTTAGTTGGACAGAATTTGTTTTGCTTTGTTGATGGCTCTCATCCTTGTCCTGAAGTCACCTCCCCCGAGTATGATCTATGGTTTCGCACAGACCAGAATCTTGTCAGCATTCTCTCGGAAACCTTATCTGAATCTATGCTTGCTTCTGATGTTGGTTGTGACACATCTGCTTCCATTTGGTCATTAATCACTCAATACTTCAAATAGAAGTCCACTGCCAATTCTTCTCATCTCCGTCATCATTTTAATGAGATTTCTCGGGGAACCCGCTCAATCTCTGAATATCTTCAGGAGGCCAAATCTATTTCTGATCAACTTGCTGCTATTGGTGAACCCGTCTCCAATCCTGACTTGGTAAATGCCGTTTTATGCGGCCTTGGTGACGGGTATGACATGTTTGTCACAACTCTTGAGAGTTTAGATTCTCAGTCTACTTTCAGTGCACTTCGCTCTCATCTTTTGGTTCAGGAGTCTCGGCGACGTCCGTCTTCTACACCTCAACCGGTTGCCATGCTTGTCTCGAAGTCCTCTAACCAACCTTCTCATAATTCTGGTTATCACAACAATAACCGGAATATAAGTTGCAAGCACAACAAGAACAATTGGTCACCCACTCCTGGCGTTTTGGGCTCCGCTCCTAACATTAGTTCCTGTCAGCTATGTCACGGAACTGGTCACTTTGTGCCCACATGTCTGATGTTGCCTCGATTTGTGCGTCGAACAGTTCCTAATTCTCTACACAATGCCTTTCTTGGCTTACAAATTGTCAGTCAACCTAATTCCTATCCTAGTCCAAGCTACAATCCACCACTGTTCTATGATCCCGCTTGGTACTTCCACCCACATGACTGGTAATCTGGGTCTTTTGCAACAATGTCAACCTTACACTGGCACAGATTCAGTTCTTCTTGGTAATGGTGATCAAATGTCCATCACCCACACGGTAACATGTCACTCTCTCTTGGCTCCAACTCATACAGGATGAATAATGTTTGTCATTCCTTCCATGCACAAAAATCTGTTATCCATTGCTCAATTGTGTCGTGATAATCATGTTCTATGTGCCTTTGACTCCCATCATTTCTATATCTTTGATCGCTCTAATGGTTGTCTTCTATTTCAAGGCCTATGTAAGGATGGTCTCTACAAATTACCTTCACTTCCGTCGCGTCTTCACGCATTATCTGCTTCTCTTCAGTCATCTTCCTTATGGCATAATCGACTAGGTCATCCATCTAGTAAAATTATGTCTTATTTAGGCAAAAATAATATGTTATCGTCCAACATTAAGTTGCAACGATCATTTTGTAAAGGTTGTGCTTTGGGTAAATCTATATACCTCCAATTTCATATTTCTAATGATATCAGTACACATTCTCCTTTTACACTTGTGCACTTTGATATTTGGTAGTCTTCTACTTCTTCTATTAAAATACTATGTGTTATTTATCGATGATCATACTCGATTCACATGGTTATATTTTATGAAACACAAATATGAAATTCTTGACCACTTTAAGAATTTTCTCTTATATATCAAAACCCAATTTACTGCTTCTTTGCAACAGTTCCAGAGTGATAGTGGCAAGGAGTATGATAATGATTCTTTCAAGGCTTTATGCTCCTCTCTTAGAATCCATCATCGGTTTTCCTATCCCCACACTTCTCAACAAAATGGTCTTGTTGAACGCAAACACTGTCACATTGTCGACATGGCTCATACTCTTCTTCTCACAAGTTGTGTTCCTCTCAGTTACTGGGATCATGCTATTTTTGTTGTTGTATTCCTCATCAATCGTCTTCTCACTACTGTTCTTCAGTGGTCTTGTCCTTTTTCTCGTCTCTATGGCAAAACTCCATCCTGCTCTGAGTTGCGAGTCTTTGGTTGTGCTTGTTATCTGCATTTGAGTGCTTATCTGACTAACAAACTTTTACTTAGAACAGTTGAGTGTGTTTTTCTAGGTTACAATTTGCAGCACAAAGGGTACAAGTGCCTTGATTGCACTATTGGCAGACTTTACATCTCTCGACATGTTCGTTTTGATAAGCAGTATTTTCCCTTTGGCGCACCATTACCTTCTCATGCTTCAGAATGGGCTTTTGTTCCGGTTTTCTTGCCTTCTTCGGACTCACCAGCGCCAAGTTTGCCTCCGCCTGTGCCACAACCATCTTACCCTTGCATTGATAACCTCACTCTTCCACTTCTGCTATTCCCGCTGCATCACCCTCTCCTAGGGTTCCCGTGCCTACGTCGAATGGCTATTCTTCAGATCCTGGCTCTTGGATTGTATGTCATCCCATGGTTACTCGATAGAAGGCTGGCACATATCGCCCTTTAGTACGTACAGATAGCACTATTCAATATCCGCTGCCCCGAGATCTTTTAGCTCAAGTTTCTCTTCCTCCAGAAGAACCGACTTGTTTTACTCAGGCCATTCGGTTTCCTGAGTGGCGCCAAGCCATGACCACTGAGTTCAATGCTCTTTTCAAGAATCAGACATGAGTTCTTGTTCATCCTGACTCTTAGCAGCATGTGGTTGGTTGTAAGTGGGTATTCAAGCTCAAGTGGAAATCTGATGGTTCTATTAAGCGGTACAAGGCTCGATTAGTTGCTAAGGGTTTCCATCAGCAACCAGGTATTGATTTTGACGAGACCTTTAGCCCCGTGGTCAAACCTACAACTGTTCAAACTATTCTCGTTCTAGCTATATCTTTTGGATGGACTTTTTGCCAACTAGATGTGAAGAATGCTTTTCTTCATGGTTTTTTGGATACTATAGTTTTTATGCGCCAACCTTCGAGATTTATTGATCCAGCTCGCCCCAATCATGTATCTCGTCTTCACAAAGCCATTTATGGCTTTAAGCAGGCTCCTCGTGCTTGGTTCCAACGTCTCAGTGGTTTCCTACTACAGTTTGGTTTTCTTTAGAGTCGAGCTAATCCTTCTCTGTTTAGCTTTCGCCAGTCTTCGGATATTATGATTCTTTTACTATATGTTGATGACATTATTCTGACATACAACCAACCATCTCTTCTCTCCTCCTTTGTTGCTTCCCTTGGTAAGGAGTTTGAGCTCACTAATCTTGGTCCTTTTTCTTACTTTTTGGGACTTGAAGCCACTTCTGCTACTGGTCTTCATCTCTCTCAGTCCAAGTATACTGTTGATGTTCTCCGTCGTCACTCTATAACTGATTGCAAACCTTGCAGCACTCCAATTTGTGCCACTAGCCAGCTTTCTCATCTGACTGGTGATCTATTACCAGATGCCACTGAGTACAGACAAATTGTTGGCTCCCTTCAATATCTCACATTCACTCGTCCAGACATTGCTTATGTTGTTCATCATGTTGCTCAGTATATGAGTGTTCCTTGATCTCCACATCTAATTGTTGTTAAACGTATTCTTCGATATTTGAAGGGTTCGTTGGAATTTGGTTTATATTTTTATCGGTCTTCCAATCCACTCACTCTCCGTGCTTACTTCGATGCTGACTGGGCTGGTTGCCCTGGCACTCGTTGCTTTACTACTAGTTTGTGTGTGTTTCTAGGCTCCAATATTATCTCTTGTAGTGCTAAGAAACAACAAACAGTTTCTCGCTCATCTGTTGAACCTGAGTATCGCTCTCTTGCTCATGCTTGTGTTGACATTTCTTGGATTTCTCAACTTCTCCATGAGTTACAATTCTCTCTCTCTAGACCTACTACCTTGTTTTGTGATAACCTCAGCACAACGTATATGGTGTCTAATCTGGTCTTCCATGCTCGTACCAAACACATTGAGCTCGACTATCACTTTATACGGGAGCGTATTCTTGTTGGTACTCATCGTGTTCAGTTTGTTCCTTCTACCGATCAACTTGCTGATGTTCTCACCAAGGGTCTGTCCACATCTCGATATCAGCTATTACGGTCAAATCTCGTATCTCCTAGATCGTCAGATTTGCTCAGAGTGTTAGACCAACCTAAAATATCTCCCGTGATTTATGATTGTATCTCTTTAGTTTAGCCTTTGATTGATTATATCACTAATTTAGGTTGATTCATTGTATCCCTAATTTTAGGTTGATTTATGATTGTATTCTTTTAGTTTAGCCTTTGATTGACTATATCACTGATTTAAGTTGATTCATTGTATCCCTAATTTTAGGTTAATTGGTTATAATCATTGTATTATATATTGACCTCCAAGAGAGATGAATAATATACAATATAGAAATTTCAGTCTTTTCACAGTAATTACTCAAACCTTGTGAAAAGAAAACACATCAACACGTTAAAATAGCAGCAATTGATAGCCCAATGTATCAAACCATTAATGATAAATGAATGATGTAGGTGAATGATAATAAAAATTCAACGCAATATAAATAATTTCCATCCTATTGTCATTTGAAAGATCAGAAAGCTTTAATCTAACATTTACGGTTAAACCTAGTGTTTTCTTTTTTCTTTTGAATTTGTAGATTAATATTGTTTGATGTCTTTGGAGATTGTTTAGAGGTTCAGAGACTCATTTGAAAGAGTGTAAGATAGAACTGAAAAAAAAGTTTATATAGCCGGGTGGCAAAAATAGTACTTTTGCAGCTCGTTGTGAGCAAGTCACGGCCAAGATGGTTGGGATTTCCATTCTCACAGCAATATCAGGTGATTTTGTCACGGTTGCAACTAGTTTCTAACCCGTGACTTGAATTCAGCTCCATGATATCCCATTCTTAGTAGATACATTCAAACACCAAATTGTCCAAAGATGAATATCAAAACAATTAAAACGGACAGAAAGGAAAACATAGTCAAGGATGCAAGGTATGAACTCATTTTATGGATTCTTTTCCATTGCCATTACTTATCCATAATCAAATTGATCACAGTAGAAAGGAACAAGTCAAGTGAAGTCACTTTGAATCACCTGGTTTCAGAGCATGAGCTTAAATTTGGTAATTCTATGTCTACAGGTATCAAATCAGTAGCAGATCAGAAAAATAGAGAGAGAGAGAGAGAGAGAATCAAAAAGGAAAAACTTACAAAGTTTTGAGTCCAGTAAATTCACCAATGTATGGAGGGATTGGATCAGTAATTAAGCAATTTCTCAGAATCCTGTGTCACAAAAACATAAAAACTTGGTCTGCTGACGGAACCATAAAAATTGATAACACCTCGTACGTTCTCTATGAATTATATCCATATTCAACTCACAGTCGTTTAAAGTTTTTCATTTTCTGCAGATCAGGGAAACTCGAGATTGATCCATTCAAATCAGATATTCTCCTGCAACTCAAATGCAACAGATCAAATTACTTCATTTTTATTGTTCTTATATCTATAAGCATGCATACATCTCTGAACTTATATTTTTAAATGAGATGAAAAACTAAAGTGAATTCAATGGCTTTCAGATTGTCAGCTTTGTTCTCACAACTCAGTTAAGTTTTTCAGATTGGATATGGTAGATGGTAAGGGTCCCTCCACGAATGTGCCTTGCATATCCCTGCAACAGATTGACTTGAACATTTATTTGAGATGTCATTAGTTAACAATAAAATTTAAGAAGAAATTTTGCTGAAATTCTCCATGTAGGGAAAGGATTGGCTGATCAATGAAAAGAAGTATCATACTCACAGTCTACTAATTCTCGTCCAGTTCCCAATCCAATCAGGTATCTTCCCGGATAGTTTACTCCCATCTATACTACTGCAAGGAGTAAAAATTATTTAAATTTATGAAACTCAAAATGATAAATGTCCAAGCAATTAACACTTACAATTCCGTTAAGTTCTTTAGCTTGCTGAATTCTATTGGTAGTGTTCCGGAAAAATTGTTAGCAGAAAGACGGCTGCAGAAAAACATTCGTGAATTTGAAACAGCATGAGAAAAATCAGACCAATAGTGGCAAGAATGTTTATTACTCCAACTGATTAGTGTCTTACAGTCTCCTCAAGCGGCTCAAATTTCCAAGTTTCCGAGGAAGAGGTCCTTCAAGCTGATTATTTTCCAAGACCCTAGATAACACAGTTCGAATTAATCCAAGATAAAGCCTTATCGATTATTCCAATAGACATTGAACTGTAGTCCATCACTTACAGCTCCTCAAGGGTAGCAATGTCACCAATTTCATTAGGAATCCAACCAGTGATTCGGTTTCCCAAAAGGGACCTGTAGTGTGCCAATTATAAAAGTTTAGCCAACCAGTCTAACTGCTCAATAAATATCTAACAAAAATTGGCCCTCAAAGATTTGAAACAATATAAAAAGAAACTTACAGAATGGTCAGAGGGAGTTGAGCAAAAGATGTAGTAATGGATCCATTTATGTAGTTGAGAGAGAGATCACTGTGTTGATAAAAGAAGCCTCACTTAGTTTCTATGAATTTCAGATGGTATAATAAAGTGTCAATCTTCCATACTGATAGTTAGGTTATACCGTATGTTGGAGGGATTATAATAGTAGAAAATATGGCACAAAGTTTAGTTAAGATAGCATTCTAATATAAAATTTACAGAGAGATTCCTCCACTAAATAGTGTGGTATTTGAGCTCAAATCATCATCAAAAAAATTTGAAAACGGGCTTAAGTTTATAAAGTAGGCATGCTTGAATGTGTCATCAAAATTGGAGCAACCAGTTGTGCATAATATAGAACTCGATTGTACAAAAAAATAATAATCACCAAAAAAGTTCCAAGATATCCTTAATTTCAAACTACTAAGGAAACCAAACAGACTTGCCTGCAATTAAGAACAACATAATAGACTTCTCTCAAGTAATACTGAAGAACAGATACCTACTTAAAATTCCTAGGGACATCAAAAGAAAAAAATAGTGCTTATGGTCTTCATAATGTAGACAATCTAGTTAAGTTATTTATTAATAAACCTAGTACACCAACAAGGCTAATGCGTCAGTATGCTGATGGACTTCTGAATGTAACTAAAATGTGTCACATACATTTCTTGCAGGTAATTAAGATTTGCAAATTCGGCTGGTAGTTCTCCTGTTAAATTTTGACCCTTCAGCTGGCTGTGATTCAAAACAAGGAAAACTGAAATCAGAGAATGGAACATAGAATCAATAAGCAGTGGGTTACACAGGGATCGTTGTAATCCCTACAAGAGAAAAAAAAACCCAAAAATTAATCTGGCCAGGCCCATCATGGTTAACCATTACATTTTTTCTTGAAAGTGGAACAATGATATGAAACTTATGGTAGAAACAGGCATATGGCATTCGGTGCTGTATCATGACCTGCCATAGTTACAGATTAAGGACTGTTTTGCAAGTCAATGCAAACAGAAAACTAAAAAGTCATTTTTGACCATGTCAACTTAGCTACCAGCAAGTTGACTGGAAAAAAGCAACTAATCATTCATGAAGAAGGTTTCTTATAACAATGAAGTAAAAATTTGTTCCTAACTGGGATGCCAAATTAAAATTGGATCAAAGACAAACAGATAGTGATTCGCTAAAACTTTGAATCATCAATAGCAAATTCTGTCCAATTAGAGTTTGCAGAACATTTAGATTTAATAAAGTTTAAAGACACTATTTGCACTCCAACTAGCTTGAATTACTCCACATTTTGAATGAATCGAGAACTTATTATATTTATTTAAATATGTTTATTTAGGCTGTCAAATAATAATAATAAACCCCAAACTGTAAGTCTTCCTTATAAAGGCCATGGTCTGCACCACTGTGTGATTGGCTATAGAGTAAGAATTTATTCAAGCATTAAGCATCAAGAAGGAAACACAGATAGCACCATCCTAATTTAAGAATTCAAAAAATCCAGAGCACCATCCAGTTGATGGATTAGGACCCCATTGAGGTGTTCTACTATGATATAGCAGGACACTGGGACTACAACAAAATATATTTCAGTCTGACTACACTCTCAAAAAATGGAAAAAACCTAATAATGAACGTATAAAGGATACTAGCTCAAAACCAGACAATATTCCCTTGATTTCTGTCAGTGTTTATCATACTCCTTGATGTAGAGTATAGACAATAGATCTCTTTTATGTAACAGAGCAATTAAAGTTTCAGACCAGATTAACCAAAACCGTTGGGCCTTCTCATTCCCGACACAGATTATATATATACTCAGCATTGTATGTGCAACAAACAACAATTGTATATGTGCAACAAGCAACAGCTTTTGTTTCAAATTAAGCAAAGTGCTCAACCACAAAATGTGGTGGATCTCAACCTCAGACCTACCTTATCCCAATGGATGAGATATATGGAAGGTTGAAAAGTGAGAGAAATATTAGAGTTGTACAGCCAGTATCCCCAAAACTTCATATCCCTACTTACACAAAAGGACTTGACCGAGTAATGAAATTCAATTAAATGGGATAAGTTGAATGAACTCAAAACATCTTAAAATTTCACTGCCAACCAAGGGCCCATGGCTAAGACAGAATCTGTTTCATTCTGCATATTTATATCTTTTGCAATCATTATTTCCATGCATCACAAGTGCTGGTAGTAGTCTATACAAGATAAAGTAGAAATCTCATGTATTTAAATTAGTATTGCTTTTTTAGTACTTATTTGCATGCCTTGTGTATATGTAGCGTATGTACATTACAGGGGAAAGTAAAGGACAGAAAAACAAGGCCGTACATGTTTGTGACGTGGCAGACGGTGTTGCTGCAATTGCAAGTCACATTGCTAAGAATTTTCTTCTCAACGGTCACATTCAAAACACTAAGAATTTTTCCCTGGATGGTCACATTCGAAACACTACCCCTACTGCAAAAAGTTTGGTTAATCTTCCAGTATTTTATCTGCAGCTTCCTGGATATCGTTTCAAGAGCTTGAACTGTTGCACACGAGGAAGTGAAATCTGGTTAGCATCAATATTAGCAAAAAATGAATAACAATTCCAAAAAGAAAAGAAAATATCGGTTATCTTAGGAATTAAAGTGAAGAAACAGGAAAGGGGTATGCGTTGTGTCAATCCCATTATATTGAAAAGGTGCTTCTTTGGGAATTGAAGAATTCAGTATCCCTTATGATTCAAGCATTAGAATGCTTGAAAATTCTGGCAGAGCAATTGCACTACTAGAGTAGGCTAGTGCTATAGGTAACATGATGTATGCTATGCATTGTACAAACCCAGCTATCGCATTTGTTGTGTGGAGGTACACAAGGAATCCTAGTACAGTTCACTGGAAAGTAATTGCTAGAGTCTTTGGATATCTTAAAGGAACAACAGGACTAAGACTATTTTATTCTGACTTTCCAGCAGTACTAGAAGGATAATCGGATGCTAGTTGGATTACTAGTGCAAGTGATAATAAGTCAACATCGGATTTTTACAATTGGTGGTGGAGCCATTTCTTGGCCCTCTAAGAAACAGACATGCATAACACATTCAACAATGGAATCTGAGTTTATTGCATTAGCAGCAGCAGGCAAAGGCAGAATGGCTGAGAAATTTGTTGTTAGATATAAAGTTGAGGCCACAACCGACGCCATCTATTTCTTTGCACTACGACAGTGAGGCAACTATGTCTAGAGCATATAGCAAAATATGTAATGAAAAGTCTAGACATATCAGTTTGAGACATGAATATGTTAGACTGTTAATAACAGATGGAGTTATGAACATAATATATGTCAAGTCAACTAACAATTTGGCAGGTCCTCTTAATAAGGGACTCTCGATAGATTTGGTGAAAATTACATCTAGTGGAATGGGACTGAAACCCTTTCATGAAAATCAACAGTAATGAGAAACCAACTTTGTTTAGAACATCACTGAAAAATAATTATAAAGTGCCCCTTTCAGGATGTTCAGTGTGGACTGCTACGTTCTAAGGATGAGTTATATACTTTTAAATTAGTTCAAAATTATGTAAAGTGTCTAAAGTAGCAAGGAATCAAGGACACATATTGGAACATCTCCTTGTTGGGAATTGTGGCTCATATTCCTATTATAATTGGGTTCTATATAGAGTATTTTTAATAGGTAATTCTTTGAGGACAAGTTGTCTTAGTCTCTAAGGAATTGTAATCCTTGTGCAACAAGGAATAAGTTTGGAGACTCTATAAATAGAGGTAGGGTTAAAAGAAAAAGGTAGAGAGAAAAGAAAGATGTAAGAGATTGGTGAGTGTTGTGAGAAGATGAGAGAGTATAAGTAATTCTGGGGGAAGATGGCAAGAGAAAGAATGAAAGAGTGTGCGTGGTAGGCATACTTTCCGTGTCACACCCCAAATTCCAACACCTGAAAGGGCATGAAAAATGGAGGTGATTAAAATAAAACCTCAACACCTTACAACTACAAACAAGCTTTGATACCAAGCTATCACGCCCCGATTTCCGACACCAAAACGGATATTGGAAACTAGGTGTGAATGTCAGATGAAATTACCAAAATACCCCTCTTGAGACCACTCTTATCCAAACAGAGTCTCAATACCGCGGAAGCGACTTTTAATACACAGTTACATCATTAAAACTAAAGTATAACCGAGTTACATATATACATCTAAATGTAACTTGTCCAACCATATCCAAATATACACAATTGTCCAACATAGGGAAGACTAATGGAACCACTGCTTAACAATATAAAAGTACCCATGTTTAGAATGCTAATACATCCGTTCCACATACAAAATATATAGTTCTTCTCAAAATGCCCATACATGGCATATATATATACCATAAAAACATCCAAAGTCCAAAAGAAGGCCCGAGGCCTTTACCACAGTAATCAAGTTTTATCCACAACCGGCGCTTTATCTATAAAAAAGTTTGTAGGGAAGGGGTGAGCAACCGGCTAGCTCAGTAGAGACATCCAACCCCCTATGCACCGACTCGATGCAACCTACATGAAGTGCAGTCATAACATTCCTACACACTACATGACATATTTTCAATGCTCATAACATCGACAATATAGTGTACAAATTATGCTCCAATATATATACATATCATATCCAACATGCGTAATTTACCATAAGTAAACACAAAGCATTTCGCAACTATATAAGTCAAACACTAACCATGAATATCACAATTCATAACAAAGCTTAAAAATAAAGTCAAATAAGCTCAAAATCAATCCATGAGTAAGGAGTTTTTGTAGTAACCAGATAAGTACCCTTGGATTAAATATCTATCTTCCTATCTTTACGGGTTGCTAACCCGAGGGTCTACAAGAAACCATTTGGCCAAAGTTGAGGTCTTGCACCCTTGAGCATTGAGCTCATCTTACTTTATTCCGACCTTTCCCCAAAATCATTAAACAACACATAGTTTCAAATAAGTGCATCATAAGCCACTTAAATCACGTTCAATATAAGTACATCATAAGCTACTTATATTAAAGCATGGATATACAATGCAACAACCTTTCTTTCACAAGAAATCATACAAATACAAAATTGATGATATTATCCTTTATATGCTTTTAATCAATACATACCGTGCAACAAGTACACCTGCTATCCCAATAACTCATACATGATTTTAAATGGATATCATGCATTTCCAAACTAGCACATAAGACATACATGCTCAAAATATAATTCTAGTGCAAGAATTACATACTTTTAACACACTTTAATTACCTAGATCAACCATATACACATACAATGCATATATAATTCAAAGACTTCATATAGAACATATGAAAATCACTTTTAACACATGCTTATTCCAAAAAAAGAAAGAAAGAAATCAAAACAGAATTCTCCTAGTCTTTTCTAGCATGTTAACCTACTAAAATCCACCCGAAACTCTAAGGAATCGGTGATAAGAAAGAGAGAATGCCCCTACCTCGAATTCAAGCTCAAAAACCAAGAGAGCTCCAAGCCCTAGAATCTGCCCTAACCCAAAAACACTTAAAAATCTGCTGAAAAGAATTTCCAATCGGTGTAGAACATAGGCAATCCCGAGGGGAACAACTATCGTCTAAAGTCCCGAGGCCCGAATCACACTTCTAAGCCTCCAAAACTAAGATCAACCAAAGAGATGAAAGAGGAGAAAGGAAAGAGTCGTAGAACTGATATAGAGAGAGATAAATCTGATTTGAGTTATGACCAAGTGAACCATCTTGGGATATTTATAGAAAAAGTTTCCAAAATTGCACATTAGCCCCTCATCTCTTTAGTTTTGCTCCTCTACCCTTTTCTACTTCCATTTAATCGCAAAATAGCACTCCCTCATTTCAACAAACTTCACCAAAGCCCCTCTAAAGTTCATTTATACCCCTACGTCACTTAAGTGATCCGTAGTTATATTTTTGAAAAACTTGAACCATGAATAGTAACTTTTCGTAAAAATTCCGAAAAATTACCCGAACCTTAGTTCCATCCCACTATGGTCCTAAGGTACTTTAAAGCCCTTTTTAGAACTTTTAAAGTGGTCCCAAAACCCACACACATAAGCATGCAATTACTATATAATCGTGCTTAATAATTAATTAACCACGTAATTAAATAACAAAAAAAAATCCGAGGTTTTACATTCCGCGTGTTGTATATTCTCTTCTCAATTATAGTGAAATCTCTCTCTCCATGGATGTAGCCCTAGAGTTAGGTGAACGATGTAAAATATTGTGTTTGATTGTTATCTCCATATATGCTTGTGATGTGATGATGATATCCTTCTGCTGTGTCGAAAGCAGAGGGATTACTTCCCAACACTCTTCTATGGACATAGAAGTGGTGTCGGTTGGTGTTTTGGGTTTATGAACATCTCATATAAACTGGATATAATCATGCATATATTATTTCCGGTTTTAATATTAAGGAGACTTGGTTTAAGCTAAGACCACCATTGTTCTTCATTAAAACTTTGGAGTACTTGCACAATTGCACTAATTCAAGGTTTAAATCGAAAGATGACTTCCCGTATATGTGATAATATCGCTATAATTTTGACCAAATAATCTATATATTACAATATAGTGGGGGGTTGATGGATATATTGTAATATATATATATATATATATATATATGTAGAGATCCATTTTTATTTTATTTATTTATTTATTTTCTGAATTAGGATTATAGATAGATATGCATATTTTTATTCATGATTTACATATGTGGAAACTTGTTTAGAGGTCCGGAGAGTTTTCTGAGCTGTTTGGCTCATTTTGAGACTTTGGGTTGTCGGGGCCTGGGACGCGGGTTGGGTGGGCCCAGGAAACCGGATATTTTTTCAGAGTTTTTTTTTTTGGTTTTAAACCATTTGAAATGTTAGAGGAGATAAGGAGTTGATTTCAATACCACAGCCGCTTTCGGATTCAAAAACGGAGGTCAGGAGGGTACGTTAAGTGACCTAGGGCCATTTTGGTCATTTCACACCCTAGGGCTTATAAATATCACAAATCAGATATTTACATCCATTTTCTCTCTCCCAAATAGGACTTTCTCCCTTCTCTCTTCCCTTTTAATTTTCCTTCTCTCAAGTTTTGAAGGCCTTAAGGTAAAATTTAGAGGTTGTTAGTGAAGAGAAGTTTGTTCTACATGGCGAGGACGTCGATTTGAACCAAACAAGGCTAGGTTTGAGTAACTTTTGAGTTGGCGGATTTGAGGGTTTGCTAGAGATTTAATCTCTTGAGGTAGGGGGTGTGTTGTGTCTTTCAATACAAGTTTTATTTCATGTTATATGCATGAAATTAGTGTTTTCATATTATATATGTATATATGAGATTTTATGATGAAATTCTTGATTTAAATTGATGCATATATGTTTTCTTTAACAGAAAATGATGGAATTGTAATTTAGAATGCATGGATTGCTAGTATATGCTTTTTGTGACATATATTGCATATATGAGGGTATGTGACGTGTTGGAACCCTAGTTTCAACTTAAAGGTTTTGCCTTTTTTTCAGTGAGAATTATGTTGAAATGATTGAACATGTGAAAAGTAGAGGAGGGGAAAAGATCCTCCGGGATTGAAAGACCTCAAACTTGCGCAAGAGGATTTGTTACCGGTCAGTTAGTAGCCCGAAAATACCTATGGATTGGTACGGGGCAAAACACATATCGGAGTGTGTGGGTGTGAGCACGATTCTGAGAGCTTATGTGACTTTTGTGTTGAATTTTGAATTTGATTTGAATTCGTGTCATATGTTACATATATGATTGAAATTATGCATTTGATGCATGGAATGACTTGAGCTTTATGAATTGTCATATGTTTTGACATGTATGCCATGTGTAAGAAGAATTGTGGCATCTAACTAGAATGCTAGAAAGCATGACACGTAGCTATGGTATGCATATTAATTGAGTTATGTATTAATATGCAATGTGAACTTGGGTGAATTGCACAACATATGACCATGAGCCGTTGGTTTTGCTCACCCCCCTACATTAACAATTTCAGGGCATGGCAAGGAAGTAGCCAAGGGTAACCAACTTTGAGTTGGTTATAGAGTTAGAAGACTATTTTTTTGTAATTTTGTTGTATTTGCACGTCCAAGATGTGGACATGGTGTTTTTAGTCATATATGATGAGATTCTATTTTTGAGAATCGTATATGGGCATACATACCTCAAATGTTAGTTTTTGGACAAGAAAGTTCGTGTGTAAAACTGTAAATCAAGCATGTTCCAATTATAAAGTGTTTCTATGATTTAATTGGTATTTATGCATGTTATGATTGTGTATAGATATGTATAGATGTATGCTAGGCTTCACGGATGGTTTGATACACTTAAATACATGTTTGGACTGATCTGGGGAGGTTTCGGTCGCCTAGTAGGGCCTGTCAGTCGACTGGCTGATTTAGGAATTGAAACCCAAGAGTTGGGAATTTTGGAGTCAGGAAAACCATCATTTCGGCCGAAGGAATGGTCAGTCGACCGGAATTGGGCTGAAAAGGAAAAGTTTTTTTAAGAGTGACACTAGGGTAATGACTCGTGTAGCCTAGTGTAAGACAATTAGATTGAGTTGTTAGCTTCATTATGAGGTTTCGTGAGCTTTCATGACAAGTACGAGTATCAAAGAATCATCAACGATGAAAGTGTTGACGTGTAGTTTCCTGACCCTTAATTTCCTTTATCCTTTCTCGGGGTTTTGGAAATTGGGGTGTGACAGCTTGGTATCGGAGCATGATTTAGATAAGATGTGTTGATGTTTAGATTTTCTCACCCTTGATTCCTATATCGATTTGGGTATGGAAATCGGGGTGTGACAATATATATATATATACACACACACAACAGAGGTGAGATAAACCGAATCGGAGCCCACGTATAGAAATAACAGTAATAACTATTAGGTTTCCAGGATGTGTATGTTAGATTTAAATTTAATCGGAATAGTTGCAATTATTCAGATGGTAGCGGTAGACTAACAGTCAGACCATGTGATTTTTGGTTTGAATTTGGCACCTTTTGTAACTCTATGAACGTTATTCTACTCAAGATTCTGTAATTCAATGCCCTTTCTTTTTCTCTCATTCTTATCGAGTGAAAAAATGAAAGTGAATAAATGCCAAAAATCTGCATTGTTTTGGGTCGATTTTAGTTTAATTAATTTACTGCAATCTTCTTCAACAACCTCAAAGTCACATTAGTCGGTCAAGCTTTTGGTTTTTTTTTTCACCGAACATGTGACGGTAATATATCACCGATTTCGAGGAATTTTAGAAAATTAATATAAATTCAACAACTATAAATCTAAATAATAAATACTAATCTGTAACGGCAATAAATGCACGGAACAGAAAAGCTAGCAGAGCAAGAAATTCACACTTCAAACAAAGGACTCACAAGAACAAATGTTAACAGTTGTCTGAAATCAGTTTTTAAACAACTACTCTTGGAAGTAGATCCGTTAAATTAAAGTTTAAGGTATTGTTTGGTATAAGGGCGACTTCAAATAAAAGCTTACAGGTAAACCTCATTTAAAATTCAAAGAAATAAAAGAAAAATATTAATTTATAATTAATACTTAAAATATTTCAGTTTTACCAAATAGCACTTGAGTGGGAAGCAAAACCGATATGAATGAGAACAAGAACAGAGTACGTAACTATCACAGCAAATTGATTAATCTGGTAAGAGTTGTGAATTGGATTTTTTTGTACCTTCTTGTTCAGGTAAGAGTTGAGCAACGGATCTGAACTCAATGAAGCAGTTCGAAACCAGAGACACGAAGAGAAGAAGAGCGAAGATCATCCTGAAAGTCGTCATTATGTTGAAGAGGGACTTCATCAACTCTGAAAAAGATAAACTTGCCGATCAATTTTTTATTACCGTGGCAATCAATGAGTTTAGAGTCTCGGAAGAGAGACGCTATCACATAGTCTTTTTTGACTTCATTGGAGTCATCAAAATACTGATCGTGTTTGTAGCATTGTTACTCTGATGTAACTCGAATCCGAAAGTTCGATTCAAAAACAAATGGAGTCGTACTATAGAAACACGACCGCGCTACACCATAGAGATAGAGAGAGTAAATCTGCAAAGACGAGAGAGTACCAAAATTGCCATTTAACAGATAGAGAGATAGAGGACGGGATACCCCGTGGTTAAAACGGGGGGGGCCAAGGCGGGAAAGAAGATGTCGCAACCGACAAATGAAGAAAAGTTCGACCCCATTCAAGAAAGAAAAGTTAATATAATTTTTTTACCAATATTTATTGTCTGAGATATAAAAAAACTCTGAAGGAGAATCTGACACTGGTGGGTTGAACATCAAATCAACATAAATGTGACGGAGAGACGGGATAGAAGGAGATGTCGGTGGGGTCTATTTGGCTTTACATTTATTTATTATTATTTTAATAAGAACTTGGAATGGTAATTTTTAAAAGGGTGTATTACTTTCACCTTTCTTAAAATTTTATTTAATTACTTTTATATTAATTTTTTTTAAATATAATGGTTAACATCTCTTAAGATTTAGTTGACTTTACTTTGGGTACTCCTATTATTTATTGACAAGTTTCGTTAAAATTAATTAACATAAAAAATTAAAATGTCAAAATTACACTCGATGACGATAGTGCTGGTGTGACAATGATGAAAAAAATACATATAAAACATGTTAATCCCAATCAAATGATTAGAAATTGAGATTATTTTTGCACAAGATTATTATAACTTGATGATACTTTTGTAATTGTACATTAAATGTGATTTTGTTTAACAAATCATTAGTCCGACAGGGGTGTCAGAGTAATTTTGTAAAAATTTTAATTTGAGGGTAATTAAGTCATACCTCAGGGGATGTCAAAGTAATTTACCCTTCTCAAAAAGAAAAATGATAAAAATCACAGACTTGTCGGATGTGAAAATCTGACTTGGCAAATACATCATCTAACATTCATCTCAGTTTCTCTTTCTTTCTTCATTTTTATTTTATTCTTTTTTTCGTTTCCATAGCAAGTAACAAAAAGATTGAAATCCAAACTGGGTTTGCTGGTTTGCATATTTATTTCTGATGAAGCGCAAAATAACTCGTGATTCGAGTCAAGTGTCAACCTGTAAAAAGACAAACAAAGGGTAACCGATAAGGCACCGACGTGGTGTGGGTCAATTACACTCTGACGTTCAAGTCAGATATCAAAAAGGTTGTTTAAGCTATAAAGGCACTCAGAGGATATTAATTGCGTACCTGGTATATAGACCGTCTATGTATTTATAGCGATCAAATGGGAACGTGCCCTAGAGGAGACTGGCTCTTCAGTTCTCCAGACTTATCTAGAGATAAAAAAGCACCTGGTCAAAGTTCATCTCTTACCTACGTCATACAAATCACAATTGCCCACGTCACCTAACTTATAATTGGAGTCAAACACCCCATTAGATGTTCCATGTTCATGAGGGTTGCTTGTCGAATCTTGAGAACACTTTGATTAACTCGTTGGGCCGTAAAAACAGACCCTTGGCCCACGAAATTTGCCGAATCTCCACTGAATCCTGGACTCAACCCCTAACCAACTAGTGAGCTTCAGAACACACGATTTTAGTCACCTTTGGAGACGAGCTATGGCCGGCATTGGTGGCCGGCCTTGGCCAGTATCTAAGGGCCTCGCCTTGGCCGGTCTCTACAGCCCCACCTTGGCCAGTCTCTACGGCCTTTGTTGGCTTTTAAGGAAGGGTCTTCCTCGGCCTTGGCCGGTCTATTTTTTTTTTATATTTCTCGACCGTTGGCTTTGTGAACGTTGTATTTTGAACGTTGAGATCTAGCTGTTTGCTTAGGTGATCGTTGCAATTGGAACATTGTCATGTGACCATTGTCATTTGCCCTATGTCTATAAAAGCCTCTTGCATTCTTCATTTGTATGCACACCATTATAAAGAATGTCGATTGGCGCCACCTCCAGAGTCAAGCGAGTGGAAAGAACCCGCTCAAAGGCCTGGTGCTTATCGATAACGGCTGGTGAGTCAAATCGTGGAAGGAACGATTCTTCTTTGTCTCTAAATGCTGGGAGCTTCCTCCTTACAGCATCCCTCGTACATGGACTGACGGGGACGTTTCTAGTAAACATCATTTTGCCTTGCTTTTCCTGTAAAATAACTATGCAATGGATTTACCTTACCATTTGGTAGAATTCCTCTTGACCCGAGATTAATTCATCCCATTTTTTTTCATTAAAGGCCCTCTGAAGAGGTGTGCCCTATTGGGGTTAATTAACAATGGTCTCAAAATTAACTCATCCTGCCTTTTTCATTAAAGGCCCTCTAAAGAGGTATGGCCCCCGTGGGGTTGATTAACAATATTCTCGGAATTAATTCACCCCTCCTTTTTCATTAAAGGCCCTTTGAAGAGGTGTGCCCCCGTGGGGTTAATTAACAATGTTCTCAGAATTAATTCATCCCACCATTTTTATTAAAGGTCATCTAAAGAGGTGTGTCCCCCATGGGGTTGATTAACAATGTTCTCGGAATTAATTCATCTAGCCATTTTCATTAAAGGCTCTCTGAAGAGGTGTGCCCCTGTGAGATTGATTAACAATGTTCTCGAAATTAATTCATCCTACCTTTTTCATTAAAGGTCCTCTAATCGAGGTATGCCCCTGTGGGGTTGATTGTTCACTTTTTGTTTTAGTTATAACCATATATTTTGAAACAAAAAAGGACTGTTATTGATATTTTAGTAACAAATAGAGAGTTATTTGAGAAAAACCTTAAAGCTATCGTCCTAAGGCTCGATAATAAACTAAGTTTCAGTTGGAACTATTAAACTAAATTCAACTTTTTAAAAAAAAAGTCTTATTGATAGTATTTTCTTTGATGCTTGGCATTCCAAGGATGGGCCAACTGCCTCATTTCCAATGTCACCAACGAATATGCCCCTTGTCGTTGAGTTTGGATAACTTTGTAAGGGCCCTCCCAGTTAGGAGCCAGTTTCTTGGTGCTTGGGGGTTTGGTCGCTTGAGTTACTTCATGGAAGACTAAGTCTCCAGGTTGAAAACTTGGCCTCTAAGTTAAAAACTCCTCTGCTTGACTCAAGGCTGTAGTACTAGGACATGGCTCGCTGATACGTTGCCACCCGTACTCAGGCTTATTCTCTTCTTTATTTTTGACTTTTAGGCCTTCTACATTTAATGTCTCTAGTATCTTTTTCTATTTCATAAGTGGCGTAGCACTCCTGGACAGTAGCTTGATCTCCTCTTAACTCTCCAATGTCATGGTCAGTAGGGAATCGCACGAGGAGATGGTGAGTGGAGGTCATTACCTTCATGGTGTTCAACGTAGCTCTTCCCACAATAACATTGTACGTAGATGGGCAGTCTACCACAAAGAAGGTCATCATCTTGGTGACTTACCTTGGACTTGTACCAGTAGTGACTGGAAGGTCAATGATACCAAGCAGAAAGAGTTTCTCCCCAGAGAATCTGACAAGCGGGGATTTAGTAGGCTTGAGTTTTTTCCTACCAATGTTCATCTGGTCAAAGCCTCTACGAACAGAATGTCAGCAGAACTATCATTGTTGATCAGTACTTGCCTAATTATAAAATTGGCGATAATCAGTGTAGCCACTAGGGCATTGTCGTGTGGTTGTTGAATTCCCCTCGTATAAACTTCTGAAAAAGTTATGAGTTGATCCTCTATTCGAGGGTGTTTGGCCTGAGGGGATGATTGGCTCACCTCGCCTATTTCATATAAACTTCTTACTCTCCTCACATGCGCTTTACGAGCCGTCTTGGACTTTCCTCCGCCTGCAAACCCACCCGAAATAACTCTGATTTCTCCCAATTAAGGATTTTTTCGAGTGTTGTCATCTTTGCCATCTCGTGGGCGATTATATGCCCCCTTTCATCTCCAACCACAAACTTACGCAACTGGACCCTACAAATTAGACTTTCAATTTACCTTTTAAGTCAATGTATTCGTCTGTGTCATGTCCATTGTCTTACCATATTTGGGGTCCCTTTCTTCCTCACTGGAATGTCCCCCCCCCCTTTTAAGTCAATGCATTCGTCTGTGTCATGTCCATTGTCTTACCATATTTGGGGTCCCTTTCTTCCTCACTGGAATGTCCCCCCCCTTTTCTTGTCAGTCTTTCTATCGCCATCTCTTTTTTCCCTCTGTACATCTAGGGCATCATCGACATTCATATACTTTTGGGCTTTTATAAGTAGCTCTAACATGCTTTCTGGTGGATGTTTAGAGATTGAGTATAAGAATTTTGAGGGTTGCAGGCCTCCCATGAACACGGTAACTGCTATCTTGTCATCCAAAGTATCGACCTACAACATCTCCCTGTTAAACCGGTTGATGTAGTCTCGCAACGACTCTCCCTTGGTCTGCCTTATGTTGAAAAGATAAATGGCAGGCTTCCTGTGTCTTCGAGTGGCAATGAAATTGCTCATAAAGAACCGACTCAGCTCCTTGAAGGAATGTATTGACGCAAGTTTTAGGCTATTGAACCATGCTCGGGCAGAACCTTTCAATGTAATGGGAAAGACTTTGCACATGATTTTATCTGGTACTCCTTGGAGGTACATCAAAGCCTTGTAGGTCTCCAGATGGTCTAACGGGTCCTTGGTCCCATCAAAGTTTTCAAGGGCGGGCATCTTGAACTTGTTGGATAAAGGACAATTCATTACTCCAGTGGTAAAGGGGAGGGGTTTGTTAGACCAGATCCTTCACTGTAGTAGGGTCTTTTTCCTTAATGGAGTGGGCCATACTTTCTACCTTAGCTCTGAGGTATATCATGATAAATAGTTTCCCCTGAGTGCCCCGAATCTCCATGAGTACGAGCCCTGAACCCCGAATCCCCATGAGTACGAGCTTTTTCAGACGGGATTAGGTGAATGGGGTTTGTCCCATCTCGATCACTTCTTACGTGGCTTTGGGCTGTGTCGTCTGCCAGAACCCCACTGTCTCGCCCAACATCATTCCCTTCTGGATAGATCGGCCTAAGGTGGCTCTGTGACGGCACTGGTGCCATGAGAGGGAGGCACTGCAAGATTGTCACATTTTGTTAGAGTACTTGGATCAGACTCTGGTTTAAATTTTGAACTTGGTATTCCAACACTGCGGCATGCTCCTGGTTATTTAAGACTCCGGGACATACCCCAGGCAAGTCTCCTTGACCAGGGGGCTGTATGTCTCCTTCTTCAGTTACACGAAGGTTATGGCTGGCAGAGAGGTCCTGCCTGGCTGGAATATCGTGATCGGCGGGTGGGTCCTAGACAGTTGGGGGATTGTGATCGACAAAAGGAACCTGGCCAGCTAGAGGGTTGTAACCGAGCAAGTGGATCCTGTCCGGCTGGGGGATTGTGACTGATAGGAGGATCCTGTCTGGCTGTAATCTCTAACCTAGATCATGGGTGCATCATGCTTCCTGTAGAACAATCAAGTTTATGATGATTCCCACAGACGACGCCAACTGATGAAACACAAAATAACTCGTGATCCGGGTCAACTGCCAACTTGTAAAAAGATAATCAAAGGGTAACCGAGAAGGCACTGGCGTGGTGCCGACTGATTACACTCTTACACTCATGTCAGATATCGGAAAGGATGTTTAAGCTATAAAAGCACTCAGAGGGTATTAATTGCGTATCTAGTATATGGACTGTCTCTGTATTTATAGCAGTTAAATGAAAACGTGTCCTAGTAGGAGACTGGTTCTTCAGTTCCTCAGACTTATCTGGAGATAGAAAAGTCCTGGTCAAAGTTCATCTCTCACCCACGTCATACAAATCACAATTGCCCATGTCACCTGACTTATAATTGGAGTCAAACACTCCATCAATTTCATTTCTTCGTTCTCTTTTTATATCATCCAATAGAGATTGCACTGAGATTTTTGGATATCAAGAACAATAATCGAGAATTAAATAATCTAGAATTCATGAGGATGACACTCAATTCTTTTGTTAAACAAGTAATTGAAGTCTCTCTGGTTAAGAAAATCTTCACAAACCATTAACATCATCTAATTCGAAATGAAGGAAAACTATTTGAAATTTTGGAATTATTTTTGGGTTTCGACTGATGCCCAAATTTTGTTTCTTTGAGAATTTTTACATTTTTTTCGACAAATCGTAAGGTACTTTTTTATCCAAAAAAGCTCTAATATCAATCAATCCCTCTATAATGACTAATTTTCTCGAACTCCTCTTTTCTTACGTTTTCCTCTCCATCCCAACTTCATCCCAAGTAGAAGAACTATTCTTTAACGGATTCAATGAACTAAAGGCCAACATGAGCTTGAATGGGTTTGTAGAGATTGGCAAAACTGGCATACTAGAAGGTCGTACCTAGTGCACAAGGCTCCTGCTTAAGCGAGTCTGGGAGAGGTGGATGTTGGCTAGTCTTATCTCTATTTTTGAAGAGGCTGCTCCCAAGTCTCAAACTCAAGACCAATCGATTTGGGAGAGAGCACTTGTCATCGCACCAAGGTGCGACCTCTAAAACTAATAAACGACACCAGTAGATTATTGGGTCACACCTTTTATCATTCATCGCTTCAGTTCAAGAACTCCACTAGTGGATCTGCCTTCTCTTTCTCTGTGACCTATATATTTGTAATTGGCAATATTCGGTTTCAAAACTGAGTATGATCAAGTTGTAATCTTTCATTCATATTTTTGTAATCGATCATGAAGTTAAAGAGTGAGAGCTTGGATAGTGTTCTTCATCAATGCATCATCGAAAGAATGCATCAATGATCTAGATATGAAACTTGATCGAGGGAAGCATTCAAGTGACTATAAGTGAGCATGGACATCGTTGATCATGATTAGAGCATCATTTAGTACGTGTACGTTGGTGAGAACACATAGGTTTTGAAAACTTGATTTTCGGTCTTAAAATATAGTCTCGGAGTTACAAATTCATATTTTTCAAAGCTGGACTGGTTTAAGTCTTTTCTGAACCAGTCCAAGAGCTCTCAAAATTGATTCCCAACATAGCTAGACCAATTCACGAGGTCGCAGTATCTCGAATGGTTTTCTAAGCAGATCTGGACCAGTTCAAGGCTATTGAGAAGCTCGTTTTGCCTTCTTTTGTCCTGTTTTGACCAAAATTTGACTCTGAACTTTCCTAAAACATTGGAATTCGTTTCGTATTGATTTTTAACTTGTTTTTCAAAGAAAATTAGGACTTTATTATCTATATACCCTCATGTGTTTTCTCTCTAATTAATGCTTTCAATGAGTTTTTCATATACATCAGATAATATATTTTTAGAGAGAAATCAATTGAGATATTTTTCACTAGAAAATTTTATTATTCTGTTTATATTTTTGAGAGCACACACACATGGAGTGTTTAAGTTATGATGCTCTTTTCAATCTGATCAACTGAATTCTCAAAGACACCATCATTCTACATAAGTTGAGCAGAGTAGCAGAGGTGGTTCCTTGATACTACTTGTTTTTATTTGGAGAGAGGATAAATGATCACAACGAAGGGTCAAAATACTTGAGGAGTATTTGTATTCTTTCGGCTACCCTTTTGAAAGGATTATGACGTTAGCCAGGAGTCTGCAATAATTGGACGAGAAGTCATAAGAGTAAGCCTGAGGAGTTTTGCATCAAATTATTGTCAGAGTGAAGTGGGTGTGAGTATGAGACAAAGTCTGTTGTACTTTGCTTTGAGATAGTGGATTGGTTTCTCAGGAGACATCTGCCTCATCCCCGTGGTTTTTCCTTTCCTAAGTTTTCATATAAAATTCCTGATATCATCTCTAACTTTCCTTACTTCCTTTATTTATTTTGTGATTGGTTTGGATGTTATATTGTTAATCATTGTAGGTAATTAAACAATCATAAAAATTGGATAAGAAGATCTGTTCACCCCCCTCTAGGTCTAATGATTAGTATCTCACATTGAATTAACTGAATGATTTTTGCACCGCATGACCAACTCGACAGTCACGATCTTGCTTTTGGAACCTCACACTCCAAAGATCTCAAATTGGCTATCCGAGTCAAAGAAATATTACATTTGTTTTGTTGAAAACATTGTTTTTCAATCTAAGAGGTAGAGACTTACTGGAGAGAGAGGAACATACCCTTTTGGAGAATAGAGAGAAGAGTTGCCGAGTTGGTATATTTTAGTTTTAAAATGGGCTCCACACATGACACTTGGACAACTGCGTAGTAGGTCAATTTTTTCTAATAGTAAATGAAAAGAAAATAAGATTTTCAATTTGCATTTGATTAGCAAGAAAAATTTCAAGAAAGTATAAATGAAATACCTAGGTTCCTTTAGAAAGAAAGAAAAAAAACCCAATTGCTAATATATATATAATTACTACTTGTATCATAAACATTTCGTATTTATAAAGAGAAGTGATCTTAAACTCTTAATCAATCAAGAAATGAAATATAGATAAATACATAAAATATTTGAGGAAAAGCATGAAGTGGTAGTGGGAGTAGGGATGGCAATTTGCCCTACCCCGTCGGGTACTCGCCCCGTTTAAAACCTGTTTACGGAACTGTTTAAGGAAACGGAGTGGGAATGGGGTTAGGAAAAATAACCTGCACGGATTCGGGGCGAGGATGGGGTAAGACCCTATCCCGACGGGTACCCGCCCCGCCCCGTTTAAGTATATATATATTTATACTTATATATATAATATATAAAGAAAATATTAATATTATATATATCATACATAATAGCCATTATGTTACATGTACCTAAATGTGTGTGTTTGGTATATATGTATCTAAATATCAGATTTATTATTATAAAAAATCTTGCATTAAAAAAAAAAAGTATAAACGGGGCGGGACGGAGAAAATTAAATGGTTGTGGGGCGAAAAAAGTTAAACAGTTGCGGGGACGGAGAAGTCAAAACCCGCCCCACCCTATTGCCATCCCTAAGCGGGAGCATTTGTGTTGTATAACTATATGTGCAAATCGAAATATACTCGGAGTAGAGCATAAACCAAAAAAGATTGAAGAGGTCATTCAGGAACAAGAAAATGATTGCCACTTCATAGATTGTTTTCTGAAAAGAGAAAATTATTCTCAAAAAGCTGAAACAAATACGTTCTAAATATTTATGAAAAATTACTATTCCTACCATCCAAACTCATATAGTGTTTAATTTTTTTTATTTCTTTTCCTTTTATGCCATTTTCATCTAATCAAACTAAACCTCAATTAACATTTCAGAAATTAAGTATTCGATCAAGTATTTGGATAATTATTTAATGACTGTTTGTTTAACATCTGCAATATATATATATATATATGTAAATTTGGTGAGCTTTAACTGTTTAACAGATAATAAAATGATGTCCTTAATTTTTTTTTTTAAATTTTATACTATATGTTTCTTTTGTCTTTGAAAAGTATACATAATTAAGACACACAGTTGTACATTCACTTGTTATTAGGAAAAAAAATCGTACAAGTTTAACCCGAGCGATTCGTCACATTCAAAGTTCATTTTATCAAAGTTTGAACTATAATTTTTTGAGTTTAGAGTCGAATATAAGGTTGAAACTTCAAGTTCCGATAAGAGCAAAAGTCAGTATGAGTTTATTGCTAATGTAAAAAAAGAGTTAATTATGAAATATAATGTTTACAGTTTTTTCCCACTTATCTAATTAGTATATTTATTTTTCCACTTTGTCTCTATAAAGAATTTAACCAGCAGACCTTCTATTTTAAAAGACGAGAAAGTAACACTAGACCGGAGAACATTGCATGGTTTTGCAAAAGGTCAAGTCAAACATCAGTTTCATGCATGGCTGGCTATGAAAAATTCCAAGCAATTGAATACACATGGGCGTCATTTTGATTTAGGTCTGCACTAATTCATGCCCAACTGTCCAAGTAGGCAAATATAAATCACAAGACCCTACCAATCATGACAAAAACTGTTGGAATAAAAGTAGATTTAGTTTATTAAATCAACTTACAATTTATACATCTGAGGGAAGGTTAGTTGACTAACTTGGAAATAAGCAAGACCTTGGTGAGAAGGGTTCGAAGTAATGGACCATAGGCAAATCAAACATCCATGGATTGCCCGTAGCAAGTAAGGTCTGTTTCTGCAAAGTTCATTAGATCTGTATATAATACATATATATATATATATATATGTACGTATGTATATCATACAGGTATCCTTTTTCCTAGGTAAGATTGGGGGCGCTTAAGCCCACTTTACAATTAAAAGAAAAGAAAAGAAAAAAGATTGTAAAGCTCCACTTCATTCCTTATCACAGTAGAGAATAACATGCGAGAGAGCTTATATATGGTGAATAGTTTTCTGGTTGAGAGAAGCAGCAAACCATTCTAGTACTCTATCATCTGGTGGAACCACTCTTCCTCATCTTGTCACCTCTTGGTCAAAAATAACGTCATAAATATAATTTACAGAAGAATCTGCACAAATTTCAGATAAATATAATTTCAAAGTGTTACAATTACAATTTACACATCACATATTCATTAATCACTCTAACTTCACATCATAAAGATCTGGAAGAAGCTTGTTTGATGAAGTTTTATCCAGACTCATTCTTATTGCTTTGGATAGAAGTCGAGGAATCAATCCATGGCCCATCCATTGATATGCTCCCTTGCACTTGACTGTCCTGAGAGAATGCCGAGAACTGTGTCTGACTGTCCTGTGATAGCTTTTCAAAGGCTTTAAACCTCAAGTCATCATTCACTGAACTACGCTTGACTATTGGCGCTTGGACTGGGCTATTGCCCTCGATCATACTCACCACAGAAGACATGGATGGTCTAAGGGTGGGAGATGGGTTGGTACATAAAAGAGACAAGTTTAACATCCTCATAGCCTCTTCTTTTGAGTAGTTTGAACCAAAAATTGGATCCACAAGTTCTAAAAGGTTTCCCTGCTCTTGCAGAACATAAGCCTGCAAATCCACACGGAGACAAAATACAACTATTTTTATCCTATGTACTTTCCAACTGAGTAACTTAAAAACATGAAACACATAAACACAAGTAGATATATACAAGGAATACACAACCAAGGTTTACAGTGGTATGGGTTCAAGTCTCTATACGGGCAAAGTAGGTGTTCGAGTTATTTGTCAAGGGAAAATTATTTACATATATATATACATGCATATACAAGGAACGTACAAAAGCATTTTCATTATAAAGCTACTAGAAATGAAGCCACATCTTTTTTCCTTTTCAAAAAAAAAATATTTTTCTTTTGGGTGCTGGTGAAACTTCATAACAATTATCTAAAAACACATTGACAACCTGTCAAACATATTCACATCATTCAGACCAACAAAAGCCAGTTACTTGTAGGCAATGCATCTGAAGTTATCATACTACTCTCATTCAATAGGAATTCGATTCAATTATCAATTTTTTTTCCCTCTCTTTTCATTACTCATCCAAAAGTAGAAAAGATAATCTGCAGATCTACCCGACATCATTCCAGAAACAATGTTATTTTGAGATATTAAATTCATGTGAGATTGAACGGTTTACAAAGATTTTTCACTGAATTTAATTTCAAGTTTCTTTTTCTCTCTATTCATTTCTCATCCAAAAGAAGAAAATATAATCTGCGTATCTACCCGACATCATTCCAAAACAATGTTATTTTGAGATATTAAATTTATGTGAGATTGAATGGTTTACAAAGTTTTTTCACTGAATTTAATGTCAAGATTGGATTTAGGCATTTTTACAAAAATAAAAAAAGAATAAATATATTTCAGGCTTCACTTGAAGTCAAGTTTAAATAGAAGAAACAAGTGCAAGCTATAGAAGTGTGAATAAAAGACAATCTAAAGAGAAGAAAACTCAAAAAAGAAAACTTTACCCAATCAAGAAGGTAAACAAACTCCTCCTTTGGCCTATAATTTGTATTGCTTTTCCCACTGACAATCTCCAATAAAACAACTCCAAAGCTGTAAACATCTGCTTTGTCTGTCAAATAACCCCTCATTGCATATTCAGGAGCCATGTATCCTCTGAAAAAATGATAAAAAAAGTGCTTAAATAATTGTGCAATTAATAAGGTATAATTCGTAATCCATTACACATAAATAGAGAGCAAATTTAGTTATATATAATGATCCACTATGATCTCTTCAATTATTCTCGAAACTCCATTCTGGCTACGAAAAAAAAAGTCTCTAAATTAGGAAATAGCATATTGAAAGCAAGAGCAGTTACCACCCATCACAGAAACAAAGGCAAACAATACAGTCAACTACAACACCACTGCTGGTCTCACATATGAAGAATTTTTTAGAAAGACAATTTCTCATCTTACCGAAAGAGAAATGCAAAGAGTAACGAAATATCAATGTTACAACCTACTATAACATAATACCAGTACAATATGACATAAGCAATCCATTATAGGGATTACATAGGATCTGGTGCCTCTTTGAGAAATCAGATATGGATAAATGATGGATAACTAATTGTTAACTAAGTTCCATTCACAAACTATGACTATTTACCTAACATATACCTTCTTCCAACAATACTTTGTTTTTTAACACCAAGTTATTACCATTATACCCAGAGATTAGATGCAAATAAGAATATAGAAGGTGGAAAAGTGAGAGAGAAAAACTCACATTGTTCCAGCAATTCTCGTGCTGATATGGGTGTTCTCTTCTTCATCAAGCTTTGCCAAACCAAAGTCAGATATTTTAGCACTTAGATCCTTATCAAGCAGTACATTGGTAGCCTTAATGTCTCTGTGAACAATTTTCAACCTTGATTCCTCATGAAGATAAGCTAAGCCCCTTGCTATTCCTAAGCTTATCTTCTTTCTTGTTGGCCAATCTAGGTTTAGCCGGTGTTCCTCGCGACCTAGGTTTAAGAGAGAGAGAGAGAGAGTTATATCATAATAGTCACTCTTATAACATTTATACAATGATGATAGTGAATTAACTACCAAAAAGTGCACGGGCAAGACTATTGTTCTCCAGGTATTCATATATTAGCAACAACTGGTTTCCTTCAATGCAACAGCCATAAAGTCTCACAAGGTTTGGGTGTTGTAAGGCAGATATCATGCCTATCTCATTGACAAACTCACGATTTCCTTGCTTAGATTTGGAGGAAAGCTGCTTAACAGCGATTACTGCACCATCTGACAATACACCCTAAAATCAAGCAAAAAGAATTTCAAATGATTAAATATAAAAAAACAAGATATATGGCGGTCATATGAAAAAATTTCTTGGACTTCTCACTGCTGCCTCTAGACATGGATGCTTAAAACGACACATGACCTTAATGTTGCAAGATGGTTATGAAAATATAATAACTTGTGTTAGCAATAACCTTATAAACTGGTCCAAATCCTCCTTCACCAATCTTATTTGCAAGGTCAAAGTTACTGGTAGCAGCTTTGATCTGTCTTAGAGTGAAATACCCTGTTTGCAGATCTAGCCCTCGAAGTTCTGTAACAAAGACCCAAAATAGAAATTTCCCTAAGAATGACAAATTAGAAAATGATTGTAATGCAAAAGACAGGGCTGGCTCAATATAATTGAGGCCTTAGGTGAAAAATGCAAAAGTGACCTTTTAATATTTAATATATTAATATCAAATAATAGTTAATAATGTTTATTTAAAAATCATTTTACTCGCTTTTTGAGATGCAAAGTTACTAATTAGATTCTTGTATTCCAGTTTTGCTTAAGTATCTTTTTTAATAAATAATATAGCCAGTCCATTTAATAAATTCTTGTGACATAGTTGATCTTAGATATGATGATATAGCCAGTCCATTTGTTAAAGAACAATAGAATCTAATGTTAGAAAAATCTGGTCCAATCCTCCAACAAATTCTTCAATCCTTTTATTCCCATTTTGTAGCTTCCAAAAGTTATGGCACCCAAGTAGAAAATTCATACCTTCAAATCCTTGAAGAGTCCCCAAAATACCAAAATATGTGAGAGAAAAAAAAAAATAGGAGATGGAGTGAGATAGTGAGTTCAGATGGAGAGACATTAGTGGAGGTGAGAAAAAAACGTCTGTAGTGAGAGAGGGGAAAAAGAAACGTGAGGAATAAGGATAAAAAATGAAGAAGATAAAAGTTACAAGTTCAATAGAAAAAGTAGAAAAGGAGAAAAAATTTGGAGAATATAGAAAGTTTTATCAATTCCCAATGCAATTATCCCTTAGATATTTATTCAATATTAATAGGTGAGATAAGAATAAAGATTAGGAGTTTTAATAGAAGAGGTAAGAAAGTGGAATGAATAGTATGAATTTAATTGTATGACCCACTATTAATACATGTTATTGGTTGGGGCCTAAGAAGACAAGGATAAATAAAAAATTTACGGGCCTTAGGCGACCGCCTAAGTCACCAGCTGCCCTGGCAAAAGGCATTAAAAAAATAACAGGCATCTTTCTCTTCCAATTTCCCTCCAATCATAAGGTTGCAATACTGGGTAAACCATGATATGTTAGAGCCACGAATTCTTTTCTTATATGATCATCAGCATATACCTTTTCATGTAGTAAAATTCACATACATATGGTTATTTTCTTAATCACAATTTACATAGTTACAATTACATGTGAAAATTGGGCTAATGTTTACCATGCGGTTCTTACTCATCGCAACATCTATCATATCCTTTGTTGGAGAATATATTATTGGAGTGATTTAAGCCTTGATAGAAGATTGATACGAGTGATTTAAGGGATTGATTTTAGGAATCTTCCATTAATGTATTTTCCAACAATAATATTATTTTTATGCATAGTTTTACTCAATTTACAAGCCATACCCTAAAGTTTGTTGTAACACTCATACAAAATCTGAACGATCATTACAGAAATTCTTGAGTAGTTTAAACATTCCAATCTTAAATTTCTGTCAAAACGCCCAAAGGGAGGACTGGTGTTTCATCAATTCCAAAGAGCTAATCTTCAATATGGGTTCTAACTTATATATGGTACAAGAAAAACATTTACCAGGACATTTTAACAATTCCGTATCCCCATAAAGTTCAAACATCAAGTACCTACTCCAAGTTGTAACACAACTTGCATTAGCAATCAAATAGTGCGAAAGAACATCACATGTAGAATTTCTTGTGCTTTTAGATCTCACCTTTATCTTCAAGGTCTTTCCCTCCCAAGTAACCTTTCATTCGAAGTACTAACAAAATCAACACAAGGACCACACATGAAGCAACCACAATACCAACAATAGCTCCAACAGAAAGTCCGGTATGAAGATCGTAGTCTACAAGAAAGAGAGAGGTACTCTCATAACCAGGTAGTAGAAAAAAAAAAAAAGAGGCACACCCAGAATGAAAGATATATACACTTACTTGGTGTCACTGAAATAGCAGATATAAGAGGTCCATATACACCTCTCTCAGGAACTGCATTAGTCCCTTTCCCAGACCAGTACAAGTGGATCTCCAGAGTGCTGCCACTAACAGTGACATTATCCAATTCCATAAAGACGCCCTTGCCAGGACCTTTAGCTATATCCATAATGTTAAAATCCTTCAAAAATAGTTTCCCCTGCAGAAGAAGTGAAATTAACACAAGCCTAGACAAAATTTTAAAATACTTCTATTTCAAAGACAGAAAATCAATAGCGAAGAAAAGAGATAGCCCTGAATGCAAATGATGTTCATATGAATTCGCCAAAAAATTAACAGATTCAAGAATTGCATTAGAGCAATGTTGCATTAGTATGTTCATAGAAGCAAGCTGGCTCTTACTCACTTGAATTGATACATCAAAAATCCGCTTCCCGAGGCTACTAAATGTCTGGTCATCCGAAAACATTATTTCAGCAAAGTGGAGACGCACTTTATAACTGCCTTTACGCAAGCAAAGGCCATAGTACTTAAGTGAAGTAGGGGCAAGGCGTGCTGTTTTGTATATCTCATCAATTACATTTAAAGAGAATGAGTTGTTTGCTATGTAACTAGCATCGCTGTTGCCCATGAAAACCCCTGTACTGCTATATGCCCAATTTTTTTCTGGAGAAACAAAAAAGTATGATGGACCATCTCTGTTTGAGTCTTCTTCATATTCATCCCCCTCAAATTTTGTTCGCTCACTTCCTCCACAATTGATAAAAAAGGAATGGTCTGCATATGCAATGGAAATTATAACATAAGATATTTTCTTACTCTTTTTTTCGGCAAGTAAAAAATACTTTTATTGATATGTATAGGTAGATATGAGTTAAGTATTAGCATCAGATCATAGTAACAGACCTGGCAGGTCTTAAACTTACACTGGGGCTTGTTTGAGCAAGGAAGGTCCTTCTTCAAGCACCAAGTATTTCTGTAAGACTTTTAGGTTAGGTCAGTCATATTCCTTCTAATGGTATTTAAATAAGTAATCCAAATTCCTGTCTTAGAAAGTAAAGAACTTACGATTTGTTCTCCACAGATGATGAGGGGGTGCTGGAAGCTACATTCCTGTTGACCAATATGGAAAGGGGTGATTTGTAAATTATATAGTATGAAAGAATCAAATTGATATAGAACTAATAATGAAAAGAAGCTTACGGGTTTGATGACCTGCAATCGAATCCAGATGCATCTGTGAAGTTGTTGTATGATACATCACTGCAATGACATGACATGCATGAAATTTTCAATTGAAGATAATTCTTATTGTCTTAAGCAGGGGTGGAGCCAGGAATTTGATTCAGAGGGGTCATATTAACACGTGATAAAATAAATTTTAAGAAGACAAAGAAGAAGAAAAAAAAAATATATATATATATATATGAGAGAATTTTGATGGAAAAAAATTAGAAGTTTGATTGAAGAAAGGAAATGCAAATTTCTTTGAAGAAAATAAAAAAATTGAAGAAGAGTTAGAAGGAAAAGGAAGAAAGAATTAGAGAAACGCCCCTGGGCCCATGCTGACCCCGCCCTTGGTCTTAAAGACTGTGTTAGACACGTAATACTTGGACATAACTATGAGATATGTGTTTGACATGGACGTAAAAACCCTGGTTGTTAAAATTCCGATCTGGATCGTAGAATCTTGCTATCCTACGATTCCAAATTGCTAAGTCAGTCTGGATCGCATGTAGAAACACTTGGAAATAGGATCACAGTGGTGGGATCAATAGAATCAGAGATAGGATCATAGAATCATGTAAGATCTTATGATCCTACCAAATCATGTTGTTTTGTTCTTTTTCTATATTTATTTAGGCCTATAACCCATTCCTGGAAAAAAAAAGAAAAAGGTTTTTAAGTATAAAGTCCAACACTTTAGCCTAATCGCATTATAAAGCAGAAACCCAACTAGGTAAACACGATCCAGCTCTGAATGTCAAAGGTATAACTCAAAACATCAAAAAAATTATCTATTTCCTCTATTATTATTCTTGTTTTTTTATTTTTTCCCATCTTTTTCAAACAAAAAACAAAGAGAGCTCAGTTTTTCTGCCTATTATATGCCCATTCTAAACAAAAAGAGAGAGAGAGTTCGTTTTCTTCCCTCTATTGTTTCTCTCTCTCTATTTTTTCTTCTTCTTAACCAAAAAATGGTCTTTCCAACAAAATTGTTGAGACAATTAGGCAACTATATTGTTCTTCTCTCTATTTATCTGTTCTTTTTTTCTCTTTGTTTAGACTTTGTCTTAATTGTTCAGATAATTAGGCAACTAAATTGTTCTTTTCTCTCTCTATTTCTTTGTTCCTTTTTCTCTTTGTTTAGGCTTTTACTTTAATTGCTTCTATGAAATTCTACTTGACTGTTATGTTGACGTTCTTGCATAGACGAAATCAAGAAGTTGGTTTAAGTGTTTGTCATGTGTCTTACTCGCTTAGTGTCTTGATTTTTGTTATTAGAATATTAATGATATTGTTATGGGAGGTGATAAATACAATCCACTTTTAATGTGAAATGACATTATTGTCCTTGATTCAGTTCATGATAATAAAGTTTAAGGGACATTTACATCATTTATATTAAGAAAAAAAAAGTGCCATTATAAAGAAGTGGAGTGCATCTATCATTTTTCTATTGTTGTTCTCTATTTATTTGAAAATAGTTTTATTTAGAAAGTTTAAGTTATTTTTATACTAGTTCTAGTTTTATAGAATCTTACGATCCTTGATCTGATCCTACAATCCTGATCCTATACCCTATGTAAAATCCCGATCATGACAACCTTGCTAAAAAACACATTAATAATTTGTGGAAAGATCTAGGCTGATTTGTTAGGAAATTAGTTAGGAAGGATTTTTAGGAATTATCTATAATTAGATAATTGACTTTTTAAAATTTTTAAGTAGTTCCTATATTATAGGAATTATGATTTGTATATATCTTTTCCTTAGATAGAATTTGTTGCACTTCTCAATATATAGGCCTGTAAACTAACAGATCATATATAAAAAAAATGAGAATATTAGAATCCTATTCTTTTTCACCTTTGTGTTCATGGTATTAGAGTTAGGTTCACTAGGACAGTAAATTACTCCATTGTTCTGCTGATTATCCGATAAAATCAGCAAACATGCATCGTTAATTCTGGTCATCTATACCAGAATTATAGAAGACTTATTCTTCTATTTCTCTTCATCGTTTCTGGACAATTTTTTCGTCATTTCTGGACGATCTCTATGTCTGGAATCTCCACTGAGGATGTTTCGGCCGATTCTTCAAATGCTCAAAAATCCCAGATCCCTTCACCCGGTTTAGGTGAAAACCCAATCCTCCAAATTACCACTCATCGGCTGAATAGACAGAATTTCCTACGGTGGTCTTAATCACTAAAGTTGTTCGTTCAAGGGCGGGAGAAGATTGGTTATTTAACTGGTGCAAAGCAGGCTCCAAAGGAAGATGAGTAAAATGCCTATATTAAACACTATGTTACACAAAGACACTATTTTATTCTAAAAAAATAAATAAAAATATTAAATAATATGAATATTTAGCAATGTTCATGTTCTTTCTATTTAGAAAGTTGACACATCCTACGCCTAGAAACATACTCGTACCCGACACATGTACCGGAATCAAGGTAACATAGCTTTGAGATCAAGCTTGACCTCACCAAATTTCACAAATCAGAAAAGCATGACCTACATATATGTGACAATCTAAAAGCCAAATAAAGATTGGTGATATACTAACATGTCGTCACTTCTTCTTTCCTGCATCCACTGCGGTATTGTCCCATTTAGTAAGTTGTTGTTCAGAAATCTACATCCATATATATTATCATGTCTCACTCATGGGTAAACAAAAATCATTAAAAACATAATATATTGAGGGTATACTAGTAAAAAAACATTAACAACAACCAGCTTTACATGCTCAGCCTACTAATACTCAAATTTTGCTTAAAAACATAATAGTAAACAGATTTTCGATAATTTGAAGGCAAATTTACATTTTATTACTTTATATAATGAGGGAAATTTGAAGGCAAATTTACTTTTTATTACTTTATATAATGAGGGTATTCTGGTAAGAAAAATATAAAATCTCTCATTCCCTTCCTTCCAATCAAATAAAGAAATGTATCAATCCTCCATACTTTCTACTATTCTTTCCATTCAACCAAACAAAAAGTGAGGGAGACACCTTCTCTTCCCTAGGGATGCCTCATCCATCCCTCCCCTTCTCTCTTCCACCTATTTTCCTTAGAAAGTATTCAATACCCCGGGGGTACTTAGTATGTGGTACCCCGGCCAATGAAAACTCCCCATTTCTCTATTATCAAGGGGGTACCACATGTAAGTACCCCTGGGGTATTGAACACTTTTTTCCTATTTTCCCATCCCACTTACCAAATGGAGAATAAAAGTTTGTACATGTGACTTATTCTAAAAATAATTACTTACATGTAATCTAGATCCGAATCCTTAAATGTCACTGGAATTTCACCTGTCAGCTTGTTGAAGCTCAGGTCTCTGCAAGTGAAAAATTCATATGACCTAAATGAGATAAAATTGCTGATAAAACCTTAAAGATGAGTAAAATGTTATCCAATCCAAATAGGATAGAGTAACTCCACATTCGTTCTCGAACACAGTTGTTAAAACATAAATCCATAGTCCACAAAAGATAGTAAATAATCAAAATATTATTATTTCATTAAAAAACTGTGTAACTGCTATCGCACTATGAAGGAAGTCATATCAAATGCTATTATCAAGTCAAGAGAATTGTTATCAAATTGTACGTAGACTACAAGAGAATAAATTCCATTTCGTGTATGTCCAAAAATGTCCTTAGTATCTCAACTGATATAATTATATACTGACCACGCTGCTTTTTTAGATAAATAATGAGAATCCACAAAGAGAATATACTACTAAATTACCATCAGTACGGAAACTAAAGTTAGAAAGAGGATTTCCTTCCTACCTAAATGATACCTTCCTTTTATTCAGTAAATATTCAAACCTTGTGAAAAGAAAATTAATCAACACATTAAAATAGCAATTGATAGCCCAATGCATCAACTATTAATGATGAACGAATGATAATAAAAAATCAACGGAACATAAAAAATTTCCATCCTATCATTCATTTGAAAAATCAGAACTTTTTTTCTTTGAATTTGTAGATTTATATATTTTTTTGTCTTTGGAGATTTTTTAGAGGTTGAGAGACTCATTCAAAAGAGAGAACTGAAAAAAATTGTAAAAACAAAAAAAAAGTTTATATAGCTGGGTGGCAAAAATAGTACTTTTGTGGCTCGTTGCGACCAAGTCACAGCCAAGTTTGTTGGGATTTTCATTTTCACCGCAATATCAGGTGATTTTGTCACAGTTGCAACCACAACTCCCATTCAGCTAGTAGATACATTTAAGCATCAAATTGTCCAAAGATGAAAATCAGAACAATTAAAACAGACAGAAAGGAAAACGCAGTCACAGATACAAGGTATCAACTCATTTTATGGATTCTTTTCCATTGTCATTACTTATCCATAATCACATTGATTATAGTAGAAAGGAACAAGTCAAGTGAAGTCACTTTGAATCATCTGGTTTCATTCTATGTCTACAAGTATCGCACCAGTTAAAAGAGGAAGAGTTGTTTGCCTAGAAGGTAAGGCAAGGATGATGATGATGATGATGATGAAGATGTCTACAGGTATCAAATCAGCAGCATATCAGAGAGAGAGAGAGAGAGAGAGAGGCCATGCTTCTCTGTGAGAGTACATTAGAATAAACTTACAAAGTTTTGAGTGCACGCGGTGTTGTAAGATTACCAATGTAAACAGGGATTATACCATTTATTAAGCAATTTCTCAGTATCCTGTTCCATAAAAACATAACAACTTGCTCAGATGAAGGAACCATAAAAATTGATAACATCTTGTATGTTCTCCATGAATTATGGCCATATTCAACTCACAGTTCTTTCAAGCTTTTCATATCCTGCAGATCAGGGAAATGCGAGATTGATCCATTCAGATCAGATATTCTCCTGAAAATCAAATGTAACAGATCAAATCACTTTGTTTGTATCTGTTCTCATATCTATAAGCATCCATAAATCTCTGAGCTTAACTTTTTAATTGAAACAAAAAACTAAAGTGAATTCAATAGCTTTTAGATTGTCAGCTTCGTGCTCACAATTCAATTAAGTTTTTCAGCTCAGATATGGTAGATGGTAAGGGTCCCTCCACGAATGTTCCTTGCATATCCCTGCAACAGATTGAGTTGAACATTTATTTGAGATGTCGTTAGTTAACAATAAAATTTAAGAACAACTTTTATTAAAATTCTCCTGGTAGGGAAAGTATTGGCTGATCAATGAAAAGAAGTATCATACTCACAGTCTAGTAATATTCGTCCAGTTCCCAATCCAATCAGGTATCTTCCCGGATAGTTTACTCCCATCTATAGTACTGCAAGGAGTAAAAAGTATTAAAATATATGAAACTCAAGATGATAAATGTCCAAGAAATTAACACTTACAATTCCGTTAAGTTCTTTAGCTTGCTGAATTCTATTGGTAGTGTTCCGGTAAAATTGTTAGCGGAAAGACGGCTGCAGAAAAACATTCGTGAATTTGAAACAGCATGAGAAAAATCAGAGCAATAGTGGCAAGAATGTTTATTACTCCAACTGATTAGTGTCTTACAGTCTCCTCAAGCGGCTCAAATTTCCAAGTTTCCGAGGAAGAGGTCCCCCAAGCTGATTATTTTCCAAGACCCTAGATAACACAGTTCAAATTAATCCAAGATAAAGCTTTATCTATTACTCCACTAGACATCGAACTGTAGTCCATCACTTACAGCTCCTCAAGGGTAGCAATGTTGCCAATTTCCTCAGGAATCAGACCACTGATTCGGTTTCCCAAAAGAGACCTGTAATGTACCAATTATTTAAAGTTTAGCCAACCAGTCTAACTGCTCAATAAATATCTAACAAAAATTGGCCCTCAAAGATTTGAAACAGTATAAAAAGAAACTTACAGAATGGTTAGAGGGAGTTGAGCAAAAGAAGTAGGAATCAATCCATTTATGTAGTTGCGAGTAAGATCACTGTGTTGATAAAAGAAGCCTCACTTAGTTTCTCTCAGTTTCAGATACTGGTAGTTGGGTTATACCGCATGTTGGAGGGATTATACTTGTAGAAAATATGGCACAAAGTTTATTTAAGCTTGCATTCTATTATAAAATTTACAGAGAGATTCCTCCATTATATTGTCTTGTATTTGAGCTTCATCATCAAATAAATTTGCAAACGCGCTTAAGGTTATAAAAGTAGGCATGCTTGAATGTGTCATCAAAATTGGAGCAACCAGTTGTCCATTATATAGAACTTGATCAGACAACACCACAATAATCACCAAAAAAGTTCCAAGATATCCTAAATTTCAAACTGCCAAGGAAACCAAACCGACTGGCATTCAATTAAGAAGAACAGCATAATAGACTTCTCAAGTAATACTGAAGAACAGATACCTACATAAAATTCCTAGAGAAATCCAAAGAAAAAAATAATGCTTATAGTCTTCATAGTGTAGAAAATCTATTCAAGTAATTTACGAATAAACCTAAAACACCAACAAGGCTAATGCATCAGTATGCTGATGGACTTCTGAATGTAACTCAAATGTGTCACATACATTTCTTGCAGGTAACTAAGATTTGCAAATTCGGCTGGTAGTTCTCCAGTTAAATTTTGACTCTTCACCACGCTGCAATTCAATACAAGGAAAACTGATATCAAAGAAAGGAACATAGAATCAATAAGCAGTGGGTTACACCTAGGGATTGTCGTAGTCCCTAAAAAAACCCAAAAATTAATATGGTCAGGCCAGTCAGGTTTAACCATTACATTTATTCTTGAAAGTGGAACAATGATATGAAACTTGTGGTAGAAACAGGCATATGGCGCATTCAGTGCTGTATCATGACCTGCTGTAGTTGCAGATTAAGGACTGTTTTGCAAGTCAATGCAAACAGAAAACTAAAAAATCATTTTTGACCACGTCAACTTAGCTACCAGCAAGTTGACTGGAAAAAAAAGCCACTAATCATTCACGAAGAACGTTTCTTATTATAATGAAGTAAATTTTTTTTCCTAACTGGGATGCCAAACTAAAGTTGGATCCAAGAAGAACGATAGTGATTTGCTACAACTCTGAATTATCAATAGCAAATTCTGTCCAATAAGGTTTGCAGAACATTTAGATTTAATAAACTTTAAAGACACTATTTTCACACCAACTAACTTGAATAAATGGAGAACTTATTATATTTATTTAAATATTTTTCTTTAGGTTGTCAAACAATAATAAATAACCTCAAACTGTAAGCCTTCCTTATAAAGGCCATGGTGTGCACCACTGTGTGATTGGCTTTGGAGTAAGAATTTATTCAAGCATTAAGCATCAAGAAGGAAACAAAGATAGCACCATCCTACTTTAAGAATTCAAAACATCCAGAGCACCATCCAGTTGATGGTTTAGGACCTCATTGAGGTGTTCTACCTACGATATAGCAGGACACTGGGACAACAACATAATATATTTCAGTCTGACTACACTCTAAAAAAATCGGAAAAACCTAATAATGGACGTATAAAGGACACTAGCTCAAAACCTGACTCCTCGGTGTAGATAATATATCTCTTTTGTGTAACAGAGCAATTAAAGTTTCAGACCAGATTAACCAAAATTATTGGATTTCTACTAAGGACTGTATATGTGCATCAAGCTTAGTGCTAGAAATAAAAGATCCATTCCTGGGACTGAAGTAAAAATATTCTGCTTTCGTTTCAAATTAAGCAAAGTGCTCAACCATTAAATGTGGTGGATCCCAACCTCAGACCCACCTTATCCCAATGGATAAGATATATGGAAGGTTGAAAAGTGAAAAAACCATTAGAGTTATGCTGCCAGTATCCCCAACTAACTACTTCATATCCTTACTGCACAAAAGGATAAATTGAATGAACTCAAAAAATCTTAAAATTTTAGTACCAACCAAGGGCCCATGGATAACACAGAATCCGTTTCATTCTATATATTTATCATCTAGTTCATTTCCGCTTCATTAATGCGTTGTTCTTGTTTTTTTTTTCAACGCGCAAGTGCTGGTGGTAGTCTTTACAAGATAAAGTAGATATCTCATGTATTTAAATTAGTATTGCTTTCTTAATCCTTATTTGCATGCCTTGCGTATATGTAGCGTATCTATATTACTGGAGAAAGTAAAGAACAGAAAAACATTGTTGTACATGCGTGTGACGTGGCAGACGGAGTTGTTGCAATTGCAAGTTACATTGCTAAGAATTTGATCATCGAAGGTCACATATAAAACACTACCCCCACCGCAAAAGGTTTGGGTAATGTTCCAGTATTTTATCTGCAGTTTCCTTGATATGGTTTCGAGAGCTTGAACTGTTACACACAAGGAAGTGAAAACTGGTTAGCATCAATATTAGCAAAAAATGATGAACAATTCCAAAAAAGAAAAGAAAATATTGGTCAGTTTTAATTTCTCAAGAACATCAATTCTATGTACTTTTTTTTTTTGGTTGCAAACAATTTTTATGTCATATTTTCTCAACCGAATTTAGGCTATTATTATTAAATGAGAATGTTAGAAGTAAATTAGTTCCAAAATCAACAGTTGATACTATTTATACAAAATAATCACGCTCAGACTCGAACTCATGATCGTAATCGCTTTTTTTTTTCTTTTTTCTTTACGTTTTTCTTTACCAAAATGTTCATAATCAATGTTCTATCATACTTGTATAGATGCAGTAGCAGCAGTACAATACAAATGGTCTAATCTTCATGAAGGTGGGGTAGACATATAACACCCAAGGTGAAACAGTCAACATAGCATGTATTGCTAATTGCTTGACCAACATTTGACAGTATCAAGTATATAAATATTTTAAGAGTAACACTACACTGCCGAACCGACCCGACTGTGAGTGAAGGTGGAGTGTGGAGACAACCATGTTAGGTGAGTGTTGAGTCAGACTTTCATCTTTTTCCATATTTTAATGGTCCAATCACACAATTACTCCATCTTCATCTTTGACGGGTCGGATGGCAGCCAATCGGACTGGTTGTTGGTTCTGTCAGGCTATATTGGTAGGCCATAATGGACATGATCATAAAGGTTCTAACGGTAGGCATATTTACATAATGAATATTTCTATTCAATCCTATTTAGGTTTTAAAATATTTTTCTTACATTATAAATGTATGATTATCCAAAGCATCAATACGATGCACCATATTCTCTAAAACAAAAACAAAATGACAGTACACAAGCCGTCCTTACAGTGTGCGTGCACCATATTCTCCATGTTAAGACAATATCCATTAGGTTTTGCTACTCACTAACTGCAAGAACTAAGAAGCAAACTTTTTTGGGCACAACCCAACTAGCATGACAGAAGATCACAAGGACTCATTAGAACCTGGGTTGCTATTCTTGCTAACCGATAACAAGGAAGGTGGGACCTACCTGGTTACCAGGTGCAATTATTACTATCCGTCAAAGTCAATGCAACAATATTAAAATAAATAAATTAACGTAAAATTCTTGCCTCATCATCGTCTGAGTGTCTATGGCCATTTTGCACTGAATTATGCTAATCAGGTAACGGTAAAATGTGGAGGGTAGAGAGGTAGAAGTAGAACTGTAAAATCACACTGAGTTGAACCCTGCTAAGCATAGTAACCAAACGAAAGAAACAACTACTTGTGCGAAGAAACAACCACTAGATCTATTGGATTTCAAATAAAAACGCATGAATATTCAGAGATTAAAATAGAACATTGCCCGCATATTCATCAGTCAAAGTCTATATCGAATCAAAACAGAGATTAATGAAGATAATAACAGAGCAATTAACTATAAGCACAAATCGGTTAACCTGATATGGTTGTGATTTGAATTTGTACCTTCTTTTACTGGTAATAGATTTTGAGCGACGGATCTAAATTCAATGAAACAATTCAAAACCAGATATACAAAGAGAAGAGAAGTGAATATCTTATTGAAAGTGGTCTTTGTGTTCAAGAGATGCTCCATCTGCTCTGCAACTCCAAATCGTTCGATTTGAAACAAACGGAATCGTTGTATATAACAAGCAAGGGGGGCAGAACGGCAATACATACAAAGTATTCACGATATGTGTGTATATTGTAGATAGAGTAAATTTGGAAGGAGATTACCAGAATATGGATGCCATATAACAAAGAAGATATTTAGATATAAATAAATTATATAGAGAGAGAGAGGGTAGATAATTTTAGAGAGAGGGAGGGGGGCGGCGGGGATGGTGGTTAAAACGGTGGGGGGCAAGGCGGGAAGGAAAAAGTGGAAACTGGAAAATAAAGAAAAGTAAGATTTTTTTTTTGAAAGATTAGAATGTTGAACCCAAAACGAGATTTTGAGAAAGATCAAAAGAAAGAGGTGTGACCGTGTTCACACAGTAGACCTCGCCATCGGTAGAGATTACAGATAACAAAGTAGACCTCGCCATCGGTAGAGATTACAGATATTAGTCCCCATCGGCGGCGCTTGCCTTTGATTCTGACATTTACTTTATGCTATTTTTTATTCGGAAAGTTTGGAGTGGTAAAAGCGGCCCATATCGCTTTTAACATAGCGAAATCAATTATTACAGGTTTGTAGTCGCGGACGTCAAGTAGGTAACAACAAAATTGGACTCCTACTGTCGGGACGAGTATGTCTACGCTCAATGTATATATTTCGAATGAATTTTATTCTTATGTGTTTTATTATTGATGTGAATTTTTTTAACCATCCCATGTAAGAGTCAAAATGCGCGCGCATATATAACTTTTTACAATATAATGAAAAAATAGCAAACAAATCACCGCTCTAACTTTTTTTAATGTGCAAATTTACCTCATCAATTATTTTTTTAAAACAAATTATTCTCTAATCTCACAAAAGTGAACAATCTGACCGCCAAACAAAATTATATTAGACTATGACTATTATGATCTTCTCTCTATAAATATAATATTTTTTAAAAATTAAAAAATAGTTAAATAAAATTTTTAAATAATAAATTTAAAAACATAAAAAAATAAAAGACTATTAGAATTTTATTGAAATTCTTTAAAATGAAAGTGTTCTTGTCTAAAACGATGTGTCATGAGTTCAAAACTTGATAGCAACTTTTCAAAAAATGGAAATCTTGCTATCATCTACCTCTCTAAAAAGAAGCTTCGTGCGTTGGATACAACTTTTTTTTCTATTAGCATAGTGTTTTCTAAATTAAAATTTTAAAAATAAAAAAATAGTTTGATAAAATTATTAAATAAAATTCTATTGGCCTTTTACATTTTTATGTTTCTGAATTTTATCTAACTACTTTTTTTTATTTAGAAACATAAAAAAGTAAAAAGGCCAATAAAATTTGATCAAACTATTTTTTTTTTATTACACTAGTGCTTCCTACTACCGTTAGTAAATCAAATCAAAGAAAAAGATTTTTTCAATGATAAATTTATCAAACCCTTTTTGTTTAAAAAAAAATTTATTTAGAAAATACTATGAACTATACTAATAAAGAAAATAGTATATATGTTAGTTGATTATATTTTTATTTTTAAAAAAATCTTAAATAAAGTTCTATTACCAATTTATTTTTTTATGTTTCTAAATTTATTATTTGAAAATTTAATCTAACTACTTTTATTTTTTGAATTTTTAGAAAACACTATATTTATAGAGAGAAGGGCATAATGGTCATAGTAAAAGGTAGATATGTTATTATAGTTTTGTTAGCGGTTCAAGTTGTCCACTTTTGTAAGAACTGATTTGTTTCAAAAGTAATTTAGGAGTGAATTTACACATCATTTTTTTTTCACTTTTGGCCAAAATGCACACATTTATACAATTTTTTACTACACAATTCAATAAAAATAAAAATGTAGGGTCCATTCTGGGCAAGCCTTAATAGGAGAAATTATACAATACCCTAGAAGTATTAATGATGTGGCATCCCCGACAAGTATAAGTCCTTCATTTCTTTTAAAAATTACAAATTTCACTACAATCAAGAAGAAATGGAGGACTTATACTTCTCGAAAATACTACATCATTAGTATTCCCAAAGTATTGTATACTTTCTCCCTTAATAATAGATATTCTCTTATCACTTTCTATAGTAAGAAAAGTTTGGTTAGAGCATCCACAACGCCTTCGTTAGACCCATATCTAGCTAAGGAAATTGTCAAAAAGACATACAATAACTTGGCTTAATTTGTAGGTCTCACGTAAGCTTGGCTAAATGCTTTGTCGGATGCAATTGCTTTTTTATAAAAAAATTTTTGTCATCACACTCATGGGACTTTGTGCCATATATATATATACATATATATATATATATATGCATCATTCAGTTAAATTTCAAAAACTTTCACTACAAATTGAATTTTTTGATAAAATCATTTCTGTTAGAAAGAGAATTTTGAGAGTTTTAATTTGAATACCACTTACACTGTTTCTTTGACTTAAGACGAAAAAATTATAAAATTTTTAAGTTAAAAAAACTTTAACATAGATATGTATATACATATTACATTAAAATTTTAGATTAATTTAATTGTGTGAATAGTAAAAATTTGGAAAAGCTGTTGTGATGTGAAGCTATATTTTGAGATCTTGACAAACTGACGTGACGGACCAAAATTTAAACATGACGGACCAAAATTTAAATATGAAGAAACAAATTTAGAAAAACCTTACTAACCCTACAAAATCTATTGTGAGTCGGCCAATTTGCCAAACTTTGGGTTGGAATGTCGGCTGAATATTTTAAAGAAACAAAATCATATTTTACGCAGTAGATGTATTTTAGTCAATTTATTTAGCCAATCGACTTACATATCACTAATTTTGAAAATTTTAAATTTTATCGGTTTGTTTTTATAAAATTTATTCATTCACTGACTAGCTGTTCACAAAGTAAAAGAATTCCGTTGTTACCAGTAATTAAAGAAGAGATCTTAATGTAATTTGTGTCATGTCATAGTAATGAGTTTATTTTAAGGAGATCTCAAAAGAAAACTCAAAATAATTTATTTATTTATTTATTTAGGCATAAAATTGTTTATTATTGAAAAATAATAATAATTAATGATATTTTGTCCTAAAATTCGATATCATGGCAAGAGTTTATACAGGGTGTGCTGGTAAGATAGAAACTAACTGTATGAAGAGTTTATTTAGGGTCTGCTAGTTATATAATTACTAATAGTATGACGGGTTAATTACTCTCTTGATATTTGCTTTTATTATTCACAAATTAAAATTTTAAAAGAAATTTAGTCAACTCTCCTTTTAAGTTTGACTGACTTAACTCTGATCACTCATTCCATTAATTCATAAATTGAAATTCTAAAATTATCCTTCCTATAATAAACATTACTCATTTTGCACTGTTTATTAATTGAATGATGTATTTTAAGATAGTATTTTAATATTAAGATTTGCGAAATCATTGAATTACATACACTAAATTCTTTTTATACCAATAAATGAATTAAAAATAAATAAAAAAAATTAAGACAATAAAAAAAGAAAGCAATTTGCTATCTATTATATGCTCTCAAGTGTTAATAATTATCATTTCTACTTTCAAAAAAAATAAAATAATATTTTTGTGCCAGCAGTGGGATGAGGGGTTTCGGTGTTGGTGGTGAGATGAGGGTTTCGGTGCCAGCGATGGGAGGAAGAGGTGTTGTCGACGATGGAAGAGATGATGGTGTCGGCGGCGACGAGGAGAGTTAGGGGTTGTATATATGGAAGTTATATGTATATGTTTAAATATGGAATTAGTTTTAATTAAATATTAATAAATTGTGCAATTTTTTTTTTTTTTTAAATAAAAAATGGCCAGGCCTGAATGTTACCTTCTCTGATCGGGAAAGGTTGGGGTCATATGAGCCCCACAAATATTAACATGTTCCTTCTGGGCAGAAACACTAAAAATTTAATTAATGTGTAGTTTGTAAATGGTTGCAGATATTTAAACTTTATCTTGTTACTCCGAAAGTCAATTATTTAATTAAGTATATTTATTACTACGTTGAGTTGCATTTGAAAATTGGCTTTACGTGCTTGGAATGAAAACATGCATGCATAATTTTCAACAACTACAAGTCAAAAATTGTTTTCATGCATGCGTGCCGGTGGAAAATTCCAAAAGTGAGCAGCAAAGTGGATCAAATGGGTCACGGGATGCTAAAAAATCGTCTTAATAACGGTCAATTCAAACAATTGAATAGGCATAGTTTATGTTTGCATCAATTCATGCCCAAGGAAGCAACGTAAATTAGAAGCCTGTACGAATCATGAAATAACTTTTTTAGAAATTAAACTTTATTCCATTTCCAAATTATTAAAGGCCTGCTTGGTTGATTTTCTTGAAATGCGAGTTTAAAATGATAGAGTAAGTCTCTCCATGCATGAACTTTTTCCAATTCATGCTCCACCGAGGCTTGTTCTCTATTCAGATTAGAGGAAAATTATAATTCAATGACCTACATGTATGTGACTCTGATAAAATAATATAAATGATGTAGAACATTACTTATGATTTGGCTTGGATAACCTTGTGGGTTCATCCAAACACTGAATCCTTTTTTTTACTAACAGCGATTAAATCTCACATCACTTTTAAGTGTGATTTTCACTTCATTTATTTTTACTTGCCTGTAAAATGACAAATTTCATTCTTTAAAATTTTAAATTTTCATAAATGGTGAAGTTTATGGTGTTGAAATTCATAAAAATGATGAAATTTATCATTTTAATTTTTGAAATTCAAAATGGTTAAGTTTATGGCCTCAGAAATCTATTTTGCCTCAAATTCTTGTTTGGATTAGCTCTAATTGCAACTCCAAGTCTTGGCTCCATATCCTGTACATCCAAAGTAGTCATTGCAGCAATAGTTGACCATCTCTGGTGGAAAAGGAACTGTCGTATTCAGAGTAACTCTTATATATCAAGACTGGGAATACATTGCCTCTGCTACTCTCAAAGATGTGAAGCTCAAGCTTATCTCTTTCAGCTGGCAAAATTGACTCCATGTGGAACTCTTTATCCTTCATTAGCTGTAGCTATTTTGTTGTTTTTGATTTCTTGTTCCTTGAAGGGGTCCCCTTTTGTTATGGACTCTCTCTCTCTCTCTCTCTACATATCTTTTTCTTTTAATACAATTACCAGTTACCAAAAGAAGAAATTAATCATTGGAAGTGGTTGAAAGTAAATGTGGTGAAGTACTTGCATGACAGGAATCGCGAGAAATAAAAGTTACTCAATAGGATTTGAAACTTTCTTTTTCCAATTCCTTTTGTTTATATTAGAGACAAAATCTAAACACATTATGCTTGATAAACAGAATGGAAAAGAAAAGAAAGGATATATATAATGAGAGAAAAGAAAAGAAAGAATTGCAATAAGAGTATTCATGTTTGGATAAAATATGAAAGAAGAAATGATAACATTTTTGTTTGAAAGAGATAAAAGAGAAAAGAAATTAAACTAGTTTAAGTAATTTAGTATCATAGCCTTTTCTTCTCTATAATATTAAGGCTATTTCGATATTACAAAAGTTTCACTTGTTATCATTTTTCTTTAAATCTTTTCATTTTTAAAATAATAACAAATGAGAGATTTGGACTATCCCTCCAAATATCTCCTTATTATTTCTTTTCTTTTCTTTTCTTTTCTCAATGACAAACTAAACATAAACAAATCAAACTCAGTACAAGAGGCTCATGTTACTGCGGGATCCAAGAAGGTCAAATGCACGCAACCTTACATTCACATGCGAACAAACTATTTTTTTGTTTCGAATCCGTGATTTCCAGGTCACAACCGAGCAGCCTAACTTTACGTTTGTGCCAAAGCTGGCCCCAATAGCAACCAAACATAAAAATCACTATGCTTCCCAATTCCATCAATCCAAACAAAGCCAGACTATTATGAAGATTGGTGGTGCATAAGTAATAGAAAGTGGTTTGTGTAGGTTGGCAATTTTGTTTTTAGGCCGGCCAACTAAAGACCGAAAAATATATATATAAATATTTATAAAATGTAAGATCAGGGAGAAGGAAAGAATTAGAAGCATTAGTGTAAAAATATTGGAGCTTTCACTCCGTAATTATCTCAGTGTGAGATTTATTTTGAGCTTCTGCTTCCTCAATAAATGACCTCATCTAAATAATTCTATTGAAGTGCTTTCTATTCTAAATTAGGAAAATAAATGGTATAAGTTTCACCCGAGGGACCTGTCACATTCGAAGTTCATTTTATCAAGTTTGAATTATAATTTTTTGAGTTTGGAGTTGGATATAGAAGATCGATTGTTCAAATTCCTAATGGACAAAAGTAGGTATATGAGTTTATTGCTAATGTAAAAAAAGAAGTTAATTATTAAATATAAATTTACAATTTTTTCCCACTTATCTGGTGGTCATATTTATTTCTTTGCATGATTGGCTAAATCCAATCATTTAATCAGTAGATTTATAAGTTTATTAAATCATGCTGGAATATTGTGATAGGTGAAAATAGATAGTACGCAGATTTGAATGCATTGGCTGTTGATTAATATATCCTTTCTTACTTGCTAGATTAATTTTTATTTATATAGTTATTGAATAAGATAATTATAGAGCTTTACTTAATTTATAATTTTTATACTAAATTATATCAGTTAGAAGTTGATCAACTGTTGAAACATATATAAAAAATTGTATTATATATAATATTACTTTCTTATCTTGTTAGTATTATTGTTATATTTTTGTTCATTACATAATGTGACATGTGTTCAATTTCAATTATTTAAAAAAAAAAAAAGTTGAGCATTTTGACTTGTATTTATAATGTATTGAACAAGTGTCTAAAATAATAAAAATTAATTAATTTTAAATTATAACACGACCATCAAGTGTCAAATAGCGTGATCTTCCTTGTGTAGGGTTGTTGTTTAACCAATAAAATAATATTATTTATATATAATAAAAAAATATTATTTATATCATCTGATTATTTTTTATTTTTTATTTCAAAACCTGATATGCGTATAAATTAAGCACTAGAATTACAATCATTCCTAATAACAACATTGAACCAATTAGGCCACACTTTTCACTCCAAATCACGAGTGAAAATTTTCTCCATTTGGTATTTTTCGCATGGGCCATACTTTTGACTGCAAATCACGATGAAAATCTTCTCTATATAATATTTTTAACAATTTTTTCAGTGTAGAACGTTTATACTATAAGTAGTAATTCACGTTATTAAAATGAGTAATACTTAACATGAATTATTATTAATTGATGTCACTAGTGTAATAACTGTGTCACCACTATAACAAATATCATCACTGAAAAAATTGGATGAACACTCTCGTTGGAGAGGAAAATGATCCGCAAATCACGTGTAAGGATGCTAGCCACAGTCACTGGTGTTTGCATGAATGTTTGTTGATTACTCATATTATCATATACGAAGATATATACGTGTTTGTATGTATATAGATTTCGGTTCCTTCTTATTATTGTGCTACTTTAGGCTGTGTATAACCGACATTGAAACAAAATGGGCCAATGATGGGTATGGGGCTTCTTTGAATGGCGGTGGGGGAGTGATGGGTTGTCTGTCTCGTATGATTTCTGTTGGAATTTTGGCTATATATTAAAAAACACGAGAGGGTCGATTTAACCTTCCTCCGCCCTCTCTCTCTCTCTCTGCCATGTGCTCTGCCTCTCTCTCTCTCTTCTTCACCGCCGCCTCTTTAATTCTCCTCAACCTTCTTCTCCTCCTCCACCATCGATATTATCTGGGTCTTGGCTTTTTCCAACGAAGAAGAGGGTGCTTTGGTTTTGTGGTCGATGTCATGCTATTTTATGAGTTTGAAGCTAAGGTTATGTTTGGTAAAAAGAAAAGAAAACAAAGGATAAGATTACTAATAATGAAAAGAAAAATAAAAGAAATGAAATGTCAGTGTTAAAATTTTCTAGTATTTGGTTGATTAACAAAGAAAAAAAAAAAAAAATGATAGTTAGGAAAAAGAAAATTCTTTTAAAATTTTTACTATTATACACTTTTTAAATTTAAAAAATAAATTTTAGCTTTTATCAAAATAATGACAGAGTTGGTATTAATAAAGATTCATTAAAAAATACTAACATTTCTTCTTTATTCTTTCATTTCCTCACATTTTTAGAAGGATAACAAAAGTTACTACTCATTTTTAATTTATCCCTCCAAATATTTTCATTTCCTTTCTTTTTTATTAAAATTTTTATACTGAATACAAATAAATATATCCCTCTATTTCTTTTCCTTTCATTTCTTTTCAACTAAATGTCAAAGTTGGAATGATTGACCCGGTTACAATAATCCGACTGATTTGTCACAACCGACCCATTTAGTCCAAAATATTTTTGGGTTTTTTTCTCGTCTCCCAAAACTTTTAATCCGTTTATGGATTTGGATCCAGGTCAAACTGACTTTGTTCCAAAAATATGGCCCGAATTGTTAAAATAAGGTTGGAATCCCGATGCATAAAATCAAATAGTAAAAAGACCCATGAAATGAAAAATTTACAAGTGTGTGCAATGTGCGTCAAAACTCTATATCTGCACATACAGTCTCCACAATTTATTTCCTTGTTAATAAAGTCTTATTTTAGGAATACCCAAACAATTCTAAAATCAAACCCTGAATCTGTCAAAAGAAAAACAAAAATTCAAGTAATAAATGATAATATAGCCAAAAGAAACAGGAGTAGGTATATGAGCAAAAACCGTGGCGTACAATTTTAGGAAAGGGAAATAAAATAATATAATTTTAAATTGCTATAGATATATTCTTTTTAATTAATATAATTTGAATTGCTATATATATATATTTTAATGTACAAAAGATTAATATATGTCTAAATTAACGTCACAGATATATTTTATAAAAGAATCTAGATAAATCCACATTCAAATTAATATAATTTGAAATCGCTATGGTTATACATTATTTATTCATTTACGTTATAAAGATATAAGAGAAGTTTGCTTGATGAACTCTCCTATGCAACCTCAGTCTTACTTTAGATTGAAATCGAGGAACCAGTCCATGACCTATCCATTGATACGCTCCTCCGCTTATGGCTGCTTTGACAGAATGTAGAAACATGTGTCTGGCTGTCCTAAAAGAGTGTCGAGATGTGTGTATGGCTGTCCTATGTTAGCTTCTCAAAGACTTTAAACCCAAGTCATTGTTCAATGAAGTGCGCTTGATTATTGGTGCTTGGATTAGACTATTTCCCTCGAGCATAGCACTACAGAATACATGGATGGTTTGAGGGAGGGAGATAGGTTGGTGCATTGAAGAGACAAGTTTAACATCCTAGTTGCCTCTACTTTGGAGTAGTTTGAACCAATTCTCGAATCCTTGGTATTCTGGCTATAACTCCATATTTGACTGTCAAAATGGCCCAAACTCTGCGTGGCTTGAAGTAAATTCGATTCTAGAACTTTTTATATTTTACAAAAAAATTTTGAAACGGACGTTTACAATTCCTTTCTACAACAAAGGCACAAGTGCGCCTTTGGAGTGACAGATGCCACTCTCAGCCTGGATCGTAATTAAAAAGGAGAGAAATGGTGGTTTTTAGGATATTCTGGAGCAGAGGAAGGATACAGAGGCGATTTTGTGATGATTAACGAAAGGAACAAAGGCGTGAAGATGGCGGTATCGTCATTGTTCAAGTCTACGCTTTTGATCATGAGTGGCTAAATATCATTCCATGGAGTTGATGTAACCCTAACCCTAATTTCAATGTTGTAATTATATTTTAATTTGGAGATGTTTTAATTTATGCATTGATTGTATAACTAGGATGGAAATAATAGTTGTACAAAAAAATAAATTATCTCATCCATGGGATATATGCACCTGCATAAAAAATTATAACACAGAATATACATGCATGCAAGAACTAATGATAATGAAAAAATTTCAGTATGTATTTTTTCAACAAAAATTAGACCTGCCAGGGGCGGAGCCAGGAATCTATGATTGAGGGCCGAACTATTAACAATTTTACCATAAATGAGAGAATCTAATATAAGAATATTTTTAATATAAAAGTATTCTATTATCGTTAGATGCATACAAAAACATATCTAGACAAACTTTGGACTGTTTATTTACAAAATTTTTTTTGCCTATATCTAGTCAATTATGACCTAGATATGTACAAAAGTAAATAAAAAAGACCACATATCTACTACAAAAGCTGAGCTTGACGATCTTTTATAGAATAAAATTCATCTATTATCAAATTCGAATTAAAAGTCTCAGTAATTTCTTTTTCAATATTGATACTCAAATAATCTGTAAGAAACTCATCTTCCATCTTATTGCGAAGTGTTGTTTTGACAAGTTTCATAGTTGAAAATGTCGTTTCTATAGTTGTCGTGAAACTGGAAGTGTCATAACAAGATGAATTAATCTTTCAAACAAATAGTAGATATCTGACTTCTTTGTTTCCACTAATCCTCTACATAGTTAAGAAATTGTTGACATATTTTGTAGATGTGGATGATGAGGTACATCAACAATATAATGTTGCAATTGAAATCTCAAAAGAGCCCTCTTTTGGTCTGTGAAATATTGAGGATAAAATTTATTTGCAAGCTTGCAAATGTCATAAATTTTAAACAACTTGTAAGCATTCCTAAGATCCAAAGCTAAGTTAAAAATAACAAGTTCTATTGTTTGTTCACTAAATCTGTTATTCAAATCTTGCACTTGTGAATCAATTGTGGCATTGAATATATCAATCCGATAGTCGTGCTCAAGTGTAATATTATTTTGTTGGTGACGTGGCCGACCCCTACCTTTTGTATAAGGAGCACTTATATCAGACACATTAATCTTATCGCGTTCACAAAATGATATAACAATCCCAAGTAAGTTGTTCCAACCATCTTCTCTTAATTTCAGAATGAGTTCTTTTGTAGTTGCAAAGCTTGGCAAAGGATGTCAGTTGTTCTCATAATTTCTTTCACCAAATGCAAACTAAATACAAACTCAAATGATGTAATAACATCATAAGCAACATCGGCATCCCCCGTTGGGAGTAAGTGGATCCTTCTTTAATGATGCTTTGAAGAATTGAACATGTTGCACCAAACATCCTTATCAAACTACAAACAGAATCAAAATGAGAGCGCCAATGAGTATCTCCACGTCATTGCACTGTACCAATCTGATTAGCTCCTCTACCAGTCTCAAGTTCATCAATAGATATGAAACGGGCAATTTCAACCGCTTGAGCAGATTGTAATTCATCATTTCATTTGCAAGAAGCTCCAATGATATTGATAATAAAGCTTAACTTTGAAAAGAATTGATGAACATGGATTACTTCTCTAGATACTGCAACTAATGCCAGTTGTAATCGATGAGCTAAACAATGCACATAATATGCATAAGAGCAATCATTAAGAAATAATGCTTGCAAGCCATTTCATGCCCCGCGCATATTGCTAGCACCATCCTAACCTTGACCTCAGAGATTGTGAACACTAATATTATAATGAGATAAAATCGCAAAAAGCTCATTTTTTAAAGTCGATGAAGTTGTATCTTTAACATGCACAATATCAAAGAAACACTATTGTAAAAAACCACCCTTATCGATGAATCTTAAAACAAGAGCCATTTGCTCTCTCTTAGATTCATCACGTGCTTCATTAACAAGAATACAAAACTTCACATCTCCAATGTCTTCATGAATTTTCTTTATCACTTTTATAGAAAGAATATGCAAAATCTCCTTTTGAATTTGTGGTGAGGTATACTTGGCATTTTTTGGAGCATTTTCTAGAACAAGTTTGACAACATCATCATTATATGTTGCCAAAATCTTTATCATTTCAATGAAATTGTCCATATTTCTTGATTCGGGGTATTCTTTATGCCCTTTAAAAGCATAAGCTTAAAATGTAAGCCATCGAGTCGCATCAATTGAAGTCTTCAATCTTAATCGGTTATTTGAAATTTGTTCCGAAGTTTGTCTTTCCATCACTTTATCACTACGACAAGGTTGATTCATTAAATCCTTACAACATCTCTTGGCTATGTTGTGAGGTGAACAATGACCTTCTCTCACATGATTTAGAAAAGCACACATTTTTCCATCATTAACTTTCTTCCAATTTTGAAATCCTTCAATAGTGAATGCATTTATTCCGGGATGCCTTGCTGGTTTCTTTCCAAAAAGAAAGTAAGGTAAGCAAAATGTGGCATCCTTTGAAGAAGAATACTCTAACCAAGAAGGAAATAATTTGAACCAAGATGATTGAAACCGACGGAGATGCTTTTTTGATCCAGAACGCGGATACTCTGAAAGAACAAATTGGTATGGTCCTGCTTTGATATAGCCTCGATGAATTTCATCATGTTGGTTAATAGGATATTCCCATATTTGACAACTTAATCCTGGATCACGTTATAAGAAAGTATGATCAACTTCTGTATGTTCAAATCTAAGAGATTTTGGAGGTCGTGGGTTATTAAGAACCGAAGCATCATGATTAGATGTGAAAGGCGCATCATCTTTTGACTTATTGATGTTCTCTCTTTGAAAGAATGAGTCAATAATTTTTTGTGGCTTGACCATCATATAACACTATACTTAGGCGGCCTATGTTTCTAAAGTAACCAATTAACCTGAAAATTAATCTATCAATTAATTATTTAAATAAGTTTTCTTATCAAACTTTCCTAACAAAGACAAAAAAAAAAAAAAAAGATTAAGCCAAAATTGAAAAAACTTCCAATTAAACAATTAGACTTTTAATTTATAAACAAATTCAAAATTCATGTAGTAATATTACAAATTAATAGTCAAACAAAAACTAGAACATATCATTCATATTAGCATATCAACTATCAATCTATCATTATTTTTAATTATCAATTAATCGCATGATCGTATGAAGAGAATAATTCAAAAATATTACCTCTAACTCAGTAGTCCTTTACACCAAATTTTGCCAATATATAAGTGTTTCTAATAACTGATTCACATTGAACACATCACATACTTCGAGTTACCTTAAAAAAATAATCTTAATTTGATGAGAAATTAATCTATCAAAGAAAGTATAGAAGGTATTAAGTGTATGAGTTCCCTTTTTTTTTTTCATTGTAAATTCCATTCTTAATTGTCACCACTCATCAGCATCTAATTTTAATTGGCTTTCATATTAATATATTTTAAGTCTTCAAGAAAAAGAAATCATCATAATGAATTTCTGTAATGATAATTTATGAGTAATCAAACTAAATCATAACTATTAGTCTATTACTTCTGAACAATGGAAACTTTAAAATGGTTAACAACTAAGGAACATAATAATGACAAATTGACAACTAATAATAAACTGATAAAAAGGAAGAACTAGAAAAAGAAATGGTGATATACTGATATATACATATGTGTGTGTGTGTGTGTGTGGATAAGATTCAATTCAAGAAGAAACTATAACTACTTTTTTTTTTTTTTTTTTCAAAACCCATATAAAAATTCTTATATGGTCATCTAACTACAACTACTAATAATATTAAATGTTGAAATCATTAACCCATTTCAGTTTATAACGTCATCTAACTCAATAACCCATCAATTAGTGATCCAATCAGGCAAGAACAAAACACTTGAATATAACAAAAAAATAGGGTTTTGAAAAATGACAATAGAATTTGAGATTTTTTTAATTAAGAAAATGAGAAAGAGAGAAAAATAGGAGAGCTCGAGACTTACATAAGAATTAAGATCTGATTTTTATTTTATCTTCTAAGTTCTACCTCTATGAGAACACAGAAGAGATGGAAAGCGACGAAGCAGGGGCGGAGGCAGGGGGGAGCTTTGTGCTGCGTGTTCTTTGGTAGGATAAAAAGTAAAGTTAGTCTAACTTTTTTTTTTTTGTCTAAGTTGACTTGGTGATTGAAATAAAAAAAGTGATATGTATACTATTATATCACAATATGAACAACTTTATCATATATTAAATCATAATGAAAGAGGAGAAAACATCATATACTATCATATCACCCTCCCAAGCATGTTAACTCAACCAAACCCTCTCAAACTCATCAATACCCTATAAATCGATGACTTAAGAGAGAAGAAACACCCCTACCTCAAGATAGAAGCCTTTCTAGCCAAAACCCTAGATTTCTACAAGCTTCAACTTTGTCAAAATCACACTTTGTTCGGTTCAAACCAAAGCCCTTAACCTGTAGAACACAAATTCCTTCTTTGGGAACTTCCAAATTCAAGCCCTAGGGTTTCTAAATCAAAGAGAAATGAAGAAGATATGTAGAGGGAGAGAGAGAAGTGTTTGGTCGGCTGTCTCTAGCCTTCCAAATGGTTGGGATCTCAGTCATATAGATATTTATAATATTTTGGGGCGTGAAATGACTAAAATGCCCCGAACCATTTAACGTACCCTCCCGACCTCCATTTTTGATTTCAAAAGCGACTATGACTCCAAAATTACTTCCTTAACTTTTTTAACATTTCATTTGGTCCCAAAAAAATATTCAATTTTCCAGACGGAATGATTGAGATCATGAAGCAAAGTTTGTACCATTTAACAATACACTAGTCACAAGCTGAGCAGGTGTATGTCAAGTAAGAATTTATCAACAGATTTTGCACTAGGATCCCCAATAACAAATAATAGGACTTCACAATAAACAGAAGAAGATTATCACAAAATTAGCCCACAAATAAATACCCAGAGAGCAGTCTACAAGTTTTTCAAAAAAAAAAGGGCGAAGAATGATCCAGAAAGATGTTGTTGAACACACCGGCAGCCCCACAAAGTCGAAATCTTCAAAGGACCCTTAGTTCACTAATGAACTAAGGGAATGCCCCTAAACATGGGTCAAAAAGAGGGCTAAACCCTCCCTTTGCTCTGCCACTGGTTGCGACTAGAAGAAAGAGAAGAGAAGTGTTGAGTCGAGATGGAGAGAGGATATGGAGGGCTGCACTGAGAGGAAATGGACTGGGGGTTTGCGTTGAGAGAGGTAGAAGGGCTAGGAGGCTGCACCAAGAGAGGTAAGAGAGAAAGGGTTGTAGAGATGCAGTGGGGCTGAAGAGGCTACGGTGGCTTTGATACCAAATAGAATTTTAGAATGACTTACTCAATTGAGGAGCCTGGATCTATATTTATATACATTAAGAATGTTATATGGAAGGAAATAAATAAAATAAAATAAAATAAAATAAAAACTGAAAGTCAAACCAATCCCTTAATTATAGAATCGTTATTGATGCGATCCTATAATTACGTATTAGGTAAAATATAATCTCCAACAAAGATAAGGACTTTAAGGTCGAAGTATTTGAACTAAATGAAAAGCCAAAGGCTTCATATTTGTTAGATATACTCCGTTAGAAGTGATGTGAGATCTAATTGAGAGTATCCAATGAATGGAGAGTCTTCGGCTCCCCATTTCGTTATGAATATCATTACTCAAAGAAAAAATTGGCGTTTTATCTCAATGTAGAATTTCATTTATTCTATGGCGAATGAAATTGTTTAAAATTCAATTCTCATCATTTTTTAAAAAGAAGTATGGAAACTTCTTTTCTTCTTCTATTTTATTCCTTCTACTTATAAGGCTATGTTTTTATTTTTATTTTTCCTTTGTCATGAACTCCTAATCATGGAAATCAGGATTGAGCCCATAATTTTTTACCCGACCAATTTACTTTTTCCTCACAACGCATGGCCGTAATTAGCGGTTATTGCTTGATAACAAACACATACACACAAGTAGCCTGCAAGCTCAAGGGTAACAAATAACCAAATTGTACAATATTTTGCAAAACCATAAAAAGAATTAACCTGCAAAACATTTTCCTTGTACAACATTGTTTGACCTCTATCTAAACTAATCTCACAGATATATTTTACGAAAGAATCTAGAGAGTTCAGATTAATAATTTGAAGTTGCAACAAATATACATTACATATTAAATTTTTTTTGGCAACATTACATATTCATTAATCAGTCTAAATTTACATCATAAAGATCTGAGAGAAGCTTCGTCGACGAATTCTGCTCTGCAGCCTCAGTCTTTCTATCCAGACTTTGGATAGAAATCGAGGAATCAATCCCTGGACCATCCACTGATATGCTACTCCGTATTTGACTGTCCTGAGAGAATGTTGAGATGTGTGTCTGGTTGTCCTCAGAGAATGTCGAGATATGTGTCTGGTTGTCCTGTGATGGCTTCTCAAAGGCTTTAAACCTCAAGTTCTCGTTCAATGAATTGCGCTTAATTATTGGCGCTTGGACTGGGCTATTGCCCTCGAGCATACTAACCACAGAAGACATGGATGGTCTGAGGGTGGGAGATAGGTTGGTGCATAGAATAGACAAGTTTAACATCCTCGTTGCCTCATCTTTGGAGTAGTTTGAACCAATTCTCGGATCCACTAGTTCTAAAAGGTTTCCCTGCTCTTGTAGAACATAAGCCTGTGATCCCATATAGAGAGAACATTCAACTTTTGATATCTTATGTACTTTTCCAAATGCATAACTTTAAAGCACAAAATAAAACAAATTAAGTAAATATATAAAAAGGATTATACAAAAGCATTCTCATGACTCAAAATGAAACCACATCTCCTTTTATTTTCAGAACAAATATATTTTTTCTTTTGAGCAATGATAGAAGTTCATCACAAAGATTTGAACACAAGTTGACCTCTCAGAATAGCTTCACATCACTCAGACCAACAAACTCAATCACATGTGGTGCAATGCAATTGAGTCGAGTATCCTATTCTCATTGCTTGAGAATTTGATGCAGTTATCATTTTCTTTTCATCACTTACCCAAAAGAAGAAAAAAGCTACCTAACACCATTCAAGAAACAATGTCATTTCGATATATGTGAGATTTAAACATGATGAAACAGTTTTTAACTGAATTTAATTTAAAATTTGGAATTAAGCAATTTATGAAAAGCGAAAAAGAATAATTATGTTTCAAGCTTTTTCAGAGAGCATTTGAAGTTCTGTATAAATAAGAGAAACAGGTGGAAGCATTAGAGTGTAAACCAAAAGATCTGATAAAGAGGAGGAAACTAAAAAAAAATTGTACCCAATCAAGAAGGTAAACAAACTCTTCCCTTGGCCTGTAACTTGTATTACTTTTTCCGCTGACAATCTCCAGTGCAACAACTCCAAAGCTGTAAATATCTGCTTTGTCCGTCAAATAACCCCTCATTGCATATTCAGGAGCCATGTATCCTCTGAAAAAGGAAAAAAGAAAAAACTACTGAACAGCTGTGCAGTTATGGACAATGATGGAGCCAGAAAATGCTTTGAGAGGGGGCAGCCTTGAACAATAATAAGAAAAAAAAATTAAGCTACCATAATAAACAAAAGAACTTTAACTAAATAGATATTTTTATTTAAATTGCTGATACTTCCATTTCAATTATTTCCAGTAAATACTCCAATTTCAATTATTATCAAGCTAACATATTAAAAGAAATTCAAATTAAAGGAATTCTAGCAAGAATCATGTATACTCGTAAATTTCTAATTTAGAAAGAAAAATAGAAATTGGGAACTTAAAAATTAATATGATTAATCTTAGATTTTTTTTGGTAGACCAAGGTGATAATTAAAGACAATCTTAGAAATTAGCGGGGGTTTGACAAAATTTTAGGAATGTAATAGAAATAAAAAAAAAATATATTCAATGGGGGCGGCCGTCCCCATTTGTCCCTACATAGCTAGCTCCATGCCTGGTTGTGGAGGTATGAAACTCAAATCAGCAAAGCCTTAATGACAACTACTAAGGGTAGCAGGATCCCAAACTAAAAAATGTTCATGCCCATCATATAAAGTGGATGAGACAATTTCTTTGAAGAAACATGAAGTTATGTTTAGAAGAAAAATAACTCACTAAAATCATACTGTTTTTCTAAATCTAACAAGTACAAAAAGCCCCTTTTCTTATATAAATTATAGAAATAAACCAGGGAAAATGAACTTTATTTCTTTTTTGTCTAGGCGACTGTTTATTATTGCTGTTGGATGAGCCATGCCTCATTATAATTGTAGAGCCGCTAGTCTTTGCATTGTATGAATTGACAGGTGCATAGAGCCAACCATTATTGGAAATGAAATCTAGAAAAATATATAAAAAAAAGAAAAGATACTTAAAGCCACTTTTCCTTTCAGCTTGGAAAACTATACATTCTCAAACAACAAAGGCAGAATTTATGTGCTTCAAGCATAATAATAGTTAGACCCTGCAAAACCCACTTACATGGTCCACTTTACATGATTACCAAATGGAGCATACAAGAATAGGTCAATCGAAAAACCATGAGAAATAGTAGTCCCCAATAAATCAGTCAGTTGCAGCCCTAACATTCATTTAAAACAGATGCACGTGCACTGACACATACACAGATGCACATGCACACAATCACAACAAACTTACATAAAAACATTTTGAAAGAAATTGCAAATTATGGTGCAGTTTCTGCAGTTTTATGTTCAACAAGTGGTATCTGGCTTCCAAGGTTTTCCTCAACCTTTTAACACATTTATATGGTGTGGAGCAGGTTCCACTTTGTTACACCTGATGGTTCATTATAGAAGAAAGGAGGCAGGCCATAAAGCAGAGGGACTGTCAAAAGAAAGGAAGTGATATCATGATTTCAAAATCACATTAATGGGTAGCAGTTAAGCCTTATTATCAATTTGTATCCCTGTTGTAAATGTCAATTTCCACACTCCTATCCTACAAATACTTTGATTCTTATTTGAGATCATCTGTTTTGTGTTTCTGACAAGGGAAAAAAGAGAATCACCTTGCAGTCAACTACTAATTAATAGAGAGCCAGAAGAACTAGTTATATATAATGATACAGTACACTATTCTTCAAAGTCTATTCTTGAAAACCTTATTCATGGATTCAATGCATTAGCATTTTTTATGCCTAATTACATAAAGGGGGTTTGCTAATTATGAGAACAGCAAAAAGAACGCACGTGAAGTTACATTTCATTATCTACAACCTGCCAGAAACTAAGGCAGCCAATGCATCAATTACAACAGCACTGGTGGTGTCATATTACAAACTTATTTAAAAGAACACTTTTTCATCATACTGGAAATAGAAAAAGGCAAGGGATAACAAAGTATAAATGTTATAGCCCATAATTTCACAATACTAGGAGAATATTACATAAGAAATCCACCAAATTCCGTGGTTACTATGGCACCTACTTCCTTTTCAAGAAATCATACATGAAATAGGTGATAGTTAACTGCTGAGTTCTACATCAATTATTTTCAAACTAAGATTGTTTATCAAATATATAATCTTGCGATGATACTTGTTTTCAAAACCAATTTATTACGATTATTCCCAAATATTAGATCATCGTCATCATGGTTTTATCCCATATGCATGGGGTCAGCCACATGAATTCTCTTTTTCCATTCTCTTGTATTACAAGCCACGTCATTAGAGATTAGATGCAAATAAAAATATAGGTGGTGGAAAAGTGAGAAAAAAAAACTCACATTGTTCCAGCAATTCTCGTGCTGATATGGGTGTTCTCTTCTTCATCAAGCTTGGCCAAACCAAAGTCAGATATCTTAGCATTTAAATCCCTATCAAGCAGAACATTGGTAGCCTTAATGTCTCTATGAACGATTTTCAACCTTGATTCCTCGTGAAGATAAGCTAAGCCCCTTGCTATTCCTAAGCATATCTTTTTTCTTGTTGGCCAATCCAGGTTTAGCTGGTGTTCCTCGCGACCTAGAAATAAGAGAGAGAGAGAGAGATATCATAATAGTCACTCTTATAATGTATATACAATGGTGTCAAAGATGATAGGGAAGTAACTACCAAAAAGTGCACGGGCTAGACTATTGTTCTCCAAGTATTCATATATTAACAACAACTGGTTTCCTTCAATGCAACAACCATAAAGCCTCACAAGATTTGGGTGTTGTAGGGCAGATATCATGCCTATCTCATTGACAAACTCGCGATTTCCTTGCTTAGATTTGGAGGAAAGCTGCTTAACAGCGATTACTACACCATCTGACAATACACCCTAAATCAAGCAGAAAGAATTTCAAATGATTAAATAAACAGATATATTGCAGTCACATGAAAATTTTTCTCGGACTTCTCATTGCTGCCTCTAGGCTAGATGCTTAAAACGACACATTGTAACACTCTTAAAATTTAAATAGGACCTTGTTTTATTCTTTTAGGATTTAAAGGTAATTCTAAAATTATGTAGGGTTAAGAGTGTAGTTATGGATATGTCTATATATATATATATATATATATATATATATATTAGTCTTGTGAGTGAAGCTTTGAATTGGACTTAGTGGCAGACAAGCTTGTGCATGTGTGACATGTGTACCAATGCTAGACTTGACCGCTTCTGATGCATTACTCAAGGTAAGGGAACTTTGCATACAAGAAATGAGAGACTAAGGTGGTACGGCTGAATAGAGAAAGAAGAGAAAAAGAGTGGTTCTGCAGACTAGAGAGAGAGAAACAGAGAGAAAAAGAAGAAGAAGAAAGAGAAAGAAGAAGAGAAGGAAAACTACATTGAGGCAAGTTGAATCTTGCCCTTATACTTCTATATATCTAGACCTTTATGTTTTTAATTGGTAGAAAATTCTGTTTTGAAACCGATTAAGGAGTGGGATTTTTAACTAAAAATTTTTGGATTAAGTTTTGTTATGGTAATAGATTATGTGAATCTTGAGAGTTAGGAGTTGCATGTTATGTTAGGTTAGTTTTGGGAGTTTTGTGTAGTTATGGGTATGTAATCTGATTTTATATAGCATAGTTTCATTATATGTATATATGCCAATGTTGTGGACTATCATTTTCATGTGGGTTAGCCGATTGCTTGCATGGACTAAGTATGGGTGAATATATGAATTGAATGGTTGAATTAGTATGTGACTATGGTTTTACTCTTGGATATCTAGTTTGTTGTCTCTTGCTTATTTCCTTATACATATAACTCCTTGCATAATTTTGCAATCTACAATAGATGGAGTTAAATTCTGAGTTCTGCCAAACTTAAACCTGAGATTATAAGTGCATGTTTATATTGTTAAGCTTAGAGGCACTATTTTTATTAATAATGGGTTGGCTTACATTTTTGGGTTATGCTGAAGTCTCTTCTAATTTTGGGTCTATACATGTGCTTATACATATATATATAAAGATATGGATGATTTGATTATATATCTATTCTTGTTTAGATGCTCTGTTTCCCCAAGTTAATTGCCTAAATAAACAGTTGAGTGTGCATGAATGAAAGTTCTAGTCTTTGCCATGTGTAATGTGTGTATATATATATATATATATATTTGTGGACAATTGTCAGTACGTTGATTTTCTTCATGTAGCAGTAATGGCCCAAAACATGATTTTGACGCAAGGATTAATTACAGTGGGTTGTGGCTACTAGTGAGTCAATAAAAGTTTGGTGGGTCATGTGGTTGGCCTTGAAATACATACCCATGGGCTTAATGGAAATATATGTCTATGGGATGGGATTTGAATGTGCTGTGCATGATAATTTATATAGTTCAGTAATAGATGTGTGTATTGGTATAGCTTGTAAAAATCTTGAATTCATAGATATTGTTTTCGTAGTTTTAAAATTACGAAAATTGGAAAAAAAATATCCTTTAAGATAAAAAAAATACGAAAAATCATAGAGTGGTACATTTTGGCATAATAAACTTAATTATGCTAAGATAATGGAGTTTAGAAAAGATTTAAGTGGTGAGATCCTAAAGTGATAAATTAATATGATTAGTGATCACATTAAAAGAATAATTTGATTTATTAAATGTTAAAAGTATTTGGTAAATCTTAAAAGTTTGAATGTATGGAAATAAGATAAAAATTTCTAAAGAATTTCTGATGTAGGTATCGTCAGGGACCTACCTATTGGGTGTGTACTATCCTTTTGTTATGGCCATTGGGCGAACCGTGCCCTTATTGTGTGGACGTGGTCCGGGACCATCTGGATGAGTAGATGTACAAACCCAGCCACATGTGCGAGCTTCCTTAGTCCGGGACTATGCGATGCGCACCACTTGTTGGTTAAGCATGCTATCTATTTGAGGGGAGCCCGAGGCTCATGTACGGTTATTAATGTTAAGTTAATCTAGACGATTAGCTTAATAAGGAATTGTTGAGAATACGGTTTCTGTGTGTGAAAGAAATTATGGATATGATAATTAACTCGAATTTAATTATCATAAGAAAAATTTGTGAATCTAATCAACAAAGATTGTTGTACAAGTGATCCTTATATATAAGAATTTAAGGCAAGGTCAATTTGTTAAGCAATGATAGTGTTTTACAGTTCTTGCTGAGCTTGTTGAGCTCACCCCATTTTATTTTTAGGTACCGAGTGAATGGAAGCGCGGTACAGGACAGTGGAGGTCATTTACATGTAAATCTCTTTGGCATGTAATTATCTTTTGTTGTATATAACTGATACTCAAGATGAGGGATGGGGTCTCCAGATGAAGTTTTTGTAATAGATGATCTAGATGATCATATTTTGATTGTAATATGTAAATATTGGAAGAATGTATGGTATGATGGATGTAGTTTTTCAAGTTGCGCACCAAATTCAAGTATTGGACTAGAGTTTCAGGTATTTAAATTTGAGGGCATGACACACATGACCTTAATGTTGCAAGATAATTATGAAAATTTAATAACTTGCGTTAGCAATAACCTTGTAAACTGGTCCAAATCCTCCTTCACCAATCTTGTTTGCAGGGTCAAAGTTACTGGTAGCAGCTTTGATCTGTCTTAGAGTGAAATAACCTGTTTGCAGATCTAGCCCTCGAAGTTCTGTAACAAAGATCCAAATTAGAAATTACCCCCAAGAATGACAAATTAGAAAATGGTTGTAATGCAAAAGACAGTTACTAAAGAACAGTTCATCTTTCTTTTCCAATTTCCCTCCAATCATAAGGTTACAATACTGCATAAACCATGATATGTTAGAGCCACGCATTTTTATCTTACATGATCATCAGCAGATACATTTTCTTCACATACATATGGTTATTTTCTTCATCACAATTTACATAGTTACAATTACATAAGCAAATACAGATTGGGCTAATGTTTACCAGGCATAAAAGTTCATACTCATCGTAGCATCTATCTTATCCTTAAACAATAAAATTATCTTCATGCATAGCTTTACTCATTTTACAAGCCATACCCTGAAATATGTAATAACTCTCATACAAGATCTGCACAAGCATTACAGAGATTCTTGAGTAGTTTAACATTCCAATCCATATTAAATTTCTGTCATAACGCCCAAAGGGAGAACTGGTGTTTCAGCAATTCCATAAAGCTAATCTTCAATACGGGTTCTAACTTGTATATGGAACAAGAAAAAACATTTACCAGGACATTTTACCAATGCCTTGTCCAAATAAAGTTCAAACATCAAGCACCTTTTCCAAGTAGTAACCCAACTTGCATTAGCAATCAAATAATGAGAAAGAACATCATATGTAGAATTTATTGTGTTTTTAGATCTCACCTTTATCTTCAAGGTCTTTCCCTCCTAAGTAACCCTTCATTCGAAGTACTAACAAAATCAACACAAGGACCACACATGAAGCAGTCACGATACCAACAATAGCTCCAACAGAAAGTCCCGTATCAGGATTGAAGTCTACAAGAAAGAGAGATACTCTCGTAACAAGGTAGTAGAAAAAAAGAGGCACATGCAGAGTGAAAGATACACTTACTAGGTGTCACTGAAATAGCAGATATAAGAGGTCCATATACACCCCTCTCAGGAACAGCATTAGTCCCTTTCCCAGACCAGTATAAGTGGATCTCCAGAGTGCTGCCATTAACAAGGACATTAAATTCCTTAATGATGTTCTTGCCAGGACCGCTAGCTTCCTCCATAATGTTAAAATCCTTCAAAACTAGGTTCCCCTGCAGAAGAAGTGAAATTAACACAAGCCTAGACAAAAGTTAAAAACCTTCTATTTCAGAGACAGAAAAGCAATTGATGCTCATGTGAAATCGCCAAAAAACCAACGAAGTCAAGAATTGCAGTGCCGCTTGTGCCGATCAGCACAATAAACTTTTCTCATTGCATTAATATGTTTAAACAAGCAAGCTGGCTCTTACTCACTTGAATTGATACGTCAAAAATACGTTTCCCAAGGCTACTAAATGTCTGGTCATCCGAGAACATTATTTCAGCAAAGTGGAGACGCACTTTATAACTGCCTTTACGCAAGCAAAGGCCATAGTACTTAAGTGAAGTAGGGGCAAGGCGTGCTGTTTGGTATATCTCATGAGCCACGTCCAAAGAGAATGAGTTGTTAGCTTTGTAACTAGCATCACTATTGCCCATGAAAACCCCTGTACTGCTATAAGCCCATTTTTCTGATGAGACATAAAAGTATGATGGACCCTCCTTGTCTAAGTCTGCTTCATATTCTTTCCCATCAAAGTTTGTCCGGCTTCCTCCACAATTGATAAACAAAGAAGAGTCTGCATATGTAATGGAAATCATGACATAGGATACTTCCATTGATATCTATAGGTAGTTATGAGTTAAAGTATTATCACCAGATCATAGTAGCGCAGGTTTTAAACTTACACTGGGGATTTTTGGAGCAAGGAAGGTCCTTCTTCAAGCACCAAGCAATTCTGCAAGACAAATTTAATTTAGCTAATATTACTTCTGAAGGTACTGAAATAGTAATCTAAATGCCTATCTTTGAAAGTAAAGAACTTACAAGTTGCCCTCCACCGACGAGTGGCTGGAAGCTAAATTCCTGTTGACCAATATGAAAAGGGGTGATTTGAAAATGATATGAAAGACGGGAGTTGATATAGAACTATAAACGAAAAGAATCTTACAAGCTTGATGACTGGCAAGCAGACGAAGGAGGCTCAGTAAAGTTATTGTAAGATACATCACTACAATAGAATTGGCATGACATGCGTGAAAAAAAAGAAGAAAAAGATCGATCTCACCAAATTTCATGATAAAAGCAAGCCATATGTATGTATGTGTAACAATCTTAATAGCCAAATATACTAACATATTATTTTTGTTGCTGACTATCCAGTCTGGTATTCTTCCACTTAGTAAGTTGTTGTTCAAAAACCTACATCCATATACATAATCGTGTCTCACTCATGAGCAAAAGAAAATTTATTAAGGTACAAGAACAAGAGCCAGCTTTAGAATATTAAAAGTTTGTTCACGTGGCTTATTCTAAAAAAAAAATACTTACATGTAATCTAGATACGAAGTCAAAGTCTGAAATGACACGGGAATTATACCGGTCAACCTGTTGAAGCTCAGATCTCTGCAAGTGAAAAGTTCATATGACCTAAATGAGATAAAATTGCGGAAAAAACTAGAGATATATGACTAAAATATGATCTAATTCAAATAGGATAGAGTAACTCCACATTCGTTCTCAAACGCACTTGTTAAAACATAAATATATAGTCTATAAACTGCTAAAGGTGAGTAATGACCACAAAATATAGTAAATAATCAAAATAGTATTATTTCATAAAAAACCTGAGTGTGATTGTTGTCGCACTGTCAAGGAAATTGTATCAAATGCTATTACGAAATCAAGCGATTTTTTATCAAATTGTATGTAGACCACGAGAGAATAAATTCAATTTCATGGATGCACAAAAATGTCCTTAGTATCTCAACTAATATAATTCTATATTGATCACACTGCTTTTTTAGATAAATAATGAGAATCCACAAAGAGAATATACAATTAAATTACCATCAGTTCAGAAATTAACGTTAAAAAGAGGATTTCTTTCTACCCAAATGATACTTTCCTTGGTACTTTCAATAAATATTCAAACCTTGTGTAAAGAAAATTAATCAACACATTAAAATAGAAATTGATAGCCCAATGTATCAACCATTAATGATGTAGGTGAATGATAATAAAAATTCAACGCAATATTAAAAATTTCCATCATTTGAAAGATCAAAAAGTTTTCATCTACGTTTACGGTTAAATCTCATTTTTTTTTTTTTTGAATTTGTAGATTTATATTGTTTGATGTCTTTGGAAATTGTATAAAAGTTGAAAGACTCATTTGGAAGAGAGAACTGAAAAAAAATGGGAAAACAAAAGTTCATATAACTGGGTGGCCAAAATAGTACTCTTGTGGGTTGTTGTGACTGAGTCACGGACAAGTTGGTTGGGATTTTCATTCTCCCGGCAATATTGGTCATAGTTGCAACTAGTTCCAATTCAGCTCCATGATATCCCAATTCTTAGTAGATACATTTAAGCGTCAAATTGTTCAAAGAAGAAAATGAGATCAATTAAAATGGACAAAATTAAAGGAAAATGCAGTCACAGATATATGGCATCAACTCATTTTATATTTTCTTTTCCATTTTCATTACTTATCCATAATCATATTGATCAAAGTAGAAAGGAAAAAGTCAAGTGAAGTCACTTTGAATCACTTGGTTTCAAAGCATGAGCTTAAATTTGGTAATTCAATGTCTATAGGTATCAAATCAGTAGCAGATCAGAAAAAGAGAGAGAGAGAGAGAGAGAGTCAAAAAAGAATAAACTTACAAAGTTTTGAGTACTGTAAGATTACCAATGTAATAAGGGATTGTATCATTTATTAAGCAATTTCTCAGTATACTGTGAAACAAAAAAACATAAAAACTTGGTCAGCTGACGGAACCATCAAAATTGATAACATCTTGTATGTTCTCTATGAATTATATCCATATTCAACTCACAGTAATTTCAACTTTTTCATATCATGCAGATCAGGGAAAATCGAGAATGATCCATTCAAATCAGATATTCTCCTGAAATTCAAACGCAACAGATAAAACATCTAGAAGCATGCATGCATGCATGCATCTCTGAACTCATCTTTTTAATTGAAACAAAAAAGAATTCAATAGCTTTTAGATTGTCAACTTTGTGCTCACAACTCAATTAAGTTTTTCAGCTCGGATATGGTAGATGGTAAGGGTCCCTCCACGAATGTTCCCTGCATATCCCTGCAACAGATTGAGTTGAACATTTATTTGAGATGTCGTTAGTTAACAATAAAATTTAAGAAGAACTTTTGTTAAAATTCTCCAGGTAGGGAAAGGATTGGCTGATCAATGAAAACAAGTATCATATCATACTCACAGTCTAGTAATATTCGTCCAGTTCCCAATCCAATCAGGTATCTTCCCTGATAGTTTACTCCCATCTATACTACTGCAAGGAGTAAAAAGTATAAAAAATTCTGAAACCCAAGATGATAAAAGTCCATACAATTAACACTTATATTAGACCAATCTAAAATCTATCCCGTGATTTATGATTGTATTCCTTTAGTTTAGCCTATAATCAATTAACCTAAAATTAAGGATAGAATGAATCAACCTAAATCAGTGATATAATTAATCAAAAGCTAAACTAAAATGATACAATCATAAATAAACATAAAATTCGGGATACAATGAATCAACTTAAATTAGATCATATAATCAATTAAAGGCTAAACTAAATGGATACAATCATAAATCACAGGAGAGATTTTAGGTTAGTCTAACAACTTACAATTCTGTTAAGTTCTTTAGCTTGCTGAATTCTTCTGGTAGTTTTCCGGTAAAATTGTTAGCAGAAAGACGGCTGCAAAAAATCGTTCATTATGAATTTGAAACAGCATGAGAAATTCAGACCAATATGGCAAGAATGTTTATTACTCCAACTGATTAGTGTCTTACAGTTTACTCAAGCGACTCAACTTTCCAAGGTTTTGAGGAAGAGGTCCTCTAAGAAGATTATTTTCCAAGACCCTAGAAAACACAGTTGGAATTAATCCAAGATAAAGCTTTATCTATTACTCCAATAGACATCAGATTGTAGTCCATCACTTACAGCTCCTCAAGGGTAGCAATGTCGCCAATTTCCCCAGGAACCAAACCACTGATTCGGTTTACCCCAAGGGACCTGTAGTGTACCAATTATTAAAGTTTAGCCAACCAGTCTAAGTGCTCAATAAATATCTAACAAAAAATGGCCCTCAAAGATTTGAAACAATATAAAAAGAAACTTACAAAATGGTCAGAGGGAGTTGAGCAAAAGACTTAGGAATCGATCCATTTATATAGTTGCGAGTGAGATCGCTGTGTTGATAAAAAAAAGCCTGACTTAGTTTCTATCAATTTCAGATGGTCGCTGGATAATATAAAGTGCCAATCTTCCATACTGGTAGTTGGGTTATACTGTATGTTAGAGGGGTTATACTTATAGAAAATATGGCACAAAGTTTAGTTAAGATTGCATTCTATTATAAAATTTACAGAAAGAGATTCCTCCAGTCTGGTATTAAAGCTCAAATCATCATCAAATAAATTTGCAAACAGGCTTAATTTATAAAAGAAGGTATGCTTGAATGTGTCATCAAAATGAATGAATTTGCAAACGGGCTTAATTTATGAATAAACCTAATACACCTCCAAGGCTAATGCATCAGCATGCTGATGAACTTCTGAATGTAACTGAAATTTGTCACATACATTTCTTGCAGGTAACTAAGATTTGCAAATTCGGCTGGCATTTCTCCTGTTATATTTTGACCCTTCAGCTGGCTGCAATTCAAAAAAAGGGAATCTGAAATCAGTGAAAGGGACATAGAATCAATAAGCAGTGGGTTATACCTAGGGATCATTGTAGTCCCCATAAAAGAAAAGAAAAAAAAAAAAACCCAAAAATTTATATGGTCAGGCCCGTCAGGGTTAACCATATATATGTAGCGTATATATGTACATTAGAGGGGAAAGAAAGTAAAGGACAGAAAAACAAGTCCATACATGTTTGTGACGTGGCAGACGGTGTTGTTGCAATTGCAAGTCACATTGCTAAGAATTTTCTTCTGGACGGTCTCATGCAAAACATTAAGAATTTTTCCTTCCACAGTCCCATTCAAAACATTACCCCTACTGCAAAAAGTTTGGTTAATGTTCCAGTATTTTATCTGCGGTTTCCTTGATAATATCGTTTCAAGAGCCTCAACTGTTGCACACAAGGAAGTGAAACTGGTTAGAATCAATATTAACAAAATATGATTAACAATTCCCAAGAGAAATGAAAATATTGGTCAGTTTCAATTTCTTAAGAACATTAATTCTATCTTGGAGAACTTTCAAATGGTGAAGTTATCATCGTACTATATATATATATATATATATATATTTTTTTTTTTCTTTCTATTGCAAACAAATTTTATGTCAAATTTTCTCAACCCAATTTAGGATGTTATTATTAAATGATAAAGTTAGAAGTAAATGAGTTCCAAAAAACAGTTGATACCACTTGTACAAAATAATCATGCTCAGACTTCAACTCATGTTTGAATCGATTCTTTTTCTCTTTTCTTTTTTTCCGTTACCAAGACGTTCGTAATCAATACTGATCATACTTATGTATTGTCATTTGTCACCTGTAATACCCCGTAATTTGAGGATATTTAAATTGGGTTTTTATTTATTTGATGGAGTTTTTAATTATTTAAATGCTTTAATTAATTTTGTCAATGCTTGTTTTTATATGTTTAATGCGAATGTTTGAATTGTTGCTAAGTGTTGGTTGTGTTTAATTGTGTGTTAAATATTTGTTTTAAATATAGTTTTTTTCTGTTAAATAAAAATATATTGGTTTGGGCTGTATTTTCTTTATTCTTGTTTTATTATTATTATTATTATTATTAGGTTGGGCTAGGCTGCTGGGCTGGGCTATATATATGTAGTTGGGCTAAATATTTTATATTTATTAGTTTAATTATATAAGAATATTAAATAAGAGAAAAGGAATTAGGGTTCAGTAGTTTCTATGTACAGAGGATTCCTACGCACAGATAGGGAGAAAACTGTAGATGACAGGAAAAGAAAAAAAAGTGATTTTTGCTCAACATCACAAGGCAAATTCGAACTCTTCTCTTCCCATTTGAATCTGTATACATATATATTTTTGTATATACATGTTGCTAGAATATATGTATAATATATATATTAATTGTATAGACATGTTGCTAGAATTTTGTATGCAATTAATTATGAAACTAAATGATTTTGCATGCTAAGAATTTTTCTGTGAATTAAACATGAAGATTTTGGAGTTTTGGTACTGTTTTAGAGTATTTTTGCATATGTATATACATATATATATGACTGTATAGGCGGGTATATATATATATTACCATGAAATTAGGTTTACTGTATTCATCATTTTTGAACGTTTTTGTTCCGATTAAAAGGTAGATCTTACTTCCTAGAACAATCCTTGAAAGTTTGGTTGTGAATCGTTGGGTAGATTGACGGGAAATTGATTTTGAAATTTTAGATTTTCGAAACTTGAAATTGAGCGTTTTTGATTTAGACCGCAAGAGGGGATGGTTTTGGTACCAATGCGTAGCTTAGATCGATATGAGTACAATGGTATATTCATATGCGCGATTCGGTGTCGGAAATAATCGGAAAGTGATCGGGAAGTTTCTCCACCATTGTTGTTGCGTGGAGGCTTCAGGAAGAAGAAGGAAGAAGAAAGAAAGAAAAAAAAAAAGAAAAAAAGAAAAAGAAAAGGTGGCCACGCGTCCCGCCGGCACGTGGGAGCGCGTGCCACCAGCGACGGTGGCAGGAAAAGTATTTTTGGGCCCCATTCGGGGGGGCCCACCTCTGGGTCCGATATGGGCCCACTCCGAATTATTTTGGTATTTGTTTTGAATTTTTAAAATTTTTGGAAAAATGTGAAAATTTGGAAAATCATTTTTTAAAAATACTTTTATAATTCTAAAAATTCCCAAAATTTTATGTCAACTTCTTGGGAGCTTAAGGAGCTTGGGGTTTAAATTTCATGTCGAAATGATTTAGCATTGTCTTTAAATTAATTTTTAAAGTGTCTAAAAATTGAGTTTTTCAGTTTCTTTAATTTTAAAAAATACTTAGAAATTTCCAAAAATTCCCAAATTTTTACTGTAACTTTCTGGAGGCTGAATACACTTGTTTTTAAAGTTTCAACTCAAAATAATCTTTCCTTGTTGTTCACTTGATTTTTAAAGTGTCCAAAAGTTGGGTTTTTCACTTTCTGTAATTTTAGAAAATACTTTTATAATTCCAAAAATTCTCAAATTTTTACTGTAACTTTCTGGAGGTTAATAAACTTGGATTTAAATTTTCATCTCAAAATGAGCTTCCCTTAGTGTTCAATTAATTTTTAAAATGTCTAAAAGTTGGATTTTTCACCTTCTTTTATTTGTTGAAAATATTTTTTAAAGTTCCAGAAAATTTCAGAATGTGAAGTAGGGTTCTTAGAAGTAGAATAGGCCCAGAAACCTAGATAAGAGTTTGGTTTAGACTCCCTCATAGATTTGAGTGCATTGGGGGTTGGATTGGGTGTTTGCTTCTAAAGTGGTTAAATTGTGTTATTTGATTTACTTGAATGTATTTTCCTTTAAGGATATAAATGCCCATTAAATACTTGATTATAACTTACTTGTGAACAATTTGTCTTATGGTGATAATTTCATGTCGGATAATTTGAATTACTTAGTTTGTGCAAAATAAAATCATAATGCACTTTGTTTATTTTATGTTTCATATTGGGAATGCATCTATGCATTTTATTTGGCATGTAAGGATTGCCCAGCGTGTCAGGATCGCTCATACCTAATAAGGTATCTATGCATTTTATTTTGGCATGTAAAGATTGCCCGACGTGTCAGGATCGCCCATACCTAATAAGGTATCTATGCATTTTATTTTGGCATGTAAGGATTACCCGGCGTGTCAGGATCGCCCATACCTAATAAGGTATCTATGCATTATGTTTGGCATGTTGGGATTACCAAGGCGTGTCGGGATCGCCTAATACCTAATAAGGTATCTATGCATTATATTTTGGCATGTTGGGATTGCCAAGGCGTGTCGGGATCGCCTAATACCTAATAAGGTATCTATGCATTATATTTTGGCATGTTGGGATTGCCAAGGCGTGTCGGGATCGCCTAATACCTAATAAGGTATCTATGCATTATATTTGGCATGTTGGGATTGCCAAGACGTGTCGGGATCGCCAAACACCTAATATGGTATCTTTATATTTTATTTGGACAATGTCAGGATTGCCTAATATCTGGTAAGAACGTTTCTCATTATATATTCGAGCATGTTACGATTATTTCTTGTGTAAACTTAAAACTAGTTTGCACTTGCATTAAGATAACTGATGTGTTAGTGTAGGGTGTGGGGCGGCTCTATTCTTGGGTCATAGGGTTAATTAGGTATATATATTTATAAGCTGGTGGGTTATCTTTAATTGTATATAAACATAAATTTGTTGTCTTGGGAAAAGATTATTGGTGGAGGCAGGATAGGTTTGCCTAATACCTTGTAAGGCATTTGTAGAATATATGGAAGAAGGCATGTTAGGATTGTCTATGGTTTGAACTTATAAATTTGTTTTATCTGTATTGTGATAATGGATGGGTTAGTTCAGAACATAGTTCTAGTTACTTCTAAGATAGGAGATTTAATGACTAAACGATATAATTATATCTATATGTCTTTACTGTCCTCATATAGAGGGTATGTTTACCGGTTCTCTGATTGGGTTGTAGTAGAGAGAATTTGTTCGTGGGTTTAACCCACTTTGTTGATATTTTAGGTTCCAGACAGTTTCTACTTGGAGATTTGTGCATGGAGTTTGTAAAGCGTGACGATCATCCATTCTTCACTATACTTTAGTGTAGGGACTTAGATCTGTTCATAAAGTTTTACTTTTATGTTTTTTGGTTAAGGGGTTCGTGGGTTACCGGACTTCCAAGTTGTATCAATCAGAATAATATAATGTTATTTAACATGATTATTTATTTCAGTTAGACTTTCCTTTCAGCATTTATAATTCTTTTTCTTTTGTCATTGTATTTTATGCTTGTTTGCTATCAGTTGTTAGTATCCCTCAGGTTTTGTGTATGAGACTGGCCACCTCATGCGCGAAATTTTCTGGGGGGTATTTCATCACCAAGATTGTATAGTGGATGGGTGAGCATGGCAAATTCAAAACAAACAAGACTCAAAAAGAGTCTCAATCCTCTACTGTCAACAACAGATAAATGCCCCTGCAGTAACCAAAACGATGACCTTTTTGTTGATTTGTAAAGCATTTGTTAAATGTTAAATTGGTTTTGCTAAAGTTATTCAACTAAAAAACTTAATAAAAAATATTTAAAGTGCCTAATCCATCAGCAAAAAACAATTTTCCTCTTCAAAGTACCACAATATATAATTCTCTAAATATATTTTTGTGTTTTCTTCACTTAAATTTCAACAACTTTTACTATAAATTAAATTTTTTGATGAAATCATTTATGTTAGAAAGATAATTAGGAGAGCTTCAATTTGAGTACCACTTAGACTATGTTACATTGTTACGACTTATTTTTTTATAATTAAATTTATTTAAAATCAACACATTTACTTCATAAATAAATAACATATTTTTTTATTTCAGCAACTCCATCTATTTTTAACTAAATTAATTCATCTCTCTAAACCTCAATTTAAATTTTTAAATATATTTTAGAAATAATATATCTATATATATAAATATATTTAGAGAGATAAAAAGAGTTTAAATAAATATTTATAAATTTTAGAATTTATATAGATTTAACGTACTTAGTATTAAAGTGAGAATTTATAATATTATTTTATTACTTTTATTTTCTTTTTAAAGAGTTATAATATTATTTTAAAATAATTTTATTTAAAATCAACACATTTACTTCATAAATAAACAATATATTTTCTGATTTCAGCAACTCCAATTCTATTTTTAACTAAGTTAATTCAACTCTCTAAAATTCAATTAAAATTTTTAAATATATTTTAGAAATAATATATGAAAAAAAAAATATATATATATATAGAGAGAGAGAGAGTTATAAAAAGAGTTTAAATAAATATTTATAAATTTTAGAATTTATATAGATTTAACATATTTAGGATTAAAGTGAAAATTTATAAAAGTATAATATAAAAAATTTATTTATAATATTATTTTATTGCTTTTCTTTTCTTTTTAAAGAGTTATAATATTATTATAAACTTAATAAAAAAATATTATAACTCTTTTCAATACTAAAGTATCGTAACTCTTCTCAACACAAAAGAAAATTAATATAATAATATTTTAACTTTTATAAAGAGAAAAGAAATATAATAAAATAATATTATAAAAAATATTTTTTTATATATTTTCATTTTTATAAATTTTCACTCTAATCCTAAGTGTGTTAAATCATATAAATTCTAAAATCTATAAATATTTATTTAAGGGAGAAGATGTTAGCACTCTCATTTTCTACGTTTGCACTTTCATCTTAAATTAAATGACATTTCTAACCTTAACTTCACAAGTGAATGATTATTGTTTTTCAAATTACACAACTACCCTTTTTGATATCCCCTCCATATCTCTAATTTTTAATGTTTTCGGTATCTTTTGACAGGATTAAAAAAAAAAACTCAAAAAATAGTTATCTCTTTCTATTTAGATATGACCCAAAAAAAAGTTATCTATGTTGAAAAAATTATCTCTTTTGACAAGACCAAAAAAGAAAAGTATAAAAAATATTATTATTTTTATTGAATAAATTATCTTTTTGACAGGAACCGAAAAAAGCACAAAAAAACAATTATCTCTATGAGACCCAAAAAAAAAAAAAAAGAACCCAAAAAAATATTATCTCTACTGAATAAATTCTTTTTTGACATGACAAAAAAAAAGTACCCATAAAAAACAGTTATCTATGTCGAATAAATTATCTCATTTGACAGGACCGGGAAAAAAAATTTGGCATGCAGAAAAAAAAGAACCCAAAGAAAAGTTATCTCAATTGAATAAATTATCTCTTTTGAAAGCACCAGAAAAAGTATGGTACGCAAAAAAAAAAAAAAATTTATCTCTATTAAATAAATTATCTCTTAATTTTGACATGACCCAAAAAAAAATAGTACTCATTATCTCTTCTGACAAGACCAATAAAAAAAAGTTATCCTAGTGGAATAAATTATCTCTTTTACAAGATAAAAAAAAAAAAGGTTCTATTTTGGCCAGAATTACAAAAAAGAAAAAAGAAAGTACTAAGCGAAGTAAAAAAAGGTAAAGTTTATAGTATAAATAATAGTTATGGTATTATAAAATAAGGAATGATGCATTAATGAATTTAAGGACATTCTTGTCATTTTATTTAAAAGAAAAAGATAAGTGGAGTGCAACCGTCTTCTTTAAAGTCTCTTTATCTCTCAAATATATATATATATATATATGCATATATTATTTTTAAAATATATTTAAAAATTTAAATTGAGTTTTAAAATAAATGAATTAACTTCGTTGGAAATAAAATTGGAGTTGTTGAAATCGGGAAATATGTTGTTTATTTATGAAGTAAATGCATTAATTTAAAACAAATTTATTTTAAAAAAAATAAGTCGAAATATAGTCTATATCGTACTCAAATTGAAGCTCTCGGAATCTCTTTCTAACATAAATGGTTTTATTAAAAAATTCAACTTGTAGTAAAAGTTGTTGAAGTTTAAGTAAATAAAATACAAAAATATATAGAATTACATATACCCAAGTAAAGAAATTAATAAAAAAATATTATAACTCTTCCCAAGACTAAGTTTCGCAACTTTTCCCAACACAAAAGAATAGTAATATAATAATATTAGAAAAATGAATTAACTTCTATAAGTTTAAATCAGTTATAATATGTGATTGGTGAACGAGTTATATATTATTATATATTCTTCTATTTTGTCAAAATTTGATTAATCAGTGTCTAAAAAATTAATCAGATTAATTAATAATTTTAAACCATTTAATTCGAACATGTAGCTTTGTGATATTAAGTTGTTCTTTTGTGTCCCAATATATATAGTATAACATATAACATTTATAAGTAATATAAGTTAGACCATTTTCTTTTATTTTGTCAAATTCTAATTAATTAGTCAAGCATTTAAAAACTCTATTAGATTAATTGATGAGTTTAAACTAATTTTGAACATCTAGTTTTATGATATTAAGTTGTTCTTTAGTGTCCCGAGATATATAATATAACATATAACATTTATAAGTAAAATAAGTTAGACCATTTTATTATATTTTCTCAAATTCTAATTAGTTAGTCATGTATCTAAAAAATCATTTAGATTAATTGATGAGTTTAAACTATTTAATCTGAATATCTAATCTTATGAGATTAAGTTTTTCTTTAATGTTCCGAGATATATAGTATAACATATTAGTTAATAACAAAGCGCAGTAAACCACACCCCCTTGCTATTTTTGGGCACAAATAACCCCTTAGCTTTCAAATAGTTGCAAAATACTCCCATTTGGACAAAATATACTTTTCTATGACCATTTTACCCTTTATATGTTTACAACAAATGAAATAAAAATAGTGAAAAGAGAGTTTTTTTGTATTAACTTTTTTTTACCTTAATAAAAAAAGAGGAGCTTTTTCCCGAAAATAATTTTCGAAAAAAGAAACAAAAATTAAAAATAAAGAGAGGGAATTGTTTCCGAAAACAAAAAAATTTCAAATTTTTTTTTGTTTTCCGGAATTGTTTTCAAAAAATTTTTCCATTAGAAAGAACGTGAATTTCTAAAAATAAATTTTGAAAAAAACAATAGTTTTTGAAAACAATTCCCTCTCTTTATTTTTTATTTTTCAAAAATTATTTTCGGAAAAACCCTCTTTTCTCTATTTTTATAAACATATAAAGGGTAAAATGGTCATAAAAAAGTATATTTTGTCCAAAGGGGGGTATTTTGCAACTATTTGAAAGTTGAGAGGATTATTTGCACCCAAAAATTGCTCCGGGGGTATTTTGTACCTCTTTGAAAACACAGGGGGGTTTACTGCACTTTGGCCTATTAGTTAAAGTAATATAAGTTATACAACTCCTTTATTTTTTGTCAATAATATTTCAACATTAATATATATTAGATTGTTAATATTATATTAATGTCGAGATAAATTGACGATAATATAAAAAATATGCTAATTCAATGAGATGCATAATTGATGTTTGTTCTCGATGTTCTATTTTTTTGAATGAGGTTAACAATTTTATTTGATTTCAATATAGTGAAAATTGTGTTATTGATTTAGTTAATAATATAATTAATAACGTTTGTTTGTTATATTCAAAATGAAGGAGGAAATATTATTGTAATTTAATTAATGTTTTAAACTTATTCTAATAAATGGTCCAAACTTTCAGTATTATAAATTAAATATTATTTTTTGTCTTATATAAACAAAAGGTATTGTTGAACTATTGGCAAGAGTGTCCAATGAGTTTTAGAATGGGGTGTGTGTCTGCAGGAGTGTTGACTTAGGTTTGATTCCTCACAACGTCAGTGTGGCTGGAATCGAACTTGAGCCAATCCACGCACGCTGAAACAATAATATTTAATCTAGAATACTGAAAGTTTGGATCATTTATTAACATAAGTTTAAAACATTAATATTTCATCATTCATTTTGAATATAACAAACAAACGTTATTAATTATATTATTAACTAAATCAATAACACAATTTTCACTGTCTTGAAATCAAATAAAAACGTTAACCTCACTCAAAAAATAGAATATCGAAAACAAACATCAATTATACATCTCATTGAATTAGCATATTTTTTAGGTCATACTCATCAATTAATCTAATTAAGTTTCTAGATACTTGACTAATTAATCATAATTTAACAAACTAGAAAAAAATAGTCTAACTTATATTACTTATAACTGCAATATATATATAGATAAAGAAAGGTTAAATAAATATTTATAAATTTTAGAATTTATATTGATTTAACACACTTAGGATTAAAGTAGAGATTTATAAAGGTAAAAATATATAAAAAAATATTTTTTATAATATTATTTTATTACTTTTCTTCTCTCTTTGAAAGAGTTATAATATTATTATATTACTATAGTTTCGTGTTGAGAAGAGTTGTGTTACTTAGTCTTGGGAAGAGTTATAAATTTTTTTTATTAATTTCTTTACTTAGGTATATATAATTCTATATATTTTTGTGTTATCTTCGCTTAAACTTCAACAACTTTTACTACAAGTTGAATTTTTTTATAAAACCATTTATGTTAGAAAGCGAATTCCGAGAGTTTCAATTTGAGTACCACTTAGACTATGTTCCGACTTAATTTTTTTTAAATAAATTTATTTAAAATTAACACATTTACTTCATAAATATAATATATTTCCCTATTTCAACAACTCCAATTCTATTTTCAACGAAGTTAATTCATTTATTCTAAAATTCAATTTAAATTTTCAAATATATTTTAAAAATAATATGTGTATATATATATATAGAGAGAGAGACATAAAGAGAATTTAAATAAGGAAGACGGTTGCACTCTACTTATCTTTTTCTTTTAAAGAAAATGACAAGAATGTCCCTAAACTCATTAATGCATCATTCTTTATTTTATAATACCTTAACTACCATTTATACTATAAACTTTACCTATATTTACTTCGTTTAGTACTTTCTTTTTTTTTTTAATTCTGGCCAAAATAGAACCTTTTTTTTTTTATCCTGTAAAAAGAGAAAATTTATTAAACTGGGATAACTTTTTTCTATTGGTCTTGTCAAAAGAGATAATGAGTACTTTTTTTTTTTTTTGGTCATGTCAAAGTTAAGAGAGAATTTATTCAATAGAGATAATTTTTTTATTTTTTTTTGTGTACCATACTTCTTTTCCGGGGTTGTCAAAAGAGATAATTTATTCAACTGAGATAACATTTTTTTGGGTTCTTTTTTTTCTGCATGCCAAAATTTTTTTCCCGGCCCTATCAAATGAGATAATTTATTCGACATAGATAACTTTTTTTATGGGTATTTTTTTTTGGTCATGTCAAAAGATAATTTATTCAGCAGAGATAACATTCTTTGGGGTTTTTTTTTCTTCTTTTTTGGTCTTATAGAGATAATTATTATTTTTATCCTTTTTTCGATTCCTGTCAAAAAAGATAATTTATTCAATTAAATAATAATTTTTTTTATATTTTTCTTTTTTGATCCAGGCAAAAGATACCGAAAACATTAAAAATTGGAGACATAAATGAAATATCAGAAATGAAAGTTGTGTAATTTGAAAAACAATAATCATTCACTTATGAAGTTAAGGTTAGAAATGTCATTTAATTTAAGATGGGAGTACAAACGTAAAAAATGAGAGTTCTAACATCTTCTCCCTTAAATAAAGATTTATAGATTTTAGAATTTATATAATTTAACACACTTAGGATTAGAGTGAAAATTTATAAAAATGAAAATATATAAAAAAATATTTTTTATAATATTATTTTATTATATTTCTTTTCTCTTTGAAAAAGTTAAAATATTATTATATTACTTTTCTTTTGTGTTGAGAAGAGTTACGGTACTTTAGTATTGGAAAGAGTTATAATATTTTTTTTATTAAGTTTATAATAATATTATAACTCTTTAAAAAGAAAAGAAAAGTAATAAAATAATATTATAAATAAATCTGTTTATATTATAGTTTTATAAATTTTTCACTTTAATCCTAAGTATGTTAAATTTATATAAATTCTAAAATTTATAAATATTTATTTAAAGTCTTTTTATAACTCTCTCTCTCTATATATATAATTATATATATTTACATATATTATTTCTAAAATATATTTAAAAATTTTAATTAAATTTTAGAGAGATGAATTAACTTAGTTAAAAATAGAATTGGAGTTGCTAAAATCGAATAATATGTTGTTTATTTATGAAGTAAATGTGTTGATTTTAAATAAATTTATTTTAAAATAATATTATAACTCTTTAAAAAGAAAATAAAAGTAATAAAATAATATTATAAATAATTTTTTTCTACTTTACTTTTCTAAATTTTCACTTTAATCCTAAGTATGTTAAATCTATATAAATTCTAAAATTTATAAATATTTATTTAAACTCTTTTTATTTCTCTAAATATATTTATATAAATACATATATTATTTCTAAAATATATTTAAAAATTTAAATTGAGTTTTTGAGAGATGAATTAATTTAGTTAAAAATAAAATTGGAATTGTTGAAATAGAAAAATATGTTGTTTATTTCTGAAGTAAATGTGTTGATTTTAAATAAATTTATTTTAAAAAAATTAAGTCGTAACATAGTCTAAGTAGTACTTAAATTGATATATATATATATATATTTAAAATTTTAAATTGAGTTTTAGAGAGATGAATTAATTTAGTTAAAAATAGAATTGGAGTTGCTGAAATAGAAAAATATGTTGTTTATTTATGAATTAAATATGTTGATTTTAAATAAATTTATTTATAAAAAAATATATTGTAACATAATTTAAGTGGTACTCAAATTGAAGCTCTCATAAATTATTTCATAAAAAAATTCAATTTATAGTAAAAGTTGTTAAAATTTAAGTAAAAAAAATAAAAAAATATATTTAGAGAATTGCATATTACAGTATTTTAGTGTCTGAAAGGAATTATAATATTTTTTTATTAGATTTTTATACTTGGTAACTTTAATAAAACCAATTTAATATTAAAGAAATGGTCGTTTCAGCTGTCCAGTGCAGAGATCCAGCTCAAAAACAAATGACCCTAACACCTAAAAAAGACAACTGACATCACATTATATGACACCCAAGGTGAAACAGTCACATTATATGTAAAAAAAACATATACATTTGACAGAATCAGGTATCAATCAACCATTTAACTTAAAGAAAACACTACAATGGACAACACCACTCCCCGACTGAGGTGCATCGGGTGTCGCTTCAAATTTAAATTTAGTCAATTACGTCAGTATTTTAACCAATCACATCACTGTATTAAAATCTTTAAATTTTGACTCAACAACCGCTTCTTTAAATTTTTACTATCCATACAATTAAATAATCTTTCACAATTAAATTAATCTAAAATTATATCTATATATACATATATATGTTAAAAAAAATTATACTTTTTTAATTTGAAAAATTTATAATTTTTTCGTTTTAAGTCAAAAAAATAAGCTAAGTGGTACTCAAATTAAAGCTCTCAAAATTATCTTTCTAACATAAATGATTTTATCAAAAAATTCAATTTATAATAAAAATTATTGAGATTTAAGTAAATGATATATATATATATATATATATATATATGACGCAAACTTCCATAAGTGTAAGGACAAAAAAAAAAAAACAATTGCTTGGATATGTGCTTCCCCAATCCAACGAAGCACTTAGCCAAGCTTACGTAGACCCTACAAGTGGAGTTTGCTTGGCCTGAGTATTGCTATTTAAGGCTATTTAGGTTTCAAAAAAAAAATTTCTTACATGATAAATTTATGGTTCTCTTAAAGCATCAATATGATGCACCATATTCTCCCTAAAAATTAAATAAATAAAAAAATGTAAAAAAATGACAGCCCAGTACACAAGCCATGACTACAGTGTGTGCGCGCAATATTCGCATGTTACTACAATATTCATTAGTTTTTAGCAAGGACTGGGGAGCAAAGTTTTTTGGGCACAACCCAACTAGCATGACACAAGACAAGATCACAAGGACCCATTAGAACCTCTTGCTAATTACATATAACAAGGAATAGGAAGGGTAGGAACTACCTCCAAGGAGTGTACTTTGGTGACCAGAAGGCCCATGATGCAATTATTACTATTACTATCCGATAAAGTGAATGCAGCAATATTAAAAAAACAAAGAGGAAAATAAAGTAATTGAAAAAAGAAAAGGAAAAACGTAAAATTCTTGAACTGCCTAATCCAGTAATCCTCCTCTGAGTTTGTCTCTAATGCTAATGAGATAAAAGATGACCAGTTGTATGCACTGAATTATGCTAATCAACTAACTGTAAAATGTGAAGGGAACCGTAAAATCACACTGAACTGAGCCCTGCTAAGCATAGTAAACAAAACAACGTACGTACAAGAAGAAAGAAACAACTACTTGTGGGAATAATTTTGGCCCCATATATATGATATTTCAAATCAAGGATGATTTAAAATGGCTACAATATTTAACTAGATATATATAATATTGAATTTCGAATAAAAACGCATGACCACATCCATTAGTCAAAGTCTATGTCGAAGCAAAACAGAGATTAATGAAGATAATAACACAGCACAAATCGGTTAACTTGATAGAGTTGCTAATTGAATTTGTACCTTCTTCTTGTGGTAGAAGTTGAGCGACGGATCTAAATTCAGTAGAACAGTTGAGAACCAGAGATACAAAGAGAAGAGAAGTGAATATCTTCTTGAAAGCGGTCCTTGTGTTGATGAGAGACTCCATCTACTCTGCAACAAAGAATACAAAGAGAAGATGAGTTTATACAAAGAGAAGATAGAGTGTATACGAACACGACGGAAGACAACGGCGCTACATACAAAGTATACACGATATGTGTGTTTAGACTGTAGAGCGAGAGAGTGAGTAAATTTGGAAAGACCAGAGATTACCAAAATCTGGTTGCCATATAACAAAGAAGATATTTCGATATAAATTATATATATATAGAGAGAGAGAGAGGGGGGGTTAGAGAATTTTAGAGAGAGTGAGAGGGAGGGGGATGGTGACTAAAACGGTGGGGGGCAACGCGGGAAAGAAAAAGTCGTAACTGGAAAATAAAGAAAAATTCAGCCATTAGTATATATTCTACATATTAGACCACGTCAGTCGAAGAGGTCTGTGACTGTGTGTAGACTGGTAGCACCGTAGCAGAGACTTCGCCATCCGTAGACATATGGATAAATGCACATTAAATGCTATAGAGATGGGTGGTGCAAAAGTCATAGAAGGCGGCTTGTCAGGTTTGCAATAGTCATTTTAGGCTGACTAAATACCCAGAAATATATGGATAAATATTTATGAAATGTAAGGGCAGGGAAAATAAAAGAATTAGAAAGTACTAGTATAAGAATATTGGAGCTCTTCTCTGTCACTATCAAGTGAGATTTATTTTGATCTTCTGTTTTGTCAATAAATGATCAATAATCTCATCTAAATCATTCTATTAGAAAAAGAAATGTTGTAACATTAACGCGAGGGATTTGTTACGTTCAGAATTCATTTTATCAGATTTGAACTATATGTTTTTGAGTTTGGAGTTGAAAATAAGGTCGGAGGATCAAGTTTCTATAAGTGGGTGTATATGAGTTTATTGCTAATGTAAAAAAAAAAAATGATTAATTATTAAATTTATTGTTTACAGTTTTTTCCCACTCGTCTAGTTGGTATATTTATTTTTTCACTTTATTCTTTTGGTTACTTTAACTCTTGAATTTTTATTTTGAAAGGCTAAAAGGTACTACAAGATTATAATTATAGTGGTTTATTTTATATGCAATTTTTTTGGATAATTAGTTTTACGTGGCAACTTGAGTTAAACATTGCATGGTTTTGCAAAAGGCCAAAAAAATTCCAAGCAACTGCATTCACATAGACATCATGCATGGCTGGCTATGGAAAATTCCAAGCAATTGAATAACACATAGACATCCTTTTGATTTAGGTCTGCACTAATTCATGCACAACTGCCCAAACGGCCAATATAAATCATTAGGCCCCACCAATCATGACAGAAGGGTTTAAAATAAGGATTAAAATCCTCTCATGTGAGGATCCAATTCTATCCCAGCCGGTGTGTCATATGTGGTTGTGGATAAGCCACATCACTTACTAAGCTTTAGTAAGCCACCTCACCAAAATGGATAAAAAAATTAACTGAGCCATTTACTTATTATACGAATACATATACAATATCTTTATACCTATATCCCGCCTAATTTTTTGATCGTCTTCTTCAGCCATATATATATATATATATATATATATATATATATATATATATATATATATATGTACACACACACACACTTTAGTTAGCAAATTTATTGGCTAAAAATAGATCGTTTTCAACAAAAACGCTCAACACAAGGATACGGGCTCAAGGCTCTCTACTCACTCTGGTATATATATGTGTGTGTGTGTGTGTGTGTGTGTGTGTGTGTGTGTGTGACCAAGTTGGTATCTTTGGTGATAATCATGAATGTTGTGTATATCTTTGGTGATATTATTGATTTTGAATCTGACATTGGTGTTTATTTATTTATATGGGATGGGGTAGGAGCTGAGTGTTTGTGGGATTGGTCATTTATACAATATGGGTTTCTTAGTTGATGTTATGTTTGATGTTTTTATACTTTGGTTCAGTCAATTTACCAGGTGGATTTATTTTTAATGATGTCGATTTCGAAATCTATGTTTTTTTCGTGAACTTACCTTTCACCAGGTGATTCTACCCTCTATGTACCCCTTCTCTGTAGCTCCCTCCTCCAAGTGAAAGACCATAAATGAGAAAGCCAATAAGTTGTTAACTGTCATGATAAAGCCTATAAGTTGTTAACTTTCATGATAAAAGTGTACGACTAAAAACTCAACAGATGGTATTAATATTTGAAATAAGTCTAAAAGCATTCCAGTAGCCTTTCACTCATTGACTAAACTAATTATGAGAATTTAGAAGAATCTGATGCCAATAAAATAGAAGTAGAATTTTTATTAAGCAGGTAATTAATTGCAAAATGTGCCAACTGAAGGCTTTATCACACTTTCTGAGAAAGCCACGTCAATGAAATCACCACTATTGTTACATTTACACACTAGCCTCTTGAATGTTATATCAAGTTAATTTTAATATTTCTTTTCTAAAGTTATGGCTGTTATTTTATTTGGTATAAAACGCTTAGAAACAAACTCACCATTTCTTTCTTGGTTCTTCAATAATTAAGGGAACAAATAAAATACAAACCATAGCTAGAGCAAAAATAATAGGCTGAAAACTTTAAATGAATGTTACATCCTAACTAAAACATAACATATAAGAAACATGAATTCTATGTTACATCCCAACCTTAAGGTAACCGATTGCCCAACTTAAGATAACAAGTTGGAAATCTAAAATGTATGGTACATCCTAACTTATGGTAATAGGTAGGAAACTTAAAATGTATGGTACATCCCAACTTAAGGTAACAGATTGGAAACATAAAATGTATGGTACATCCCAACTTAAGGTAACAGATTGTCCAAATTAAGCTAACAGTTTGGAAACCTAAAATGTAAGGTACATCTCAACTTATGGTAACATATTGAAAACCTAAAATGTATGATACATCCCAACTTAAGGTAGCAGATTGTCCAACTTAAGATAACAAGTTGGAAACCTAAAATGTAAGGTACATCCCAACTTAAGGTAACATATTAAAAACCTAAAATGTATGATACATCCCAACTTAAGGTAACAGATTGTCCAACTTAAGATAACAAGTTGGAAACCTAAAATGTATGGTTACATCCCAACTTAAGGTAATAGATTGAAAACCTAAAATGTATGATACATCCCAACTTAAGGTAACAGGTTGCCCAACTTAAGGTAACAGGTTGAAAACCTAAAATGTATGATACATCCCAACTTAAGGTAACAGGTTTGAAACCTAAGATGTATGGTACATCCCAACATAAGGTAACAGATTGCCCAACTTAAGATAACAGGTTGGAAACCTAAAATGTATGGTACATCCCAACTTAAGGTAATAGATAGGAAACCTAAAATGTATGATACATCCCAGCCTAAGGTAACAGGCTGCCCAACTTAAGGTAATAGGTTGAAAACCTAAAATGTATGGTACATCCCAACTTAAGGTAATAGATTGCCCAACTTAAGATAACAAGTTAAAAATCTAAAATGTATGATACATCCCAACTTAAGGTAATAGGTAGGAAACCTAAAATGTATGATATATTCCAACCTAAGGTAACAGGCTGCACAACTTAAGGTAATAGGTTAGAAACCTAAAATGTTTGGTACATCCCAACTTAAGGTAACAGATTGTCCAACTTAAAATAACAAGTTAGAAACCTAAAATTTGTGCATTTATGGCTTATCTTACACTAATGAAATATTTACATTTAGAGTTTCGTATGCTATAGACTTGGATGCAGTTTATTTCTGACTAATTATGTGAGATGACACATCGTTTCTGTTGTTAATTTTCCTTCATAATTGGTAGGGCATGTTTGGAGGCAGAGTGTGCAAACATGGAGTGTTTGTCTTGAGAAGTTATATAGGACTATGTAAATGCATTGCTAGGACATGTTTGGGACAGAGCGTGCTAGGGCATGTTTGATGTTATACTTAGATTAATTGATAAAATTTAAGTCAATTATGATTTATTTTACTGAATTGTGTTCTATATATGTTTGTTATTGAAGTTATTCAAATGGAAGTTGAATTAATTAACATTGAAGACACAACAAATGCTTCAGTTCTTGAGTCTGAGCAAATAAAATGGAAACCAAGATTTTCGATGGAGTTTGATACTGAGCAAGACGCATATAATTTTTACAATGCATATGGGGGTAGAATCGGATTCAGTATTCGAAGAGAATATTTTAATAAAAGTCGTGTTACTGAAAAAATTACATCCAGATTATTTATTTGTTCCAAGGAGGGTATTAGGGTGAAGGACAAGAGGGATATATCAACAAGGAATCCTAGGGCTGAAACACGAACTGGCTGCGGTGCACTCATGCATATTAAATATAACAATGATAAGGGAAAGTACTTCATTTCTAAATTTGTGGAAACTCACAACCATCCTTTGATAATTGAGGAGTGCACTCACATGATGCCTTCGCAGCAAAGAATTACTGCAATTCAAGCCATTGATGTGGAGTTTGCTTCCGATTCAGGAATTGCGGTTCGTAATGCATATGAGTTAATGGGAAAACAAGCTGGTGGGAAACAATCTATTGGCTTCACTAAGTTGGATCAACAAAATTATATAAGGACTCGAAGACAAAATGAGCTTCAATTTGGAGATAAAAGTTGGCTGATGAATTATTTTCAGACTCAGGCCTGCGAAGGTCCTTCATTCTTCTATGCTGTGCAATTAGTAATGAAGAAATGATAACTAATATATTTTGGGCAGATTCGAGAATGATAGTTGATTATAGCCATTTTGGAGATGTCATAACTTTTGATACAACATACAAGCTTGTCCACGGTGATAAGTGTTCAATTCTATGCATTTGAACCCTCTTTATTGCATATGTTAGTTCCGTTTCTACGTTTACCGAGATATGTTTACGATATTTTTATGTTTTTGATGTATTGTAGGACTTGTAGTGAAAGGAGCAAAGTTTGAGGCTTGTTGCAGTTGAAGAGAAAAGTTAGAAATTGCAGCCAAGGCATCTCGATCAATCGAGATCTTGATCAATCGAGATCTCGATTGATCGAGATCTCATTTCGATTGATCGAAATCTCGATCAATCGAGATCCAATCTCGATTGATCGAGATTCTGCAGAAGCCACTTGCCCACTTGCTCACCTGCTCTCCCACTTGCAACAAAATCCCCCTTTTTGCACGACTTAGGGGGATTGTCTGACTTGAACAAGACCCTTGGGGACCTTCTTGATATAAAGGGTGTATATATTGATATATATATATATATATATATATATATATATATATGGTGGGCCCCAAGGTTGAAAAAGGAGCCTTAAAGCACAAAGAAGCCACATATCTCTCATATATATATCTTAATACACATCAGAATATACGAAGAGAGAGATTCAGGAGAGGAGAAAGAGGAGCTGAACCAGACCAAGAAGCTTCATCTTCTCCATCAATGGAAAAGTGCAAGGCAACCATGAGCAACTAACTCTTCTACTAGGGTGTTGGTTTCAACCCTTAGCCATGTAAACTTGTTCATCTTTGTAGCACTTGAGATTTGTAATTAAATGTTGATTATTTAGCCTAGTGACCATGTACACTAATACATTTCTTTTATATATTCATTTGATGTTGAGTTTATTCTTGTCTTAGAGTAGATTCTTTCATGTGAATGCACAACATTTGCATATTTCACAAGAAGTGCAAATGATGGCTAGATAATGGTGTTTAAATGAATGTGTTGTGTTTGTTTGTATAAACCATGCCAAGATAAGGTAGTTTGGATGCATGTAGGTTCACTTAGAGAGTAGGGTAATTAGATAGTTAGTTAGGTTGAAGAGCTATGCTTGTTGAAGATGGATTATGATAGGTGGACACACACATTAATCTTTTGATATGTCATTGAGGTCACAAGCCTAATGACATTGTTAGGCATTTAATTTATGAATCCCATGCTTGCTACACTTATGAACATGTGAATGGCTAGCGGTGGAAACCAACCCTAGTTCTCTCTCCCATCCTTTACCCTTTAATTTTATTGTTATTTCATTCATGCAATAGTTTTATAAACAAAAACTCAAAACCCTGTTTTTAGGATTAAAGTGGAATTAATCTTTCTTTAAGACAATTGCGACTAGTCCTCGTGGGATCGATACCCTCTATATAGAACCGTATCTACAAAGATTCGTGCTCTTGCGAATGGTTAAATTATATTTTGATAAAAAGGGCAAAATTAAGCTTACAATATAATTCGAGTTTAGCCACATCACACGGCAATTGGCCTTTTGCATTGTTTCTCAGTCTTAATCATCACCGGGAGACTGTTGTATTTGGGGCAGCCTTCATGTATGACGAGACTTCTAATTCTTTTGCTTGGTTGTTTGATACATTCCTGAATGCGATGTCTAGTAAAGCGCCAAAGACGATTTTGACTGACCAAGATGCAGCAATGGCAAAGGCATTAACGCAGGTTATGCCCGGGACGAAACATCATCTTTGTACGTGGCACTTAATGCAAAATGCACAAAAGCATCTTGGCCCCTTTTTTGAAGGTGACGAAGACATCAAAAATGTGATACCCAAATTCATGTCTTGCATTGAGGAAGAAGATGATTTTTTAGTCAAATGGGAAGAAATGTTAACATTATATGGTGTTGTTGATAACACATGGCTGGACAACTTGTTTGGTTTGAGACATAGATGGGCTAAGGCATTTGTTAAAAATGCGTGGTCTGCGGGAATGCGTAGCACACAGTTGAGTGAAAGCTTCAATGCTCGGTTGAAGGAGTACTTAACGAGGCAACTAACACTTCCAGATTTCTTCAATCACTTTGAAAGGCTGTTATCCGACAAGCGTTACAAAGAGTATGAAGCCGAGTATGGTTTGCTCTATAAGCTACCTAGACTTCAAAGAGATTGTGAAATTTTAGTTCAAGCCGGAAAGACTTACACAAGGAGGATATTTGAGATTTTTCAGGAAGAATTCTTAGTAGCTTGTGTCAGCGAGAGAATCATTAGCTGCAGTGCCATGGATAGTAATGGACACTGGGTTTATAAAGTTGGCATTCATGAAAATGGGGTGCAACGATGCGTGACAAGGACAGTTGATGACCAATTATGTTGTTAATGTGAAAATTTTGAAATGGAGGGTATTATGTGCAGTCACACTTTAAAAGTTCTTAAAGAGGTGATGAACATCAACATACAAGAACATTTACCTGTGGGCATTAGCCATTTAGCCTAGATGGTATGATCTCTCCTCCCCAAAGGGAAGGTTGAGTGTTTGAGCCCCTCTAGGAGCAATATTCGGGACGTGCGCACGTTTGCTTGAACTTTAGGGAAAAAAAAAAGTCATACAAGAGCATTTTCATCATAAAGCTAATAAAAAATGAAGCCACCTCTCCTTTTCTTTTCAAACCAAATATATTTCTCTTTTGGGTGCTGGTGAAACTTCAAAACAAATATTTAAAAATACATCAACGCATCTGAAGTTATCATACTACTCTCATTCAATAAGAGTTCGATTCAATTACCAATTTCCTATTATTTTTTTCTCTTTTCATTACTTACCCCAAAGAAGAAAAAATAATCTGCGGAACAACTTGACATCATTCAAGAAACAATGTTATTTTGAGATATTATATTCATGTGAGATTGAACGGTTTACAAAAAAAATTCACTAAATTTAATTTGAAGGTTGGATTTAGGCATTTTTACAAAAATCAAAAAAGAATAATTATATTCCAGCCTTTTTCAGAGTGCATTTGAAGTCATGTATAAATAATAAAAACAAGTGCCCACTCTAGAAGTGTGAACAAAAAAGACCATCTAAAGAGGAGAAAACTCAAAAAAGAAAACTTTACCCAATCAAGCCCAATCAAGAAGGTAAACAAACTCCTCCCTTGGCCAGTAACTTGTATTGCCTTTTCCACTAACAATCTCTAATAAAACAACTCCAAAGCTGTAAACATTTGCTTTGTCTGTCAAATAACCCCTCATTGCATATTCAGGAGCCATGTATCCTCTGAAAAACTGAAAAAAAAAATGTGCTCAATAATTGTGCAATTAATAAGGTAGAATTTGTAATCCATTACAAGTAAATAGAGAGCAAATCTAGTTATATATAATAATCACTGTGATCTCTTCAACTATTATAGAAACTCCATTCTCGACAACTCTTTTGGTGGGTACGAAAAACAGGGCCTCTAATTTTGGAAATAGTGTATTGAAAGCCGGAGCAGTTACCACCCATAACAGAAACAAAGGCAGACAATGCAGTCAACTCCAACACAATGAACTATTTTTTAATAAGAGAATTTCTCATCTTACCAAAAGAGAAAAGCAAAGAATAACGAAATATCAATGCTACAAACAATTATAACATAATACCAGTACAATATGACATAAGAAATCCATTATAGGGTTTACATAGGAATTGATACCTCTTTGAGAAATCAGATATGGATAGGTGATGGTTAACCAATTGTTAACTAAGTTCCATTCACAAACTATGATTATTTACCTAACACATACCTTCTTCCAACAATATTTATTTTTTAACACCAAGTTATTACCATTATACCCAGAGATTAGATGCAAATAATAATATAGAAGGCGAAAAATGAGAGAAAAACTCACATTGTTCCAGCAATTCTCGTGCTGATATGGGTGTTGTCTTCTTCATCAAGCTTGGCCAAACCAAAGTCAGATATCTTAGCATTTAGATCCTTATCAAGCAGCACATTGGTAGCCTTAATGTCTCTCTGAACAATTTTTAACCTTGATTCCTCGGGAAGATAAGCTAAGCCCCTTGCTATTCCTAAGCATATCATATTTCTTGTTGGCCAATCTAGGTTTAACCGGTGTTCCTCGCGACCTAAAAATAAAAGTGAGAGAGAGTTATATCATAATAGTCACTCTTATAATGTATATACAATGGTGTCAAAAATGATAGGAAAGTAATTACCAAAAAGTGCACGGGCAAGACTATTGTTCTCCAAGTATTCATATATTAGCAACAATTGGTTCCCTTCAATGCAACAGCCATAAAGCCTCACAAGGTTTGGGTGTTGTAGGGTAGATATCATGCCTATCTCATTGACAAACTCGCGATTTCCTTGCTTAGATTTAGAGGAAAGCTGCTTAACAGTGATTACTGCACCATCTAATAATACACCCTAAAATCAAGGCGAAAGAATTCAAATGATTAAATATAACAAACAAGATATATATCAGTCACATGAAAAAAAATTCTGGACTTCTCATTGTTGCCTCTAGGCATGGATGCTTAAAACAACACATGACCTTAATGTTACAAGATAATTATGAAAATTTAATAACTTGCATTAGCAATAACCTTGTAAACTGGTCCAAATCCTCCTTCACCAATCTTGTTTGCGGGGTCAAAGTTACTAGTAGCAGCTTTGATCTGTCTTAGAGTGAAATAATTTGTTTGCAGATCTAGCCCTCGAAGTTCTGTACCAAATACCCAAAATAAAAATTACCCTAAGAATGACAAACTAAAAAATGGTTGTAGTGCAAAAGACAGTTAAAAAATAACAATTCATCTTTCTTTTCCAATTCATGAAGTAAAATCCACACATATGGTTCTTTTCTTCATCACAAATTGCATAGTTACAATTACATACATATTGGGCTAATGTTTACCTTGCATAAAGGTTCTTACTCATCACTGCATCTATCTTATCCTTGCACAATAAAATTATCTTTATGCATAGTTTTACTCATTTTACAAGACGTCCCCTAAAGTTTGTAATAAATCTCATACAAGATCTGCACTAGCATTACCGAGATTCTTGAGTAGTTTAAACATTCCAATCCATATTAAATTTCTGTCAAAATGCCCAAAGGGAGGACTGGTGTTTCAGCAATTCCATAAAGTTAATCTTCAATACGGGTTCAAACAAATATATGTACAAGAAAAAACATGTACCGGGACATTTTACCAATGCCTTTTCCAAATAAAGTTCAAACATCATGTACCTTTTCCAAGTAGTAACCCAACTTGCCTTGGCAATCAAATAGTGAGAAAGAAGGCAACATGTAGAATTTCTTGTGCTTTTAGATCTCACATTTATTTTCAAGGTCTTTCCCTCCCAAGTAACCTTTCATTCGAAGTAGTAACAAAATCAAAATGAGGACCACGCATGAAGCAGCCACAATACCAACAATAGCTCCAACAGAAAGTCCCGGATCAGGATTATAGTCTACAAGATAAAGAGAGATACTCTTGTAACAAGGTAGTAGGAAAAAAGAGGCACACCTAGAATGAAAGATACACTTACTTGGTGTCACAGAAATAGCAGATAAAAGAGGTCCATATACACCTTTGTCAGGAATTGCAATAGTCCTTTTTCCAGACCAGTATAAGTGGATCTCCAAAGTGCTGCCATTAACAAGGACATCATCAAATTCCTCATAGATGCCCTTGCCAGGAACTTCAGCTTTCTCCATAATGTTAAAATCCTTCAAAGATAGATTCCCTCGCAGAAGAAGTGAAATCAGTAGAAAAGAAAAGAGATAACTCTGAAAGCAATTGATGTTTATATGAAATCGCCAAAAAATTAACGAAGTCATGAATTGCATTAAAGCAACGCTGCTTGTGCCGCTCGGCACAAGAAGCTTTTCTCATTGCATTAATATGTTCCTACAAGTAAGCTGCCCTTACGTGGATTGATACATCAAAAATTCGCTTCCCAAAGCTACTAAATGTCTGGTCATTCGAAAACATTATTTTAGCAAAGTGGAGATGCACTTTATAACTTCCTTTACGCAAACAAATGCCATAGTACTTAAGTGAAGTAGGGGCAACGTGCTGTTCTGTATATCTCATCATCATCAGTCTAACTGAGAGGTCGAAGATCTTTCTATCCAAAGCTAATATCACAAACAATAAGATTGTTGATACTCTAATTGAGTCTAATGTGAGACTCACTTCACATGATGGTGAACTTCTTCGTGATGGTACTCTGTATCGTTAGTTGGTTGGTAGTCTGGTATATTTTACTATCACTTGTTCAGATATTTCTCATGTTGGTCAAATCGTCAGTCAGTTCATGACTTCGCCGAGATCAGTTTACTTTGTTGGTGTTCTTCGTATTCTTTGCTATGTCCAGCGTACTGTATTTCGTGAGTTCTTTTACTTTCATCAGTCTTCACTAGTGCTTCGTGCTTATTCTAATGTAGATTGGGCTGGCGACCCAACAGATCGTCGTTCTACTACAGGATATTGTTTCTTTCTTGGTAGCTCACTGATCTCTTGACGTAGTAAGAAACAGTCCGTTATTGCTTGATCTAGGCTGAGTATAGAGCACTTGCGGATGCTACTTCTGAGCTTTTATGGTTACGATGGCTTCTTCAGGATATGGGTGTTTCTTCGTCCACTATTACTTTTTTCTATTATGATAACAAGAGTGCTATTCAGATTACACACAATGATATTTTTTATGAGCGGACCAAACACTTTGAGATAGATTGTCATTTTGTTCGTCATCATCTACTTCAAAATGTCTTATAGTTACGGTCAGTCACTTCATATGATCAGATAGTAGATATCTTTACCAAATCTCTTCCACCAGGGCGCTTTCGAGAGCTTGTTTTCAAATTCTAGATGATGTTGTATAACCTACCTTGAGTTTGAGGGGGAGTGTTAAAATATATTAGTATATTTTATATTTAACTTTTTTCATATCCAATTAGAATTCCTATGATTGGGGAATTACCATGTAATAACTCGCTCCCTGTATATTATTTCTCATACCATTCATTAATATAATTCAGTGATATTTTTCTTTTTTCAATTTGTAGAAGATTAGATAATTGGTGTACATGATAAGAAACCTAAAATTGAAAATTAAAGGCGGCTGAATTTGGGGCAAACTGATTGTTAATGGCTTATACAAAGAGGATGACATGAGACATCGAAGAGAGGAGAGGGGGTGAAAAAATCTTATACACACGGCGTTTTATGGAAATGTAACTTTTGGACATTTCACTTTTTATATATTATTTTAATTTAATTTTTTAAAAGAATATTTTAAATATTTCATTCTTCAAATTGATAAAAATGAATTTAGGGATAATTGAACGTTAAGGTACTTTTTACACATTCGGCGTTTAACAGGGTATTTTTTTGCACTTTATTAAATCAACTTACAATTTATGCATTTGAGGGAAGGTTAGTTGACTAACTTGGAAATAAGCAAGACCTTGGTGAGAAGGGTTCGAAGTAATGGACCATAGGCAAATCAAACATCCATGGATTGCCCGTAGCCGGTAAGATCTGTTTCTGCAAAGTTCATTAGATCTGTGTGTATATATATGTATGTATATATATATGTATGTATATAATACTGGTATTCTTTTTCCTAGGTAAGATTGGAATTATGTTAACAGAGATGGGCATTAAAGTACAAGGCTACCAGAGGGTCCGGGGCATACACCCACTTTACAATTAAAAGAAAAGAAAAGAAAAAAGATTGAAAAGCTCCACTTCATTCCTTATCACAGTAGAGAATAACATACGAGAGAGCTTATATATAATTGAGTAGTTTTCTGCTTGAGAGAAGCAGCAAACCATTCTAATACTCTGTCATCTGGTGGGACCACTCTTCCTCATCTTGTCACCTTTTGGTCAAAAATGACGTCACAAATCTAATTTACAGAAGAATTTGCACAAATTTAACAAGAAAAATGACTTTTTACGACAAAGTATTTACGAGGTTCGTGTGTTTTGCCTCATAAAAAGTACTTTTTACGAGCTTTACACGAGACCTCTCGTAATTCCCGCTCCCAAATTTTCACACTCCAGCGCTAAACCCACGAACTCTCACCCAAAGCCGCTCTCACTCTCTCTCTCTTGCCCATTTACTGATTTCTTCTCTCTCCACGAAGCCCTCTGTAAACCTACTCTATCTCATGCCCATTTACGATTTCTACCCCACCAATGCCCCAATCACAATGGCCTAATCCCTAATTCTTTTTATTCTCTTTCACTTACGCCAAGCGAAGGTTAGTTTCAAAGTCCCTTTCTTGGATGCAGTCAGTCCCTAATCTGTATTATATGAATCGGCATTTGTGATTGTTTCTGTTTCTTTGATTTTCTTCAAACTTTTTATTTATATATTAGTTTGTTATTAATCAGTCCCATCGATCTTTGTTAGATTGATCACAATTTGAAGGGGTCCTCATCTGCATCCATTTACAGGTTGGTTGCCAAAGCCGATTGGTTTGTATTTCTTTTCGTTGCCTTCATTCTATATTTACCTAACATGCGTGTATTGTATCATAAGCTCTTATGGATTTTGGGAACCTAACTGGTTTTGAAGTAATAATTGGTTCGGATACCAACTAGGTTTTGGGTAACAATTGTCAATTCAGTTCTCAAGTGGCCTAATCTTTGTTTTGAACACATTCGGTATTGGTTTTACTTTTGTGTAGTGTTCTAGTATTTTAATTTATGTATGGCTATGAAACTTAATCATAATTTACATTTATGATTTGTGCATAAAGACATCCATACATATATAAAAATGCATAATGCAATTGGCCAATTGGACATAGGTTCTGTAGTTTGACTGGCTCTTGTGTTGATTCTAAATTTATTTTTTCAACATTATTTTTGATATTTTGCTCAATTATATGGAAATATTTCATGATATAACTATGATAAATGGTACTTGGATGTCACTATAAATTCTTGCTTTTTAATGATTAAAGTCTAATTTTAATAAATACTTTGGGTTTGGTTTGGCATCTAAATCATCTTAAACAAACAATTTTTGCACTGATAAGTGAAAATTTTCCTATTTTTGCACTAATATTTAAACATTGCTTTGCCATTTTCTTTCACCATCTTAAGCCAACTACTCTGATGATTTTATTGTAATAAAATATTTTAAGCCATTAATGGTGCAGTTTGGGGAATTTTAATTACAATTCCATGTATAATGTTCTTAACTATTCATATGCTATGTACCTTTCCTTATCGTTTCAATATGCTCCAATTATGTTGCATGATATTCATCTACTAAAATGGCAGTCACAGATTGATTTCTTGTTCATTACTTCCCAAAAACGAGTTAATAGCCAAAAACCCGTGCTAATTGCTTAAGCCTTTATTTTCATGAAGGGGCAGATGCACCTTTGGCTTTTTAGGTGAGATGATTGCAGATGTACCTGCCCGAAGCTTTAAGAGGTCATTTGATCTTTGGAATGAGAAAAAAAACATGTCCTTGAATGTTACCTGGGTCTCCTTATCTAATTTCAAGCCCATGTTTAAAGGATGCCCACATAACAATAGATGTAACAATGTGTTGTTACACACATTTTGATTTCCCTATATGCCTCCTAATTGTTCAATATATGTACAGTTTGATTTCCCTTGTTTTATTTCTGTGGTTTCTAATTTTCTTTCCCCTCCTTTGTCGATGCAGTGTGTTGTCATTCTCCTATATCATATCTTGTTTTAGAATGAGAAAGTAGCATATATCTTACTCTGCTATTTAGTTGGAAGATCATTCGCGAAGAAGACCCATCAATCAATCTAAGCTCTCAGGTCAGTACCCAATTGGTATATATATTTCAAAAAAGAACAAGTTCATTTTGTATTTCTTCAATTTTTTTTTTGCATATGTTTTTGGGTTTGTTAATTGTTTTTATTCTCTGCTTTTCCCTTCTAAATATGTTCACTATATGGGTCCACAATTACTCTATTTCTAAAATAAGAATGTTAAAGTATGCTCATGATCTTTGTCAGTATTGTCTTGCATGGTAAAGTAGTTCATTTGACAGTGTGGACTCTACTTTTCTGTTTAATATTACTGATTATCAATCTATCAGGGCTTTGATTGCCAAGAAGTCTGAGCATTTCATTTTGATTGGCTGATTGAACGGAAAAGAAAGAAAATGTGAGGGGGGATCTTAGAACAGTTTTTTTAACATAAAGTTGTCTGAGAATTTTAATGCACCGATCAGAAAAAACTTTAATACATCTATCACATGGTATCATCCACTAACTAAATAATCAACAATGACATGGTAATCTTCCTTCATAACTTCTTCACGCAAATATCGGGTTGAGTCCGACTGTTGTTGGGTATATTTTAATGGTAGTTTAGTATTATTATAACCTGAGATGGGATGAATTACTTAATTCTTTCAAGCTACTGATACTTTTATACCCTTTTTCATTGTTGATGCGTAACACTTGAGCAACCACATTCATTTGGGTGAGCAAACAACATATTTTCTACACTACCATGATTTCTTTCTATTTCGGTAATAGTGATACTAATCAAAGGTCAAAATGCTTTGATTATTATTTATCAGTTTGGTGAATTAGATATAGATATTCATGATAGTGATTCGTTAATGCTAATGACAATGGCAAATTAGTTAATATTTTCTTGTCCGCTTTGGCTTATCCTTTTTAGTTTGATGTCACAACTTATATTATTTTACTTAGTTAAGGGTCAACATATGGAGATAGAAAATAGGCAGCCACCAGAGAATGCTTGGTGCAATTTTTTTTTTGTAGTGCATATTCTTTGGGTGCTTGCTCAAACTATATCCTCCTTGTTGATAACTAAATATAATTAGTGTTAAGACTTGAGATGGAGTAGTTGGTTCTGATATTTGTATTATTATTGTAATAAATGTCATTGTTTAATTTGATAAAGCATCATTATTTTTTGATTACTAAATCAATCTGCAAGCAATCTTCTTGTTCTTTTTTTTTTCCTTTTTCTTGAAGAGTTCTTTTCATTACTACTTTATTTATTTGCAAGCAATCTTCTTGTTTTTTTTTTCTTTTTTCTTGAAGAGTTCTTTTCATTACTACTTTATTTACTTTCTCTCTACTTGAACATTCCCCATTTGTAAAGAATAATATTCTTAGCAACTTGCAATTCAACCAAGTTGCCAAAAATAGAGTTAAAAGACTAGTAAAAGATTATTTTCCTTCAAACCAACCCTTGTTCATCTAAATTTGTTTGCAATTTGTTTTTTTTTCAAATCAACATTTATTTGTTTCTTTGCAATGAAAAATCAACCAGAGAAACAACAATTGCCATTGGCCGTAAATTTCTGTCCAATTGCGAGTCTGAGGTAGAGGCAAAAGTTTCTAACATACTTTTCTCATTTCTGTCCAATTGCGAGTCAAAAGTTTCTGACATATTTTACTGACTTAAATTTATTTAGTCATCAACCATAGTTAATTCTTCTGTTCCTACTTATTTATTGCTATGTATGGTACAAGGATAAAACAACATTTTTTTTTTAAGAATTGAAAAAAGTTTGAATTGATTTATCAACTCTTTACTTGTGGACTTTAATTGACTTGTGAGCTGAGTTTTTTATAATTCGCACTAGAAACATATTTTGGATTGATAATTGATTTGGAGTTAGGTTGGAACTGAGCTATGTTTGAAAGTGAATTGAGTTGGTTAATAAACTAGTTCAATGAAAAACATACGAATGCCTGTTTAGGTTTTGCTTTGATTTAAACTGCTAGAGATTTTGAATTGATAATATGTTGGGTGTGATGGCAGGAAAAGAAACTGTTTCTTTTTCTTTGTTTTTTTTAGAATGACTACTGAAGTACATATGCTACATTGAAGACTTAGCTTGCTCAAGTCCCTAGTTTTTAACATCATAGGCTATATGTCTAATTTGTTCACTCTGATTGGTGTTGTATCACCCGGCTTCCGAGCATTGACATAACAAGTATTCAATTGATGTTTCACCTCTCTTTGCTAATATCACCTCTCAAACAAAAAAAAAATTATTGTTAATCTTGTACTTATAAAGCTAATGTCACCTCTCAAACAAAAAAAATTACTGTTAATCTTGTACTTATAACAAAAAAGTTACTGTTGACGTTTCACCTTTCTTTACTAATAACAAGTATTCAGAATTTCTTTTTCAGCTATATTTAGTGGCCTGTTTGGGTTTAGCTCTCATTAGAATTAGTAAAACTACATTATACACCAATTTAAATAGAAATGCATATAATTTACACACATAATCCTAAATAATTTGCTCTGCAAGATTAGTCATTTGAGGCCTAGTTAAAGATTATGTGAAATTACATCAATAAATTTGTTTAAATTGATTAGTTTGTACAGAAAGATGTTTTGCGTACTTTAACTTCATAGTAGTATATCTTTAAAATTGATTTATTAATCATTTCACATACTGTTAATTTATTAGTCCTGGGCCGATCAAATTGGTAACATTGACAGGAGACCAATCAACACTTTGGGAACAAAACTGTAATAAAGTTGTCCAGACTGATTAGTTGATAATTCAAGACATAACCACAAATCAATGGAATGGAGAAAAATCAATGGGCTTGAAGATATCATATGAATTTCATATAATTTTTTTTATTGGAGCTAAGACTCAGTTTGGGTTGATGAAATCAGAGAGATAGAAGGGAAAATATTAGAGAAAAACCTTATTTTGTGTCTTTTTTTTAAAAAAAAAAAGTGAAGAAAAATGAAAGGAGTAAAAAGGACTCACTGAAAAGAAAAAAAAAAAACATGCAGTGTTTTTTTTTTCTTTTAGAAGTTGGAAAGTAATTACTGTTCATATTTTTATAAAAGGTGAATTCAATTTTACTTTTATAACTCACAAAATAAAAAACTATATATATATATATACATATATTGGCTATATTTCACAAGCACAATTTAAGGCATACGTACAAAGCTTTGCAGCTAGCCCCTAAAAAATAGCAACTCGTCAAACTCTCCTTGTCCTTCTAATGTGTTTTAGATTGTTATTGAAAGATGAGGGCTACTGTTTGTATTTATATAATATGCAGGAATTTCATGTTTTGGGCTCTGTTTCAATCATATCAGCCCTTGTGTTATTAAAGTTGGTGCCTTGTTTTGCATTTGCTTGTTGTATCTAGTATTGGGTATTTGTTCTATTTGATGCACTACATTGAGATAAGTTGTCTTTTATATGGGTATCAGTATGTTGTTGTCTGATGGGTTATTAGTCTGGTGTGGCTTTGGTAGCAATAGTTATCGGTTCTTTCGGCCCTACTTGTATGAGGTGTCTAATTGTTGCATCTATATGAAGCCTACTGATCTAGATAGTGATCATTTGAAATGTTTTGTTGATTGCTTTATTTCTATCTACTGCTTTGTTTCTATCTCTGTTACTCTTTTTCTTTCTTTTTTTTTCTTTCAAGTTCTTAACATTATTAGCATATTGCAATTAGAGTTGTGTGATGCAGTTACTTGCTTGGATTTTGTGCAGCTTAATGTTTACTATGGACAATGAAGTGGGGAAAGTGTCAGAAAAATTGAAAGTCAACTTGTGCAAAGAAATGAACAATGTGTAACTCGACGTATTGGAGTGAGTAGGAGTGCTAGATTTTTGAATTGAATGATAATTGAACATTCATGAAGCATTCAACAAGAGTGCTAGGAAATTGATAGTATTTTTGACACATGAATTTCTTTTTTGTATTAATTTGGCACATTGAACATTGATACATAAGGTCATGTGTGAATGATTGGGTAGCATTTGAGGATTTTTTTTTTTAAAAAAATGAAAATAAATATATGTTATTAGCGGGGGCAAAAACCTCGGAAAACAAAGCAAGCCAAATCCTCCCTAAAAAATAATCCACAACAAACAATAGCAAGTCGTGAAAAGTTTACATCATTTACGGCAAGCCAAATCCTCCCTAAAAAACACACAAAAAACTTTTCTATGGCTTACTGAAGCATGTCGTGAATATTTAGATGTATTAACGAGGGACAGGTACGACATAAATGAATTATTAACGACAATTATGCATCTTGTAAATTAATTTATTACGTAAAACAAAGTACTTTCTACGAGAAATATTTTACACTTCTACGAGTTTTATCGTTGGCCATGAAAAATTAAGAGTATTTACGGGACCTTAGTAGACGAGGGCCTAATGTACGCCATGAATAAGTTTTCACGGGGTGTTTGGTCCCTCGTAAAAGGCCTTCTTCATTGTAATTACCCTTACAATTTACACATCACATATTAATTTCAAAGTGTTACAATTACAATTTACACATCTCATATTCATTAATCAGTCTAACTTCACATCATAAAGATCTAGAAGAAACTTGCTTGATGAGGTTTTATTGATAGACTCATTCTTATTACTTTGGATAGAAGTTGAGGAATCAATCCATGGGCCATCCATTGATATGCTCCCTTGCACCTGACTGTCCTGAGAGAATGCCGAGAAGTGTGTGTGACTGTCCTGTAATGCTTGTTCAAAGGCTTTAAACCTCAAGTCATCATTCACTGAACTATGCTTGACTATTGGCGCTTGGATTGGGCTATTGCTTTCGATCATACTCACCACAGAAGACATGGATGGTCTAAGGGTGGGAGATGGGTTGGTACATAAAAGAGACAAGTTTAACATCCTCATAGCCTCTTCTTTTGAGTAGTTTGAACCAAAAATTGGATCCACAAGTTCTAAAAGATTTCCCTGCTCTTGCAGAACATAAGCCTGCAAATCCAAACGGAGACAAAATACAACTATTTTTATCCTATGTACTTTCCAACTGAGTAACTTAAAAACATGAAACACATAAACACAAGTTGGTAGATATATACAAGGAATATACAACCAACGTTTACAGTATGGGTTCAAGTCTCTATACGGGCAAAGTACGTGTTCGACTTATTTGTCAATAGAAAATTATTTACATATATATACAAGGAACGTACAAAAGCATTTTCAATATAAAGCTACTCGAAATGAAGCCACATCTTTTTTTCTTTTCAAAACAAATATATTTTTCTTTTGGGTGCTGGTGAAACTTCATAACAATTTTCTAAAAACACATCAACAACTTGTCAAACATATTCACATCATTCAGATCAACAAAAGCCAATTACTTGTAGGCAATGCATATGAAGTTATCATACTACTCTCATTTACTAGGAATTTGATTCAATTATCAATTTTCTTTTTCTTTTTTTTGCTCTTTTTTCATTACTCATCCAAAAGTAGAAAAGATAATCTGCGGATCTACCCAACATCATTCCAGAAACAATGTTATTTTGAGATATTAAATTCATGTGACATTGAACAGTTTACAAAGATTTTCACTGAATTTAATTTCAAGTTTTTTTTCTCTCTATTCATTTCTAATAAAAAAAAAGAATATATAATTTGCGGATCTACCAGACATCATTCCAGAAACAATGTTATTTTTAGTTTTTTTCACTGAATTTAATTAATTTCAAGGTTGGATTTAGGCATTTTTACAAAAATAAATAAATAAATAAATAAATTTCAGGCTTTTTCAGAGTGCATTTGAAGTCAAGTTTAAATAGAAGAAAAAAGTGCAAGCTCTAGAAGTGTGAATAAAAGACCATCTAAAGAGGAGAAAACTCAAAAAAGAAAACTTTACCCGATCAAGAAGGTAAACAAACTCCTCCTTTGGCCTGTAATTTGTATTGCTTTTTCCACTGACAATCTCCAATAAAACAACTCCAAAGCTATAAACATCTGCTTTGTCTGTCAAATAACCCCTCATTGCGTATTCAGGAGCCATGTATCCTCTGAAAAAATGAAAAAAAAAAGTGCTTAAATAATTGTGCAATTAATAAGGTATAATTCGTAATCCATTACACGTAAATAGAGAGCAAATCTAGTTATATATAATGATCCATCTTTAACTATTCTCGAATTGAAACTCCATTCTCGATAACCCTTTTGGTGGGTACGGAAAAAAAGAAGACTCTAAATTAGGAAATAGCATATTGAAAGTAGGAGCAGTTACCACCCATCACAGAAATAGAGGCAGACAATACAGTCAACTACAACATCGCTGCTAGTCTCACATATGAAGTATTTTTTAGAAAGAGAATTTCTCATCCTATCGAAAGAGAAATGCAAAGAGTAACGAAATATCAATGTTACAACCTATTATAATATAATACCAGTACCATATGACATAAGCAATCCATTATAGGGTGTACGTAGGATCTGGTGCCTCTTTGAGAAATCAGATATGGATAAATGATGGATCACTAATTGTTAACTAAGTTTCATTCACAAACTATGATTATTTACCTAACATATACCTTATTCCAACAATACTTTGTTTTTTAACACCAGAGATTAGATACAAATAAGAATATAGAAGGTGGCCGAAAAAGTGAGAGAAAAACTCACATTGTTCCAGCAATTCTTGTGCTGATATGGGTGTTCTCTTCTTCATCAAGCTTTGCCAAACCAAAGTCAGATATTTTAGCACTTAGATTCGTATCAAGCAGTACATTGGTAGCCTTAATGTCTCTATGAACAATTTTCAACCTTGACTCCTCATGAAGATAAGCTAAGCCCCTTGCTATTCCTAAGCTTATCTTCTTTCTTGTTGGCCAATCTAGTTTTAGCCGGTGTTCCTCGCAACCTAGGTTTAAGAGAGAGAGAGAGAAAGTTATATCATAATAGTCACTTTTATAACGTATATACAATGATGATAGTGAAGTAACTACCAAAAAGTGCACGGGCAAGACTATTGTTCTCCAGGTATTCATATATTAGCAACAACTGGTTTCCTTCAATGCAACAACCATAAAGTCTCACAAGGTTTGGGTGTTGTAAGGCAGATATCATGCCTATCTCATTGACAAACTCACGATTTCCTTGCTTAGATTTGGAGGAAAGCTGCTTAACAGCGATTACTGCACCGTCTGACAATACACCCTAAAATCAAGCAAAAAGAATTTCAAATGATTAAATACAACAAACAAGATATATGGTGGTCACATGAAAAAATTTCTTGGACTTCTCATTGTTGCCTCCAGACATGGATGTTTAAAACGACATATAACCTTAATGTTGCAACATAGTTATGAAAATACAATAACTTGTGTTAGCAATAACCTTGTATACTGGTCCAAATCCTCCTTCACCAATCTTGTTTGCAGGGTCAAAGTTACTGGTAGCAGCTTTGATCTGTCTTAGAGTGAAATAACCAGTTTGGAGTTCTAGCCCTTGAAGTTCTGTAACAAAGACCCAAAATAGAAAATTTCCCAAGAATGACAAATTAGAAAATGATTGCAATGCAAAAGACAAGGCTGCCTCAATATAATTGAGGCCTTAGGTGAAAAATACAAAAGTGACCTTTTAATATTTAATATATTAATATCAAATAATAGTTAATAATGTTTATTTAAAAATTATTTTACTCGCTTTTTGAGATGCACAGTTACTCACTAGATTTTTGTATTCCAATTTTGCTTAAGTATCTTTTTCAATAAATAATATAGCCAATCTATTTAGTATTTCTTATGGCATAGTTGATCTTAGATACGATGATATAGTCAGTCCATTTGTTAAAGAACAATAGAATCTAATGTTAGAAAATTTTGGTACAATGTTTCAACAAATTCTTCAATCCTTTTATTCCTATTTTGTAGCTTCCAAAGTTAAAACTGTAGTAAGAGAGGAGAAAAAGAAACGTGAGGAATAAGGATAAAAAAAGAAGATAAAAGTTACGAGTTTAATAGAAAAAGTAGGAAAGGGGAAAAATTTGGAGAATATGGAAAGTTTTATCAATTCCCAATTCAATTATCCCTTAGATATTTATTAGGGTAAAATACATTGACTTCCCCTGAGGTTTGGCCTAATTACACCCGACATCAAACTATTGGATTTTGTTACAATGACCTCCCTTGAGGTTTGCTCCGTTAGACAAAGACCCCCCTCCGTCCAAAATTCTGTTAGTTTTGTTAAAAAATTTAGGGTAATTTACACTGACCTCCCCTGAGGTTTGGCCTAATATAATATTTTATATTTAATATAATATTTTAATTTTTATAATATAAATATTAAATATTTATTATATATAATATTAACATGTAATTATTAACATTATATAATATTATATAATGTTAATAATTACATCTTAATATTATATATATATATAATATTATATAATTAAAATATTTATATGTATATATATATAATTAAGATGAGCAACAGTATATTTTAATTATATAATATTATATATATATAGATATATAAATATTTTAATTTTTATATCAATATAATATTAAGGGTAGAATAGACATTTCACCCATCTTAGGTTTAAATAATATATGTTCACAAGGTTGGACTCTTTTTTTAAAAAAGAATATATATATATTTTTCTATTATTTTAATGCTTTTTAATGATTTTTTTTAAAAAACAAATCGTATAAAATAAAAAGACCATTATGCCCTATCTTTTATTCCTTGCTTTCTTTTTCATGCCAATCCCACTCTAAAACTCTCTTCTTCTTTCTCTAAAATTCTTTTACCAACTCAAATCCTTCATGATCGAAATCTCTAAAGGCCAACAAGATGAAGATGAAGAGAGAGACTTTATAAATTGTTAATGAGGGTATTTTTGTTCATTGCATTTTGTTAGAATGAGGGTATTTAGGTAATTTTAGAAGAATTTCCAAGAGGATAACAATGTCTTTACATATGCTTCAAGGACAAAATTGATATTTTGAAAATCTAAATTTTCAAGAAAAATCTGATTCAAAAATGCCTTTACCTCTATATATTTTTATATTAACATTATATAATATTATGTAATGTTAATAATTACATCTTAATATTATATATAATATTATTAAAATATTATATATAATAAATATTTATATATTTATATTATAAAAATTAAAATATTAGATTAAATATTAATTAGGCCAAACCTCAGGGGAGGTCAGTGTAATTTATCCCAAACCTCAAGGGAGGTCAGTGTAAATTATCCTAAATTTTTTGACAAAACTAACAAAATTTTGGACGGAGGGGGGTCTTTGTCTAACAGAGCAAACCTTAGGGGAGGTCGTTGTAACAAAATTCAATAGTTTGATGATGGATGTAATTAGGCCAAACCTCAGGGGAGGTCAGTGTATTTTATCTTATTTATTATATATTAATAGGTGAGATAAGGATAAAAAGTAGGAGTTTTAGTAGAAAAGGTTAGAAGGTGAAAAGAAAAGTTTTAGTATGAATTTAATTGTATGATGCATAATTAATACATGTTATTGGTTGGGGCCTAAGAAGATAAGGAAAAATAAAAAATTTAGGAGCCTAATATTAATGCATTCTATGGGGGGCCCTAGGTGACTGCCTAAGTCATCTAACACTCCAGCTGCCTGGCAAAAGATAGTTAAAAAAATAACAGACATCTTTCTCTTTCAATTTCCCTCCAATCATGAGGTTGCAATACTGTGTAAACCATGATATGTTAGAGCCACGAATTCTTATCTTATATGATCATCAGCATGTACCTTTTCATGAAGTAAAATTCACATACATATGGTTATTTTCTTCATCACAATTTACATAGTTACAATTACATCTGCAAATTGGGCTATTGTTTACCATGCGGTTTCGCAGCATCTATCTTATCCTTCAACAATAAAATTATTTTTATGCATAGTTTTACTCAATTTACAAGCCATACCCTAAAGTTTGTTGTAACAATTGTACAAAATCTGAACGATCATTACAGAAATTCTTGAGTAGTTTAAACATTCTAATCTTAAATTTCTGTCAAAACGCCCAAAGGGAGGACTGGTGTTTCATCAATTCCAAAGAGCTAATCTTCAATATGGGTTCTAACTTATATACGGTACAAGAAAAAACATTTACTAGGACATTTTAACAATTCCGTATCCACATAAAATTCAAACATCAAGTACCTACTCCAAGTTGTAACATAACTTGCATTAGCAATCAAATAGTGCGAAAGAACATCATATATAGAATTTCTTGTGTTTTTAGATCTCACCTTTATCTTCAAGGTCTCTCCCTCCTAAGTAACCCTTCTTTCGAAGCAGTAACAAAATCAACACAAGGACCACACATGAAGCAGCCACGATACCAACAATAGCTCCAACAGAAAGCCCGGTATGAAGATCGTAATCTACAAGAAAGAGAGAGGTACTCTCGTAACCAGGTAGTAGGAAAAAAAAAAAAGAGAAGGCACACCAAGAATGAAAGATCGATACACTTACTTGGTGTCACTGAAATAGCTGATATAAGAGGTCCATGTACACCTCTCACAGGAATAGCATTAGTCCCTTTCCCAGACCAATATAAGTGTATCTCTAGAGTGCTACCATTAACAAGGACATTAAATTCCTTAGTGATGCCCTTGCCAAGAACTTTAGCTTCCTCCATAATGTTAAAATCCTTCAAAAATTCAATCCCCTGCAGAAGAAGTCAAATTAACAAAAACCTAAGCCAAAATTTAAATAACTTCCATATTAGAGAAAGAAATTAGCAACAAAGAAAAGAGAGAGTCCCTGACAGCGACAACTACTGATGTTCATATGAATTTGCCAAAAAATGAAAGAAGTCATGAATTGCATTATTATGTTCATACAATTATGTTGGATTCTTACTCACTTGGATTGATACATCAAAAATCCGCTTCCCAAGGCTACTAAACGTCTGGTCATTAGAATACATTATTTCAGCAAAGTGGAGACGCACTTTATAACTGCCTTTACGCAAGCAAAGGCCATAGTACTTAAGTGAAGTAGGGGCAAGGCGTGCTGTTTTGTATATCTCATCAGTTACATTTAAAGAGAATGAGTTGTTTGCTATGTAACTAGCATCGCTGTTGCCCATGAAAACCCCTGTACTGCTATATGCCCAATTTTTTTCTGAAGAAACATAAAAGTATGATGGACCGCCTACGGTTGGGTCTGCTTCATATTCGTTCCCCTCAAATGTTGAATTGCTTCCTCCACAATTGATAAACAAGGAATGGTCTGTATATGCAATGGAATTTATAACATAAGATATTTTCTGTTTCTTTTTTTCTAGTAAGTATAATATAATTTACTTTTATTGATATTTATAGGTAACTATGAGTCAAGTATTATCACCAGATCATAGTAACAGACCTGGCAGGTTGTAAACTTACACTGGGGATTTTTTGAGCAAGGAAGGTCCTTCTTCAAACACCAAGTATTTCTGTAATACTTTTAGGTTAGGTCAACCATATTACTTCTAATGGTATTTAAATAAGTAATCTAAATTCCTGTCTTAGAACGTAAAGAACTTACGGGTTGCTCTCCACAGATGAGGGGGTGCTAGATGCTACATTCCTGTTTACCGATGTGGAAAGGGGTGATTTGTAAATTATATAAAAGAATTGAATTGATATAGAACTAATAACAAAAAGAAGCTTACACTATTGTTGATGAGTCGCAACCGAATCCAGATGCATCTGTGAAGTTGTTGTAAGATACATCACTGCAACATAATTGGCATCACATGTGTGCTATGTTAGATGGACTCTTTAAAAGTAAGTGAAGTAATGAAGTATCCATGTCGGACGCATAATAATCGAACATAGGTAAGGGATATGTGTCTGACACTTTTGGTTGGACATGCACTTAAAAACACATCTAATAATTCAATTTTATTATTTTATTGTTTCAAAACAAGTGAAATGCCTATATTAAACACCATGTTACACCAAGACATTATTTTACTCTAAAAATAAAAATATTAAATAATATGAATATTTAGCCATGTCCATATGTGTCATTCAATTTGAAAATTTGACACATCCATCGCGTGAATATATACTCGTGTCGGACACACGTACCCGAGTCCAGATAACATAGCTTAGAGATCAAGTTAGACCTCACCAAATTTTCATAGATCAAAAAAAGCATGACATAAGTACATGTGACTATACGAAAGCCAAATAAAGATAGGTGATATACTAACAAGTAGTCACTTCTTCTGTTAATCCAGTCCGGTATTTTTCCACTTAGTAAGTTGTTGTTCAGAATCCTACATCCATAAATACATTATCATGTCTCACTCATGAGTAAAACAAAAATCATTAAGGTACAAGAACGAGAGCCAGCTTTAGAATATTAAAAGTTTGCATGTGACTTATTCTAAAAAAAATTACTTACACGTAATCTAGATCCGAATTCTGAAATGTCTTTGGAATTTCACCTGTCAACCTGTTGAAGCTCAAGTCTCTGCAAGTGAAAACAACATAGATAAAATTATCGATAAAAACTTAAAGATGACTAAAATGTGATCTAATCCAAATCGTTCTCCAACACAGTTGTTAAAACATAAATCTATAGTCTATAAACTACTAAAGGTGAGTAATGACCACAAAAGAGAGTAAATAATCAAAATAGATTATTTCATAAAAAATCTGAGTGTGATTGCTATGGCACTATGAAGGAAATCATATCAAATGCTATTACAAAATCAAGCGAATTATTATCAAATTGTAGGTAGACCACAAGAGAACAAATTCAATTTCATGGATGTCTAAAAATGCCCTTACTTTCTCAACTAATATAATTTTTCTATACTGACCACACTGCCTTTTTAGATAAATAATGAGAATCCACAAAGAGAATATACTTCTAAATTACCATAAGTTAAAAAATTAACGTTAAAAAAGGATTTCCTTTGTACCCAAATGATACCTTCTGTAGACCAACCTAAAATCTCTCCCGTGATTGATGATTGTATCCCTTTAGTATTATATCACTAATTTAGGTTGATTCATTGTATACCTAATTTTAAGTTGATTTATGATTGTATCCATTTAGTTTAGCCTTTGATTGATTATATCACTGATTTAGGTTGATTCATTGTATCCCTAATTTTAGGTTAATTGATTATAATCACTGTATTATATATTGACCTCCAAGAGAGATGAATAATATACAATTTAGAAATTTTTATCTTCTCATGGTATTAGAGCAGAGATTCTCTCTCTCCTCTTAGGGTTTTCTATTTATTTCCTTTTCTCTAAACCTTCAGCTGATCAAAGTCTCACAGACCGGTCTTATTTTTTCTCAATCTTTCTCTTGCTTCTTATCTCTTATAGTAACTGATGGCTTCCTCTGCTGCTATTTTTTCTACTTATTTTATGCCTAATATCAATCAGCTTGTGACTGTGAAACTCAATGATGACAATTATCTTCTTTGACATCATCAGATTAAGGCATTTTTAGTTGGACATAATTTGTTTCACTTTGTTAATGACTCTCATCGTTGTCCTGAAGTCACCTCCTCTGAGTATGATCTATGTTTCGCACAGACTAGAATCTTGTCAGTAATTCTCTGAAAAACCTTATCTGAATCTATGATTGCTTCTATTGTTGGTTGTGACACATCTGCTTCCATTTGGTCATTAATCACTTAATACTTCAAATAGAAGTCCACTGCCAATTCTTCTCATCTCCGTCGTCATCTTAATGAGATTTCTCGGGGAACTCATGCAGTCTCTAAATATCTTCAAGAGGCCAGATTTATTTCTGACTAACTTGCTGATATTGGTGAACCCGTCTCCAATCCTAATTTGGTGAATGTTATTCTAAGTGGCCTTAGTGACGAGTATGACATGCTTGTCACAGCTCTTGAGAATTTAGATTCTCTATCCACTTTCAGTGCACTTCGCTCTAGTCTTTTGGTTCAAAAGTCTCGGCGACGTCCATCTTCTACACCTCAACCGGTTGCTATGCTTGCCTCACAGTCCTTTAACTGACCTTCTCACAATTCTAGTTATCGCAACAATAACCAGAATATAAGTTGCAAGCACAATAACAACAATTGGTCACCCACTTTTGGCGTTTTGGGCTCTGCTCCTAACATTAGTTCCTATCAATTATGTCACAAAACTAGTCACTTTGCGCCCACATGTCTGATGTTGCCTTGATTTGTGCGCCTAATAGTTCCTAATTCTTTGCACAATGCCTTTGTTAGCTTATAGATTGTCGGTCAACCTAATTTCTATCATGGTCCAAGCTACAATCCACCACCAATTGTGTTATGATAATCATGTTCTATGTGCCTTTGACTCCCATCATTTCTATATCTTTGATCGTTCTAATGGTTGTATTTTATTTCAGGGCCTATGTAAGGATTGTCTCTATAAACTACCTTCACTTTCATCGCGTCTTCACGCATTATTTGTTTCTCTTAAGTCATCTTCATTATGGCATAATCGACTAGGTCATCCATCTAGTAAAATTATGTCTTATTTAGGCAAAAATAATATGTTATCGTCTAACTTTAAGTTGCAACGATTATTTTATAAAGGTTGTGCTTTGGGTAAATCCACACACCTCCAATTTTATATTTCTAATGATATCAGTTTGCATTCTCCTTTTACACTTGTATACTCTGATGTTTGGCAGTCTCCTACTTCTTCTATTAAAGGGTTTAGATACTATGTGTTATTTATCGATGATTATACTCAATTCACATGGTTATATTTTATGAAACACAAATCTGAAATTCTTAACCACTTAGAATTTTCTCTCATATATCAAAACTCAATTTACTACTTCTTTGCAATAATTCCAAAATGATGGTGGAAAGGAGTATGATAATGATTCTCTCAAGGCTTTATACTCCTCTCTTGGAATCCATCATCTGTTTTCCTATCCCCACACTCCTCAACAAAATGGTCTTGTTGAATGCAAACATCATCACATTGCTGACATGGCTTATACTATTCTTTTCACAAGTTGTGTTCCTCTCAGTTACTGGGATCATGCTGTTTTTATTTTTGTATTCCTCATCAATTATTTTTCAACTACTATTATTCAGTGGTCTTCTTTTTTTTCTCGTCTCTATGGCAAAACTCCATCCTGCTCTAAGTTGCGAGTATTTGGTTGTACTTGTTATCCACATTTAGGTGCTTATCTAAACAAACTTTTACTTAAAACTATTGAGTGTATTTTTCTAGGTTACAGTTTGCAGCATCACAAAGGGTACAAGTGCCTTGATTGCACTACTTGCAAACTTTATATTTCTCAACATGTTCATGTTGATGCGCAGTCTTTTTCCTTTGTCGCACCATTACTTTCTTATGTTTCAGAATGGGCTTTTGTTCCAGTTTTCTTGCCTTCTCCAGACTCACCACTGCCAAGTTTGTCTCCGCCTATGTCACAACCATCTTACCCTTGGGTATTTATTAGCGTCGGCGACCTTCTTTTCCATTTCTGCTAGTCCCGCTGCATCACCATCTCCTAAGGTTCCTGTGCCTATGTCGGATGGTTATTCTTCAAATCGTGGCTCTCCGATTGTACGTCATCCCATGGTTACTCGACAGAAGGCTAGAGCACATCGCCCTTTAGTACGTACAAATGGCACTATTCGATATCCGTTGCCCAAGGCTCTTCTAGCCCAAGTTTCTCTTCCTTCAGAAAAATCGACTTGTTTTACTTGGGCCATTCAGTTTCTTGAGTGGCATTAGGTCATAACCACTGAGTTGAATGCTCTTCTCAAGAATCAGACATGGGTTCTTGTTCATCTTGACTCTCAGCAGCATATGGTTGGTTGTAAGTGGGTATTCAAGCTCAAGCGAAAATCTGATGGTTCTATTGAGCGGTACAATGCTTGATTAGTTTATAAGGGTTTCCATCAGCAGCCAAGTATTGATTTTGACGAGACCTTTAGCCCCATGGTCAAACCTACAACTGTTCAGACTGTTCTCGTTCTAGTTATATCTTTTGGATGGATTTTTCACTAACTAGATATGAAGAATGCTTTTCTTCATGGTTTTTTGGATACTACAGTTTTTATGTGCTAACCTTCAAGATTTATTGATCTAGCTCACCCCAATCATGTATGTCATCTTCACAAAGCCATTTATGGCCTTAAGCAAGCTCCTCATGCTTGGTTCCAACTTCTCAATGGTTTCCTACTACAGTTTGGTTTTCTTTAGAGTTGAGCTGATCCTTCTCTATTTAGCTTTTGCCGGTATTCGGATATGATGATTCTTTTAATATATATTGATGATATTATTCTGACATGCAACTAACCATCTCTTCTCTCCTCATTAGTTGCTGCCCTTGGTAAGGAGTTTGAGCTCACTGATCTTGGTCTTCTTTCTTACTTTTTAGGACTTAAAGCCACTTCTACTGCCGCTGGTCTTCAACTAAAAGAATACTGTCGATGTTCTCCAAGTATACTATTGATGTTCTCCACCGTCACTCTATGACTGATTGCAAAGCTTACAACACTCCAGTTTGTGCCACTAGCCAACTGTCTTATTTGACTGGTGCTCTATTACCTGATGCCACTGAGTATAGACAAATTGTTGGCTCCCTTTAGTATCTCACCTTCACTCGTCCAGACATTGCTTATATTATTCATCATATTGCTCAGTTTATGAGTGCTCCTTGATCTCCACATCTGATTGCTGCTAAACGCATTCTTCAATATTTGAAGGGTTCGTTGGAATTTGGTTTATATTTTCGTTGGTCTTCCGGTCCACTCACTTTTCGTGCTCATTCCGATGTTGACAGGGCTGGTTGCCTTGATACTCGTCACTTTATTACTAGTTTTTTTTGTGTTTCTAGGCTCCAATCTTATATCTTGAAGTGCTAAGAAACAACAAACAGTTTCTTGCTCATCTGTTGAAGTTGAGTATCGCTCTCTTGCTCATGTTTATGCTGACACTTCTTGAATTTTTTAGTTTCTCCACAAGTTACAGTTCCCTCTCTCTGGACCTACTACCTTGTTTTGTGATAACCTCAGCACAACGTATATAACGTCTAATCCGGTCTTCCATGCTCGTACCAAACACATTATACGAGAGCGTATTCTTGCTGGTACACATCGTGTTCAGTTTGTTCTTTCTACAAATCAGCTTGTCGAGGTTCTCACCAAGGGCCTATTTACATCTCGATATCAGCTATTACGGTCAAATCTCGTCTTTTCTTGATCGTCGAATTTGCAGGGGAGTATTAGACCAATCTAAAATCTCTCCCGTGATTTATGATTGTGTCCTTTTAGTTTAGCCTGTAATTGATTATATCACTAATTTAGGTTGATTCATTGTATCCCTAATTTTAGGTTGATTTATTATTGTATCCTTTTAGTTTAGCCTTTAATTGATTATATCACTATTTATGTTGATTCATTGTATCCCTAATTTTAGGTTAATTGATTATAATCATTGTATTATATATTGACCTCCAAGAGAGATATGAATAATATACAATACAAAAATTTCTATCTTTTCACCTTTCCTAGTACTTTATTCAGTAAATATTCAAACCTTGTGAAAAGAATATTAATCAACACGTTAAAATAACAATTGATAGCCCAATGTATCAAACTATTAATGATAAATGAATGTTGTAGGTGAATGATAATAAAAATCAACGCCATATAAATAATTTCCATCCTATTGTCATTTGAAAGATCAGAAAGCTTTAATCTAACATTTACGGTTAAACCTAGTGTTTTCTTTTTTCTTTTGAATTTGTAGATTTATATTGTTTGATGTCTTTGGAGATTGTTTAGAGGTTCAAAGACTCATTTGAAAGAGAGAACTGAAAAAAAAGTTTATATAGACCGGTGGCAAAAATAGTACTTTTGCGGCTCATTGCGAGCAAGTCACGGCCAAGATGGTAAAATTTCCATTATCACCACAATATCTGGTGATTTTGTCACGGTTGCAACTAAGTTTCTAAACCCATGACTCGAGTTCAGCACCATGATATCCCAATTCTTAGTAGATACATTTAAGCGTTAAATTGCCCAAAGAAGAAAATGAGATCAATTAAAATGGACAAAATTAAAGGAAAATGCAGTCACAGATATATGGTATCAACTCATTTTATATTTTCTTTTCCATTGTCATTACTTATCCGTAATCATATTGATCAAAGTAGAAAGGAAAAAGTCAAGTGAAGTCACTTTGAATCACTTGGTTTCAAAGCATGAGCTTAAATTTGGTAATTCTATGTTTATAGATATCAAATCAGCAGCAGATCAGAAAAAGAGAGAGAGAAAGAGAGTCAAAAAAGAATAAACTTACAAAATTTCGAGTTCTGTAAGATTAACAATGTAATTAGGAATTGTATCATTTATCAAGCAATTTCTCAGTATTCTGTGCCACAAAAAAACATAAAAGCTTGTCAGCTGACGGAACCATCAAAATTGATAACATCTTGTATGTTCTCCATGAATTATATCCATATATATTCAACTCACAGTTTTTCCAACTCTTTCATATCATGCAGATCAGGGAAAATCGAGAATGATCCATTCAAATCAGATATTCTCCTGAAATTCAAACGCAACAGATAAAACATCTAGAAGCATCCATGCATGCATCTCTGAACTCATCTTTTTAATTGAAACAAAAAAGAATTCAATAGCTTTTAGATTGTCAACTTTGTGCTCACAACTCAATTAAGTTTTTCAGCTCGGATATGGTAGATGGTAAGGGTCCCTCCACGAATGCTCCCTGCATATCCCTGCAACATTCAGATTGAGTTGAACATTTATTTGAGATGTTGTTAGTTAACAATAAAATTTAAGAAGAACTTTTGTTAAAATTCTCCAGGTAGGGAAAGGATTGGCTGATCAATGAAAACAACTATCATATCATACTCACAGTCTAGTAATATTCGTCCAGTTCCCAATCCAATCAGGTATCTTCCCAGATAGTTTACTCCCATCTATACTACTGCAAGGAGTAAAAAGTATTAAAAATTCTGAAACTCCAGATGATAAAAGTCCAAACAATTAACACTTATGTTAGACCAACCTAAAATCTCTCCCGTAATTTATGATTGTATTTCTTTAGTTTAGCCTTTCATGAATAGAAATTTACATATTGTATATTATTCATCTCTTTTGGAGGTCAATATGTAATAGAATGATTATAATCAATTAACTTAAAATTAAGGATACAATGAATCAACTTAAATCAGTGATATAATCAATCAAAAGCTAAACTAAAAGAATACAATCATAAATCAACATAAAATTAGGGATGCAATGAATTAACCTAAATTAGGTGATATAATTAATAAAGGGTTAAACTAAAGGAATACAATCATAAATAACAGGAGAGATTTTAGGTTAGTCTAACAACTTACAATTCTGTTAAGTTCTTTAGCTTGCTGAATTCTTCTGGCAGTGTTCCGGTAAAATTGTTAGCAGAAAGACGGCTGCAAAAAATCGTTCATTATGAATTTGAAACAGCATGAGAAATTCAGACCAATATGGCAAGAATGTTTATTACTCCAACTGATTAGTGCCTTACAGTTTACTCAAGCGACTCAACTTTCCAAGGTTTTGAGGAAGAGGTCCTCCAAGAAGATTACTTTCCAAGACCCTAGAAAACACAGTTGGAATTAATCCAAGATAAAGCTTTATCTATTACTCCAATAGACTTCAGATTGTAGTCCATCACTTACAGCTCCTCAAGGGTAGCAATGTCACCAATTTCCCCAGGAACCAAACCACTGATTCGGTTTACCCCAAGGGACCTGTAGTGTACCAATTATTAAAGTTTAGCCAACCAGTCTAAGTGCTCAATAAATATCTAACAAAAAATGGCCCTCAAAGGTTTGAAACAATATAAAAAGAAACTTACAGAATGGTCAGAGGGAGTTGAGCAAAAGACTTAGGAATCGATCCATTTATGTAGTTGCGAGTGAGATCGCTGTGTTGATAAAAAAAAAGCCTGACTTAGTTTCTATCAATTTCAGATGGTCACTGGATAATATAAAGTGCCAATCTTCCATACTGGTAGTTGGGTTATACTGTATGTTGGAGGGGTTATACTTATAGAAAATATGGCACAAAGTTTAGTTAAGATTGAATTATATTATAAAATTTACAGAAAGAGATTCCTCCACTACAGTCTGGTATTAAAGCTTAAATCATCATCAAATAAATTTGCAAACGGGCTTAATTTATAAAAGAAGGTATGCTTGAATGTGTCATCAAAATGAATGAATTTGCAAATGGGCTTAATTTATGAATAAACCTAATACACCAAGAAGGCTAATGCATCAGCATGCTGATGAACTTCTGAATGTAACTGAAATGTGTCACATACATTTCTTGCAGGTAACTAAGATTTGCAAATTCTGCTGGTATTTCTCCTGTTATATTTTGACCCTTCAGCTGGCTGCAATTCAAAACAAGGGAATCTGAAATCAGTGTAAGGGACATAGAATCAATAAGCAGTGGGTTATACCTAGGGATCATTGTAGTCCCCTATAAAAGGAAAGGAAAAAAAAAAACAAAAAACCCAAAAATTTATATTGTCTGGCCCCGTCAGGGTTAACCATTAAATTTATTCTTGAAAGTGGTGCAATGATATGAAACTTATGGTAGAGACAGGCATATGGCTTTCAGTGCTGTATCATGACCTACTGTAGTTGCAGATTAAGGACTGTTTTGCAAGTCAATGCAAACAGAAAACTAAGAAGTCATTTTTGACCATGTCAAATTAGCTACCAATAAGTTGACTCGAAAAAAAGCAACTAATCATTCATGAAGAATACTATATGTTTCTAATTACAATGAAGTGAAAACTTTTTCCTAACTAAAGTTTGATCCAGGACGAACAGGTAGTGATTTGCTACAACCTTGAATCATCAATAGCAAATTCTGTCCAATAAGAGTTTGCAGAACATTTAGATTAAATAAATTTTAAAGGCATTAATTGAACCCCAAGTAGCTTGAACTCCACACTGTGAATGAATCGAGAACTTATTATATTTATTTAATAAACCCCTAGCAGTAAGCCTTCCTTATAAAGGCCATGGTCTGCACCATTGGGTGATTGGCTTTGGAGTAAGAATTTATTCAAGCATTAAGCATCAAGAAGATGCCAAATCTTAAAAATTTCGGTGCCAACCAAGGGCGCATGGTTAAGACAAAATCCGTTTCATTCTGCATATTTATATCTTTTGCAATCATTATTTCCATGCATCACACGGTGCTGGTAGTAGTCTATACAAGATAAAGTAGAAATCTCATGAATTTAAACTAGTATTGCTTTCTTAATCCTTATTTGCAGGCCTTGCATATATGTAGCGTATATGTATGTACATTACAGGGGAAAGAAAGTAAAGGACAGAAAAACCAGGCCATACATGTTTGTGACGTGGCAGACGGTGTTGTTGCAATTGCAAGTCACATTGCTAAGAATTTTCTCCTGGACGGTCACATGCAAAACATTAAGAATTTTTCCTTCGACAGTCCCAGTCAAAACATTACCCCTACTGCAAAAAGTTTGGTTAATGTTCCAGTATTTTATCTGCGGTTTCCTTGATAATATCGTTTCAAGAGCCTCAACTGTTGCACACAAGGAAGTGAAACTGGTTAGAATCAATATTAACAAAATATGATTAACAATTCCCAAGAGAAATGAAAATATTGGTCAGTTTCAATTTCTTAAGAACATTAATTCTATCTTGGAGAACTTTCAACTGGTGAAGTTATCATCGTACTAGATATATATATAAATATATATATTTTTTTCTATTGCAAACAAATTTTATGTCATATTTTCCTAACCCAATTTAGGATGTTATTATTAAATGATAAAGTTAGAAGTAAATTAGTTCTAAAAAACAGTTGATACCATTTGTACAAAATAATCATGCTCAGACTCGAACTCATGTTCGAATCGATTCTTTTCTCTCTTCTTTTTTCCCGTTACCAAGATGTTCGTAATCAATACTGATCATACTTATGTATTGTCATTTGTCACCAAGTTTGTACAGTGGATGGGTGAGCATGGCACATTCAAAACAAACAAGACTCAAAAAGAGCCTGAATTCTTTGCTGTTAACGACAGATAAATGCCTCTATAGTAGCCAAACGATTACGTTTTTGTTGATTTGTAAAGCATTTGTTAAATGCTAAATTGGTTTTGCTAAAGTTATCCAACTAAAAAAAGTTAATAAAAAAATATTTAAAGTACCTGATCCATCTGCAAAAAAACAATTTTCCTCTTCAAAGTATCGCAATATATAATTCTCTAAATATATTTTTGTGTTTCCTTCATTTAAACTTCAACAACTTTTACTATAAATTGAATTTTTTGATAAAATCATTTATGTGAGAAAGATAATTATGAGAGTTTCAATTTGAGTACCACTTAGACTATGTTACGACTTATTTTTTTATAAATAAATTTATTTAAAATCAACACATTTACTTCATAATAAACAACATATTTTCTTATTTCAGCAACTCTAATTCTATTTTTAACTAAATTAATTCATCTCTCTAAACCTCAATTTAAATTTTTAAATATATTTTAGAAATAATATATGTGTATATATAAATATATTTAGAGAGATAAAAAGAGTTTAAATAAATATTTATAAATTTTAGAATTTATATAGATTTCACGTACTTAGGATTAAAGTGAAAATTTATAAAAGTAAAATATAAAAAAATTATTTTATTACTTTTCTTTTTCTTTTTAAAGAGTTATAATATTATTTTAAAATAAATTTATTTAAAATCAACACATTTACTTCATAAATAAACAACATATTTTCCGATTTCAGCAACTCCAATTCTATTTTTAACTAAGTTAATTCATCTCTCTAAAATTCAATTTAAACTTTTAAATATATTTTAGAAATATATATATATATATATTTAGAGAGATAAAAAGAGTTTAAATAAATATTTATAAATTTTAGAATTTATATAGATTTAACATACTTAGGATTAAAGTGAAAATTTATAAAAGTATAATATAAAAAAAATTATTTATAATTTTATTTTATTACTTTTATTTTCTTTTTAAAGAGTTATAATATATTATAAACTTAATAAAAAATTATTATAACTTTTTCCAATACTAAAGTATCGTAACTCTTCCCAACACAAAAGAAAAGTAATATGATAATATTTTAACTTTTTCAAAGAGAAAAGAAATATAATAAAATAAAATAATATTATAAAAATATTTTTTTATATATTTTCATTTTTATAAATTTTCAGTCTAACCCTAAGTGTGTTAAATTAAAATAAATTCTAAAATCTATAAATATTTATTTAAGGAAGAACATGTTAACACTATCATTTTCTACGTTTGCAATCATATCTTAAATTAAATGACATTTCTAACCTTAACTTCACAAGTAAATGATTATTGTTTTTCAAATTACACAACTACCCTTTCTGATATCCCCTCCATATCTCTAATTTTTAATGTTTTCAGCATCTTTTGACAGGATTAAAAAAAAAAAACTCAAAAAATAGTTATCTCTTTCTATTTAGACAGGACCCAAAAAAAAGTTATCCATGTTGAAAAGATTATCTCTTTTGACAAGACCAAAAAAAAGTATAAAAAAAAATTATTATTTTTATTGAATAAATTATCTTTTTTGACACGAACTGAAAAAAAGGACAAAAAAAACAATTATCTCTATAAGAACCAAAAAAAAAAAAAAAAAAGATCCCAAAAGAATGTTATTTTTGCTGAATAAATTCTTTTTTGACATGACCAAAAAAAAGTACCCCTAAAAAAAGTTATCTATGTCGAATAAATTATCTCCTTTGACAGGATCGAGAAAAAAAATTGGCATGCAAAAAAAAAAGGACCCAAAGAAAAGTTATCTTAGTTGAATAAATTATCTCTTTTGACAGCACCGGAAAAAAGTATGGTACGTACACAAAAAAATAAAAAAATTATATCTGTTAAATAAATTATCTCTTAATTTTGACTTGACCCAAAATAAAGAGTACTCATTATCTCTTTTGACAAGACCAATAAAAAAAAGTTATCTCAGTCGAATAAATTATCTCTTTTACAAGATAAAAAAAAGGTTCTATTTTGGCCAGAATTAAAAAAAAGAAAAAGAAAAAAAGAAAGTATTAAACGAAGTAAAAAGAGGTAAAATTTATAGTATAAAGGGTAGTTATGGTATTATAAAATAAGGAGTGATGCATTAATGAATTTAGGGACATTCTTGTCATTTTATTTAAAAGAAAAAGATAAGTGGAGTGCAACCGTTTTCTTTATTTAAAGTATCTTTATCTCTCTAAATATATATATATATATATATATATATATATATATATATATTATTTTAAAAATATATTTAGAAATTTAAATTGAATTTAGAATAAATGAATTAATTTCGTTGGAAATAAAATCGGAGTTGTTGAAATAGGAAAATATGTTGTTTATTTATGAAGTAAATGTGTTAATTTTAAATAAATTTATTTAAAAAGAATTAAGTCGGAATATAGTCTATGTGGTACTCAAATTGAAGCTCTTGGAATTCTCTTTCTAACATAAATGGTTTTATTAAAAAATTTAACTTATAGTAAAAGTTGTTGAAGTTTAAGTGAAGAAAATACATATAGAATTACATATACCCAAGTAAAGAAATTAATAAAAAAATATTATAACTCTTCCCAAACTAAGTTGCGCAAGTGTTCCCAACACAAAAGAATAGTAATATAATAATATTTTAACTCTTTCAAAGCGAAAAGAAAAGTAATAAAATAATATTATAAAAAATATTTTTTTATATATTTTCACCTTTATAAATCTCCACTTTAATCCTAAGTGTGTGCTAAATTAATATAAATTCTAAAATTTATAAATATTTATTTAAACTCTTTTCATCTCTCTCTCTCTCTCTCTCTCTCTCTCTATATATATATATATATATATATATATATATATTATTTCTAAAATATATTTAAAATTTTAAATTGAATTTTAGAGAGATGAATTAACTTAGTTAAAAATAGAATTGGAGTTTCTGAAATAAAAAAATATGTTGTTTATTTATGAAGTAAATGTGTTGATTTTAAATAAATTTATAACTCTTTAAAAAGAAAATAAAAGTAATAAAATAATTTTATAAATAATTTTTTTTTACTTTAATTTTATAAATTTTCACTTTAATCCTAAGTATGTTAAATCTATATAAATTCTAAAATTTTAAATATTTATTTAAACTCTTTTTATCTCTCTAAATATATTTATATATATACATATATTATTTCTAAAATATATTTAAAATTTTAAATTGAGTTTTAGAGAGATGAATTAATTTATTTAAAGATAAAATTGGAGTTGCTGAAATAAGAAAATATGTTATTTATTTTTGAAGTAAATGTGTTGATTTTAAATAAATTGATTTAAAAAAAAAAATTAAGTCGTAACATAGACTAAGTAGTACTCAAATTGATATATATATATATATATATTCTAAAATATATTTAAAATTTTAAATTGAGTTTTAAAGAGTTGAATTAATTTAGTTAAAAATAGAATTGAAGTTGTTGAATTAGGAAAATATGTTGTCTATTTATGAAATAAATATGTTGATTTTAAATAAATTAATTTATAAAAAAATATATCGTAACATAGTCTAACTGGTACTCAAATTGAAACTTTCATAATTGTCTTTCTATCAGAAATTATTTCATCAAAAAATTCAATTTATAATAAAAGTTATTGAAATTTAAGTAAAAGAAACACAAAAATATATTTAAAAAATTATATATTACAGTATTTTAGTGTTGAAAGGAATTATAATATTTTTTTATTAAATTTTTATACTTGGACAACTTTAAAAAATCAATTTAACATTTAACAAATATTTTACAAATCAACAAAAACGAACTTGTTTTAGCTACTCAGAGAGCACAGATCCAGCTCAAAAATGTGACCTATATTTGACCTAATCCTTCCAAAAAAAACAAAACATAAAAGACAAAACAAATGACCCTACCACCTAAAAAAAAAACTGACATCACATTATATAATACCCAAGTGAAAAAGTCACATCATTGTGACAGAATCAAGTATCAATCAACCATTTAACTTACGACACCAACCCCTGACCGAGGCACATCAAACCGGTAGTTGGTTCTGTCAGCCTATATTATTGGTAAGCTATAAATAATCAGCAATGCTACACGTTATAAAATTATTTTAAGAATTTGTATCATGAATGATGTGACAAGTAATATAGAGAGTTAGTATTGATGGAATTTTTTTCATACACATAGTCCCATAATTTTATTACCGAATTCTACCAATACTAACTCTCCACGTTACCTGCCACATCATTCATGATACAAATTCATGAAATAATTTCATGACGTTTAACATTTCTCTAAATAATGAACAGGATAAAGGTTATGATGACAGGCATATTTATATTATCCAAAAATAATTCTTCAAATTTAAATTTTAGTAAATTCCGTCAGTATTATAGTCAGTCGTGTAAAATTTTTAAATTGACTTCACAATAACTTCTCCAAATTTTCACTATCCACACAATTAAATAGTCTTTCACAATTAAATTAATCTAAAATCTTATATATATACATATATATGTTAAAAAAATTTATACTTTTTTAATTTAAAAAATTCATAATTTTTTCGTTTTAAGTCAAAAATAAGCTAAATGAAACTCAAATGAAAGCTCTCGAAATTATCTTTATATCATAAATGATTTTATAAAAATAATTCAATTTGTAGTGAAAGTTATTGAAATTTAAGTGAATGATATATATATACACACATGGTACAAATTTCCATAAGTAAAAGGACAAAAATAAAAAATAAAAAAAACAATTACTTCGTTATGTGTTTCGTCCAATCCAATCAAACTTATGAGGTTCCTATATATATACATGACACAATCTTTCACAAGTGAAAGGATAAAAAAAAAAAGCAATTACTTGACTATGTGCTTCGTCCAATTCGGCAAAGCACTTAGCCAAGCTTACGTGAACCCTACAAATCAAGCCATGCCATTACAAGGCTACAACATATTTATTGAGTATTGCTATTTAAGGCTATTTAGGTTTAAAAGTAAATTTTCTTACATGATAAAATTATGTTTCTCTAAAGCATCAATATGATGCACCATATTCTCCTTAAAAATTAAATTAATAAAAAAATAACAGCCCAGTACACAAGCCATGACTACAGTGCGCGCTCAATATTCCCATGTTACCTGAAGGCCCATGATGTAATTATTACTATCCGACAAAGTGAATGCAGCAATATTAAAAAAACAATGAGGAAAATAAAAGATGACCAGTTCTATGCACTGAATTATGCTAATCAAGTAACTGTAAAATGTGAAGGGAACCGTAAAATCACACTGAACTGAGCCCTGCTAAGCACAGTAAACAAAACAACGTACAAGAAGAAAGAAACAACTACTTGTGGGAATAATTTTGGCCGTATATATATGATATTTCAAATCAAGGATGATTTAAAATGGCTACAATATTTAAGTAGATATATATAATATTGGATTTCGAATAAAAACGCATGAATATCCATCCAGAGATCAAAACAGAACATTACAAGTTACAACCACATCCATTAGTCAAAGTCTATATCGAAGCAAAACAGAGATTAATGAAGATAATAACACAGCACAAATCGGTTAACTTGATAGAGTTGCTAATTGAATTTGTACCTTCTTCTTGTGGTAGAAGTTGAGCGACCGATCTAAATTCAGTAAAACAGTTCAAAACCAGAGATACAAAGAGAAGACAAGTGAATATCTTCTTGAAAGTGGCCCTCGTGTTGATGAGAGACTCCATCTACTCTGCAACAAAGAATACAAAGAGAATATGAGTTTATACAAAGAGAAGATAAGAGTGTATACGAACACGACGGAAGAGAACGGCGCTGCATACAAAGAATACACGATATGTGTGTTTAGACTGTAGAGCGAGAGAGTGAGTAAACTTGGAAAGACCAGAGATTACCAAAATCTGGATGCCATATAACAAAGAAGATATTTCGATATAATTATATATAGAGAGAGAGGGGTTAGAGAATTTTAGAGAGACTGAGAGGGAGGGGGATGGTGATTAAAACGGTGGGGGACAACGCTGGAAAGAAAAAGTCGTAAGTGGAAAATAAAGAAAATTTTTAGATTCTAGATATTAGACCACGTCAGTCGAAGAGGTGCTTCACCGTGTGCAGACTGGTAGCAGAGACTTCGCCATCGGTAGACATTCAGTTTGATTTTTTTACGAATTTGGATAATTATTTTTACCATTAGAATTGAGTTTGAGTTGAAAATTTTTAACCCAAACTTAATTAGGATTGAACTTGAGTTGAGGTGCTAACCTCAACCCGAATCCAAATTGTAATATTATTTTTATAGATATTTTTTTATTTTAAATATATTATATATAATATTTAAATTATTATAACTTTTTTTTTTTCAACTTTCTTTATTTAAATCTTAATTTATTGTATGTTAACATTTTCGATAATTAATTTTTAAAAAATTTGTTTGTAATTTTTTTAAAATTTGCAATAAGTACTTATTTTTTTGTATGTTTTGGAGTAATCTAATATAAAATTTATTAAAGATCACTTTAAATTTTTAACATGAAAATTAGTGATATAAATAACTATAATTAATCCGACTTTCAAATTCAAAATCTCAACCCGAGTTACAAATTCGAGTTTAAAAATTTAAGGATGGGTTAGACTAGGATTGAGTAGTTAGAATAATAAGTAGGATTATGATTGAGTTAGAATTGAACATTTTTTTTATGTACGATTGAGTCCGAATTATATTTTTAACCCTTCAAAGTCACCCGAATTCCAGCCCCATAAGTGCACATTAAAGGTGCTTAAAGGTGCTTGTAATTTTTTCTTGAGACAAAATTTAAGCAAATTATTAAATGCTATAGAGATGGGTGGTGCAAAAGTCATAGAAGGCGGCTTGTGCAGGTTTGCAATAGTGATTTTAGGCTGACTAAATACCCAGAAATATATGTATAAATATTTATGAAATGTAAGAGCAGGGAAATAAAAGAATTAGAAAGTACTAGTATAAGAATATTGGAGCTTTCCTCTGTCACTATCCAGTGAGATTTATTTTGATCTTCTGTTTTGTCAATAAATGATCAATAATCACATCTAAATCATTCTATTACAAAAGGAAATGTTGTAACATTAACGCGAGGGATTTGTTACATTCAAAGTTCATTTTATCAGGTTTGAACTATATGTTTTTGAGTTTGGAGTTGAAAATAAGCTCCAACGTTCAAGTTTCTATAAGAACAAAAGTGGGTGTATATGAATTTATTGCTAATGTAAAAAAAAAAAAAAGGTTAATTATTAAATTTATTGTTTACAGTTTTTTCCCACTCGTCTAATTGGTATATTTTTTTTTTCACTTTATTCTTTTGGTTACTTCAACTCTTGATTTTCTATTTTGAAAGGCTAAAAAGTATCACTAGATTATAATTATAGTGGTTTATATACAATTTTTTTTGGATAATTAGTTTTACGTGGCAACTTGAGTTAAACATTGCATGGTTTTGCAAAAGGTCAAAAAAAATTCCAAGCAACTGCATTCACATAGACATCATGCATGGCTGGCTATGGAAAATTCCAAGCAATTGAATAACACACACTACAAGATTTTTTTATATCACCGACGCTTTAAACCGCCGGAAAATGTCTTTAAAATCGCCGGAAAAATTTTTACCGGCGGTTCACCGGCGATTAAAAAATCTGCCGGAAAACGTCCCGCCGGTAGAGAATTACCGGCGGTTTTGCTAAACTGCCGGTAATTACCGACAGTTTTTTTGCAGCCGCCGGAATTAAGTTTTTACCGACAGCTTTTGATGAACCGCCAGTAAAACGTTGCTTTTACCGGCAGTTAACGAAAACTGCCGGTAAAAGTTGGTTTTTTTTTTTTTTTTTCAGATCAGGTTATGTACTGCCAACAGTTTTTTTAAAGAAAGCGCCAGAATACATACTCATTTCCGGTGGTTTGGCACAAACAGCCAGAATTTTTATTCATTACCGGCGGTTTTGAAAAACCGCCGGTAATAACTTTCAATTTCCGGCACTTCTCAAACCGCCGGAAAAAAATAAATATGTTGTAGTGTGGTTTGTATTTCTTTTTGTTGCCTTCATTCTATATTTACCTAACATGCGTGTATTGTATCATAAGCTCTTATGGATTTTGGGAACCTAACTGGTTTTGAAGTAATAATTGGTTCGGATACCAACTAGGTTTTGGGTAACAATTGTCAATTCAGTTCTCAAGTGGCCTAATCTTTGTTTTGAACACATTCGGTATTGGTTTTACTTTTGTGTAGTGTTCTAGTATTTTAATTTATGTATGGCTATGAAACTTAATCATAATTTACATTTATGATTTGTGCATAAAGACATCCATACATATATAAAAATGCATAATGCAATTGCCCAATTGGACATAGGTTCTGTAGTTTGACTGGCTCTTGTGTTGATTCTAAATTTATTTTTTCAACATTATTTTTGATATTTTGCTCAATTATATGGAAATATTTCATGATATAACTATGATAAATGGTACTTGGATGTCACTACAAATTCTTGCTTTTTAATGATTAAAGTCTAATTTTAATAAATACTTTGGGTTTGGTTTGGCATCTAAATCATCTTAAACAAACAATTTTTGCACTGATAAGTGAAAATTTTCCTATTTTTGCACTAATATTTAAACATTGCTTTGTCATTTTCTTTCACCATCTTAAGCCAACTACTCTGATGATTTTATTGTAATAAAATATTTTAAGCCATTAATGGTGCAGTTTGGGGAATTTTAATTACAATTCCATGTATAATGTTCTTAACTATTCATATGCTATGTACCTTTCCTTATCCTTTCAATATGCTCCAATTATGTTGCATGATATTCATCTGCTAAAATGGCAGTCACAGATTGATTTCTTGTTCATTACTTCCCAAAAACGAGTTAATAGCCAAAAACCCCTGCTAATTGCTTAGGCCTTTATTTTCATGAAGGGGCAGATGCACCTTTGGCTTTTTAGGTGAGATGATTGCAGATGTACCTGCCTGAAGCTTTAAAAGGTCATTTGATCTTTGGAATGAGAAAAAAAAACATGTCCTTGAATGTTACCTGGGTCTCCTTATCTAATTTCAAGCCCATGTTTAAAGGATGCCCACATAACAATAGATGTAACAATGTGTTGTTACGTACATTTTGATTTCCCTATATGACTCCTAATTGTTCAATATATGTACAGTTTGATTTCCCTTGTTTTATTTCTGTGGTTTCTAATTTTCTTTCCCCTCCTTTGTCGATGCAGTGTGTTGTCATTCTCCTATATCATATCTTGTTTTAGAATGAGAAAGTAGCATATATCTTAATCTACTATTTAGTTGGAAGATCATTCGCGAAGAAGACCCATCAATCAATCTAAGCTCTCAGGTCAGTACCCAATTGGTATATATATTTCAATAAAGAACAAGTTCATTTTGTACGATTTAACCCCCAAAAAATAATCACACATTTTAAAACTGTTTCTTCAAAAATTTTTTTGCATATGTTTTTGGGTTTGTTAATTGTTTTTATTCTCTGCTTTTCCCTTCTAAATATGTTCACTATATGGGTCCACAATTACTCTATTTCTAAAATAAGAATGTTAAAGTATGCTCATGATCTTTGTCAGTATTGTCTTGCATGGTAAAGTAGTTCATTTGACAGTGTGGACTCTACTTTTCTGTTTAATATTACTGATTATCAATCTATCAGGGCTTTGATTGCCAAGAATTCTGAGCATTTCATTTTGATTGGCTGATTGAACGGAAAAGAAAGAAAATGTGAGGGGGGGATCTTAGAACAGTTTTTTAACATAAAGTTGTCTGAGAATTTTAATGCACCGAATAGAAAAAACTTTAATACATCTATCAGATGGTATCATCCACAAACTAAATAATCAACAATGACATGGTAATCTTCCTTCATAACTTTTTCACGCAAATATCGGGTTGGGTCCGACTGTTGTTGGGTATATTTTAATGGTAGTTTAGTATTATTATAACCTGAGATGGGATGAATTACTTAATTCTTTCAAGCTACTGATACTTTTATACTCTTTTTCATTGTTGATGCGTAACACTTGAACAACCACATTCATTTGGGTGAGCAAACAACATATTTTCTACACTACCACGATTTCTTTCTATTTCGGTAATAGTGATACTAATCAAAGGTCAAAATGCTTTGATTATTATTTATCAGTTTGGTGAATTAGATATAGATATTCATGATAGTGATTCGTTAATGCTAATGACAATGGCAAATTAGTTTCTATTTTCTTGTCCGCTTTGGCTTATCCTTTTTAGTTTGATGTCACAACTTATATTATTTTATTTGGTTAAGGGTCAACATATGGAGATAGAAAATAGGCAGCCACCAGAGAATGCTTGGTGCAAATTTTTTTTGTAGTGCATATTCTTTGGGTGCTTGCTCAAACTATATCCTCCTTGTTGATAACTAAATATAATTAGTGTTAAGACTTGAGATGGAGTAGTTGGTTCTGATATTTGTATTATTATTGTAATAAATGTCATTGTTTAATTTGATAAAGCATCATTATTTTTTGATTACTAAATCAATCTGCAAGCAATCTTCTTGTTCTTTTTTTTTTCCTTTTTCTTGAAGAGTTCTTTTCATTACTACTTTATTTACTTTGCAAGCAATCTTTTTTTTTTTTTTTTCTTTTTTCTTGAAGAGTTCTTTTCATTACTACTTTATTTACTTTCTCTCTACTTGAACATTCCCCATTTGTAAAGAATAATATTCGTAGCAACTTGCAATTCAACCAAGTTGCCAAAAATAGAGTTAAAAGACTAGTAAAAGATTATTTTCCTTCAAACCAACCCTTGTTCATCTAAATTTGTTTGCAATTTGTTTTTTTTCAAATCAACATTTATTTGTTTCTTTGTAGTGAAAAATCAACCAGAGAAACAACAATTGCCATTGCCCGTAAATTTCTGTCCAATTGCGAGTCTGAGGTAGAGGAAAAAGTTTCTAACATACTTTTCTCGTTTCTGTCCAATTGCGAGTCAAAAGTTTTTGACATATTTAACTGACTTAAATTTATTTAGTCATCAACCATAGTTAATTCTTCTGTTCCTACTTATTTATTGCTATGTATGGTACAAGGATAAAACAACATTTTTTTTTTTAAGAATTGAAAAAAGTTTGAATTGATTTATCAACTCTTTACTTTTGGACTTTAATTGACTTGTGAGTTGAATTTTTTATAATTCGCACTAGAAACATATTTTGGATTGATAATTGATTTGGAGTTAGGTTGAAACTGAGCTATGTTTGGAAGTGAATTGAGTTGGTTAATAAACTAGTTTGATGAAAAACATACGAATGCCTGTTTATGTTTTGCTTTGATTTAAACTGCTAGAGATTTTGAATTGATAATATGTTGGGTGTGATGGCAGGAAAAGAAACTGTTTCTTTTTCTTTGTTTTTTTTAGAATGACTACTGAAGTACATATACTACATTGAAGACTTAACTTGCTCAAGTCCCTAGTTTTTAACATCATAGGCTATATGTCTAATTTGTTCACTCTGATTGGTGTTGTATCACCCAGCTTTCGAGCATTGACATAACAAGTATTCAATTGATGTTTCACCTCTCTTTGCTAATATCACCTCTCAAACAAAAAAAAAATTATTGTTAATCTTGTACTTATAAAGCTAATGTCACCTCTCAAACAAAAAAAATTACTGTTAATCTTGTACTTATAACAAAAAAGTTACTGTTGACGTTTCACCTTTCTTTACTAATAACAAGTATTCAGAATTTCTTTTTCAGCTACATTTAGTGGCCTGTTTGGGTTTAGCTCTCATTAGAATTAGTAAAACTACATTATACACCAATATAAATAGAAATGCATATAATTTACACACACAATCCTAAATAATTTACTCTGCAAGATTAGTCATTTGAGGCCTAGTTAAAGATTATGTAAAATTACATCAATAAATTTGTTTAAATTGATTAGTTTGTACAGAAAGATGTTTTGCGTACTTTAACTTCATAGTAGTATATCTTTAAAATTGATTTATTAATCATTTCACATACTGTTAATTTATTAGTCCTGGGTCTATTAAATTGGTAACATTGACTTATTTTGAATATAACTCTTCAGGAGACCAATCAACACTTTGGGAACAAAACTGTAATAAAGTGGTCCAGACTGATTAGTTGATAATTCAAGACATAACCACAAATCAGTGGAATGGAGAAAAATCAATGGGCTTGAAGATATCATATGAATTTCATATAATTTTTTTTATTGGAGCTAAGACTCAGTTTGGGTTGATGAAATCAGAGAGATAGAAGGGAAAATATTAGAGAAAACCTTATTTTGTGTCTTTTTTTTAAAAAAAAAAAAAGTGAAGAAAAATTAAATGAGTAAAAAGGACTCACTGAAAAAAAAAAAAAAACATGCAGTGTTTTTTTTTTCTTTTAGAAGTTGGAAAGTAATTACTGTTCATATTTTTATAAAAGGTGAATTCAATTTTACTTTTATAACTCACAAAATACAAAACTATATATATATATATATATTGGCTATATTTCACAAGCACAATTTAAGGCATACGTACAAAGCTTTGCAGCTAGCCCCTAAAAAATAGCAACTCGTCAAACTCTCCTTGTCCTTCTAATGTGTTTTAGATTGTTATTGAAAGATGAGGGCTACTGTTTGTATTTATATAATATGCAGGAATTTCATGTTTTGGGCTCTGTTTCAATCATATCAGCCCTTGTGTTATTAAAGTTGGTGCCTTGTTTTGCATTTGCTTGTTGTATCTAGTATTGGGTATTTGTTCTATTTGATGCACTACATTGAGATAAGTTGTCTCTTATATGGGTATCAGTATGTTGTTGTCTGTTGTTGTCTGATGGGTTATTAGTCTGGTGTGGCTTTGGTAGCAATAGTTATCAGTTCTTTCGGCCCTACTTGTATGAGGTGTCTAATTGTTGCATCTATATGAAGCCTACTGATCTAGATAGTGATCATTTGAAATGTTTTGTTGATTGCTTTATTTCTATCTCTGTTACTCTTTTTCTTTCTTTTTTTTCTTTCAAGTTCTTAACATTATTAGCATATTGCAATTAGAGTTGTGTGATGCAGCTACTTGCTTGGATTTTGTGCAGCTTAATGTTTACTATGGACAATGAAGTGGGGAAAGTGTCAGGAAAATTGAAAGTCAACTTGTGCAAAGAAATGAACAATGTGTAACTCGACGTATTGGAGTGAGTAGGAGTGCTAGATTTTTGAATTAAATGATAATTGAACATTCATGAAGTATTCAACAAGAGTGCTAGGAAATTGATAGTAGTTTTGACACACGAATTTCTTTTTTGTATTATTTTGGCACATTGAACATTGATACATAAGGTCATGTGTGAATGATTGGGTAGCATTTGAGGATTTTTTTTTTTTAAAAAAATGAAAATAAATATATGTTATTAGCAGGGGCAAAAACCTCGGAAAACAAAGCAAGCCAAATCCTCCCTAAAAAATAATCCACAACAAACAATAGCAAGTCGTGAAAAGTTTACATCATTTACAGCAAGCCAAATCCTTCCTTAAAAACACACAAAAAACTTTTCTATGGCTTACTGAAGCATGTTGTGAATATTTAAATGTATTAACGAGGGACAGGTATGACATAAATGAATTATTAATGACAATTATGCATCTTGTAAATTAATTTATTACGTAAAACAAAGTACTTTCTACGAGAAATATTTTACACTTTTACGAGTTTTATCGTTGGCCATGAAAAATTAAGAGTATTTACGGGACCTTAATAGATGAGGGCCTAATGCACGCCATGAATAAGTTTTCACGGGGTGTTTGGTTCCTCATAAAAGGCCTTCTTCATTGTAATTACAATTACAATTTACACATCACATATTAATTTCAAAGTGTTACAATTACAATTTACATCACATTAATTTCAAAGTGTTACAATTACAATTTACACATCACATATTCATTAATCAGTCTAACTTCACATCATAAAGATCTAGAAGAAACTTGCTTGATGAAGTTTTATTGATAGACTCATTCTTATTGCTTTGGATAGAAGTCGAGGAATCAATCCATGGCCCATCCATTGATATGCTCCCTTGCACCTGACTGTCCTGAGAGAATGCCGAGAACTGTGTCTGACTGTCCTGTGATAGCTTTTCAAAGGCTTTAAACCTCAAGTCATCATTCACTGAACTACGCTTGACTATCGGCGCTTGGACTGGGCTATTGCCCTCGATCATACTCACCACAGAAGACATGGATGGTCTAAGGGTGGGAGATGGGTTGGTACATAAAAGAGACAAGTTTAACATCCTCATTGCCTCTTCTTTTGAGTAGTTTGAACCAAAAATTGGATCCACAAGTTCTAAAAGGTTTCCCTGCTCTTGCAGAACATAAGCCTGCAAATCCAAATGGAGACAAAATACAACTATTTTTATCCTATGTACTTTCCAACTGAGTAACTTAAAAACATGAAACACATAAACACAAGTTGGTAGATATATACAAGGAATATACAACCAAGGTTTAAGTATGGGTTCAAGTCTCTATACGGGCAAAGTATGTGTTCGAGTTATTTGTCAATAGAAAATTATTTACATATATATACAAGGAACGTACAAAAGCATTTTCAATATAAAGCTACTCGAAATGAAGCCACATCGTTTTTTCTTTTCAAAACAAATATATTTTTCTTTTGGGTGCTGGTGAAACTTCATAACAATTTTCTAAAAACACATCAACAACTTGTCAAACATATTCACATCATTCAGATCAACAAAAGCCAATTACTTGTAGGCAATGCATCTGAAGTTATCATACTACTCTCATTTACTAGGAATTCGATTCAATTATCAATTTTCTTTTTCTTTTTTTTGCTCTTTTTTCATTACTCATCCAAAAGTAGAAAAGATAATCTGCGGATCTACCCAACATCATTCCAGAAACAATGTTATTTTGAGATATTAAATTCATGTGACATTGAACAGTTTACAAAGATTTTCACTGAATTTAATTTCAAGTTTTTTTTCTCTCTATTCATTTCTAATAAAAAAAAAGAATATATAATTTGCGGATCTACCAGACATCATTCCAGAAACAATGTTATTTTTAGTTTTTTTCACTGAATTTAATTAATTTCAAGGTTGGATTTAGGCATTTTTACAAAAATAAATAAATAAATAAATAAATTTCAGGCTTTTTCAGAGTGCATTTGAAGTCAAGTTTAAATAGAAGAAAAAAGTGCAAGCTCTAGAAGTGTGAATAAAAGACCCTCTAAAGAGGAGAAAACTCAAAAAAGAAAACTTTACCCGATCAAGAAGGTAAACAAACTCCTCCTTTGACCTGTAATTTGTATTGCTTTTTCCACTGACAATCTCCAATAAAACAACTCCAAAGCTATAAACATCTGCTTTGTCTGTCAAATAACCCCTCATTGCGTATTCAGGAGCCATGTATCCTCTGAAAAAATGAAAAAAAAAGTGCTTAAATAATTGTGCAATTAATAAGGTATAATTCGTAATCCATTACACGTAAATAGAGAGCAAATCTAGTTATATATAATGATCCATTATGATCTCTTCAACTATTCTCGAATTGAAACTCCATTCTCGATAACCCTTTTGGTGGGTACGGAAAAAAAGAAGACTCTAAATTAGGAAATAGCATATTGAAAGTAGGAGCAGTTACCACCCATCACAGAAATAGAGGCAGACAATACAGTCAACTACAACACCACTGCTAGTCTCACATATGAAGTATTTTTTAGAAAGAGAATTTCTCATCCTATCGAAAGAGAAATGCAAAGAGTAACGAAATATCAATGTTACAACCTATTATAATATAATACCAGTACCATATGACATAAGCAATCCATTATAGGGTGTACGTAGGATCTGGTGCCTCTTTGAGAAATCAGATATGGATAAATGATGGATCACTAATTGTTAACTAACTTTCATTCACAAACTATGATTATTTACCTAACATATACCTTATTCCAACAATACTTTGTTTTTTAACACCAGAGATTAGATGCAAATAAGAATATAGAAGGTGGCCAAAAAAGTGAGAGAAAAACTCACATTGTTCCAGCAATTCTTGTGCTGATATGGGTGTTCTCTTCTTCATCAAGCTTTGCCAAACCAAAGTCAGATATTTTAGCATTTAGATTCGTATCAAGCAGTACATTGGTAGCCTTAATGTCTCTATGAACAATTTTCAACCTTGACTCCTCATGAAGATAAGCTAAGCCCCTTGCTATTCCTAAGCTTATCTTCTTTCTTGTTGGCCAATCTAGTTTTAGCCGGTGTTCCTCGCAACCTAGGTTTAAGAGAGAGAGAGAGAAAGTTATATCATAATAGTCACTTTTATAACGTATATACAATGATGATAGTGAAGTAACTACCAAAAAGTGCACGGGCAAGACTATTGTTCTCCAGGTATTCATATATTAGCAACAACTGGTTTCCTTCAATGCAACAACCATAAAGTCTCACAAGGTTTGGGTGTTGTAAGGCAGATATCATGCCTATCTCATTGACAAACTCACGATTTCCTTGCTTAGATTTGGAGGAAAGCTGCTTAACAGCGATTACTGCACCGTCTGACAATACACCCTAAAATCAAGCAAAAAGAATTTCAAATGATTAAATACAACAAACAAGATATATGGTGGTCACATGAAAAAATTTCTTGGACTTCTCATTGTTGCCTCCAGACATGGATGTTTAAAACGACATATAACCTTAATGTTGCAACATAGTTATGAAAATACAATAACTTGTGTTAGCAATAACCTTGTATACTGGTCCAAATCCTCCTTCACCAATCTTGTTTGTAGGGTCAAAGTTACTGGTAGCAGCTTTGATCTGTCTTAGAGTGAAATAACCAGTTTGCAGTTCTAGCCCTCGAAGTTCTGTAACAAAGACCCAAAATAGAAAATTTCCCAAGAATGACAAATTAGAAAATGATTGCAATGCAAAAGACAAGGCTGCCTCAATATAATTGAGGCCTTAGGTGAAAAATACAAAAGTGACCTTTTAATATTTAATATATTAATATCAAATAATAGTTAATAATGTTTATTTAAAAATTATTTTACTCGCTTTTTGAGATGCACAGTTACTCACTAGATTTTTGTATTCCAATTTTACTTAAGTATCTTTTTCAATAAATAATATAGCCAATCTATTTAGTATTTCTTATGGCATAGTTGATCTTAGATACGATGATATAGTCAGTCCATTTGTTAAAGAACAATAGAATCTAATGTTAGAAAATTTTGGTACAATGTTTCAACAAATTCTTCAATCCTTTTATTCCTATTTTGTAGCTTCCAAAGTTAAAACTGTAGTAAGAGAGGAGAAAAAGAAACGTGAGGAATAAGGATAAAAAAAGAAGATAAAAGTTACGAGTTTAATAGAAAAAGTAGGAAAGGGGAAAAATTTGGAGAATATGGAAAGTTTTATCAATTCCCAATTCAATTATCCCTTAGATATTTATTAGGGTAAAATACACTGACTTCCCCTGAGGTTTGGCCTAATTACACCCGGCATCAAACTATTGGATTTTGTTACAATGACCTCCCCTGAGGTTTGCTCCGTTAGACAAAGACCTCCCTCCGTCCAAAATTCTGTTAGTTTTGTTAAAAAATTTAGGGTAATTTACACTGACCTCCCCTGAGGTTTGGCCTAATATAATATTTTATATTTAATATAATATTTTAATTTTTATAATATAAATATTAAATATTTATTATATATAATATTAACATGTAATTATTAACATTATATAATATTATATAATGTTAATAATTACATCTTAATATTATATATATATATATAATATTATATAATTAAAATATTTATATGTATATATATATAATTAAGATGAGCAACAGTATATTTTAATTATATAATATTATATATATATAGATATATAAATATTTTAATTTTTATATCAATATAATATTAAGGGTAGAATAGACATTTCACCCATCTTAGGTTTAAATAATATATGTTCACAAGGTTGGACTCTTTTTTTAAAAAAGAATATATATATATTTTTCTATTATTTTAATGCTTTTTAATGATTTTTTTAAAAAAACAAATCGTATAAAATAAAAAGACCATTATGCACTATCTTTTATTCCTTGCTTTCTTTTTCATGCCAATCCCACTCTAAAACTCTCTTCTTCTTTCTCTACAATTCTTTTACCAACTCAAATCCTTCATGATCGAAATCTCTAAAGGCCAACAAGATGAAGATGAAGAGAGAGACTTTTTAAATTGTTAATGAGGGTATTTTTGTTCATTGCATTTTGTTAGAATGAGGGTATTTAGGTAATTTTAGAAGAATTTCCAAGAGGATAACAATGTCTTTACATATGCTTCAAGGACAAAATTGATATTTTGAAAATCTAAATTTTCAAGAAAAATCTGATTCAAAAATGCCTTTACCTCTATATATTTTTATATTAACATTATATAATATTATGTAATGTTAATAATTACATCTTAATATTATATATAATATTATTAAAATATTATATATAATAAATATTTATATATTTATATTATAAAAATTAAAATATTAGATTAAATATTAATTAGGCCAAACCTCAGGGGAGGTCAGTGTAATTTATCCCAAACCTCAAGGGAGGTCAGTGTAAATTATCCTAAATTTTTTGACAAAACTAACAAAATTTTGGACGGAGGGGGGTCTTTGTCTAACAGAGCAAACCTTAGGGGAGGTCGTTGTAACAAAATTCAATAGTTTGATGATGGATGTAATTAGGCCAAACCTCAGGGGAGGTCAGTGTATTTTATCTTATTTATTATATATTAATAGGTGAGATAAGGATAAAAAGTAGGAGTTTTAGTAGAAAAGGTTAGAAGGTGAAAAGAAAAGTTTTAGTATGAATTTAATTGTATGATGCATAATTAATACATGTTATTGGTTGGGGCCTAAGAAGATAAGGAAAAATAAAAAATTTAGGAGCCTAATATTAATGCATTCTATGGGGGGCCCTAGGTGACTGCCTAAGTCATCTAACACTCCAGCTGCCTGGCAAAAGATAGTTAAAAAAATAACAGACATCTTTCTCTTTCAATTTCCCTCCAATCATGAGGTTGCAATGCTGTGTAAACCATGATATGTTAGAGCCACGAATTCTTATCTTATATGATCATCAGCATGTACCTTTTCATGAAGTAAAATTCACATACATATGGTTATTTTCTTCATCACAATTTACATAGTTACAATTACATCTGCAAATTGGGCTATTGTTTACCATGCGGTTTCGCAGCATCTATCTTATCCTTCAACAATAAAATTATTTTTATGCATAGTTTTACTCAATTTACAAGCCATACCCTAACGTTTGTTGTAACAATTGTACAAAATCTGAACGATCATTACAGAAATTCTTGAGTAGTTTAAACATTCTAATCTTAAATTTCTGTCAAAACGCCCAAAGGGAGGACTGGTGTTTCATCAATTCCAAAGAGCTAATCTTCAATATGGGTTCTAACTTATATACGGTACAAGAAAAAACATTTACTAGGACATTTTAACAATTCCGTATCCACATAAAATTCAAACATCAAGTACCTACTCCAAGTTGTAACACAACTTGCATTAGCAATCAAATAGTGCGAAAGAACATCAGATATAGAATTTCTTGTGTTTTTAGATCTCACCTTTATCTTCAAGGTCTCTCCCTCCTAAGTAACCATTCTTTCGAAGCAGTAACAAAATCAACACAAGGACCACACATGAAGCAGCCACGATACCAACAATAGCTCCAACAGAAAGCCCGGTATGAAGATCGTAATCTACAAGAAAGAGAGAGGTACTCTCGTAACCAGGTAGTAGGAAAAAAAAAAAAGAGAAGGCACACCAAGAATGAAAGATCGATACACTTACTTGGTGTCACTGAAATAGCTGATATAAGAGGTCCATGTACACCTCTCACAGGAATAGCATTAGTCCCTTTCCCAGACCAATATAAGTGTATCTCTAGAGTGCTACCATTAACAAGGACATTAAATTCCTTAGTGATGCCCTTGCCAAGAACTTTAGCTTCCTCCATAATGTTAAAATCCTTCAAAAATTTAATCCCCTGCAGAAGAAGTCAAATTAACAAAAACCTAAGCCAAAATTTAAATAACTTCCATATTAGAGAAAGAAATTAGCAACAAAGAAAAGAGAGAGTCCCTGACAGCGACAACTACTGATGTTCATATGAATTTGCCAAAAAATGAAAGAAGTCATGAATTGCATTATTATGTTCATACAATTATGTTGGATTCTTACTCACTTGGATTGATACATCAAAAATCCGCTTCCCAAGGCTACTAAACGTCTGGTCATTAGAATACATTATTTCAGCAAAGTGGAGACGCACTTTATAACTGCCTTTACGCAAGCAAATGCCATAGTACTTAAGTGAAGTAGGGGCAAGGCGTGCTGTTTTGTATATCTCATCAGTTACATTTAAAGAGAATGAGTTGTTTGCTATGTAACTAGCATCGCTGTTGCCCATGAAAACCCCTGTACTGCTATATGCCCAATTTTTTTCTGAAGAAACATAAAAGTATGATGGACTGCCTATGGTTGGGTCTGCTTCATATTCGTTCCCCTCAAATGTTGAATTGCTTCCTCCACAATTGATAAACAAGGAATGGTCTGTATATGCAATGGAATTTATAACAAAAGATATTTTATGTTTCTTTTTTTCTAGTAAGTATAATATAATATACTTTTATTGATATTTATAGGTAACTATGAGTCAAGTATTATCACCAGATCATAGTAACAGACCTGGCAGGTTGTAAACTTACACTGGGGATTTTTTGAGCAAGGAAGGTCCTTCTTCAAACACCAAGTATTTCTGTAATACTTTTAGGTTAGGTCAACCATATTACTTCTAATGGTATTTAAATAATTAATCTAAATTCCTGTCTTAGAAAGTAAAGAACTTACGGGTTGCTCTCCACAGATGAGGGGGTGCTAGATGCTACATTCCTGTTTACCGATGTGGAAAGGGGTGATTTGTAAATTATATAAAAGAATTGAATTGATATAGAACTAATAACAAAAAGAAGCTTACACTATTGTTGATGAGTCGCAACCGAATCCAGATGCATCTGTGAAGTTGTTGTAAGATACATCACTGCAACATAATTGGCATCACATGTGTGCTATGTTAGATGGACTCTTTAAAAGTAAGTGAAGTAATGAAGTATCCATGTCGGACGCATAATAATCGGACATAGGTAAGGGATATGTGTCTGACACTTTTGGTTGGACATGCACTTAAAAACACATCTAATAATTCAATTTTATTATTTTATTGTTTCAAAACAAGTGAAATGCCTATATTAAACACCATGTTACACCAAGACATTATTTTACTCTAAAAATAAAAATATTAAATAATATGAATATTTAGCCATGTCCATATGTGTCATTCAATTTGAAAATTTGACACATCCATCGTGTGAATATATACTCGTGTCGGACACACGTACCCGAGTCCAGATAACATAGCTTAGAGATCAAGTTAGACCTCACCAAATTTTCATAGATCAAAAAAAGCATGACATAAGTACATGTGACTATACAAAAGCCAAATAAAGATAGGTGATATACTAACAAGTAGTCACTTCTTCTGTTAATCCAGTCCGGTATTTTTCCACTTAGTAGGTTGTTGTTCAGAATCCTACATCCATAAATACATTATCATGTCTCACTCATGAGTAAAACAAAAATCATTAAGGTACAAGAACGAGAGCCAGCTTTAGAATATTAAAAGTTTGCATGTGACTTATTCTAAAAAAAATTACTTACACGTAATCTAGATCCGAATTCTGAAATGTCTTTGGAATTTCACCTGTCAACCTGTTGAAGCTCAAGTCTCTGCAAGTGAAAACAACATAGATAAAATTATCGATAAAAACTTAAAGATGACTAAAATGTGATCTAATCCAAATCGTTCTCCAACACAGTTGTTAAAACATAAATCTATAGTCTATAAACTACTAAAGGTGAGTAATGACCACAAAAGAGAGTAAATAATCAAAATAGATTATTTCATAAAAAATCTAAGTGTGATTGCTATGGCACTATGAAGGAAATCATATCAAATGCTATTACAAAATCAAGCGAATTATTATCAAATTGTAGGTAGACCACAAGAGAACAAATTCAATTTCATGGATGTCTAAAAATGCCCTTACTTTCTCAACTAATATAATTTTTCTATACTGACCACACTGCCTTTTTAGATAAATAATGAGAATCCACAAAGAGAATATACTTCTAAATTACCATAAGTTAAAAAATTAACGTTAAAAAAGGATTTCCTTTGTACCCAAATGATACCTTCTGTAGACCAACCTAAAATCTCTCCCGTGATTTATGATTGTATCCCTTTAGTATTATATCACTAATTTAGGTTGATTCATTGTATACCTAATTTTAAGTTGATTTATGATTGTATCCATTTAGTTTAGCCTTTGATTGATTATATCACTGATTTAGGTTGATTCATTGTATCCTCTTAGGGTTTTCTATTTATTTCCTTTTCTCTAAACCTTCAGCTGATCAAAGTCTCACAGACCGGTCTTATTTTTTCTCAATCTTTCTCTTGCTTCTTATCTCTTATAGTAACTGATGGCTTCCTCTGCTGCTATTTTTTTTACTTATTTTATGCCTAATATCAATCAGCTTGTGACTGTGAAACTCAATGATGACAATTATCTTCTTTGACATCATCAGATTAAGGCATTTTTAGTTGGACATAATTTGTTTCACTTTGTTAATGACTCTCATCGTTGTCCTGAAGTCACCTCCTCTGAGTATGATCTATGTTTCGCACAGACTAGAATCTTGTCAGTAATTCTCTCGAAAACCTTATCTGAATCTATGATTGCTTCTATTGTTGGTTGTGACACATCTGCTTCCATTTGGTCATTAATCACTTAATACTTCAAATAGAAGTCCACTGCCAATTCTTCTCATCTCCGTCGTCATCTTAATGAGATTTCTCGGGGAACTCATGCAGTCTCTAAATATCTTCAAGAGGCCAGATTTATTTCTGACTAACTTGCTGATATTGGTGAACCCGTCTCTAATCCTAATTTGGTGAATGTTGTTCTAAGTGGCCTTAGTGACGAGTATGACATGCTTGCCACAGCTCTTGAGAATTTAGATTCTCTATCCACTTTCAGTGCACTTCGCTCTAGTCTTTTGGTTCAAAAGTCTCGGCGACGTCCATCTTCTACACCTCAACCGGTTGCTATGCTTGCCTCACAGTCCTTTAACTGACCTTCTCACAATTCTAGTTATCGCAACAATAACCAGAATATAAGTTGCAAGCACAATAACAACAATTGGTCACCCACTTTTGGCATTTTGGGCTCTGCTCCTAACATTAGTTCCTATCAATTATGTCACAAAACTAGTCACTTTGCGCCCACATGTCTGATGTTGCCTTGATTTGTGCGCCTAATAGTTCCTAATTCTTTGCACAATGCCTTTGTTAGCTTATAGATTGTCGGTCAACCTAATTTCTATCATGGTCCAAGCTACAATCCACCACCAATTGTGTTATGATAATCATGTTCTATGTACCTTTGACTCCCATCATTTCTATATCTTTGATCGTTCTAATGGTTGTCTTTTATTTCAGGGCCTATGTAAGGATTGTCTCTATAAACTACCTTCACTTTCGTCGCGTCTTCACGCATTATTTGTTTCTCTTAAGTCATCTTCATTATGGCATAATCGACTAGGTCATCCATCTAGTAAAATTATGTCTTGTTTAGGCAAAAATAATATGTTATCGTCTAACTTTAAGTTGCAACGATTATTTTATAAAGGTTGTGCTTTGGGTAAATCCACACACCTCCAATTTTATATTTATAATGATATCAGTATGCATTCTCCTTTTACACTTGTACACTCTGATGTTTGGCAGTCTCCTACTTCTTCTATTAAAGGGTTTAGATACTATGTGTTATTTATCGATGATTATACTCAATTCACATGGTTATATTTTATGAAACACAAATCTGAAATTCTTAACCACTTAGAATTTTCTCTCATATATCAAAACTCAATTTACTACTTCTTTGCAATAATTCCAAAATGATGGTGGAAAGGAGTATGATAATGATTCTCTCAAGGCTTTATACTCCTCTCTTGGAATCCATCATCTGTTTTCCTATCCCCACACTCCTCAACAAAATGGTCTTGTTGAATGCAAACATCATCACATTGCTGACATGGCTTATACTATTCTTTTCACAAGTTGTGTTCCTCTCAGTTACTGGGATCATGCTGTTTTTATTTTTGTATTCCTCATCAATTATTTTTCAACTACTATTCTTCAGTGGTCTTCTTTTTTTTCTCGTCTCTATGGCAAAACTCCATCCTGCTCTAAGTTGCGAGTATTTGGTTGTACTTGTTATCCGCATTTAGGTGCTTATCTAAACAAACTTTTACTTAAAACTATTGAGTGTATTTTTCTAGGTTACAGTTTGCAGCATCACAAAGGGTACAAGTGCCTTGATTGTACTACTTGCAAACTTTATATTTCTCAACATGTTCATGTTGATGCGCAGTCTTTTTCCTTTGTCGCACCATTACTTTCTTATGTTTCAGAATGGGCTTTTGTTCCAGTTTTCTTGCCTTCTCTGGACTCACCACTACCAAGTTTGTCTCCGCCTATGTCACAACCATCTTACCCTTGGGTATTTATTAGCGTCGGCGACCTTCTTTTCCATTTCTGCTAGTCCCGCTGCATCACCATCTCCTAAGGTTCCTGTGCCTATGTCGGATGGTTATTCTTCAAATCGTGGCTCTCCAATTGTACGTCATCCCATGGTTACTCGACAGAAGGCTAGAGCACATCGCCCTTTAGTACGTACAAATGGCACTATTCGATATCCGTTGCCCCAGGCTCTTCTAGCCCAAATTTCTCTTCCTTCAGAAAAATTGACTTGTTTTACTTGGGCCATTCAGTTTCTTGAGTGGCATTAGGTCATAACCACTGAGTTGAATGCTCTTCTCAAGAATCAGACATGGGTTCTTGTTCATCTTGACTCTCAGCAGCATATGGTTGGTTGTAAGTGGGTATTCAAGCTCAAGCGAAAATCTGATGGTTCTATTGAGCGGTACAATGCTTGATTAGTTTATAAGGGTTTCCATCAGCAGCCAAGTATTGATTTTGATGAGACCTTTAGCCCCATGGTCAAACCTACAATTGTTCAGACTGTTTTCGTTCTAATTATATCTTTTGGATGGATTTTTCACTAACTAGATATGAAGAATGCTTTTCTTCATGGTTTTTTGGATACTACAATTTTTATGTGCTAACCTTCAAGATTTATTGATCTAGCTCGCTCCAATCATGTATGTCATCTTCAGAAAGCCATTTATGGCCTTAAGCAAGCTCCTCATGCTTGGTTCCAACTTCTCAGTGGTTTCCTACTACAGTTTGGTTTTCTTTAGAGTTGAGCTGATCCTTCTCTATTTAGCTTTTGCCGGTATTCGGATATGATGATTCTTTTAATATATGTTGATGATATTATTCTGACATGCAACTAACCATCTCTTCTCTCCTCATTAGTTGCTGCCCTTGGTAAGGAGTTTGAGCTCACTGATCTTGGTCTTCTTTCTTACTTTTTAGGACTTAAAGCCACTTCTACTGCCGCTGGTCTTCAACTAAAAGAATACTGTTGATGTTCTCCAAGTATACTGTTGATGTTCTCCACCGTCACTCTATGACTGATTGCAAACCTTACAACACTCCAGTTTGTGCCACTAGCCAACTTTCTTATTTGACTGGTGCTCTATTACCTGATGCCACTGAGTATAGACAAATTGTTGGCTCCCTTTAGTATCTCACCTTCACTCGTCCAGACATTGCTTATATTATTCATCATATTGCTCAGTTTATGAGTGCTCCTTGATCTCCACATCTGATTGCTGCTAAACGCATTCTTCAATATTTGAAGGGTTCGTTGGAATTTGGTTTATATTTTCGTCGGTCTTCCGGTCCACTCACTTTTCGTGCTCATTCCGATGTTGACAGGGCTGGTTGCCTTGATACTCGTCACTTTATTACTAGTTTTTTTTGTGTTTCTAGGCTCCAATCTTATATCTTGAAGTGCTAAGAAACAACAAACAGTTTCTTGCTCATCTGTTGAAGTTGAGTATCGTTCTCTTGCTCATGTTTATGCTGGCACTTCTTGAATTTTTTAGTTTCTCCACAAGTTACAGTTCCCTCTCTCTGGACCTACTACCTTGTTTTGTGATAACCTCAGCACAATGTATATAGCGTCTAATCCGGTCTTCCATGCTCGTACCAAACACATTATACGAGAGCGTATTCTTGCTGGTACACATCGTGTTCAGTTTGTTCTTTCTACAAATCAGCTTGTCGAGGTTCTCACCAAGGGCCTATTTACATCTCGATATCAGCTATTACGGTCAAATCTCGTCTTTTCTTGATCGTCGAATTTGCAGGGGAGTATTAGACTAATCTAAAATCTCTCCCGTGATTTATGATTGTGTCCTTTTAGTTTAGCCTTTAATTGATTATATCACTAATTTAGGTTGATTCATTGTATCCCTAATTTTAGGTTGATTTATTATTGTATCCTTTTAGTTTAGCCTTTAATTGATTATATCACTATTTATGTTGATTCATTGTATCCCTAATTTTAGGTTAATTGATTATAATCATTGTATTATATATTGACCTCCAAGAGAGATATGAATAATATACAATACAAAAATTTCTATCTTTTCACCTTTCCTAGTACTTTATTCAGTAAATACTCAAACCTTGTGAAAAGAAAATTAATCAACACGTTAAAATAACAATTGATAGCCCAATGTATCAAACCATTAATGATAAATGAATGTTGTAGGTGAATGATAATAAAAATCAACGCCATATAAATAATTTCCATCCTATTGTCATTTGAAAGATCAGAAAGCTTTAATCTAACATTTACGGTTAAACCTAGTGTTTTCTTTTTTCTTTTGAATTTGTAGATTTATATTGTTTGATGTCTTTGGAGATTGTTTAGAGGTTCAAAGACTCATTTGAAAGAGAGAACTGAAAAAAAAGTTTATATAGACCGGTGGCAAAAATAGTACTTTTGCGGCTCATTGCGAGCAAGTCACGGCCAAGATGGTAGAATTTCCATTATCACCACAATATCTGGTGATTTTGTCACGGTTGCAACTAAGTTTCTAAACCCATGACTCGAGTTCAGCACCATGATATCCCAATTCTTAGTAGATACATTTAAGCGTCAAATTGCCCAAAGAAGAAAATGAGATCAATTAAAATGGACAAAATTAAAGGAAAATGCAGTCACAGATATATGGTATCAACTCATTTTATATTTTCTTTTCCATTGTCATTACTTATCCGTAATCATATTGATCAAAGTAGAAAGGAAAAAGTCAAGTGAAGTCACTTTGAATCACTTGGTTTCAAAGCATGAGCTTAAATTTGGTAATTCTATGTCTATAGATATCAAATCAGCAGCAGATCAGAAAAAGAGAGAGAGAAAGAGAGTCAAAAAAGAATAAACTTACAAAATATCGAGTTCTATAAGATTAGCAATGTAATCGGGGATTGTATCATTTATTAAGCAATTTCTCAGTATTCTGTGCCACAAAAAAACATAAAAGCTTGGTCAGCTGACGGAACCATCAAAATTGATAACATCTTGTATGTTCTCCATGAATTATATCCATATATATTCAACTCACAGTTTTTCCAACTTTTTCATATCATGCAGATCAGGGAAAATCGAGAATGATCCATTCAAATCAGATATTCTCCTGAAATTCAAACGCAACAGATAAAACATCTAGAAGCATCCATGCATGCATCTCTGAACTCATCTTTTTAATTGAAACAAAAAAGAATTCAATAGCTTTTAGATTGTCAACTTTGTGCTCACAACTCAATTAAGTTTTTCAGCTCGGATATGGTAGATGGTAAGGGTCCCTCCACGAATGCTCCCTGCATATCCCTGCAACATGCAGATTGAGTTGAACATTTATTTGAGATGTCGTTAGTTAACAATAAAATTTAAGAAGAACTTTTGTTAAAATTCTCCAGGTAGGGAAAGGATTGGCTGATCAATGAAAACAAGTATCATATCATACTCACAGTCTAGTAATATTCGTCCAGTTCCCAATCCAATCAGGTATCTTCCCGGATAGTTTACTCCCATCTATACTACTGCAAGGAGTAAAAAGTATTAAAAATTCTGAAACTTCAGATGATAAAAGTCCAAACAATTAACACTTATGTTAGACCAACCTAAAATCTCTCCCGTAATTTATGATTGTATTTCTTTAATTTAGCCTTTCATGAATAGAAATTTACATATTGTATATTATTCATCTCTTTTGGAGGTCAATATATAATAGAATGATTATAATCAATTAACTTAAAATTAAGGATACAATGAATCAACTTAAATCAGTGATATAATCAATCAAAAGTTAAACTAAAAGAATACAATCATAAATCAACATAAAATTAGGGATGCAATGAATTAACCTAAATTAGGTGATATAATTAATGAAAGGCTAAACTAAAGAAATACAATCATAAATAACAGGATAGATTTTAGGTTAGTCTAACAACTTACAATTCTGTTAAGTTCTTTAGCTTGCTGAATTCTTCTGGTAGTGTTCCGGTAAAATTGTTAGCAGAAAGACAGCTGCAAAAAATCGTTCATTATGAATTTGAAACAGCATGAGAAATTCAGACCAATATGGCAAGAATGTTTATTGCTCCAAATGATTAGTGTCTTACAGTTTACTCAAGCGACTCAACTTTCCAAGGTTTTGAGGAAGAGGTCCTCCAAGAAGATTATTTTCCAAGACCCTAGAAAACACAGTTGGAATTAATCCAAGATAAAGCTTTATCTATTACTCCAATAGACATCAGATTGTAGTCCATCACTTACAGCTCCTCAAGGGTAGCAATGTCGCCAATTTCCCCAGGAACCAAACCACTGATTCGGTTTACCCCAAGGGACCTGTAGTGTACCAATTATTAAAGTTTAGCCAACCAGTCTAAGTGCTCAATAAATATCTAACAAAAAATGGCCCTCAAAGATTTGAAACAATATAAAAAGAAACTTACAGAATGGTCAGAGGGAGTTGAGCAAAAGACTTAGGAATCGATCCATTTATGTAGTTGCGAGTGAGATCGCTGTGTTGATAAAAAAAAGCCTGACTTAGTTTCTATCAATTTCAGATGGTCACTGGATAATATAAAGTGCCAATCTTCCATACTGGTAGTTGGGTTATACTGTATGTTAGAGGGGTTATACTTATAGAAAATATGGCACAAAGTTTAGTTAAGATTGCATTCTATTATAAAATTTACAGAAAGAGATTCCTCCACTACAGTCTGGTATTAAAGCTCAAATCATCATCAAATAAATTTGCAAACGGGCTTAATAAAAAAATTATAAAAGAAGGTATGCTTGAATGTGTCATCAAAATGAATGAATTTGCAAACGGGCTTAATTTATGAATAAACCTAATACACCAACAAGGCTAATGCATCAGCATGCTGATGAACTTCTGAATGTAACTGAAATGTGTCACATACATTTCTTGCAGGTAACTAAGATTTGCAAATTCTGCTGGTATTTCTCCTGTTATATTTTGACCCTTCAGCTGGCTGCAATTCAAAACAAGGGAATCTGAAATCAGTGTAAGGGACATAGAATCAATAAGCAGTGGGTTATACCTAGGGATCATTGTAGTCCCCTATAAAAGGAAAGGAAAAAACAAAAAACAAAAAACCCAAAAATTTATATGGTCAGGCCCCGTCAGGGTTAACCATTAAATTTATTCTTGAAAGTGGTGCAATGATATGAAACTTATGGTAGAAACAGGCATATGGCTTTCAGTGCTGTATCATGACCTGCTGTAGTTGCAGATTAAGGACTGTTTTGCAAGTCAATGCAGACAGAAAACTAAGAAGTCATTTTTGACCATGTCAAATTAGCTACCAATAAGTTGACTCGAAAAAAAGCAACTAATCATTCATGAAGAATACTATATGTTTCTAATTACAATGAAGTGAAAACTTTTTCCTAACTAAAGTTTGATCCAGGACGAACAGGTAGTGATTTGCTACAACCTTGAATCATCAATAGCAAATTCTGTCCAATAAGAGTTTGCAGAACATTTCGATTAAATAAATTTTAAAGGCATTAATTGAACCCCAAGTAGCTTGAACACTACACTGTGAATGAATCGAGAACTTATTATATTTATTTAATAAACCCCTAGCAGTAAGCCTTCCTTATAAAGGCCATGGTCTGCACCATTGGGTGATTGGCTTTGGAGTAAGAATTTATTCAAGCATTAAGCATCAAGAAGATGCCAAATCTTAAAAATTTCGGTGCCAACCAAGGGCGCATGGTTAAGACAAAATCCGTTTCATTCTGCATATTTATATCTTTTGCAATCATTATTTCCATGCATCACACGGTGCTGGTAGTAGTCTATACAAGATAAAGTAGAAATCTCATGAATTTAAACTAGTATTGCTTTCTTAATCCTTATTTGCAGGCCTTGCATATATGTAGCGTATATGTATGTACATTACAGGGGAAAGAAAGTAAAGGACAGAAAAACCAGGCCATACATGTTTGTGACGTGGCAGACGGTGTTGTTGCAATTGCAAGTCACATTGCTAAGAATTTTCTCCTGGACGGTCACATGCAAAACATTAAGAATTTTTCCTTCGACAGTCCCAGTCAAAACATTACCCCTACTGCAAAAAGTTTGGTTAATGTTCCAGTATTTTATCTGCGGTTTCCTTGATAATATCGTTTCAAGAGCCTCAACTGTTGCACACAAGGAAGTGAAACTGGTTAGAATCAATATTAACAAAATATGATTAACAATTCCCAAGAGAAATGAAAATATTGGTCAGTTTCAATTTCTTAAGAACATTAATTCTATCTTGGAGAACTTTCAACTGGTGAAGTTATCATCGTACTATATATATATAAATATATATATATTTTTCTATTGCAAACAAATTTTATGTCATATTTTCCTAACCCAATTTAGGATGTTATTATTAAATGATAAAGTTAGAAGTAAATTAGTTCTAAAAAACAGTTGATACCATTTGTACAAAATAATCATGCTCAGACTCGAACTCATGTTCGAATCGATTCTTTTCTCTCTTCTTTTTTCCCGTTACCAAGATGTTCGTAATCAATACTGATCATACTTATGTATTGTCATTTGTCACCAAGTTTGTACAGTGGATGGGTGAGCATGGCACATTCAAAACAAACAAGACTCAAAAAGAGCCTGAATTCTTTGCTGTTAACGACAGATAAATGCCTCTATAGTAGCCAAACGATTACGTTTTTGTTGATTTGTAAAGCATTTGTTAAATGCTAAATTGGTTTTGCTAAAGTTATCCAACTAAAAAAAGTTAATAAAAAAATATTTAAAGTACCTGATCCATCTGCAAAAAAACAATTTTCCTCTTCAAAGTATCGCAATATATAATTCTCTAAATATATTTTTGTGTTTCCTTCATTTAAACTTCAACAACTGTTACTATAAATTGAATTTTTTGATAAAATCATTTATGTGAGAAAGATAATTATGAGAGTTTCAATTTGAGTACCACTTAGACTATGTTACGACTTATTTCTTTATAAATAAATTTATTTAAAATCAACACATTTACTTCATAATAAACAACATATTTTCTTATTTCAGCAACTCTAATTCTATTTTTAACTAAATTAATTCATCTCTCTAAACCTCAATTTAAATTTTTAAATATATTTTAGAAATAATATATGTGTATATGTAAATATATTTAGAGAGATAAAAAGAGTTTAAATAAATATTTATAAATTTTAGAATTTATATAGATTTCACGTACTTAGGATTAAAGTGAAAATTTATAAAAGTAAAATATAAAAAAATTATTTTATTACTTTTCTTTTTCTTTTTAAAGAGTTATAATATTATTTTAAAATAAATTTATTTAAAATCAACACATGTACTTCATAAATAAACAACATATTTTCCGATTTCAGCAACTCCAATTCTATTTTTAACTAAGTTAATTCATCTCTCTAAAATTCAATTTAAACTTTTAAATATATTTTAGAAATATATATATATATATTTAGAGAGATAAAAAGAGTTTAAATAAATATTTATAAATTTTAGAATTTATATAGATTTAACATACTTAGGATTAAAGTGAAAATTTATAAAAGTATAATATAAAAAAAATTATTTATAATTTTATTTTATTACTTTTATTTTCTTTTTAAAGAGTTATAATATATTATAAACTTAATAAAAAATTATTATAACTTTTTCCAATACTAAAGTATCGTAACTCTTCCCAACACAAAAGAAAAGTAATATGATAATATTTCAACTTTTTCAAAGAGAAAAGAAATATAATAAAATAAAATAATATTATAAAAATATTTTTTTATATATTTTCATTTTTATAAATTTTCAGTCTAACCCTAAGTGTGTTAAATTAAAATAAATTCTAAAATCTATAAATATTTATTTAAGGAAGAACATGTTAACACTATCATTTTCTACGTTTGCACTCATATCTTAAATTAAATGACATTTCTAACCTTAACTTCACAAGTAAATGATTATTGTTTTTCAAATTACACAACTACCCTTTCTGATATCCACTCCATATCTCTAATTTTTAATATTTTCAGCATCTTTTGACAGGATTAAAAAAAAAAAAACTCAAAAAATAGTTATCTCTTTCTATTTAGACAGGACCCAAAAAAAAGTTATCCATGTTGAAAAGATTATCTCTTTTGACAAGACCAAAAAAAAAGTATAAAAAAAAATTATTATTTTTATTGAATAAATTATCTTTTTTGACACGAACTGAAAAAAAGGACAAAAAAAACAATTATCTCTATAAGAACCAAAAAAAAAAAAAAAAAGATCCCAAAAGAATGTTATTTTTGCTGAATAAATTCTTTTTTGACATGACCAAAAAAAAGTACCCCTAAAAAAAGTTATCTATGTCGAATAAATTATCTCCTTTGACAGGATCGAGAAAAAAACAATTATCTCTATAAGAACCAAAAAAAAAAAAAAAAGATCCCAAAAGAATGTTATTTTTGCTGAATAAATTCTTTTTTGACATGACCAAAAAAAAGTACCCCTAAAAAAAGTTATCTATGTCGAATAAATTATCTCCTTTGACAGGATCGAGAAAAAAAATTGGCATGCAAAAAAAAAAGAACCCAAAGAAAAGTTATCTTAGTTGAATAAATTATCTCTTTTGACAGCACCGGAAAAAAGTATGGTACGTACACAAAAAAATAAAAAAATTATATCTGTTAAATAAATTATCTCTTAATTTTGACTTGACCCAAAATAAAGAGTACTCATTATCTCTTTTGACAAGACCAATAAAAAAAAGTTATCTCAGTCGAATAAATTATCTCTTTTACAAGATAAAAAAAAGGTTCTATTTTGGCCAGAATTAAAAAAAGAAAAAGAAAAAAAGAAAGTATTAAACGAAGTAAAAAGAGGTAAAATTTATAGTATAAAGGGTAGTTATGGTATTATAAAATAAGGAGTGATGCATTAATGAATTTAGGGACATTCTTGTCATTTTATTTAAAAGAAAAAGATAAGTGGAGTGCAACCGTTTTCTTTATTTAAAGTATCTTTATCTCTCTAAATATATATATATATATATATATATATATATATATATTATTTTAAAAATATATTTAGAAATTTAAATTGAATTTAGAATAAATGAATTAATTTCGTTGGAAATAAAATTGGAGTTGTTGAAATAGGAAAATATGTTGTTTATTTATGAAGTAAATGTGTTAATTTTAAATAAATTTATTTAAAAAGAATTAAGTCGGAATATAGTCTATGTGGTACTCAAATTGAAGCTCTTGGAATTCTCTTTCTAACATAAATGGTTTTATTAAAAAATTTAACTTATAGTAAAAGTTGTTGAAGTTTAAGTGAAGAAAATACAAAATATATAGAATTACATATACCCAAGTAAAGAAATTAATAAAAAAATATTATAACTCTTCCCAAACTAAGTTGCGCAAGTGTTCCCAACACAAAAGAATAGTAATATAATAATATTTTAACTCTTTCAAAGCGAAAAGAAAAGTAATAAAATAATATTATAAAAAATATTTTTTTATATATTTTCACCTTTATAAATCTCCACTTTAATCCTAAGTGTGTGCTAAATTAATATAAATTCTAAAATTTATAAATATTTATTTAAACTCTTTTCATCTCTCTCTCTCTCTCTCTCTCTCTCTCTCTCTATATATATATATATATATATATATATATATATATATTATTTCTAAAATATATTTAAAATTTTAAATTGAATTTTAGAGAGATGAATTAACTTAGTTAAAAATAGAATTGGAGTTTCTGAAATAAAAAAATATGTTGTTTATTTATGAAGTAAATGTGTTGATTTTAAATAAATTTATAACTCTTTAAAAAGAAAATAAAAGTAATAAAATAATTTTATAAATAATTTTTTTCTACTTTAATTTTATAAATTTTCACTTTAATCCTAAGTATGTTAAATCTATATAAATTCTAAAATTTTAAATATTTATTTAAACTCTTTTTATCTCTCTAAATATATTTATATATATACATATATTATTTCTAAAATATATTTAAAATTTTAAATTGAGTTTTAGAGAGATGAATTAATTTATTTAAAGATAAAATTGGAGTTGCTGAAATAAGAAAATATGTTATTTATTTTTGAAGTAAATGTGTTGATTTTAAATAAATTGATTTAAAAAAAAAAAATTAAGTTGTAACATAGACTAAGTAGTACTCAAATTGATATATATATATATATATATATATATATATATATATATTCTAAAATATATTTAAAATTTTAAATTGAGTTTTAAAGAGTTGAATTAATTTAGTTAAAAATAGAATTGAAGTTGTTGAATTAGGAAAATATGTTGTCTATTTATGAAGTAAATATGTTGATTTTAAATAAATTAATTTATAAAAAAATATATCGTAACATAGTCTAACTGATACTGAAATTGAAGTTTTCCTAATTGTCTTTCTATTAGAAATTATTTCATCAAAAAATTCAATTTATAATAAAAGTTATTGAAATTTAAGTAAAAGAAACACAAAAATATATTTAAAAAATTATATATTACAGTATTTTAGTGTTGAAAGGAATTATAATATTTTTTTATTAAATTTTTATACTTGGACAACTTTAAAAAATCAATTTAACATTTAACAAATATTTTACAAATCAACAAAAACGAACTTGTTTTAGCTACTCAGAGAGCACAGATCCAGCTCAAAAATGTGACCTATATTTGACCTAATCCTTCCAAAAAAAAACAAAACATAAAAGACGAAACAAATGACCCTACCACCTAAAAAAAAAAACTGACATCACATTATATAATACCCAAGTGAAAAAGTCACATCATTGTGACAGAATCAAGTATCAATCAACCATTTAACTTACGACACCAACCCCTGACCGAGGCACATCAAACCGGTAGTTGGTTCTGTCAGCCTATATTATTGGTAAGCTATAAATAATCAGCAATGCTACACGTTATAAAATTATTTTAAGAATTTGTATCATGAATGATGTGACAAATAATGTAGAGAGTTAGTATTGATGGAATTTTTTCCATACACATAGTCCCATAATTTTATTACCGAATCCCACCAATACTAACTCTCCACGTTACCTGCCACATCATTCATGATACAAATTCATGAAATAATTTCATGACGTTTAACATTTCTCTAAATAATGAACAGGATAAAGGTTATGATGACAGGCGTATTTATATTATCCAAAAATAATTCTTCAAATTTAAATTTTAGTAAATTCCGTCAGTATTATAGTCAGTCGTGTAAAATTTTTAAATTGACTTCACAATAACTTCTCCAAATTTTCACTATCCACACAATTAAATAATCTTTCACAATTAAATTAATCTAAAATCTTATATATATACATATATATGTTAAAAAAAATTATACTTTTTTAATTTAAAAAATTCATAATTTTTTCGTTTTAAGTCAAAAATAAGCTAAATGAAACTCAAATGAAAGCTCTCGAAATTATCTTTATATCATAAATGATTTTATAAAAAAAAATTCAATTTGTAGTGAAAGTTATTGAGATTTAAGTGAATGATATATATATACACACATGGTACAAATTTCCATAAGTAAAAGGACAAAAATAAAAAATAAAAAAAACAATTGCTTCGTTATGTGTTTCGTCCAATCCAATCAAGCTTATGAGGTTCCTATATATATACATGACACAATCTTTCATAAGTGAAAGGACAAAAAAAAAAAGCAATTACTTGACTATGTGCTTCGTCCAATTCGGCAAAACACTTAGCCAAGCTTACGTGAGCCCTACTAATCAAGCCATGCCATTACAAGGCTACAACATATTGATTGAGTATCGCTATTTAAGGCTATTTAGGTTTAAAAGTAAATTTTCTTACATGATAAAATTATGTTTCTCTAAAGCATCAATATGATGCACCATATTCTCCTTAAAAATTAAATAAATAAAAAAATAACAGCCCAGTACACAAGCCATGACTACAGTGCGCGCGCGCAATATTCCCATGTTACCTGAAGGCTCATGATGCAATTATTACTATCCGACAAAGTGAATGCAGCAATATTAAAAAAACAATGAGGAAAATAAAAGATGACCAGTTCTATGCACTGAATTATGCTAATCAAGTAACTGTAAAACGTGAAGGGAACCGTAAAATCACACTGAACTGAGCCCTGCTAAGCATAGTAAACAAAACAACGTACAAGAAGAAAGAAACAACTACTTGTGGGAATAATTTGTACCATGTGTGTATATATATATATCGAAGCAAAACAGAACATTACAAGTTACAACCACATCCATTAGTCAAAGTCTATATCGAAGCAAAACAGAGATTAATGAAGATAATAACACAGCACAAATCGGTTAACTTGATAGAGTTGCTAATTGAATTTGTACCTTCTTCTTGTGGTAGAAATTGAGCGACCGATCTAAATTCAGTAAAACAGTTCAAAACCAGAGATACAAAGAGAAGATAAGTGAATATCTTCTTGAAAGTGGCCCTCGTGTTGATGAGAGACTCCATCTACTCTGCAACAAAGAATACAAAGAGAATATGAGTTTATACAAAGAGAAGATAAGAGTGTATACGAACACGACGGAATAGAACGGCGCTACATACAAAGAATACACGATATGTGTGTTTAGACTGTAGAGCGAGAGAGTGAGTAAACTTGGAAAGACCAGAGATTACCAAAATCTGAATGCCATATAACAAAGAAGATATTTCGATATAATTATATATAGAGAGAGAGGGGTTAGAGAATTTTAGAGAGACTGAGAGGGAGGGGGATGGTGATTAAAACGGTGGGGGTCAACGCTGGAAAGAAAAAGTCGTAACTGGAAAATAAAGAAAAATTTTAGATTCTAGATAATAGACCACGTCAGTCAAAGAATACACGATATGTGTGTTTAGACTGTAGAGCGAGAGAGTGAGTAAACTTGGAAAGACCAGAGATTACCAAAATCTGAATGCCATATAACAAAGAAGATATTTCGATATAATTATATTTAGAGAGAGAGGGGGTTAGAGAATTTTAGAGAGACTGAGAGGGAGGGGGATGGTGATTAAAACGGTGGGGGACAACGCTGGAAAGAAAAAGTCGTAACTGGAAAATAAATAAATTTTTTAGATTCTAGATATTAGACCACGTCAGTCGAAGAGGTGCTTCACCGTGTGCAGACTGGTAGCAGAGACTTCGCCATCGGTAGACATATATTGGATAAATAAGGTTGCACTAAGGTTAACTCGAGTTTAGTTAGATTTTTTTACGAATTTGGATAATTATTTTTATAATTAGGGCTGAGTTTGAGTTGAAAATTTTTAACCCAAACTTAATTAGGGTTGAACTTGAGTTGAGGTGCTAACAACTCGAGATCAACCCGAATCCGAATTGTAATATTATTTTTATGCATATTTTTTTATTTTAAATTTATTATATATAATATTTAAATTATGATAACCTTTTTATTTTTAACTTTCTTTATTTAAATCTTAATTTATTGTATGTTAACATTTTTGATAATTAATTTTTTAAAAATTTGTTTGTAATTTTTTTAAAATTTGCAATAAGTACTTAATTTTTTGTATGTTTTGGAATAATCTAATATAAAATTTATTAAAGATCACTTTAAAATTTTAACATAAAGATTAGTGATATAGATAACTATAATTAATCCGACTTTCAAATTCAAAATCTCAACCCGAGTTACAAATCCGAGTTTAAAAATTTAAGGATGGGTTAGACTAGGATTGAGTAGTTAGAATAGAAAATAAGATTATGATTGAGTTAGAATTGAACATTTTATATATACGATTGAATCCGAATTATATTTTTAACCCTTCAAACCCACCCGAATTCCAGCCCCATAAGTGCACATTAAAGGTGCTTGTAATTTTTTCTTGAGACAAAATTTAAGCAAATTATTAAATGCTATAGAGATGGCTGGTGCAAAAGTCATAGAAGGCGGCTTGTGCAGGTTTGCAATAGTGATTTTAGGCTGACTAAATACCCAGAAATATATGTATAAATATTTATGAAATGTAAGAGCAGGGAAATAAAAGAATTAGAAAGTACTAGTATAACAATATTGGAGCTTTCCTCTGTCACTATCCAGTGAGATTTATTTTGATCTTCTGTTTTGTCAATAAATGATCAATAATCACATCTAAATCATTCTATTACAAAAAGAAATGTTGTAACATTAACGCGAGGGATTTGTTACATTTAAAGTTCATTTTATCAGGTTTGAACTATATGTTTTTGAGTTTGGAGTTGAAAATAAGCTCCCACGTTCAAGTTTCTATAAGAACAAAAGTGGGTGTATATGAGTTTATTGCTAATGTAAAAAAAAAAAAAGGTTAATTATTAAATTTATTGTTTACAGTTTTTTCCCACTCGTCTAATTGGTATATTTATTTTTTCACTTTATTCTTTTGGTTACTTTAACTCTTGATTTTCTATTTTGAAAGGCTAAAATGTACCACTAGATTATAATTATAGTGGTTTATATACAATTTTTTTGGATAATTAGTTTTACGTGGCAACTTGAGTTAAACATTGCATGGTTTTGCAAAAGGTCAGAAAAAAATTCCAAGCAACTGCATTCACATAGACATCATGCATGGCTGGCAATGGAAAATTCCAAGCAATTGAATAACACATAAACATCCTTTTGACTTAGGTCTGCACTAATTCATGCACAACTGCCCAAACGGGCAATATAAATCATTAGGCCCCACCAATCATGACAGAAGGGTTCGAAATAAACACCTTACCATTTATGCATCTCATGGACGGTAGACGACTAAATTGGAAATAAACAAGACCTCTGTGAGAAGGGTTCGAAGTAATGGACCATGCAAGGCTTAGGGGGGCATACTGATGCAGGAGCATCCGAGCCAAATGATGCTGAGCTGTCAGACGATACGTTGATAACACTGAAATATCTTGAGTTGGCAGATCAGCGTAAAGATGGCAGGAAACCGTGACCTTGTCACTAATTAGGGTATTTTTGGACGCGCTTCAGTATTTTGGCCATAACTTTGGCTACAGGTGTCAGAATCGCCTTTATGACCACAATTCGAAAAGCTTGGTTCGGCGCGCACGTCGTGGGCACCTAGCTAAAGCTGTGTGTGTCTGTTTTCGAGGTCAAAATCTACTGTTTTCCCCTTCGAATCTCTAATTTTAGTTATTTCTTTCCTTTTTTGGTAATATTTATTTTGTTGATTAGGAAGAGATTTTGGGCTTGATTTGGGCCAGAATTTTGGCAACTTTCTTCTTTTATTTCGTATTTTATTTTGGCAAGAATATTAGGTTTTGCTATTTTTGGTAATGTTGACGAAGTTCAGCTATATAACCCGGCTTGTGGGTTGATTCGAAGGTACTTTTGATTTTGAATAATAATATTGAATACCAGAAACTTTTCTCTGAGTTTTTGGGTAATTTTCGTGCTTTCTTTCTGTTTATTTTCTGTTGCCCTTAGCCTACAGAATAATCACTATTCTGTCCGGCGTCACATACACCCACTTTACAATTAAAAGAAAAGAAAAGAAAACAGATTGAAAAGCTCCATTTCTAGTAGCATAGGAAGAGGAAGAAAACAAACAAAAAGATTCAGAAGCTTAACATATAAAAAATACATTATGAAGATTGAGGCCTAGAATATCAAGAATTTCCCACCAAGCAAATTTCCTAGCTAATGGAGTCTGAAATTCCTTTCTCGACAGAGATTCCTCATCACAGTAGAGAATAACATGCGAGAGATCTTATATATGATGACTCATATCATCTGGTGGAAACCACTCTTCCTCATCTTGTCACCTCTTAGTCAAAAACTAACGTCATAAATATAATTTCAAAGTGATACAATAACAATTTATGCATCACATATTCATTAATCAGTCTAACTTCACATCATAAAGATCTGAAAAAGGCTTGCTTGATGAAGTTTTATCCATAGACTCATTCTTATTACTTTGGATAGAAGTTGAGGAATCAATCCATGGCCCATTTATTGATATGCTCCCTTGCACCTGATTGTCCTGAGAGAATGCCGAGAAGTGTGTCTGGCTGTCCTGTGATAGCTTCTCAAATGCTTTAAATCTCAAGTCAACGTTCATTGAACTACGCTTGACTATTGGCGCTTGGACTGGGCTATTACCCTCTACCATACTCACCACAGAAGACATGGATGGTCTAAGGGTGGGAGATGGATTGGTGCATAAAAGAGACAAGTTTAACATCCTCATAGTCTCTTCTTTTGAGTAGTTTGAACCAAGATTTGGATCCACAAGTTCTAAAAGGTTTCCCTGATCTTGCATAACATAAGCCTGCAATTCCACACGGAGAAAACATATAACTTTTTTATTTTACGTACTTTTCAATTGAGTAACTTAAAAACATGAAACACAAACTTGAGCAGAGATATATATATGTATATATATATTTTTTAGTTGTAGAAATCCCGCACTTTTTTACTCACACCGGGACTTGAACATCTTCCCTCCTCTTTGAGGATCGGGAGGTTCTACCATTGGGTTACAAGTCCTTTATACAAAGAATATACCACAAAGGGTTACAATGGTATACTGGTTCAAGTCTCCATATGAGAAAGTAGGTGTTTGAGTTATTTGTCTCATATATATATAAATATATATATATATATATAAAGGAACATACAAGAACATTTACCTATGGGCATTAGCCATTTAGCCTGGATGGTATGATCTCTTCTCCCCAAAGGGGAGGTTGAGTGTTTGAGCCCCTCTAGGAGCAATATTCGGGATGTGCGCACGTTTGCTTGAACTTTAGGGGAAAAAAAAAGTCATACAAGAGCATTTTCATCATAAAGCTAATCAAAATGAAGCCACCTCTCCTTTTATTTTCAAACCAAATATATTTCTCTTTTGGGTGCTGGTGAAACTTCAAAACAAATATTTAAAAATACATCAACGCATCTGAAGTTATCATACTACTCTCATTCAATAAGAGTTCGATTCAATTACCAATTTCCTATTATTTTTCTCTCTTTTCATTACTTACCCCAAAGAAGAAAAAATAATCTGCGGAACAACTTGACATCATTCAAGAAACAATGTTATTTTGAGATATTATATTCATGTGAGATTGAACAATTTACAAAAAAAAATTCACTAAATTTAATTTGAAGGTTGGATTTAGGCATTTTTACAAAAATCAAAAAAGAATAATTATATTCCAGCCTTTTTCAGAGTGCATTTGAAGTCATGTATAAATAATAGAAACAAGTGCCCACTCTAGAAGTGTGAACAAAAAAGACATCTAAAGATGAGAAAACTCAAAAAAGAAAACTTTACCCAATCAAGAAGGTAAACAAACTCCTCCCTTGGCCTGTAACTTGTATTGCCTTTTCCACTAGCAATCTCTAATAAAACAACTCCAAAGCTGTAAACATTTGCTTTGTCTGTCAAATAACCCCTCATTGGATATTCAGGAGCCATGTATCCTCTGAAAAAATGAAAAAAAAATGTGCTCAATAATTGTGCAATTAATAAGGTAGAGTTTGTAATCCATTACAAGTAAATAGAGAGCAAATCTAGTTATATATAATAATCACTGTGATCTCTTCAACTATTATAGAAACTCCATTCTCGACAACTCTTTTGGTGGGTACTAAAAACAGGGCCTCTAATTTTGGAAATAGTGTATTGAAAGCCGGAGTAGTTACCACTCATAACAGAAACAAAGGCAGACAATGCAGTCAACTCCAACACAATGAAGTATTTTTTAATAAGAGAATTTCTCATCTTACCAAAAGAGAAAAGCAAAGAATAACAAAAAATCAATGTTACAAACAATTATAACATAATACCAGTACAATATGACATAAGAAATCTATTATAGGGTTTACATAGGAATTGATGCCTCTTTAAGAAATCAGATATGGATAGGTGATGGTTAACTAATTGTTAACTAAGTTCCATTCACAAACTATGATTATTTACCTAACACATACCTTCTTCTAACAATATTTATTTTTTAACACCCAGTTATTACCATTATACCCAGAGATTAGATGCAAATAAGAATATAAAAGGTGAAAAATGAGAGAAAAACTCACATTGTTCCAGCAATTCTCGTGCTAATATGAGTGTTCTCTTCTTCGTCAAGCTTGGCCAAACCAAAGTCAGATATCTTAGCATTTAGATCCTTATCAAGCAGCACATTGGTAGCCTTAATGTCTCTATGAACAATTTTTAACCTTGATTCCTCATGAAGATAAGCTAAGCCCATTGTTATTCCTAAGCATATCATCTTTCTTGTTGGCCAATCTAGGTTTAACCGGTGTTCCTCGCGACCTAAAAATAAAAGAGAGAGAGAGTTATATCATAATAGTCACTCTTATAATGTATATACAATGGTGTCAAAGATGATAGGAAAGTAATTACCAAAAAGTGCACGGGCAAGACTATTGTTCTCCAAGTATTCATATATTAGCAACAATTGGTTCCCTTCAATGCAATAGCCATAAAGCCTCACAAGGTTTGGTGTTGTAGGGCAGATATCATGCTATCTCATTGACAAACTCGCGATTTCCTTGCTTAGATTTAGAGGAAAGCTGATTAACAGTGATTACTGCCCCATCTGATAATACACCCTAAAATCAAGGCGAAAGAATTTCAAATGATTAAATATAACAAACAAGATATATAGCAGTCACATGAAAAAAAATTCTGGACTTCTCATTGCTGCCTCTAGGCATGGATGTTTAAAACAACACATAACCTTAATGTTGCAAGATAATTATGAAAATTTAATAACTTGCATTAGCAATAACCTTGTAAACTGGTCCAAATCCTCATTCACCAATTTTTTTTGCGGGGTCAAAGTTACTGGTAGCAGCTTTGATCTGTCTTAGAGTGAAATAACTTGTTTGCAAATCTAGCCCTCGAAATTCTATACCAAATACCCAAAATAAAAATTACCCTAAGAATGACAAACTAGAAAATGGTTGTAGTGCAAAAAACAGTTAAAAAATAACAATTCATCTTTCTTTTTCAATTCATGAAGTAAAATTCACACATATGGTTCTTTTCTTCATCACAAATTGCATAGTTACAATTACATACATATTGGGCTAATGTTTACCTTGCATAAAGGTTCTTACTCATCACTGCATCTATCTTATCCTTGCACAATAAAATTATCTTTATGCATAGTTTTACTCATTTTACAAGACGTCCCCTAAAGTTTGTAATAAATCTCATACAAGATCTACACTAGCATTACCGGGATTCTTGAGTAGTTTAAACATTCCAATCCATATTAAATTTCTGTCAAAACGCCTAAAGGGAGGACTGGTGTTTCAGCAATTCCATAAAGTTAATCTTCAATACGGGTTCAAACTAATATATGGTACAAGAAAAAACATTTACCGGGACATTTTACCAATGCTTTTTCCAAATAAAGTTCAAACATCACGTACCTTTTGCAAGTAGTAACCCAACTTGCATTGGCAATCAAATAGTGAGAATGAAGGTAACATGTAGAATTTCTTGTGTTTTTAGATCTCACATTTTTTTTCAAGGTTTTTCCCTCCCAAGTAACCTTTAATTCGAAGTAGTAACAAAATCAAAATGAGGACCACGCATGAAGCAGCCACAATACCAACAATAGCTCCAACAGAAAGTCCCGGATCAGGATTATAGTCTACAAGATAAAGAGAGATACTCTTGTAACAAGGTAGTAGGAAAAAAGAGGCACACCCAGAATGAAAGATACACTTACTTGGTGTCACAGAAATAGTAGATAAAAGAGGTCCATATACACCTTTGTCAGGAATTGCAATAGTCCCTTTTCCAAACCAGTATAAGTGGATCTCCAGAATGCTGCCATTAACAAGGACATCATCAAATTCCTCATAGATGCCCTTGCCAAGAACTTCAACTTTCTCCATAATGTTAAAATCCTTCAAAGATAGATTCCCCCGCAGCAGAAGTGAAATCAGTAGAAAAGAAAAGAGATAGCTCTGAAAGCAATTGATGTTCATATGAAATCGCCAAAAAATTAACGAAGTCATGAATTGCATTAGAGCAACGCTGATTGTGCAGCTCGGCACAAGTAAGCTTTTCTCATTGCATTAATATGTTCCTACAAGTAAGCTGCCCTTACTTGGATTGATACATCAAAAATTCGCTTCCCAAGGCTACTAAATGTCTGGTCATTCGAAAACATTATTTCAGCAAAGTGGAGATGCACTTTATAACTTCCTTTACGCAAGCAAATGGCATAGTACTTAAGTGAAGTAGGGGCAACGTGCTGTTCTGTATATCTCATCATCATCAGTTTAACTGAGAGGTCGAAGATCTTTCTTTCCAAAGCTGATATCACAAACAATAAGATTGTTGATACTCTAATTGAGTCTAATGTGAGACTCACTTCACATGATGGTGAACTTCTTCGTGATGGTACTCTGTATCATTAGTTGGTTGGTAGTCTGGTATATTTTATTATCACTCGTTCAGATATTTCTCATGTTGGTCAAATCGTCAGTCAGTTCATGACTTCGCCGAGATCAGTTTACTTTGCTGGTGTTCTTCGTATTCTTTGCTATGTCCAGGGTACTGTATTTCGTGAGCTCTTTTTCTTTCATCAGTCTTCACTAGTGCTTCATGTTTATTCTAACATAGATTGGGCTGGCGACCCAACAGATCGTCGTTCCACTACAGGATATTGCTAGCTTTTTTCTTGGTAGCTCACTGATCTCTTGACATAGTAAGAAACAGTCCGTTATTACTCGATCTAGGCCGAGTATAGAGCACTTGCAGATGTTACTGAGCTTTTATGGTTACGATGACTTCTTCAGGATATGGGTGTTTCTTCGTCCACTGTTACTCTTATCTATTATGATAATAAGAGTGCTATTCAGATTACACACAATGATATTTTTCATGAGCGGACCAAACACATTAAGATAGATTGTCATTTTATTCGTCATCATCTACTTCAAAATGTCTTATAGTTACAGTCAGTCACTTCATATGATCAGATAGTAGATATCTTCACCAAATCTCTTCCACCAGGACGCTTTCGAGAACTTGTTTTCAAATTCTAGATGATGTTGTATAACCCACCTTGAATTTGAGGGAGAGTGTTAAAATATATTAGTATATTTTTATTTAACTTTTTTCATATCTAATTAGAATTCTTATGATTGGAGACTTACCATGTAATAACTCGTTCCTTGTATATTATTTCTCATACCATTCATTAATATAATTCAGTAATATTTTTCTTTTTTCATCTTATTTATTACAGAGTCGAATATAAGGTCGAATGTTCAAGTTCCTATAAGGGCAAAAGTGAGTGTATGAATTTATTGTTAATGAAAAAAAAGTTAATTATTAAATATAATGTTTACAGTTTTTTCTCACTTATCTAATTAGTATATTTATTTTTTCACTTTGTCTCTCCAGAGAATTTAACCCTATATTTAATATTTTTATTTTGAAAGACTAAAAAGTAGCACCAAAACATTGCATGATTTTGCAAAAGGTCAAGTCAAACATCAGTTTCATGCATGGCTGGCTATGGAAAACTCAAAGCAATTAATACACATGAGCGTCATTTTGATTTAGGTCTGCACTAATTCATGCCCAACTGTCCAAGTAGACAATATAAATCACAAGACCCTAACAATCGTGACAGAAACTGTTGAAATAAAAGTAGACTTGGTTTATAAGATGGGTAAACTGGAAAAAAATATCTTTATAAAATAATGTGCAAAGAAAAAGACCATTTTAGTTAGGGTAAAATGCTCTAACACCCCCTCAGGTTTGGATTTATTACACATAGATTAAACTTGTGTCAAATAAAGCTCTAACACCCCCCGAGGTTTGGTTAAATTAGCCTTAACACCCCCTGTTGTCAAAAATACCCTCAGATTCTCTTTCTTAATTAGATATTTGTTGAATAAATTACTATTTATGATACATAGTTCATTATTAGTTAAATTAATTTTTAATTACATAGTTTGTTAAATTAATTATTATTTATCTTACACATTTTATAATTCAAAACAAATTATTATTTATGCAACATAGTTTATTGTTAATTAGACATTTGTTGAATAAATTGTTATTTATGTTACATAGTTTATTTTTAGTAGTTTGTTAAACAAATTACTATTTATGTAATAAAGTTTATTATTATTTACATAGTTTGTTACATAAATTATTATTTATGCTATATAATTTATTATTAATTATATATGTGTTAAATAAATTATTATTTATGCTACATAGTTTATTATTAAATATATTATTTTTTAAATAAATTATTATTTATGATACATAGTTTATACTTAATAATAAAATATTATTTAAGCTACATAGTTTATAGAGAAAGAATCTGAGGGTATTGTTAGCAACAGAGGGTGTTAAGGCTAATTTAATCAAACCTGAGGGGGTGTTAAAGCTTTTTTTGACACAAGTTTAATCTGTGAGTAATAAATCCAAACCTGAGGGGGTGTTTGAGCATTTTACCCTTTTAGTTATAGACGTGCATATAATTTTCTAATATTTATAAATTATGCCCAAATAGCCCCTCTATCCATTAATCGTCAATTTTGACTTTAAAACCCCCGAAATACACTTTTTAAATGACAACAATCCCCCTAACATATTTCTATCTATTTTAATACAATTGTGACATGTTTGGATGCTTCTCTTTTCTCCCTCCATGAATTACCCTTTTTTCTCTCTCTACAACATCTATGAGCTCTCTATCTCTCTTAACAATATCTATTTCTCTCTCTCCACACACACTCTCTCTCTCTCTTATCGGTTGGTTTTGGTGTCAACAGCAACATCTGAAGCCGTGGGTGACCATTGTTTTGTGAAAGGAAACACAGACTCCTGTTTTTCGAAAAATAAACAGTCCTTTTACAATATATATATATGTATATGTATATACACACACACAAATCTCTTTGTTTTCTCATTTTGAATTTCAATAGATATGCTTCCAAGCTGTTCATTAATTGTTTGCCAACTCTGTTTAATTTTAGTTATTTTGACTCAAATCCAGTAATCACAGAACTTTGTATTTTGAATTTGAACTTTAATTAGAGTTTTCTTTTGGATCTATTACTTTATCAATATATGAAAATTCAATGTTTTTTTTTTGTAGTTTATTGGAAGCAATTGATCTGATCCTCCAACATGCTCAGAACCTTCTGTTCCAATATAGAACAAGATCACAAACAACTCCAAAATAAAACTATTGTAAAAAGCATCTAATACTTCAATAATCCACAATGGCCTCGAATGACTCCTACTATGTTCAATTGGTCTCTTCTCAACTATCCATGCTCTCTCCATCCACTTGCTCAACCTCATCCGCACCACTCCCCTGCCTCATCGGCGACCATGGGAATTCAATCCAAACCCGGGCAAACTGTGTAATCAAAAACTCAACCACCAAGCCCAACAAAAATCACATACATACTCATCTCAATTTTTACAACAAAAAGAAAGGAAAATTAATAAAGAAACGTTTGTAAATTGATTATACACACGGCGTTTTATCGAAATGTAATTTTTGGACATTTCACTTTTTATATATTATTTTAATTTAATTTTTTAAAAGAATATTTTAAATATTTCATTCTTCAAATTGATAAAAATGAATTTAGGGATAATTGAACGTTAAGGGACTTTTTACACATTCCGCGTTTAACAGGGTATTTTTTTTGCACTTTATTAAATCAACTTACAATTTATGCATTTGAGGGAAGGTTAGTTGACTAACTTGGAAATAAGCAAGACCTTGGTGAGAAGGGTTCGAAGTAATGGACCATAGGCAAATCAAACATCCATGGATTGCCCGTAGCCGGTAAGATCTGTTTCTGCAAAGTTCATTAGATCTGTGTGTATATATATATATATGTATGTATGTATATATATATATGTATGTATATAATACTGGTATTCTTTTTCCTAGGTAAGATTGGAATTATGTTAACAGAGATGGGCATTAAAGTACAAGGCTACCAGAGGGTCCGGGGCATACACCCACTTTACAATTAAAAAAAAAGAAAAGAAAAAAGATTGAAAAGCTCCACTTCATTCCTTATCACAGTAGAGAATAACATACGAGAGAGCTTATATATGATTGAGTAGTTTTCTGCTTGAGAGAAGCAGCAAACCATTCTAATACTCTGTCATCTGGTGGGACCACTCTTCCTCATCTTGTCACCTCTTGGTCAAAAATGACGTCACAAATATAATTTACACAAGAATTTGCACAAATTTAACAAGAAAAATGACTTTTTACGAGAAAGTATTTACGAGGTTCGTGTGTTTTGCCTCATAAAAAGTACTTTTTACGAGCTTTACACGAGACCTCTCGTAATTCCCGCTCCCAAATTTTCACACTCCAGCGCTAAACCCACGAACTCTCACCCAAAGCCGCTCTCACTCTCTCTCTCATGCCCATTTACTGATTTCTTCTCTCTCCACGAATCCCTCTGTAAACCTACTCTATCTCATGCCCATTTACGATTTCTACCCCACCAAAGCCCCAATCACAATGGCCTAGTCCCTAATTCTTTTTCTTCTCTTTCACTTACGCCAAGCGAAGGTTAGTTTCAAAGTCCCTTTCTTGGATGTAGTCAGTCCCTAATCTGTATTATATGAATCGGCATTTGAGATTGTTTCTGTGTCTTTGATTTTCTTCTAACTTTTTATTTATATATCAGTTTGTTATTAATCAGTCCCATCGATCTTTGTTAGATTGATCACAAATTTGAAGGGGTCCTCATCTGCATCCATTTACAGGTTGGTCGCCAAAGCCGATTGGTTTGTATTTCTTTTCGTTGCCTTCATTCTATATTTACCTAACATGCGTGTATTGTATCATAAGCTCTTATGGATTTTGGGAACCTAACTGGTTTTGAAGTAATAATTGGTTCGGAAACCAACTAGGTTTTGGGTAACAATTGTCAATTCAGTTCTCAAGTGGCCTAATCTTTGTTTTGAACACATTCGGTATTGGTTTTACTTTTGTGTAGTGTTCTAGTATTTTAATTTATGTATGGCTATGAAACTTAATCATAATTTACATTTATGATTTGTGCATAAAGACATCCATACATATATAAAAATGCATAATGCAATTGCCCAATTGGACATAGGTTCTGTAGTTTGACTGGCTCTTGTGTTGATTCTAAATTTATTTTTTCAACATTATTTTTGATATTTTGCTCAATTATATGGAAATATTTCATGATATAACTATGATAAATGGTACTTGGATGTCACTATAAATTCTTGCTTTTTAATGATTAAAGTCTAATTTTAATAAATACTTTGGGTTTGGTTTGGCATCTAAATCATCTTAAACAAACAATTTTTGCACTGATAAGTGAAAATTTTCCTATTTTTGCACTAATATTTAAACATTGCTTTGTCATTTTCTTTCACCATCTTAAGCCAACTACTCTGATGATTTTATTGTAATAAAATATTTTAAGCCATTAATGGTGCAGTTTGGGGAATTTTAATTACAATTCCATGTATAATGTTCTTAACTATTCATATGCTATGTACCTTTCCTTATCCTTTCAATATGCTCCAATTATGTTGCATGATATTCATCTGCTAAAATGGCAGTCACAGATTGATTTCTTGTTCATTACTTCCCAAAAAGGAGTTAATAGCCAAAAACCCCTGCTAATTGCTTAGGCCTTTATTTTCATGAAGGGGCAGATGCACCTTTGGCTTTTTAGGTGAGATGATTGCAGATGTACCTGCCTGAAGCTTTAAAAGGTCATTTGATCTTTGGAATGAGAAAAAAAACATGTCCTTGAATGTTACCTGGGTCTCCTTATCTAATTTCAAGCCCATGTTTAAAGGATGCCCACATAACAATAGATGTAACAATGTGTTGTTACGTACATTTTGATTTCCCTATATGACTCCTAATTGTTCAATATATGTACGGTTTGATTTCCCTTGTTTTATTTCTGTGGTTTCTAATTTTCTTTCCCCTCCTTTGTCGATGCAGTGTGTTGTCATTCTCCTATATCATATCTTGTTTTAGAATGAGAAAGTAGCATATATCTTAATCTGCTATTTAGTTGGAAGATCATTCGCGAAGAAGACCCATCAATCAATCTAAGCTCTCAGGTCAGTACCCAATTGGTATATATATTTCAATAAAGAACAAGTTCATTTTGTACGATTTAACCCCCAAAAAATAATCACACATTTTAAAACTGTTTCTTCAAATTTTTTTTTGCATATGTTTTTGGGTTTGTTAATTGTTTTTATTCTCTGCTTTTCCCTTCTAAATATGTTCACTATACGGGTCCACAATTACTCTATTTCTAAAATAAGAATGTTGAAGTATGCTCATGATCTTTGTCAGTATTGTCTTGCATGGTAAAGTAGTTCATTTGACAGTGTGGACTCTACTTTTCTGTTTAATATTACTGATTATCAATCTATCAGGGCTTTGATTGCCAAGAAGTCTGAGCATTTCATTTTGATTGGCTGATTGAACGGAAAAGAAAGAAAATGTGGGGGGGATCTTAGAACAGTTTTTTAACATAAAGTTGTCTGAGAATTTTAATGCACCGATCAGAAAAAACTTTAATACATCTATCATATGGTATCATCCACAAACTAAATAATCAACAATGACATGGTAATCTTCCTTCATAACTTCTTCACGCAAATATCGGGTTGGGTCCGACTGTTGTTGGGTATATTTTAATGGTAGTTTAGTATAATTATAACCTGAGATGGGATGAATTACTTAATTCTTTCAAGCTACTGATACTTTTATACCCTTTTTCATTGTTGATGCGTAACACTTGAACAACCACATTCATTTGGGTGAGCAAACAACATATTTTCTACACTACCACGATTTCTTTCTATTTCGGTAATAGTGATACTAATCAAAGGTCAAAATGCTTTGATTATTATTTATCAGTTTGGTGAATTAGATATAGATATTCATGATAGTGATTCGTTAATGCTAATGACAATGGCAAATTAGTTTCTATTTTCTTGTCCGCTTTGGCTTATCCTTTTTAGTTTGATGTCACAACTTATATTATTTTACTTGGTTAAGGGTCAACATATGGAGATAGAAAATAGGCAGCCACCAGAGAATGCTTGGTGCAAATTTTTTTTGTAGTGCATATTCTTTGGGTGCTTGCTCAAACTATATCCTCCTTGTTGATAACTAAATATAATTAGTGTTAAGACTTGAGATGGAGTAGTTGGTTCTGATATTTGTATTATTATTGTAATAAATGTCATTGTTTAATTTGATTCAGCATCATTATTTTTTGATTACTAAATCAATCTGCAAGCAATCTTCTTGTTCTTTTTTTTTCCTTTTTCTTGAAGAGTTCTTTTCATTACTACTTTATTTACTTTGCAAGTTCTTTTCATTACTACTTTATTTACTTTCTCTTTGCTTGAACATTCTTGAACATTCCCCACTTGTAAAGAACAATATTCGTAGCAACTTGCAATTCAACCAAGTTACCAAAAATAGAGTTAAAAGACTAGTAAAAGATTATTTTCTTTCAAACCAACCCTTGTTCATCTAAATTTGTTTGCAATTTGTTTTTTTTTAAATCAACATTTATTTGTTTCTAAATTGCATATTTGTTTCTTTGCAGTGAAAAATCAACCAGAGAAACAACAATTGCCATTGCCCGTAAATTTCTGTCCGATTGCGAGTCTGAGGTAGAGGCAAAAGTTTCTAACATACTTTTCTCATTTCTGTCCAATGGCGAGTCAAAAGTTTCTGACATATTTTACTGACTTAAATTTATTTAGTCATCAACCATAGTTAATTCTTCTGTTCCTACTTATTTATTGCTATGTATGGTACAAGGATAAAACAACATTTTTTTTTTAAGAATTGAAAAAAGTTTGAATTGATTTATCAACTCTTTACTTGTGGACTTTAATTGACTTGTGAGCTGAGTTTTTTATAATTCGCACTAGAAACATATTTTGGATTGATAATTGATTTGGAGTTAGGTTGGAATTGAGCTATGTTTGGAAGTGAATTGAGTTGGTTAATAAACTAGTTTGATGAAAAACATACGAATGCCTGTTTAGGTTTTGCTTTGATTTAAACTGCTAGAGATTTTGAATTGATAATATGTTGGGTGTGATGGCAGGAAAAGAAACTGTTTCTTTTTCTTTGTTTTTTTTAGAATGACTACTGAAGTACATGTGCTACATTGAAGACTTAGCTTGCTCAAGTCCCTAGTTTTTAACATCATAGGCTATATGTCTAATTTGTTCACTCTGATTGGTGTTGTATCACCCAGCTTCCGAGCATTGACATAACAAGTATTCAATTGATGTTTCACCTCTCTTTGCTAATATCACCTCTCAAACAAAAAAAAATTACTGTTAATCTTGTACTTATAATGCTAATATCACCTCTCAAACAAAAAAAATTACTGTTAATCTTGTACTTATAACAAAAAAGTTACTGTTGACGTTTCACCTTTCTTTACTAATAACAAGTATTCAAAATTTCTTTTTCAGCTACATTTAGTGGCCTGTTTGGGTTTAGCTCTCATTAGAATTAGTAAAACTACATTATACACCAATTTAAATAGAAATGCATATAATCTACACACATAATCCTAAATAATTTGCTCTGCAAGATTAGTCATTTGAGGCCTAGTTAAAGATTATGTGAAATTACATCAATAAATTTGTTTAAATTGATTAGCTTGTACAGAAAGATGTTTTGCGTACTTTAACTTCATAGTAGTATATCTTTAAAATTGATTTATTAATCATTTCACGTACTATTAATTTATTAGTCCTGGGTCAATCAAATTGGTAACATTGACTTATTTTGAATATAACTCTTCAGGAGACCAATCAACACTTGGGAACAAAACTGTAATAAAGTGGTCCAGACTGATTAGTTGATAATTCAAGACATAACCACAAATCAGTGGAATGGAGAAAAATCAATGGGCTTGAAGATATCATATGAATTTCATATAATTTTTTTTATTGGAGCTAAGACTCAGTTTGGGTTGATGAAATCAGAGAGATAGAAGGGAAAATATTAGAGAAAAACCTTATTTTGTGTCTTTTTTTTTTAAAAAAAAAAAAGTGAAGAAAAATGAAAGGAGTAAAAAGGACTCACTGAAAAAAAAAAACATGCAGTGTTTTTTTTTTCTTTTAGAAGTTGGAAAGTAATTACTGTTCATATTTTTATAAAAGGTGAATTCAATTTTACTTTTATAACTCACAAAATAAAAAACTATATATATATATATACATATATTGGCTATATTTCACAAGCACAATTTAAGGCATACGTACAAAGCTTTGCAGCTAGCCCCTAAAAAATAGCAACTCGTCAAACTCTCCTTGTCCTTCTAATGTGTTTTAGATTGTTATTGAAAGATGAGGGCTACTGTTTGTATTTATATAATATGCAGGAATTTCATGTTTTGGGCTCTGTTTCAATCATATCAGCCCTTGTGTTATTAAAGTTGGTGCCTTGCTTTGCATTTGCTTGTTGTATCTAGTATTGGGTATTTGTTCTATTTGATGCACTACATTGAGATAAGTTGTCTTTTATATGGGTATCAGTATCACTACAACAAAAGAGGTCTAAGGCGGCAAATATTTGGTGGCGGCCAAAAATAAGCCGCCACCTAAAACCATTTTAACATTTCTATCGACACGTTTTTAGACATCACGTCTATTCTTCCTTCTCTTTCTCTCTATCCTCTCGAGAACTCTCTGCTTCCTCTCAGGTCGAGAACTCTTTGCTTCCTCTTCTCTCTCTCTAACCTCTTGAGAACTCTCTGCTTCCTCTCCCATCGAGAACTCTTTGCTTCCTCTTCTCTCTCTAACCTCCGATCGAGAACTCTCTGCTTTTTCTTCCCTCTCTAACCTCCGATCGAAAAATTTGGCGATTGAATGTTGAGACTCTGCATCAAATGCAATTGATTTAAAAACCCTAGCTGATTCGATCTTCGACCTCAATTGATTTCAAAACCCTAGCAGATTATCGAGATCATTGTCGATGTTTCTAATCGATTCGCGATGGACGACGAGTTTCTATCTCACAAATCATCGATTTCGCTGAGTTCTAGAAGACGCCATGAAAGGACCGATAACCTCCTCCACTGCTCACAAGAAAATTGATGCAGAGTACAACATGTCTTCTGATTGCGATTCTACTGGTTATTCACCTCGCTCTCTCTCTCTCTCTCTCTCTCTCTCTATATATATATATATATATATATACACACACACACACATTGAAGTTTCTTTGTCTGCAGCAGTCATTGAGTATTCTACTAATATTTCTTGGTAACACTAGAATGCGAATTTATAGGGTTTCTTTAAGAGACATTTATATATTGTTATGCATTGAACCTCTTTGTCTGATTACAATTTACGGATTCATTTATCTGTTCTGGTGATTGTTTCAAGTTATTTTATGCTTTATTGAATCCTGACATTGAACATTTGATTTCTTTTGTAGTTCAAGTAAAATCTGAAGTTCTTTTCTGGAAAAGAAAACTCATCTCATGTTAGACTAATGATTTCTAGTAGAACAATCCCTGTTCACGGAGTAATTTTGGAGTGTTGAGACTTATAAACTGTCAGACCTTTGTCCAGTTTTTGTTTTTGTTTTTGGTAAGCATTATTATTTGTATAGTTTGGTGTTTGATTTTGTATTGATCTTCAACTTGTATTTGCCATTGTTGTTTCATTTGCTTGTTACTTCTTGTTTGAGGAATTTTTTTTTGGTGAATTATACTATCTTGTTGTATTCATATTTATTGCTTCTATTAAAAATCACATGTCAATCATATAAAGAGGGTTTTAAGCTTTAACATTCTCTTATCTGATCTATTTTCATATTGAGATCTACGTTTATCACATTATTTATATCATGGTATTCCAGGTGGCTCTATTTGTGATTAATCGACTGAAGACCTTAGCAATTTATGTTGCAGCCATGATGCTCAAAACAGGGTATTGGACTGATCAAGATATCAAAGATGTGAGTACTACTGTTAATTCCTCATCTCTCTTCACTACTCTTTTTTAATATATATGTTTAATTCAAATATATATGTTTTCAAATAAATTTTGGTGATTTTGGGAATGATTTTAATTCACATAATGATTTTGTTCACTCTTCAGTTCTCTTATGCATTTTGATTCACCAATAATTCTTTCAATTTGTTCCTTTAATCCCTAGACATTCATGCATAGTTAAAAATCCATTGATACCATTGTCTAAGCAAAAGATTTATGTATTTCAGATTCCCCCCCAACTATATAGTGACTTTATTTATTTGTGTAATTTTGCAGGGAAAGAACGGTGTTTGGATTAAATTGCCTAATGAACTTGTAAATCTTGTTGAAGTTGTGTTGCAGTTAAGGTAAAAAAAAATTATAATAGTATTAACTATCGATGAATTAATCATGTTCGGTCTTCATCATGTTTTGATGGGTTGGTAAATTTGCTCTCTGAAGTTCAAATATTTCATTTTGGAAGATTCTGGTAGTCCAGGAATAGTGACAAATTCAGAGGCACTGGAATCTGGAAAATGCCCACTAGGGTGATTGATGAGGTGTGTAACCGGTACTTCAGTGTTCCATCTATTGTTAATAGATTGTTAGGATATCATTTTTTCTCTCTTTTATGTAGGGTGAGGATATATGTGCAGCTGCAATCAGAGAACTATGTTTGTATGTTTCTTTCCCTTTAATTAGTAATTTATTACAACTATCTTGTGATCATTTCATAGATTGCTCTATTTTTGTTAGTTGAGTTGTACGTAAATTTTTTATCATATAATGTCAAAGCATTTGCATCAATGATTTTTATTGAGAGATGCAGACTCAATTTTTATTAGATAATATCATAATGACTAACAGTATAGTGCAGTTCTCTAGTGCTGTTTTGAAATTTTCATTTATGATAGAGTGACATGCAAGTCTGATCAACTGGGGGGAAGTAATTGCAAACAAATAGCATAAGTTCTAAATTTTTAGTGTAAACATAAGTTTCTGGTAGAAAACTGAAACTCCCTTCTCTTGCTAATATAATTTGCTGTAAGCATAAGTTGGTTGTTGTAAAGCATTATGTGTGTGTGTGTGTGTGTGTGTGTGTGTGTGTTTTTTTTTTTATAAAAATAAACGCTCTATGTTCTGTTTGCTAATATATGAAAATCGTCCGGTTCAATTATTCATAGAAGTAGTTTGCTTATATTTGAATATCACCTGGTTCAGTTATTCATAGAAGTAGAATCTTGAACGGAATGTGGTTGAAATTGACTGGAGATAGACGGTTGAAAATGAATACTCTCAAGGTAAAATTATGATCTTTAAGAGAAATGTAGATGAATATTTATGTTTCTTGTTTGATTCTAGAATAAGAAATTTTCCCCTTTCTCTCTCATTTTGTAATAAATTTCAAAAAGAGAAGGCAGTAAAGTTTGTGTGGCAACAACTGAAGTTGGTGAAATATATAATAAGGTATTATGCTTTCAGATTATTATGCTCTCTGCTCTTTAGGCATTATAAGAAAGAATATAATATGGATTCTTGAAGGAAGTATGTTTGGATGCTACATATAAATATATATGGATCTCATCATTATTAGTCAAGGTTCTTGAAGGAAGTATGTTTGGATGCTACATATATATGGATCTCATCATTATTAGTCAAGGTCTGTTGCATTTCCAATCAAATTGGAACATGTATGTTTATATTCATAGTGCATTCTTTTGTTTCTCTGTCTTATTCCTAAGATTGTTTCGTGAAGCTTCCAATGTTTGTTCTGTCTTCAGGCACTTAAACATACTTGATTACCCATTAATTCATGCAAAATGGATGAACATAAAGAAAGTTCTCTCCGAAGAAACAGAGGCTACGAAACAATTGGATCCAGAGAAAAGAGCTTTCAAAGAGACTACTGTGGGTAGAGACGTCCTTCCTCATCGGCAATTTCCGCTAAATTGCCTTTAAATCTGATAATTATCTAATTTGAAATGAAATTTAGATTTATGAGAAATATTGTTAAGATTAGTTTTTTTTTCTTCTGCAGGTTGCAAATAGATAAAAGTGAGTTTACGAAGCAATAATATGTGAATTTTGTTACTCCTTTCTTATTGTGTATGTAATATAGTAGATTCTAAATATATGTATTAATGAAAGTATCAATATCTTTCTATTTTTGTATACTAGCTGAGTAGATGTAATATAAATCTTATTTGGACGAGGATATTCGATTTTTCTTCGTAGACTAGTTTATTTTGGAGTGGTTGCAATACATAGGTAGTTGGTAATCAGGTATTATAGCCGTTTTAGAATTATTTTTTTTATTTGAATTGTATCTTTAGTGGCGGTTTAAACCGCTGCCAAAATAGTTACTATAGGAATAAACTATGTAGATATTTAGCGGCGGTTACAACAGCTGCTATAGGCCTACACTATATAGAATTTTTTGTTGATATTTTGTGATCTTTAGTGGCGGTTATGGCTGCCACTATAGGCCTAAACTCTATAACGGCTGCACCTATACCAGCCAAAAGGGTATCCGCCGCCCAGGTGCCGCTACAAGCTATTGCGGCAGTTTTTGGAGTTTTTAGCGGCGATTTTGACCATTGCTAAAAGTGAATTTTGTTGTAGTGTATGTTGTTGTCTGATGGGTTATTAGTCTGGTGTGGCTTTGGTAGCAATAGTTATCAGTTATTAATCTAGATAGTGATCATTTGAAATGTTTTGTTGATTGCTTTATCTCTATTTATTGCTTTGTTTCTATCTCTGTTACTCTTTTTCTTTCTTTTTTTTTCTTTCAAGTTCTTAACATTATTAGCATACTGCAATTAGAGTTGCGTGATGCAACTACTTGCTTGGATTTTGTGCAACTTAATGTTTACTATGGACAATGAGGTGGGGAAAGTGTCAGGAAAATTGAAAGTTAACTTGTGCAAATAAATGAGCAATGTGTAACTCGACGTATTGGAGTGAGTAGGAGTGCTAGATTTTTGAATTGAATGATAATTGAACATTCATGAAGTATTCAACAAGAGTGCTAGGAAATTGATAGTGTTTTTGACACATGAATTTCTTTGTTGTATTATTTTGGCACATTGAACATTGATACATAAGGTCATGTGTGAATGATTGGGTAGCATTTGAGGATTTTTTTTTTATTTAAAAAATGACAATAAATATATGTTATTAGCGGGGGCAAAAACCTCAAAAAACAAAGCAAGCCAAATCCTCCCTAAAAAACACACAAAAAACTTTTCTATGGCTTACTGAAGCATGTCGTGAATATTTAGATGTATTAACGAGGGACAGGTATGATATAAATGAATTATTATAGACAATTATGCATCTTGTAAATTAATTTATTACATAAAACAAAGTACTTTCTACGAGAAATATTTTACACTTTTATGAGTTTTATCGTTGGCCGTGAAAAATTAAGAATATTTACGGGATCCTAATAGACGAGGGCCTAATGTACGCCATGAATAAGTTTTCACGGGGTGTTTGGTCCCTTGTAAAGGCCTTCTTCCTTGTAATTACAATTACAATTTACACATCACATATTAATTTCAAAGTGTTACAATTACAATTTACATCACATTAATTTCAAAGTGTTACAATTACAATGTACACATCACATATTCATTTATCAGTCTAACTTCACATCATAAAGATCTAGAAGAAACTTGCTTGATGAAGTTTTATCGATAGACTCATTCTTATTACTTTGGATAGAAGTCGAGGAATCAATCCATGGCCCATCCATTGATATGCTCCCTTGCACCTGACTGTCCTGAGAGAATGCCGAGAAGTGTGTGTGACTGTCCTGTGATGGTTGTTCAAAGGCTTTAAACCTCAAGTCATCATTCACTGAACTACGCTTGACTATTGGCGCTTGGACTGGGCTATTGCCCTCAATCATACTCACCACAGAAGACATGGATGGTCTGAGGGTGGGAGATGGGTTGGTACATAAAAGAGACAAGTTTAACATCCTCATAGCCTCTTCTTTTGAGTAGTTTGAACCAAAAATTGGATCCACAAGTTCTAAAAGGTTTCCCTGCTCTTGCAGAACATAAGCCTGCAATTCCACATGGAGACAAAATACAACTATTTTTATCCTATGTACTTTCCAACTGAGTAACTTAAAAACATGAAACACATAAACACAAGTTGGTAGATATATACAAGGAATATACATCCAAGGTTTACAGTATGGGTTCAAGTCTCTATACGGGCAATGTACGTGTTCGAGTTATTTGTCAATAGAAAATTATTTACATATATATATATATATATACACATATATATATACATATATATACAAGGAACGTACAAAAGCATTTTCAATATAAAGCTACTCGAAATGAAGCCACATCTTTTTTTCTTTTCAAAACAAATATATTTTTCTTTTGGGTGCTGGTGAAACTTCATAACAATTATCTAAAAACACATCGACAACTTGTCAAACATATTCACATCATTCAGACCAACAAAAGCCAGTTACTTGTAGGCAATGCATCTGAAGTTATCATACTACTCTCATTTAGTAGGAATTCGATTCAATTATCAATTTTCTTTTTCTTTTTTTTGCTCTCTTTTCATTACTCATCCAAAAGTAGAAACGATAATCTGCGGATCTACCCAACATCATTCCAAAAACAATGTTATTTTGAGATATTAAATTCATGTGACATTGAACAGTTTACAAAGATTTTCACTGAATTTAATTTCAAGTTTTTTTTTCTCTCTATTCATTTCTAATAATAAAAAAAAGAAAATATAATTTGCGGATCTACCCGACATCATTCCAGAAACAATGTTATTTTTAGTTTTTTTCACTGAATTTAATTAATTTCAAGGTTGGATTTAGGCATTTTTACAAAAATAAATAAATAAATAAATATATTTCAGGCTTTTTCAGAGTGCATTTGAAGTCAAGTTTAAATAGAAGAAAAAAGTGCAAGCTCTAGAAGTGTGAATAAAAGACCATCTAAAGAGGAGAAAACTCAAAAAAGAGAACTTTACCCGATCAAGAAGGTAAACAAACTCCTCCTTTGGCCTGTAATTTATATTGCTTTTTCCACTTACAATCTCCAATAAAACAACTCCAAAGCTGTAAACATCTGCTTTGTCTGTCAAATAACCCCTCATTGCGTATTCAGGAGCCATGTATCCTCTGAAAAAATGAAAAAAAAAAGTGCTTAAATAATTGTGCAATTAATAAGGTATAATTCGTAATCCATTACACATAAATAGAGAGCAAATCTAGTTATATATAATGATCCATTATGATCTCTTCAACTATTCTCGAATTGAAACTCCATTCTCGATAACCCTTTTGGTGGGTACGGAAAAAAAGAAGACCCTAAATTAGGAAATAGCATATTGAAAGCAGGAGCAGTTACCACCCATCACAGAAATAGAGGCAGACAATACAATCAACTACAACACCACTGCTAGTCTCACATATGAAGTATTTTTTAGAAAGAGAATTTCTCATCCTACTGAAAGAGAAATGCAAAGAGTAACGAAATATCAATGTTACAACCTATTATAATATAATACCAGTACCATATGACATAAGCAATCCATTATAGGGTGTACGTAGGATCTGGTGCCTCTTTGAGAAATCAAATATGGATAAATGATAGATCACTAATTGTTAACTAAGTTTCATTCACAAACTATGATTATTTACCTAACATATACCTTCTTCCAACAATACTTTGTTTTTTAACACCAGAGATTAGATGCAAATAAGAATATAGAAGGTGGCCGAAAAAGTGAGAGAAAAACTCACATTGTTCCAGCAATTCTTGTGCTGATATGGGTGTTCTCTTCTTCATCAAGCTTTGCCAAACCAAAGTCAGATATTTTAGCACTTAGATCCGTATCAAGCAGTACATTGGTGGCCTTAATGTCTCTATGAACAATTTTCAACCTTGATTCCTCATGAAGATAAGCTAAGCCCCTTGCTATTCCTAAGCCTATCTTCTTTCTTGTTGGCCAATCTAGTTTTAGCCGGTGTTCCTCGGGACCTAGGTTTAAGAGAGAGAGATAGAGAGTTATATTATAATAGTCACTCTTATAACGTATATACAATGATCGATGATAGTGAAGTAACTACCAAAAAGTGCACGGGCAAGACTATTGTTCTCCAGGTATTCATATATTAGCAACAACTGGTTTCCTTCAATGCAACAGCCATAAAGTCTCACAAGGTTTGGGTGTTGTAAGGCAGATATCATGCCAATCTCATTGACAAACTCACGATTTCCTTGCTTAGATTTGGAGGAAAGCTGCTTAACAGCGATTACTGCACCATCTGACAATACACCCTAAAATCAAGCAAAAAGAATTTCAAATGATCAAATATAACAAACAAGATATATGGTGGTCACATGAAAAAATTTCTTGGACTTCTCATTGTTGCCTCTAGACATGGATGCTTAAAACGACATATAACCTTAATGTTGCAACATAGTTATGAAAATACAATAACTTGTGTTAGCAATAACCTTGTAAACTGGTCCAAATCCTCCTTCACCAATCTTGTTTGCAAGGTCAAAGTTACTGGTAGCAGCTTTGATCTGTCTTAGAGTGAAATAACCAGTTTGCAGTTCTAGCTCTCGAAGTTCTGTAACAAAGACCCAAAATAGAAATTTTCCCAAGAATGACAAATTAGAAAATGATTGCAATGCAAAAGACAAAGCTGCCTCAATATAATTGAGGCCTTAGGTGAAAAATACAAAAGTGACCTTTTAATATATTATTATCAAATAATAGTTAATAATGTTTATTTAAAAATCATTTTACTCGCTTTTTGAGATGCAAAGTTACTCACTAGATTTTTGTATTCCAATTTTGCTTAAGTATCTTTTTCAATAAATAATATAGCCAGTCTATTTAGTATTTCTCGTGGCATAGTTGATCTTAGATGCGATGATATAGTCAGTCCATTTGTTAAAGAACAATATAATCTAATGTTAGAAAATTTTGGTACAATGTTTCAACAAATTCTTCAATCCTTTTATTCCTATTTTGTAGCTTCCAAAAGTTAAAACTGTAGTAAGAGAGGAGAAAAAGAAATGTGAGGAATAAGGATAAAAAAAAGAAGATAAAAGTTACGAGTTTAATAGAAAAAGTAGGAAAGGGGAAAAAATTTGGAGAATATGGAAAGTTTTATCAATTCCCAATACAATTATCCCTTAGATATTTATTAGGATAAAATACACTGACTTTCCCTGAGATTTGGCATAATTACACCCGACATCAAACTATTGGATTTTGTTACAATGACCTCCCCTGAGGTTTGCTCCGTTAGACAAAGACCCCCCTCCGTCCAAAATTCTGTTAGTTTGTCAAAAAATTTAGGGTAATTTACACTGACCTCCCTTGAGGTTTGGTGTAAATTACACTGACCTCCCCTGAAATTTGGCCTAATTAATATTTAATATAATATTTTAATTTTTATAATATAAATATTAAATATTTATTATATATAATATTAAGATGTAATTATTAACATTATATAATGTTATATAATGTTAATAATTACATCTTAATATTATATATATATAATATTATATAATTAAAATATTTATATGTATATATATAATTAAGATGGGCAACAGTATATTTTAATTATATAATATTATATATATATAAATATTTTAATTTTTATATCAATATAATATTAAGGGTAGAATAGACATTTCACCCATCTTAGGTGTAAATTATATATGTTCACAAGGTTGGACTCTTTTTTAAAAAAAGAATATATATATATATATATATTATTTTAATGCTTTTTAATAATTTTTTTTAAAAACAAATCGTATAAAATAGAAAGACCATTATGCTCTATCTTTTATTCCTTGCTTTCTTTTTCATGCCAATCTCTCTCTAAAACTCTCTTCTCCTCTCTCTCATATTCTTTTACCAACTAAAATCCTTCATGATCGAAATCTGTAAAGGCTAACAAGATGAAGATGAAGAGAGAGACTTTTTAAATTGTTAATGAGGGTATTTTTGTTCATTGCATTTTGTTAGAATGAGGGTATTTAGGTAATTTCAGAAGAATTTCCAAGAGGATAGCAATGTCTTTACATATGCTTCAAGGACAAAATTGATATTTTGAAAATCTAAATTGTCAAGAAAAATCTGATTCAAAAATGCCTTTACCTCTATATATTTTTATATTAACATTATATAATATTATATAATGTTAATAATTACATCTTAATATTATATATAATACTATTAAGATATTATATATAATAAATATTTATATATTTATATTATAAAAATTAAAATATTATATTAAATATTAATTAGGCCAAACCTCAGGGGAGGTCAGTGTAATTTACCCCAAACCTCAGGGGAGGTTAGTGTAAATTATCCTAAATTTTTTGACAAAACTAAAAGAATTTTGGACAGAAAGGGGTCTTTGTCTAACGGAGCAAACCTCAGGCGAAGTCATTGTAACAAAATTCAATAGTTTGATACCGGGTGTAATTAGGCCAAACCTCAGGGGAGATCAGTGTATTTTACCCTATTTATTATATATTAATAGGTGAGATAAGGATAAAAAGTAAGAGTTATAATAGAAAAGGTTAGAAGGTGGAATGAAAAGTTTTAGCATGAATTTAATTGTATGACCCACTATTAATATATGTTATTGGTTGGGGCCTAAGAAGATAAGGAAAAATAAAAAAATTTAGGAGCCTAATATTAATGCATTCTATTGGCAGGGCCCTAGGTGAACACCTAAGTCATCTAACGCTCCAGCTGCCTGGCAAAAGATAGTTAAAAATATAACGGACATCTTTCTCTTTCAATTTCCCTCCAATCATGAGGTTGCAATATTGTGTAAACCATGATATGTTAGAGCCACGAATTCTTATCTTATATGATCATCAGCATGTACCTTTTCATGAAGTAAAATTCACATACATATGGTTATTTTCTTCATCACAATTTACATAGTTACAATTACATCTGCAAATTGGGCTATTGTTTACCATGCGGTTTCGCATCATCTATCTTTTCCTTCAACAATAAAATTATTTTTATGCATAGTTTTACTCAATTTACAAGCCATACCCTAAAGTTTGTTGTAACAATTGTACAAAATCTGAAGATCATTATAGAAATTCTTGAGTAGTTTAAACATTCCAATCTTAAATTTCTGTCAAAACGCCCAAAGGGAGGACTGGTGTTTCATCAATTCCAAAGAGCTAATCTTCAATATGGGTTCTAACTTATATATGGTACAAGAAAAAACATTTAGCAGGACATTTTAACAATTCCGTATCCATATAAAATTCAAACATCAAGTACCTACTCAAAGTTGTAACACAACTTGCATTAGCAATCAAATAGTGCGAAAGAACATCATATGTAGAATTTCTTGTGTTTTTAGATCTCACCTTTATCTTCAAGGTCTCTCCCTCCTAAGTAACCCTTCATTCGAAGCAATAATAAAATCAACACAGGGACCACACATGAAGCAGCCACGATACCAACAATAGCTCCAACAGAAAGCCCGGTATGAATATCGTAGTCTACAAGAAAGAGAGAGGTACTCTTGTAACCAGGTAGTAGGAAAAAAGAAAAAGAGAAGGCACACCGAGAATGAAAGATCGATACACTTACTTGGTGTCACTGAAATAGCTGATATAAGAGGTCCATGTACACCTCTCACAGGAATAGCATTAGTCCCTTTCCCAGACCAATATAAGTGTATCTCTAGAGTACTGCCATTAACAAGGACATTAAATTCCTTAGTGATGCCGTTGCCAGGAACTTTAGCTTCCTCCATAATGTTAAAATCCTTCAAAAATTCAATCCCCTGCAGAAGAAGTCAAAATTTAAATAACTTCCATATTAGAGAAAGAAATCAGCAACAAAGAAAAGTGAGAGTCCCTGACAGCGACAGCTACTGATGTTCATATGAATTTGCCAAAAAATAAAAGAAGTCATGAATTGCATTATTATGTTCATACAATTATGCTGGACTCTTACTCACTTGGATTGATACATCAAAAATCCGCTTCCCAAGGTTACTAAACGTCTGGTCATTAGAATACATTATTTCAGCAAAGTGGAGACGCACTTTATAACTGCCTTTATGCAAGCAAAGGCCATAGTACTTAAGTGAGGTAGGGGCAAGGCGTGCTGTTTTGTATATCTCATCAGTTACATTTAAAGAGAATGAGTTGTTTGCTATGTAACTAGCATCGCTGTTGCCCATGAAAACCCCTGTACTGCTATATGCCCAATTTTTTTTTGAAGAAACAGAAAAGTATGATGGACTGCCCATGGTTGGGTCTGCTTCATATTCGTTCCCCTCAAATGTTGAATTGCTTCCTCCACAATTGATAAACAAGGAATGGTCTGCATATGCAATGGAATTTATAACATAAGATATTTTCTGTTTCTTTTTTTCCAGTAAGTATAATATAATATACTTTTATTGATATCTATAGGTAACTATGCGTCAAGTATTATCACCAGATCATAGTAACAGACCTGGCAAGTCGTAAACTTACACTGGGGATTTTTTGAGCAAGGAAGGTCCTTCTTCAAACACCAAGTATTTCTGTAATACTTTTAGGTTAGGTCAACCATATTACTTCTAATGGTATTTAAATAAGTAATCTAAATTCCTGTCTTAGAAAGTAAAGAACTTACGGGTTGCTCTCCACAGATGAGGGGGTGCTGGATGCTACATTCCTGTTTACCAATGTGGAAAGGGGTGATTTGTAAATTATATGAAAGAATTGAATTGATATAGAACTAATAACAAAAAGAAGCTTACACTATTATTGATGAGTCGCAACCGAATCCAGATGCATCTGTGAAGTTGTTATAAGATACATCACTGCAACATAATTGGCATCACATGTGTGTTATGTTACATGGACTCTTTAAAAGTAAGTGAAGTAATGAAGTATGCATGTCGGACGCATAATAATCGGACATAGGTAAGGGATATGTGTCTGACACTTTTGGTTGGACATGCACTTAAAAACACATCTAATAATTCAATTTTATTATTTTATTGCGTTAAAACAAGTGAAATGCCTATATTAAACACCATGTTACATCAAGACATTATTTTACTCTAAAAATAAAAATATTAAATAATATGAATATTTAGCCATGTCCATATGTGTCATTCAATTTAAAATTTTGACCCATCCATCGCGTGAATATATACTCGTGCCTGACACACATACCCAAGTCCAAATAACATAGCTTAGAGATCAAGCTAGACCTCACCAAATTTTCACAGATCAGAAAAAGCATGACATAAGTACATGTGACGATACAAAAGCCAAATAAAGATAGGTGATATACTAACAAGTAGTCAGTTCTTCTGTTAATCCAGTCCGGTATTTTTTCACTTAGTAGGTTGTTGTTCAGAATCCTACATCCATAAATACATTATCATGTCTCACTCATGAGTAAAACAAAAATCATTAAGGTACAAGAATAAGAGCCAGCTTTAGAATACTAAAAGTTTGCATGTGACTTATTCTAAAAATAATTACTTACACGTAATCTAGATCCGAATTTTGAAATGTCTTTGGAATTTCACCTGTCAACCTGTTGAAGCTCAAGTCTCTGCAAGTGAAAACAACATAGATAAAATTGTCGATAAAAACTTAAAGATGACTAAAATGTGATCTAATCCAAATCGTTCTCAAACACAGTTGTTAAATTATAAATCTATAGTCTATAAACTACTAAAGGTGAGTAATGACCACAAAAGAGAGTAAATAATCAAAATAGATTATTTCATAAAAAATCTGAGTGTGATTGCTATGGCACTATGAAGGAAATCATATCAAATGCTATTACAAAATCAAGTGAATTATTATCAAATTGTAGGTAGACCACAAGAGAACAAATTCAATTTCATGGATGTCCAAAAATGCCCTTACTTTCTCAACTAATATAATTTTTCTATACTGACCACATTGCTTTTTTAGATAAATAATGAGAATCCACAAAGAGAATATACTTCTAAATTACCATAAGTTCAAAAATTAACGTTAAAAAAGAATTTCCTTGTACCCAAATTATACCTTCTATAGACCAACCTAAAATCCCTCCCGTGATTTATGATTGTATCCCTTTAGTATTATATCACTAATTTAGGTTGATTCATTGTATACCTAATTTTAAGTTGATTTATGATTGTATCCATTTAGTTTAGCCTTTGATTGATTATATCACTGATTTAGGTTGATTCATTGTATCCCTAATTTTAGGTTAATTGATTATAATCATTGTATTATATATTGACCTCCAAGAGAGATGAATAATATACAATTCAGAAATTTCTATCTTTTCATGGTATTAGAGCAGAGATTCTCTCTCTCCTCTTAGGGTTTTCTATTTCTTTCCTTTTCTCTAAACCTTCAGTTGATTAAAGTCTCACAGACCGGTTTTCTTTTTTCTCAATCTTTCTCTTGCTTTTTATCTCTTATAGTAACTGATGGCTTCCTCTGCTGCAATTTTTTCCACTTATTTTATGCCTAATATCAGTCAGCTTGTGACTGTGAAACTCAATGATGACAATTATCTTCTTTGACATCATCCGATTAAGGCATTTTTAGTTGGACAGAATTTGTTTCGCTTTGTTGATGGCTCTCATCCTTGTCTTGAAGTCACCTCCTCCGAGTATGATCTATGTTTCGCACAGACTAGAATCTTGTCAGTAATTCTCTCAAAAACCTTATTTGAATCTATGATTGCTTCTATTGTTGGTTGTGACACATCTTCTTCCATTTGGTCATTAATCACTTAATACTTCAAATAGAAGTCCACTGCCAATTCTTCTCATCTCCGTCGTCATCTTAATGAGATTTCTCGGGGAACTCACGCAGTCTCTGAATATCTTCAAGAGGCCAAATTTATTTCTGACTAACTTGCTGATATTGGTGAACTCGTCTCCAATCCTAATTTGGTGAATGTTGTTCTATGTGGCCTTGGTGACGAGTATGACATGCTTGTCACAGCTCTTGAGAAATTAGATTCTCTATCCACTTTCAGTGCACTTCGCTCTAGTCTTTTGGTTCAAGAGTCTCGGCGACGTCCATCTTCTACACCTCAACTGGTTGATATGCTTGCCTCACAGTCCTTTAACCGACCTTCTCACAATTCTGGTTATCGTAACAATAACCAGAATATAAGTTGCAAGCACAATAACAACAATTGGTTACCCACTCCTGGCGTTTTGGGCTCCGCTCCTAACATTAGTTCCTATCAACTATGTCACAGAACTAGTCACTTTGCGCCCACATGTCCGATGTTGCCTTGATTTGTGCGCCTAACAGTTCTTAATTCTTTACACAATGCCTTTACTAGCTTATAGATTATCGGTCAGCCTAATTTCTATCATGGTCCAAGCTACAATCCACCACCATTCTATGATCCTACTTGGTATCTAAACACAGGTGCTTCCACTCACATGACTGGTAATCCAGGTCTTTTGCAACAATGCCAACCTTACACTGGCACATATTCAATTCTTCTTGGTAATGGTGATCAGATGTCCGTCACCCACACGGGTAACATGTCACTCTTTCTTGGCTCCAACTCATATAGGATGAATAATTTTTATGTCATTCATTCTATGCACAAAAATCTATTATCCATTGCTCAATTGTGTTGTGATAATCATATTCTATGTGCCTTTGACTCCCATCATTTCTATATATTTGATCATTCTAATGGTTGTCTTCTATTTCAGGGCCTATGTAAGGATTGTCTCTATAAATTACCTTCACTTTCTTCGCGTCTTCACACATTATTTGTTTCTCTTCAGTCATCTTCCTTATAGTATAATCGACTAGGTCATCCATCTAGTAAAATTATGTCTTGTTTAGGCAAAAATAATATGTTATCGTCCAACTTTAAGTTGCAATAATTGTTTTATAAAGGTTGTGCTTTGGGTAAATCCACACACCTCCAATTTTATATTTCTAATGATATCAGTACGCATTCTCCTTTTACACTTGTACACTCTAATGTTTGGCAGTCTTCTACTTCTTCTATTAAAGGGTTTAGATACTATGTGTTATTTATCGATGATTATACTTAATTCACATGGTTATATTTTATGAAACACAAATATGAAATTCTTAACCACTTAGAATTTTCTCTCATATATCAAAACTCAATTTACTGCTTCTTTGCAATAATTTCAGAATGATGGTGGAAAGGAGTATGATAATGATTCTCTCAAGGCTTTATACTCCTCTCTTGGAATCCATCATCGATTTTCCTATCCCCGCACTCCTCAACAAAATGGTCTCGTTGAACGCAAACATCATCACATTGCTGACATGGCTTATACTATTCTTTTCACAAGTTGTGTTTCTCTCAATTACTGGGATCATGCTGTTTTCATTTTTGTAATCCTCATCAATCATTTTTCAACTACTATTCTTTAGTGGTCTTCTCTTTTTTCTCGTCTCTATAGCAAAACTTCATCCTGCTCTGAGTTGCGAGTATTTGGTTGTGGTTGTTATCCGCATTTAGGTGCTTATCTGACTAACAAACTTTTACTTAGAACTATTGAGTGTATTTTTCTAGGTTACAGTTTGCAGCATCACAAAAGGTACAAATGTCTTGATCGCACTACTTGCAAACTTTATATTTCTCAACATGTTCGTGTTGATACACAGTCTTTTTCCTTTGTCGCACCATTACCTTCTTATGTTTCAGAATGGGCTTTTGTTCCAATTTTTTTGCCTTCTCCGGACTCACCACCGCCAAGTTTGTCTCCGCATATGTCACAACCATCTTACCTTTGCATCTTTATTAGCGTCGGCGACCTCCTCTTCCATTTCTGCTAGTCCCGCTGCATCACCATCTCCTAAGGTTCCCGTGCCTACGTCGGATGGTTATTCTTCAAATCCTAGCTCTCCGATTGTACGTCATCCCATGGTTACTCGACAGAAGGCTAGAGCACATCGCCCTTCAGCACGTACAAATGGCACTATTCGATATCCGTTGCCCCAGGCTCTTCTAGCCTAAGTTTCTCTTCCTCCAAAAGAACTGACTTGTTTTACTTGGGCCATTCAGTTTCCTGAGTGGCGTTAGGTCATGACCACTGAGTTGAATGCTCTTCTCAAAAATCAGACATGGGCTCTTGTTCATCTTGACTCTCAGCAGCATGTGGTTGGTTGTAAATGGGTATTCAAGCTTAAGCAAAAATCTGATGGTTCTATTGAGCGGTACAATGATTGATTAGTTTCTAAGGGTTTCCATCAGCAACCAAATATTGATTTTGACGAGACCTTTAGCCCCGTGGTCAAACCTACAACTGTTCTCGTTCTAGCTGTATCTTTTGGATGGATTTTTCGCTAACTAGATATGAAGAATGTTTTTCTTCATGATTTTCTGGATACTACAGTTTTTATGTGCTAACCTTCAAGATTTATTGATCCAGCTCGCCCCAATCATGTATGTCATCTTCACAAAGCCATTTATGGCCTTAAGCAGGCTCCTCATGCTTGGTTCCAACTTCTCAATGGTTTCCTACTACAGTTTGGTTTTCTTTAGACTTGAGCTGATCCTTCTCTATTTAGCTTTCGCCGGTCTTCGGATATGATGATTCTTTTAATATATATTGATGATATTATTCTGAGATGCAACTAACCATCTCTTTTCTCCTCATTAGTTGCTGCCCTTGGTAAGGAGTTTAAGCTCATTGATCTTGGTCTTCTTTCTTACTTTTTAGGACTTGAAGCCACTTCTACTGCTGCTGGTCTTCAACTCTCTCAATCCAAGTATACTGTTGATGTTCTCCGCCGTCACTCTATGACTGATTGCAAACCTTGCAACACTCCAGTTTGTGCCACTAGCCAGCTTTATTCTCATATGACTGGTGCTCTATTACCTGATGCCACTGAGTATAGACAAATTGTTGTCTCCCTTTAGTATCTCACCTTCACTGGTCCAAACATTGCTTATGTTGTTCATCATATTGCTCAATTTATGAGTGCTCCTTGATCTCCACATCTGATTGCTGCTAAACGCATTCTTTGATATTTGAAGGGTTCGTTGGAATTTGGTTTATATTTTTGTCGATCTTCCAGTCCACTCACTTTTCGTGCTTACTCCGATGCTGACTGGGCTGGTTGCTTTGATACTCGTCGCTCTACTACTAGTTTTTTTGTGTTTCTAGGCTCCAATCTTATATCTTGGAGTGCTATGAAACAACAAACAGTTTCTTGCTCATCTGTTGAAGTTGAGTATCGCTCTCTTGCTCATGTTTATACTGACACTTCTTAGAATTTTCAGTTTCTCCACGAGTTACAGTTCCCTCTCTCTAGACCTACTACCTTGTAATAGCCCACTCCACCACATGGTATGATATTGTCCGCTTTGGGCCCAGCCTGCACGATTTTGCTCTTGGGTTTTACCCCAAAATGCCTCATACCATTTGGAGAGAACACACCACATATATAACACATCCTCATTCCATACCCAGGCGATGTGGGATTAAGCACCCTGTAGCCTGCCAGTGTGGTAGCTCGCCCAGTGTCTCGCACCCGCCCACATCACACCCGCCCACAAGGGTCACCATAATCCACCCCCTAGGAGGCCCGACGTCCCCGTCGGCACACTTTCGGCTGGGTCAGACTCTGATACTATTTGTAACAGCCCGCACCACCACATGGTATGATATTGTCCGCTTTGGGCCCAGCCTGTACGATTTTGCTCTTGGGTTTTACCCCAAAAGGCCTCATACCATTTGAAGAGAGTATACTACTTATATAGCACATCCCCATTCCACACCCAGGAGTTGTGGGATTGAGCACCCTGTAGCCTGCTAGTGTGGTAGCTCGCCCAGTGTCTCGCACCCGCCCACATCACACTCGCCCACAAGGGTCACCACAACGGGTGAGCTACCACACTGGCAGGCTACAGGGTGCTCAATCCCACATCGCCTGGGTGTGGAAAGAGGATGTGCTTTATATGTGGTGTGCTATCTCCAAATGGTATGAGGCCTTTTGGGGTAAAACCCAAGAGCAAAATCATGCGGGCTAGGCCCAAAGCGGACAATATCATACCATGTGGTGGAGCGGGCTGTTACAAATGCTATCAGAGCCTGACCCAGCCGGAAATGTACCGACGGGGACATCGGGCCTCCTAGGGGGTGGATTGTGGTGACCCTTGTGGGTGGGTGTGATGTGGATGGGTGTGAGACACTGGCGAGCTACCACACTGGCAAGCTACAGGGTGCTTAATCCCACATCGCCTGGGTGTGGAATGGGGATGTGCTATATATGTGGTGTGTTCTCTCCAAATGGTATAGGCCTTTTGGGGTAAAACCCAAGAGCAAAACCGTGCGGATTGGGCCCAAAGTGGATAATATCATACCATGTGGTGGAGTGGGCTGTTACAAATAGTATCAGAGCCTGACCCAGCCGAAAGTGTGCCGACGGGAACGTCGAGCCTCCTAGGGGGTGGATTGTGGTGACCCTTGTGGGCGGGTGTGATGTGGGCTGGTGCGAGACACTAGGTGAGCTACCACACTGGTACACTACAGGGTGCTCAATCTCACATCGCTTGGGTATGGAGTGGGGATGTGCTATATATGTGGTGTGTTCTCTCCAAATGGTATGAGGCCTTTTGGGGTAAAATCCAAGAGCAAAACCGTGCGGACTGGGCCCAAAGCGGACAATATCATACCATATATTGGAGCGGGGTAGTTACAAATGGTATCAGAGACTGACCCAACTGAAAGTGTGCCGACGGGGACGTCGGGCCTCCTAGGGGGTGGATTGTGGTGACCCTTGTGGGCGGGTGTGAGACACTAGGAGAGCTACCACACTGGCAGGCTACAGGGTGCTCAATCCCACATCGCCTGGGTGTGGAAAGAGGATGTGCTTTATATGTGGTGTGCTCTCTTCAAATGGTATGAGGCCTTTTGGGATAAAACTCAATAGCAAAATCGTGCGGGCTAGACCCAAAGTGGACAATATCAAACCATGTGGTGGAGCGGGCTGTTACATACATTGTTTTGTGATAACCTCAACACAACGTATATGGCGTCTAATCCAGTCTTCCATGCTGGTACCAAACACATTGAGCTCGACTATCACATTATACGAGAGTGTATTCTTGCTGGTACACATCGTGTTCAGTTTGTTCCTTCCACAAATCAGCTTGCCGATGTTCTCACCAAGGGCCTATCTACATCTCGATATCAGCTATTACGGTCAAATCTCGTCTCTTCTTGATCGTCGAATTTGCGGGGGAGTGTTAGACCAATCTAAAATCTCTCCCGTGATTTATGATTGTGTCCTTTTAGTTTAGCCTTTAATTGATTATATCACTAATTTAGGTTGATTCATTGTATCCCTAATTTTAGGTTGATTTATGATTGTATCCCTTTAGTTTAGCCTTTAATTGATTATATCACTGATTTATGTTGATTCATTGTATTTCTAATTTTAGGTTAATTGATTATAATCATTGTATTATATATTGACCTCCAAGAGAGATATGAATAATATACAATACAAAAATTTCTATCTTTTCACCTTTCCTATTACTTTATTCAGTAAATACTCAAACCTTGTGAAAATAAAATTAATCAACACGTTAAAATAGCAATTGATAGCCCAATGTATAAAACCATTAATGATAAATGAATGATGTAGGTGAATGATAATAAAAATTCAACGCCATATAAATAATTTCCATCCTATTGTCATTTGAAAGATCAGAAAGCTTTAATCTAACATTTACGGTTAAACCTAGTGTTTTCTTTTTTCTTTTGAATTTGTAGATTTATATTGTTTGATGTCTTTGGAGATTGTTTAGAGGTTCAAAGACTCATTTGAAAGAGAGAACTGAAAAGAAAGTTTATATAGCCCGGTGGCAAAAATAGTACTTTTGCAGCTGGTTGCGAGCAAGTCACGACCAAGATGGTAGAATTTCCATTATCACCACAATATCTGGTGATTTTGTCACGATTGCAATTAAGTTTCTAACCCATGACTTGAATTCAGCTCCATGATATCCCAATTCTTAGTAGATACATTTAGGCGTCAAATTGCCCAAAGAAGAAAATGAGATCAATTAAAATGGACAAAATTAAAGGAAAATGCAGTCACAGATATATGGTATCAACTCATTTTATATTTTCTTTTCCATTGTCATTACTTATCCGTAATCATATTGATCAAAGTAGAAAGGAAAAAGTCAAGTGAAGTTACTTTGAATCACTTGGTTTCAAAGCATGAGCTTAAATTTGGTAATTCTATGTCTATAGGTATCAAATCAGCAGCAGATCAGAAAAAGAGAGAGAAAGAGAGTCAAAAAAGAATAAACTTACAAAATTTCGAGTTCTGTAAGATTAGCAATGTAATCAGGGATTGTATCATTTATTAAGCAATTTCTCAGTATTCTGTGCCACAAAAAAACATAAAAACTTGGTCAGCTGACGGAACCATCAAAATTGATAACATCTTGTATGTTCTCCATGAATTATATCCATATATATTCAACTCACAGTTTTTCCAACTTTTTCATATCATGCAGATCAGGGAAAATCGAGAATGATCCATTCAGATCAGATATTCTCCTGAAATTCAAACGCAATAGATAAAACATCTAGAAGCATGCATGCATGCATCTCTGAACTCATCTTTTAATTGAAACAAAAAAGAATTCAATAGCTTTTAGATTGTCAACTTTGTGCTCACAACTCAATTAAGTTTTTCAGCTCGGATATGGTAGTTGGTAAGGGTCCCTCCATGGACGTGCCTTGCATATCCCTGCAGCAGCAGATTGAGTTGAACATTTATTTAAGATGGATGTGGTTAGTTAACAATAAAATTTAAGAAGATATTTTGTTAAAATTCTCTAGGTAGGGAATTAAGTATTGGCTGATCAATGAAAAAAAGTATCATATATACTCACAGTCTAGTAATATTCGTCCAGTTCCCAATCCAATCAGGTATCTTCCCGGATAGTTTACTCCCATCTATACTACTGCAAGGAGTAAAAAGTATTAAAAATTCTGAAACTCAAGATGATAAAAGTGCATACAATTAACACTTATGTTAGATCAACCTAAAATCTCTCCCGTAATTTATGATTGTATCCCTTTAATTTAGCCTTTCATTGTGAAAGAATAGAAATTTATATATTCATCTCTCTTGTAGGTCAATATATAATATAATGATTATAATCAATTAACCTAAAATTAAGAATACAATGAATCAACCTAAATCAGTGATATAATCAATCAAAGCTAAACTAAAAGGATACAATCATAATTCAACATAAAATTAAGGATACAATGAATTAACCTAAATTAGGTGATATAATAAATGAAATGTTAAACTAAAGGGATACAATTATAAATAACAAGAGAGATTTTAGGTTAGTCTAACAACTTACAATTCTGTTAAGTTCTTTAGCTTGCTGAATTCTTCTGGTAGTGTTCCGGTAAAATTGTTAGCAGAAAGACGGCTGCAAAAAATCGTTCATTATGAATTTGAAACAGCATGAGAAATTCAGACCAATATGGCAAGAATGTTTATTACTCCAACTGATTAGTGTCTTACAGTTTACTCAAGCGACTCAACTTTCCAAGGTTTTGAGGAAGAGGTCCTCCAAGAAGATTATTTTCCAAGACCCTACAAAACACAGTTGGAATTAATCCAAGATAAAGCTTTATCTATTACTCCAATAGACATCAGATTGTAGTCCATCACTTACAGCTCCTCAAGGGTAGCAATGTCGCCAATTTCCCCAGGAACCAAACCACTGATTCGGTTTACCCCAAGGGACCTGTAGTGTACCAATTATTAAAGTTTAGCCAACCAGTCTAAGTGCTCAATAAATATCTAACAAAAAATGGCCCACAAAGGTTTGAAACAATATAAAAAGAAACTTACAGAATGGTCAGAGGGAGTTGAGCAAAAGACTTAGGAATCGATCCATTTATGTAGTTGCGAGTGAGATCGCTGTGTTGATAAAAAAAAAGCCTGACTTAGTTTCTATCAATTTCAGATGGTCACTGGATAATATAAAGTGCCAATCTTCCATACTGGTAGTTGGGTTATACTGTATGTTGGAGGGGTTATACTTATAGAAAATATGGCACAAAGTTTAGTTAAGATTGCATTATATTATAAAATTTACAGAAAGAGATTCCTCCACTACAGTCTGGTATTAAAGCTTAAATCATCATCAAATAAATTTGCAAACGGGCTTAATTTATAAAAGAAGGTATGCTTGAATGTGTCATCAAAATGAATGAATTTGCAAATGGGCTTAATTTATGAATAAACCTAATACACCAAGAAGGCTAATGCATCAGCATGCTGATGAACTTCTGAATGTAACTGAAATGTGTCACATACATTTCTTGCAGGTAACTAAGATTTGCAAATTCTGCTGGTATTTCTCCTGTTATATTTTGACCCTTCAGCTGGCTGCAATTCAAAACAAGGGAATCTGAAATCAGTGTAAGGGACATAGAATCAATAAGCAGTGGGTTATACCTAGGGATCATTGTAGTCCCCTATAAAAGGAAAGGAAAAAAAAAAACAAAAAACCCAAAAATTTATATTGTCTGGCCCCGTCAGGGTTAACCATTAAATTTATTCTTGAAAGTGGTGCAATGATATGAAACTTATGGTAGAGACAGGCATATGGCTTTCAGTGCTGTATCATGACCTGCTGTAGTTGCAGATTAAGGACTGTTTTGCAAGTCAATGCAAACAGAAAACTAAGAAGTCATTTTTGACCATGTCAAATTAGCTACCAATAAGTTGACTCGAAAAAAAGCAACTAATCATTCATGAAGAATACTATATGTTTCTAATTACAATGAAGTGAAAACTTTTTCCTAACTAAAGTTTGATCCAGGACGAACAGGTAGTGATTTGCTACAACCTTGAATCATCAATAGCAAATTCTGTCCAATAAGAGTTTGCAGAACATTTAGATTAAATAAATTTTAAAGGCATTAATTGAACCCCAAGTAGCTTGAACTCCACACTGTGAATGAATCGAGAACTTATTATATTTATTTAATAAACCCCTAGCAGTAAGCCTTCCTTATAAAGGCCATGGTCTGCACCATTGGGTGATTGGCTTTGGAGTAAGAATTTATTCAAGCATTAAGCATCAAGAAGATGCCAAATCTTAAAAATTTCGGTGCCAACCAAGGGCGCATGGTTAAGACAAAATCCGTTTCATTCTGCATATTTATATCTTTTGCAATCATTATTTCCATGCATCACACGGTGCTGGTAGTAGTCTATACAAGATAAAGTAGAAATCTCATGAATTTAAACTAGTATTGCTTTCTTAATCCTTATTTGCAGGCCTTGCATATATGTAGCGTATATGTATGTACATTACAGGGGAAAGAAAGTAAAGGACAGAAAAACCAGGCCATACATGTTTGTGACGTGGCAGACGGTGTTGTTGCAATTGCAAGTCACATTGCTAAGAATTTTCTCCTGGACGGTCACATGCAAAACATTAAGAATTTTTCCTTCGACAGTCCCAGTCAAAACATTACCCCTACTGCAAAAAGTTTGGTTAATGTTCCAGTATTTTATCTGCGGTTTCCTTGATAATATCGTTTCAAGAGCCTCAACTGTTGCACACAAGGAAGTGAAACTGGTTAGAATCAATATTAACAAAATATGATTAACAATTCCCAAGAGAAATGAAAATATTGGTCAGTTTCAATTTCTTAAGAACATTAATTCTATCTTGGAGAACTTTCAACTGGTGAAGTTATCATCGTACTATATATATATAAATATATATATTTTTTTCTATTGCAAACAAATTTTATGTCATATTTTCCTAACCCAATTTAGGATGTTATTATTAAATGATAAAGTTAGAAGTAAATTAGTTCTAAAAAACAGTTGATACCATTTGTACAAAATAATCATGCTCAGACTCGAACTCATGTTTGAATCGATTCTTTTCTCTCTTCTTTTTTCCCGTTACCAAGATGTTCGTAATCAATACTGATCATACTTATGTATTGTCATTTGTCACCAAGTTTGTACAGTGGATGGGTGAGCATGGCACATTCAAAACAAACAAGACTCAAAAAGAGCCTGAATTCTTTGCTGTTAACGACAGATAAATGCCTCTATAGTAGCCAAACGATTACGTTTTTGTTGATTTGTAAAGCATTTGTTAAATGCTAAATTGGTTTTGCTAAAGTTATCCAACTAAAAAAAGTTAATAAAAAAATATTTAAAGTACCTGATCCATCTGCAAAAAAACAATTTTCCTCTTCAAAGTATCGCAATATATAATTCTCTAAATATATTTTTGTGTTTCCTTCATTTAAACTTCAACTACTGTTACTATAAATTGAATTTTTTGATAAAATCATTTATGTGAGAAAGATAATTATGAGAGTTTCAATTTGAGTACCACTTAGACTATGTTACGACTTATTTCTTTATAAATAAATTTATTTAAAATCAACACATTTACTTCATAATAAACAACATATTTTCTTATTTCAGCAACTCTAATTCTATTTTTAACTAAATTAATTCATCTCTCTAAACCTCAATTTAAATTTTTAAATATATTTTAGAAATAATATATGTGTATATATAAATATATTTAGAGAGATAAAAAGAGTTTAAATAAATATTTATAAATTTTAGAATTTATATAGATTTCACGTACTTAGGATTAAAGTGAAAATTTATAAAAGTAAAATATAAAAAAATTATTTTATTACTTTTCTTTTTCTTTTTAAAGAGTTATAATATTATTTTAAAATAAATTTATTTAAAATCAACACATTTACTTCATAAATAAACAACATATTTTCCGATTTCAGCAACTCCAATTCTATTTTTAACTAAGTTAATTCATCTCTCTAAAATTCAATTTAAACTTTTAAATATATTTTAGAAATATATATATATATATATATATTTAGAGAGATAAAAAGAGTTTAAATAAATATTTATAAATTTTAGAATTTATATAGATTTAACATACTTAGGATTAAAGTGAAAATTTATAAAAGTATAATATAAAAAAAATTATTTATAATTTTATTTTATTACTTTTATTTTCTTTTTAAAGAGTTATAATATATTATAAACTTAATAAAAAATTATTTTAACTTTTTCCAATACTAAAGTATCGTAACTCTTCCCAACACAAAAGAAAAGTAATATGATAATATTTTAACTTTTTCAAAGAGAAAAGAAATATAATAAAATAAAATAATATTATAAAAATATTTTTTTATATATTTTCATTTTTATAAATTTTCAGTCTAACCCTAAGTGTGTTAAATTAAAATAAATTCTAAAATCTATAAATATTTATTTAAGGAAGAATATGTTAACATTATCATTTTCTACGTTTGCACTCATATCTTAAATTAAATGACATTTCTAACCTTAACTTCACAAGTAAATGATTATTGTTTTTCAAATTACACAATTACCCTTTCTGATATCCCCTCCATATCTCTAATTTTTAATGTTTTCAGCATCTTTCGACAGGATTAAAAAAAAAAAACTCAAAAAATAGTTATCTCTTTCTATTTAGACAGGACCCAAAAAAAAGTTATCCATGTTGAAAAGATTATCTCTTTTGACAAGACCAAAAAAAAAGTATAAAAAAAATTTATTAGTTTTATTGAATAAATTATCTTTTTTGACACGAACTGAAAAAAAGGACAAAAAAAACAATTATCTCTATAAGAACCAAAAAAAAAAAAAAAAAAGATCCCAAAAGAATGTTATTTTTGCTGAATAAATTCTTTTTTGACATGACCAAAAAAAAGTACTCCTAAAAAAAGTTATCTATGTCGAATAAATTATCTCCTTTGACAGGATCGAGAAAAAAAATTGGCATGCAAAAAAAAAAGGACCCAAATAAAAGTTATCTTAGTTGAATAAATTATCTCTTTTGACAGCACCGAAAAAAAGTATGGTACGTACACAAAAAAATAAAAAAATTATATCTGTTAAATAAATTATCTCTTAATTTTGACTTGACCCAAAATAAAGAGTACTCATTATCTCTTTTGACAAGACCAATAAAAAAAAGTTATCTCAGTGGAATAAATTATCTCTTTTACAAGATAAAAAAAAGGTTCTATTTTGGCCAGAATTAAAAAAAGAAAAAGAAAAAAAGAAAGTATTAAACGAAGTAAAAAGAGGTAAAATTTATAGTATAAAGGGTAGTTATGGTATTATAAAATAAGGAGTGATGCATTAATGAATTTAGGGACATTCTTGTCATTTTATTTAAAAGAAAAAGATAAGTGGAGTGCAACCGTTTTCTTTATTTAAAGTATCTTTATCTCTCTCTCTCTCTATATATATATATATATATATATATATATATATATATATATATATATATATATATATTATTTTAAAAATATATTTAGAAATTTAAATTGAGTTTTAGAATAAATGAATTAATTTCGTTGGAAATAAAATTGGAGTTGTTGAAATAGGAAAATATGTTGTTTATTTATGAAGTAAATGTGTTAATTTTAAATAAATTTATTTAAAAAGAATTAAGTCGGAATATAGTCTATGTGGTACTCAAATTGAAGCTCTTGGAATTCTCTTTCTAACATAAATGGTTTTATTAAAAAATTTAACTTATAGTAAAAGTTGTTGAAGTTTAAGTGAAAAAAATACAAAATATATAGAATTACATATACCCAAGTAAAGAAATTAATAAAAAAATATTATAACTCTTCCCAAACTAAGTTGCGCAAGTGTTCCCAACACAAAAGAATAGTAATATAATAATATTTTAACTCTTTCAAAGTGAAAAGAAAAGTAATAAAATAATATTATAAAAAATATTTTTTTATATATTTTCACCTTTATAAATCTCCACTTTAATCCTAAGTGTGTGCTAAATTAATATAAATTCTAAAATTTATAAATATTTATTTAAACTCTTTTCATCTCTCTCTCTCTCTCTCTCTCTCTCTCTCTCTCTCTATATATATATATATATATATATATATATATATATATTATTTCTAAAATATATTTAAAATTTTAAATTGAATTTTAGAGAGATGAATTAACTTAGTTAAAAATAGAATTGGAGTTTCTGAAATAAAAAAAATATGTTGTTTATTTATGAAGTAAATGTGTTGATTTTAAATAAATTTATAACTCAATAAAAAGAAAATAAAAGTAATAAAATAATTTTTTTCTACTTTAATTTTATAAATTTTCACTTTAATCCTAAGTATGTTAAATCTATATAAATTCTAAAATTTTAAATATTTATTTAAACTCTTTTTATCTCTCTAAATATATTTTTATATATACATATATTATTTCTAAAATATATTTAAAATTTTAAATTGAGTTTTAGAGAGATGAATTAATTTATTTAAAGATAAAATTGGAGTTGCTGAAATAAGAAAATATGTTATTTATTTTTGAAGTAAATGTGTTGATTTTAAATAAATTGATTTAAAAAAAAAATTAAGTCGTAACATAGACTAAGTAGTACTCAAATTGATATATATATATATATATATATATATATATATATATATTCTAAAATATATTTAAAATTTTAAATTGAGTTTTAAAGAGTTGAATTAATTTAGTTAAAAATAGAATTGAAGTTGTTGAATTAGGAAAATATGTTATCTATTTATGAAGTAAATATGTTGATTTTAAATAAATTAATTTATAAAAAAATATATCGTAACATAGTTTAACTGGTACTCAAATTGAAGTTTCATAATTGTCTTTCTATCAGAAATTATTTCATCAAAAAATTCAATTTATAATAAAAGTTATTGAAATTTAAGTAAAAGAAACACAAAAATATATTTAAAAAATTATATATTACAGTATTTTAGTGTTGAAAGGAATTATAATATTTTTTTATTAAATTTTTATAATTGGACAACTTTAAAAAATCAATTTAACATTTAAAAACGAACTTGTTTTAGCTACTCAGACAGCACAGATCCAGCTAAAAAATGTGACCTATATTTGACCTAATCCTTCCAAAAAAAACAAAACATAAAAGACAAAACAAATGACCCTACCACCTACAAAAAAAAAACTGACATCACATTATATAATACCCAAGTGAAAAAGTCACATCATTGTGACAGAGTCAAGTATCAATCAACCATTTAACTTACGACACCAACCCCTGACCGAGGCACATCAAACCGGTTGTTGGTTCTGTCAGCCTGTATTATTGGTAAGCTATAAATAATCAGCAATGCTAGTTGTTATGAAATTATTTTAAGAATTTATATCATGAATGATGTGGCAGGTAATGTAGAGAGTTAGTATTGATGGAATTTTTTCCATACACATGGTCCTATAATTTTATTACCGAATCCCACCAATATTAACTCTCAACGTTACTTGTCACATCATTCATGATATAAATTCATGAAATAATTTAATGACGTTTAACATTTCTCTAAATAATGAACAGGATAAAGGTTATGATGGCAGGCATATTTATATTATCCAAAAATAATTCTTCAAATTTAAATTTTAGTAAATTCCGTCAGTATTATAGTCAGTCGTGTAAAATTTTTAAATTGACTTCACAATAACTTCTCCAAATTTTCACTATCCACACAATTAAATAATCTTTCACAATTAAATTAATCTAAAATCTTATATATATACATATATATGTTAAAAAAATTTATACTTTTTTAATTTAAAAAATTCATAATTTTTTCGTTTTAAGTCAAAAATAGGCTAAGTGGAACTCAAATGAAAGCTCTCGAAATTATCTTTATATCATAAATGATTTTATAAAAAAAATTCAATTTGTACTGAAAGTTATTGAGATTTAAGTAAATGATATATATACACACACATGGTACACATCGTTATGTGTTTCGTCCAATCCAATCAAGCTTATGAGGTTCCTATATATATACATGACACAATCTTTCATAAGTGAAAGGACAAAAAAAAAAATGAATTACTTGGCTATGTGCTTCGTCAAATCCGACAAAGCACTTAGCCAAGCTTACGTGAGTCCTACAAATCAAGCCATGCCATTACAAGGCTACAACATATTGATTGAGTATTGTTATTTAAGGCTATTTAGGTTTAAAAGTAAATTTTCTTACATGATAAAATTATGGTTCTCTAAAGCATCAATATGATGCACCATATTCTCCTTAAAAATTAAATAAATAAAAAAATAACAGCCCAGTACACAAGCCATGACTACAGTGCGCGCGCGCAATATTCCCATGTTACCAGAAGGCCCATGATGCAATTATTACTATCCGACAAAGTGAATGCAGCAATATTAAAAAAACAATGAGGAAAATAAAAGATGACCAGTTCTATGCACTGAATTATGCTAATCAAGTAACTGTAAAACGTGAAGGGAACCGTAAAATCACACTGAACTGAGCCCTGCTAAGCATAGTAAACAAAACAACGTACAAGAAGAAAGAAACAACTACTTGTGGGAATAATTTGTACCATGTGTGTATATATATATATCGAAGCAAAACAGAACATTACAAGTTACAACCACATCCATTAGTCAAAGTCTATATCGAAGCAAAACAGAGATTAATGAAGATAATAACACAGCACAAATCGGTTAACTTGATAGAGATGCTAATTGAATTTGTACCTTCTTCTTGTGGTAGAAATTGAGCGACCGATCTAAATTCAGTAAAACAGTTCAAAACCAGAGATACAAAGAGAAGATAAGTGAATATCTTCTTGAAAGTGGCCCTCGTGTTGATGAGAGACTCCATCTACTCTGCAACAAAGAATACAAAGAGAATATGAGTTTATACAAAGAGAAGATAAGAGTGTATACGAACACGACGGAAGAGAACGGCGCTACATACAAAGAATACACGATATGTGTGTTTAGACTGTAGAGCGAGAGAGTGAGTAAACTTGGAAAGACCAGAGATTACCAAAATCTGAATGCCATATAACAAAGAAGATATTTCGATATAATTATATATAGAGAGAGAGGGGTTAGAGAATTTTAGAGAGACTGAGAGGGAGGGGGATGGTGATTAAAACGGTGGGGGACAACGCTGGAAAGAAAAAGTCGTAACTGGAAAATAAAGAAAATTTTTAGATTCTAGATAATAGACCACGTCAGTCAAAGAATACACGATATGTGTGTTTAGACTGTAGAGCGAGAGAGTGAGTAAACTTGGAAAGACCAGAGATTACCAAAGTCTGGATGCCATATAACAAAGAAGATATTTCGATATAATTATATTTAGAGAGAGAGGGGGTTAGAGAATTTTAGAGAGACTGAGAGGGAGGGGGATGGTGATTAAAACGGTGGGGGACAACGCTGGAAAGAAAAAGTCGTAACTGGAAAATAAAGAAAATTTTTAGATTCTAGATATTAGACCACGTCAGTCGAAGAGGTGCTTCACCGTGTGCAGACTGGTAGCAGAGACTTCGCCATCGGTAGACATATATAGGATAAATAAGGTTGCACTTCCAGTTCAGTTTGATTTTTTTACGAATTTGGATAATTATTTTTACAATTAGGATTGAGTTTGAGTTGAAATTTTTTAACCCAAACTTAATTAGGGTTGAACTTGAGTTGATGTGCTAACAACTCGAGCTCAACCCGAATTCGAATTGTAATATTATTTTTATGCATATTTTTTTATTTTAAATTTATTATATATAATATTTAAATTATGATAACCTTTTTATTTTCAACTTTCTTTATTTAAATCTTAATTTATTGTATGTTAACATTTTTGATAATTAATTTTTTAAAAATTTGTTTGTAATTTTTTTAAAATTTGCAATAAGTACTTAATTTTTTGTATGTTTTGGAATAATCTAATATAAAATTTATTAAAGATCACTTTAAAATTTTAACATGAAGATTAGTGATATAGATAACTATAATTAATCCGACTTTCAAATTCAAAATCTCAACCCGAGTTACAAATCCGAGTTTAAAAATTTAAGGATGGGTTAGACTAGGATTGAGTAGTTAGAATAGAAAATAAGATTATGATTGAGTTAGAATTGAACATTTTATATGTACGATTGAGTCCGAATTATATTTTTAACCCTTCAAACTCACCCGAATTCCAGCCCCATAAGTGCACATTAAAGGTGCTTGTAATTTTTTCTTGAGACAAAATTTAAGCAAATTATTAAATGCTATAGAGATGGGTGGTGCAAAAGTCATAGAAGGCGGCTTGTGCAGGTTTGCAATAGTGATTTTAGGCTGACTAAATACCCAGAAATATATGTATAAATATTTATGAAATGTAAGAGCAGGGAAATAAAAGAATTAGAAAGTACTAGTATAACAATATTGGAGCTTTCCTCTGTCACTATCCAGTGAGATTTATTTTGATCTTCTGTTTTGTCAATAAATGATCAATAATCACATCTAAATCATTCTATTACAAAAAGAAATGTTGTAACATTAACGCGAGGGATTTGTTACATTCAAAGTTCATTTTATCAGGTTTGAACTATATGTTTTTGAGTTTGGAGTTGAAAATAAGCTCCCACGTTCAAATTTCTATAAGAACAAAAGTGAGTGTATATGAGTTTATTGCTAATGTAAAAAAAAAAAAGGTTAATTATTAAATTTATTGTTTACAGTTTTTTCCCACTCGTCTAATTGGTATATTTATTTTTTCACTTTATTCTTTTGGTTACTTTAACTCTTGATTTTCTATTTTGAAAGGCTAAAAAGTACCACTAGATTATAATTATAGTGGTTTATATACAATTTTTTTGGATAATTAGTTTTACGTGGCAACTTGAGTTAAACATTGCATGGTTTTGCAAAAGGTCAAAAAAAATTCCAAGCAGCTGCATTCACATAGACATCATGCATGGCTGGCTATGGAAAATTCCAAGCAATTGAATAACACATAAACATCCTTTTGACTTAGGTCTGCACTAATTCATGCACAACTGCCCAAACGGGCAATATAAATCATTAGGCCCCACCAATCATGACAGAAGGGTTCGAAATAAACACCTTACCATTTATGCATCTCATGGACGGTAGACGACTAAATTGGAAATAAACAAGACCTCTGTGAGAAGGGTTCGAAGTAATGGACCATGCAAGGCTTAGGGGGGGCATACACCCACTTTACAATTAAAAGAAAAGAAAAGAAAACAGATTGAAAAGCTCCATTTCCAGTAGCATAGGAAGAGGAAGAAAACAAACAAAAAGATTCAGAAGCTTAACATATAAAAAATACATTATGAAGATTGAGGCCTAGAATATCAAGAATTTCCCACCAAGCAAATTTCCTAGCTAATGGAGTCTGAAATTCCTTTCTCGACAGAGATTCCTTATCACAGTAGAGAATAACATGCGAGAGATCTTATATATGATGACTCTTATCATCTGGTGGAAACCACTCTTCCTCACCTTGTCACCTCTTAGTCAAAAACTAATGTCATAAATATAATTTCAAAGTGCTACAATAACAATTTATGCATCACATATTCATTAATCAGTCTAACTTCACATCATAAAGATCTGGAAGAGGCTTGCTTGATGAAGTTTTATCCATAGACTCATTCTTATTGCTTTGGATAGAAGTTGAGGAATCAATCCATGGCCCATCTATTGATATGCTCCCTTGCACCTGACTGTCCTGAGAGAATGCCGAGAAGTGTGTCTGGCTGTCTTGTGATAGCTTCTCAAATGCTTTAAATCTCAAGTCATCGGTCATTGAACTACGCTTGACTATTGGCGCTTGGATTGGGCTATTACCCTCGACCATAACTCGCCACAGAAGACATGGATGGTCTAAGGGTGGGAGATAGATTGGTGCATAAAAGAGACAAGTTTAACATCCTCATAGTCTCTTCTTTTGAGTAGTTTGAACCAAGATTTGGATCCACAAGTTCTAAAAGGTTTCCCTGCTCTTGCAAAACATAAGCCTGCAATTCCACATGGAGAAAACATATGACTTTTTTATTTTACGTACTTTTCAATTGAGTAACTTAAAAATATGAAACACAAACTTCACAGAAATATATATATGTATATATAATTTTTTTAGTTAGAGAACTCCCACACTTTTTTACCCACACAGGACTTGAACATCTCCCCTCTTTTTTGAGGATCGGGAGGTTATACCATTGGGTTACAAGTCCTTTATACAAAGAATATACCACAAAGGGTTACAGTGGTATACCTGTTCAAGTCTCCATATGAGAAAAGTAAGTGTTTGAGTTATTTGTCTCATATATATATATATATATATATAAATGAACATACAAGAACATTTACCAATGGACATTAGCCATTTAGCTTAGATGGTATGATCTCTCCTCTCCAAAGGGGAGGTTGAGTGTTTGAGCCCTTCTAAGAGCAATATTCGGGGTGTGCGCACGTTCACTTGAACTTTCGGGAAAAAAAAAATTCATACAAGAGCATTTTCATCATAAAGCTAATCAAAATGAAGCCACCTCTCCTTTTCTTTTCAAACCAAATATATTTCTCTTTTGGGTGTAACAAATATTTAAAAATACATCAACAACCTGTCAAACATATTGACATCACAGACCAACAAAAGCCAGTTACTTGTAGGCAACGCATCTGAAGTTATCATACTCCTCTCATTCAATAAGAGATCGATTCAATTACCAATTTCCTATTATTTTTTTCTATTTCATTACTTACCCCAAAGAAGAAAAAATAATATGCGGAACAACTTGACATCATTCAAGAAACAATGTTATTTTGAGATATTATATTCATGTGAGATTGAATGGTTTAGAAATATTTTGAGATATTATATTCATGTGAGATTGAATGGTTTAGAAAAAAAAATTCACTGAATTTAATTTGAAGGTTGGATTTAGGCATTTTTACAAAAATCAAAAAAGAATAATTATATTCCAGGCTTTTTCAGAGTGCATTTGAAGTCATGTATAAATAATAGAAACAAGTGCCCACTCTAGAAGTGTGAACAAAAAAGACCATTAAAGAGGAGAAAACTCAAAAAATAAAACTTTACCCAATCAAGAAGGTAAACAAACTCCTCCCTTGGCCTGTAACTTGTATTGCTTTTTCCACTAATAATCTCTAATAAAACAACTCCAAAGCTGTAAACATCTGTTTTGTCTGTTAAATAACCCCTCATTGCATATTCAGGAGCCATGTATCCTCTGAAAAAATGAAAAAAAAATGTGCTAAATAATTGTGCAATTAATAAAGTAGAATTTGTAATCCATTACAAATAAATAGAGAGCAAATCTAGTTATACATAATAACCACTGTGATCTCTTCAACTATTATAGAAACTCCATTCTCAATAACTCTTTTGGTGGGTACTAAAAACAAGGTCTCTAATTTTGGAAATAGTGTATTGAAAGCAGGAGTAGTTACCACCCATAACAGAAACAAAGGCAGACAATGCAGTCAACTCCAACACCACTGCTGGTCTCACATATGAAGTATTTTTTAATAAGAGAATTTCTTATCTTACCAAAAGAGAAAAGCAAAGAATAACGAAATATCGATGTTACAAACAATTATAACATAATACCAGTACAATATGACATAAGAAATCCATTATAGGGTTTACATAGGATCTGATGCCTCTTTGAGAAATTGTTAACTAAGTTCCATTCACAAACTATGATTATTTACCTAATAAATACCTTCTTCCAACAATATTTATTTTTTAACACCAAGTTATTACCATTATACCTAGAGATTAGATGCAAATAAGAATATAGAAGGCGGAAAATGAGAGAAAAACTCACATTGTTCCAGCAATTCTCGTGCTAATATGGGTGTTCTCTTCTTCATCAAGTTTGGCCAAACCAAAGTCAGATATCTTAGCATTTAGATCCTTATCAAGTAGCACATTGGTAGCCTTAATGTCTCTATGAACAATTTTCAACCTTGATTCCTCATGAAGATAAGCTAAGCCCCTTGCTATTCCTAAGCATATCATCTTTCTTGTTGGCCAATCTAAGTTTAACCGTTGTTCCTCGCGACCTAAAAATAAGAGAGAGAGAGAGAGAGTTATATCAAATAGTCACTCTTATGATGTATATACAATGGTGTCAAAGATGATAGGAAGGTAATTACCAAAAAGTGCACGGGCAAGACTATTGTTCTCCAAGTATTCATATATTAGCAACAACTGGTTCCCTTCAATGCAACAACCATAAAGCCTCACAAGGTTTGGGTGTTGTAGGGCAGATATCATGCCTATCTCATTGACAAACTCGCGATTTCCTTGCTTAGATTTAGAGGAAAGCTGCTTAACAGCGATTACTCCACCATCTGATAAAACACCCTAAAATCAAGCAGAAAGAATTTCAAATGATTAAATATAACAAACAATATATATGACAGTCACATGAAATTTTTTTTTGGATTTCTCATTGTTGCCTCTAGGCATGGATGCTTAAAACAACACATGACCTTAAAGCTACAAGATAACTATGAAAATTTAATAACTTGCATTAGCAATAACCTTGTAAACTGGTCCAAATCCTCCTTCACCAATCTTGTTTGCAGGGTCAAAGTTACTGGTAGCAGTTTTGATCTGTCTTAGAGTGAAATAACCTGTTTGTAGATCTAGCCCTCGAAGTTCTGTAACAAAGACCCAAAATAAAAATTACCCCAAGAATGACAAATTAGAAAATGTTTGTAATGCAAAAGACAGTTAAAAAAATAACAGTTCATTTTTCTTTTCCAATTCATGAAGTAAAATTCACACACATATGGTTATTTTCTTCATCACAACTTACATAGTTACAATTACATGTGCTAATACATATTGGGCTAATGTTTACCATGCATAAAGGGTCTAACTCATCACAGCCTCTATCTTATCCTTGCACAATAAAAATATCTTTATCCATAGTTTTATTCATTTTACAAGACATCCCCTAAAGTTTGTAATAAATCTCATACAAGATCTGCACTAGCATTACCGAGATTCTTAGAGTTGTTTAAACATTCCAATCCATATTAAATTTCTGTCAAAACGCCCCAAGAGAGGACTGGTGTTTCAGCAATTCCATAAAGTTAATTCCATATAGTTAATCTTCAATACGGTTCTAACTTATATATGGTACAAGAAAAAACATTTACTAGGACATTTTACCAATGCCTTTTCCAAATAAAGTCCAAACATCACGTACCTTTTCCAAGCAGTAACTTAACTTGCATTGGCAATCAAATAGTGAGAAAGAACGTCATATGTAGAATTTTTTGTGTTTTTAGATCTCACATTTATTTTCAAGGTCTTTCCCTCCCAAGTAACCTTTCATTCGAAGTAGTAACAAAATCAAAATGAGGACCACGCATGAAGCAGCCACAATACCAATAATAGCTCCAACAGAAAGTCCCGGATCAGGATTAAAGTCTACAAGAAAGAGAAAGATGCTCTTGTAACAAGGTAGTAGGAAGAAAAGAAGCACACCCAGAATGAAAGATATATACACTTACTTGGTGTCACTGAAATAGCAGATATAAGAGGTCCATATACACCCTTCTCAGGAATTGCATTAGTCCCTTTCCCAGACCAGTACAAGTGGATCTCCAGAGTGCTGCCACTAACAGTGACATTATCTAATTCTATAAAGACGCCCTTGCCAGGACCTTTAGCTATATCCATAATGTTAAAATCCTTCAAAAATAGTTTCCCCTGCAGAAGAAGTGAAATTAACACAAGCCTAGACAAAATTTTAAAATACTTCTATTTCAAAGACAGAAAATCAGTAGTGAAGAAAAGAGATAGCCCTAAATGCAAATGATGTTCATATGAATTCGCCAAAAAATTAACAGATTCAAGAATTGCATTAGAGTAATGTTGCATTACTATGTTCATACAAGCAAGCTGGCTCTTACTCACTTGAATTGATACATCAAAAATCCGCTTCCCGAGGCTACTAAATGTCTGGTCATCTGAAAACATTATTTCAGCAAAATGGAGACGCACTTTATAACTGCCTTTACGCAAGCAAAGGCCATAATACTTAAGTGAAGTAGGGGCAAGGCATGCTGTTCTATATATCTCATCATCATCAGTCATGTTCAAAGAGACTATTTTGTTTGCTATATAACTAGCATCACTAATCTTGCCCATGAAAACCCCTGTACTGCTATAAGCCCATTTTTGTAATGAAACATGAAAGTATGATCGACCGCCTTCACTTTTGTCTGCTTCATATGTCTTCCTATCAAAGGTTGTCTGGCTTCCTCCACAATTGATAAACAAGGAATGGTCTGTATATGCAATGGAAATTATAACATGGAGTAAGATATTTTTGTTAATTTTTCTTTTTCTGTAAGTATAATATAATATACTTTTATTGACATCTATAGGTAGATATGAGTTAAGTATTATCACCAGATCATAGTAACAAACCTGGCGGGTCTTAAACTTACAATGGGGATTGTTAGAGCAAGGAAGGTCCTGCTTCAAGCACCAATCAATTCTGCAAGACAAATCTAGGTTAGCTAACCCATATTGTTTAGGTAAGCAATCTAAATGCTTATCTTTGAAAGTAAGAACTTACGAGTTGCTCTCCACAGATGAGGAAATGCTAGAAGCTACATTCCTGAATAACCGATATGGAAAGGGGTGATTTGTAAATTATATGAAAGAGTCGAATTGATATATAATTAATGATGAAAAGAAGCTTACGGTTTTGATGTCCCGCAATGGAATCCAGATGCACTTGTGAAGTTGTTGTAAGATACATCACTACAACAGAATTGGCAAACCATGCGTGAAATTTTCAATTGAATATAATTCTGTTTGTGTTAAAGATTGTTTTAGACACATAATACTCAAACATGGGCATGAGATATGTGTTTGACACTTTTAGTTGAACATGCACCTAAAATCACATACAACAATTCAATTTTATTATATTATTGTTTCAAATTGAATATAATGCTTATATTAAACACTATGTTACACAAAGACATCATATTATTCTTAAAAAATATAAAAATATTAAATAACATAAATATTTAACAGTGTATACGTGTCTTACTATTTAAAACTTTGACACATCTTACGTATGAATAGATACTCGTACCCGATATGTACCAAATCCGGTAATATAGCTCGACCTCACCAAATTTCACAAATCAGAAAAAGCATGACATATGCATCCATGACTATCTATAAGCCAAATAAAGATTGGGGATATACTAACATGTAGTCACTTCTTTTGTCGCTTAGCCACTCCGGTAATATCCCAGTTAGTGAGTTGTTGTTGAGAAACCTACATCCATGTACATTATCGTGTCTCACTCATGAGTAAAACAAAAACCATAAAGGTGCAAGAACAACAACTAGCCTACTAAATACCCAAATTTCCTTAGAAATATAATAGTAAGCAAAGATTTACAAATTTTTTAAAAAGTCAGATTTTGTGAGATTGGTAAAAAAAATATAAAATCTCTCCTTCCTTTCCTTCCAAACAAATAAAGAAACGTGACACCTCATCCACCCTTTCTCCTATATATCATTTCTATTCGACCAAACAAAAAGTGAGAAAAATACTTTCACTTTCCTAGAGACGTCTCATATATCCCGTTTCCCTCTCTTTCATCAATTTTTTCATCCCTCTTGTCAAACGGAGCATAAAAAGTTTATACATGTGACTTATTCTAAAAATAATTACTTACATGTTATCCAGATCCGAATTCTGAAACGTCCCAGGAATTTTACCTGTCAACCTGTTGAAGCTCAGGTCTCTGCAAGTTAAAAGTACATATAACCTAAATGAGATAAAAGTGTCGATAAAAACTTAAAGATGACTAAACTGTGATTTAATCCAAATAGGAAGGAATAACTCCACATTCATTCTCGAACAGAGTTATTAAAACATAAATCTACTGTCAACAAAAGATAATAAATAATCAAATAGTATTATTTCATAAAAGAAATTGTTCGTGATCGCTATTGCACTATGAACGAAATCATATCAAATGCTATTACGAAATCAAGTGAATTGTTGATGAAAAATTAAATCTAAGAGAATACATAATGTATAATAGGAAAGAGCGAAAAAAGAGAATTTATGAGCTTGACCCCATCTATATGCGATAAAGACAAGGATGATGATGATATCTACATATATCAAATTAGAAGCATATCAGAGAGAGAGATAGGCCATGCTTCTCTATGAGAGTACATTAGAATAAACTTACAAAGTTCTGAGTTCAGGCAGTACTGTAAGATTACCAATGTAATCAGGGATTGTATCATTTATTAAGCAATTTCTCAGTATCCTGTGCCACAAAAAAACATAACAACTTGCTCAGCTGAAGGAACCATAAAAATTGATAACATCTTGTATGTTCTCCATGAATTATAGCCATATTCAACTTACAGTTCTTTCAAGCTTTTCATATCCTGCAGATCAGGGAAATGCGAGATTGATCCAATCACATCAGATATTCTCCTGAAAATCAAATGTAAGAGATCAAATGACTTTGTTTTTATCTCTTCTCATATCTATAAGCATGCATAAATCTCTGAGCTTAACTTTTTAATTGAAACAAAAAACTAAAGTGAATTCAATAGCTTTTAGATTGTCAGCTTGGTGCTCACAATTCAGTTAACTTTTTCAGCTTGGATATGGTAGTTGGTAAGGGTCCCTCCATGGACGTGCCTTGCATATCCCTGCAACAACAGATTGAGTTGAACATTTATTTAAGATGGATGTGGTTAGTTAACAATAAAATTTAAGAAGAAATTTTGTTAAAATTCTCTAGGTAGGGAATTAAGTATTGGATGATCAATGAAAAAAAGTATCATACTCACAGTCTAGTAATATTCGTCCAGTTCCCAATCCAATTAGGTATCTTCCCGGATAGTTTACTCCCATCTATACTACTGCAAGGAGTAAAAAGTAATAAAATTTCTGAAACTGAAAATGATAAATGTCCAAAGCAATTAACACTTACAATTCCGTTAAGTTCTTTAGCTTGCTGAATTCTATGGGTAGTGTTCCAGTAAAATTGTTAGCAGAAAGACGGTTGCAAAAAACCATTCGTTATGAATAATAATGGCAATTAAGAATGTTTATTACTCCAACTGATTAGTGTCTTACAGTCTACGCAAGCGGCTCAAATTTCCAAGTTTCAGAGGAAGAGGTCCTTCAAGCTGATTATTTTCCAAGACCCTAGATATATAACACATGCAGTTCAAATTAATCCAAGATAAAGCTTTATCTATTACTCCAATATATATATTTGAACTGCATGTAGTCCATCTCTTACAGCTGCTCAAGGGTAGCAATGTCGCCAATTTCCTCAGGAATCGGACCACTGATTCGGTTTCCCAAAAGGGACCTGTAGTATACCAATTATCAAAGTTTAGCCAACCAGTCTAACTGCTCTCAATAAATTATAACAAAAAAAATGGCATGGCCCTCAAAGATTTGAAACAATATATATAAAAAGAAACTTACAGAATGGTCAGAGCTGGGAGTTTAGCAAAAGACTTAGGAATTGATCCATTTATGTAGTTGCCAGTGAGATCACTGCGTTGATAAAAAGAAACCTCACTTAGTTTCTATCAATTTCAGATGGTCACTGGATAACTAACAGAGTACGTGCCAATCTTCCATACTGGTACGTACGTAGTTGGGTTATACCATATGTTGGAGTTGGAGGGATTAATTATACTTGTAGAAAATATATATGGCGCAAAGTTTAGTTAAGATTGCATAATTAATCTATTATAAAATATAAAGAAAGAGATTCCTCCACCTCATACTATATATACTATTTATTATGGTATTTGAGCTCAAATCATCATCAAATAAATAAATTTTCAAAGAGGCGCTTAAGTTAGTTTATAAAAGTAGGCATGCTTAATTAAATGTGTCATCAAAATTGGAGCAACCAGTTGTGCATTATATAGAACTTGATCATACAACAACACCACAATAATCACCAAAAAAGGTTCCAAAATATCCTTAATTTCAAACTACTAAGGAAACCAAACAGACTTGCATGCAATTAAGAACAACAACAACACAATAGACTTCTCTCAAGTAATACTGAAGAACAGATACCTACATAAAATTCATAGGGACATCCAATGAAAAAAATAGTGTGTATTGTCTTCATAGTGTTAAGTACGTAATTTATGAATAAACCTAATACACCAACAAGGCTAATGCGTCAGTATGCTGCTGATGGACTTGTGAATGCAACTCAAATGTGTCACATATATACATACATTTCTTGCAGGTAACTAAGATTTGCGAATTCAGGTGGTAGTTCTCCTCTTAAATTTTGTCTTTTCAGCAGGCTGCAATTCAAAACAAGGAAAACTGAAATCAGAGAAAGGAACATAGAATCAAAAAGTAGTGGATTATACCTAGCTAGGGATTGTTGGCGTCCCTAAAAAAAATTAATATGGTCAAGCCCGGCCCATCAGAGTGAACCATTACATTTATTCTTGAAAGTGGAACAATTAATGGTATAAAACTTATGGTAGAAACAGGCATATATATATATATATATATATATATATGGCAGGCATTCAGTGCTGTATCATGACATGCTGTAGTTGCAGATTAATTAAGGACCTTTTTTCACGTCAATGCAAACAGAAAACTAGAAAGTCATTTTTTTACCATGTCAATTTAGCTTACCAGCCAGCAACTTGACTGGGAAAAAAGCAACTAATCATTCATGAAGAATACTACTACATATATGTTTCTTATTACAATGAAGTAAAAATTTGTTCCTAACTAACTAACTACTTCATATCCCCAACTAACTACTACATAAAAGGAACTGATTATTGAGTAATCAAATTCAATTAAGTGGGCATAAGTTGAATTAACTCAAAAAATCTTAAAATTTCAGTACCAACCAAAGGCGCATGTCTAAGACACGAAACGTTTCATTCGGCATATTTATATCTTTTGCAATCATTATCTTATCTCCATGCATCGCATCGCATCGCAATATATTACAGGGGAAAGTAAATGACAGAAAAACAATGTCGTACATGTGTGTGACGTGGCAGACAGTGTTGTTGCTGTTGCTGTTGCTGTTGCAATTGCAAGTTGCATTCAATTCATTACCACTGCAAAAAGTTTGGTTAATGTTCCAGTATTTAATCTGCAGTTTCCTTGATATCGTTTCAAGAGCTTCAACTGTTCCACACAAGCAAGTAGTGAAAACTGGTTAGCATTAAAAAAAAAAAATTACCAAAAAATTATTAACAATTCCTAAAGAAAATAAAATATTGGTCAGTTTCAATTACTTAACAACATTAATTCTATCTTGGACAACTCTTAACTGATGATGTTATCATCCTAGCTACTTTTTTTACTTCTTATTTCTTTTGATTGCAAACAAATTTTGTCATATTTTCTCAACCGAATTTAGGCTATTATTATTAAATGAGAATGTTAGCAGTAAATTAGTTCCAAAATCAACAGTTGATACTGTTCATACAAAACACGCTTAGACTAGAACTCGTGTTTTTTTTTACCCCGGCAAGTGATTGGAGCTAATGTTCGTAATCGATGTTTTCTTACTTCTTTATCAATCATTTAACATTTGCTTATCTGATTTTAGAATAGTCAAATATATTTGGCATAAACATTTTAATGAGTAACGCTACCTTCACACACCGACTATGAGTGGGTGTGGGGGTGTGGGAAGGGTCGGGACTTTTATATTTTTCTGTATTTTAGTGGTCAAAATCGTAACTTACTCCATCTTTGACTACTCCATCTTTCACAGGTCAAAAATGGTGGATGGAAGCCAATTGAATAGGTTGTTGACAAGTGTAGCTCTTCAAATTTAAATTTTAGCAAGTGACATCATCATGTCATGATATTTAAATTTTAGCTCTACAACAACTTCTCTAAATTTTTACTATTCACACAATTAAAAAATATTTTACAAATAAATTAATCTAAAATTTTATGTATATACATATATATGTTAGATTTTTTATACTTTTTTAACTTGAAAAAATCATAATTTTTTCGTTTTAAATCAAAAAATAGCTTCAGTGGTACTTAAATTAAAACTCTTAAAATTATCTTTTTAACAAAAAATTCAATTTGTAATAAAAATTATTAAATTTTAAGTGAATGATATATATATATATATATATATATATATATATATATATACACACACACATGGCACAAAGGCCGGAACAAAAATAATAAAATAAAATTCAATAATTTAGCTATGTGCTTCGCTCGATTAGCACTTAGCCAAGCGCCTGTGGGCCCCTCATATTTGGGCAAGCCATTGACCGCCTTGTTTGCATTTTGCTTGACAAGACCTTCTACGCCATAGTGGATGCTCTAATGGTCGGCATATTTACATTATAGTATTGCTATTTAAGCTGAGTTAGGTTTAAAAATAAATTTTCTTACATTATTATAAATGTGTGATTCTCCAGAGCATGAATATGATGCCCCATATTCTCTATATTTAAAAAAAAAAAATAATAATAATACAGCCCTGTACACAAGCCGTCACCACAGTCTGCGTGCAACATATTCTCCACGTTAATACAATATCCATTACGTTTTGCACTGAATTATGCTAATCAAGTAACTAAAAATATCACGGGAAGTGGTTGAGGTTAAAAGTTAAATTTGGTGGGGAAAAAAAATGGCATGTAATATCGGAGTGAGAAAAGTTACGTGGGCCGAGCCCAATTCATATGCGAGTGAGGGAAGGATGAGGGTTGATGAAGAATTAACTAAAAATGTGAAGGGCAGAGAGGTAGAAGTAGAAATGTAAAATCACAATGAACTGAACCCAGCATAGCATATATAGAGACCAAAAGAACAAAAAGAAAGAAACAACTAGTTGTGGGAAGAATCTTGGCCCTATATAATATTATTTCAAATCAAGGATTTAAGTGGTTACATTTGACTAGATCGATCTATTGGATTTCGAATAAAAACGCATGAATATCCAGATATTAAAAGAGAACATTACCAGCATGTCCATTACTGAAAGTCTATATCAAAGCAAAACAGAGACTAATGAAGATAATAGCAGAGCAAGTAACTATAAGCACAAATCGGTTAACCTCATAGAGTTGCCAATTGAATTTGTAAATTCTTCTACTGATACATTTTGAGCGACGGATCTAAATTTAGTAAAACAGTTCAAAACAAGAGAAGCAAAGAGAACAAGAGTGAATATCTTCTTGAAAGTCGTCCCAATTGTGTTGAACAGAGACTCCATCGACTCTGCAACTCCAATTCGTTCCATTCGGAAACAAACGGAATCGTTGTATACGACGACGGGTGGGAACGGCGCTACATACAAAGTATACACGACGTGTGTGTGTCTTTGTAGAGAGAGAAAAAATAAAATTTGGAACTGACAGAATTACCAAAATCGGGATGTCATATACTACAAAGAAGATATTTGATAGTTAGATATTTCAAGATAAATTATATATATATATATATATACACACACACACAGAGGGGCGGTGATGGTGGTTATGGGGCAAGGCGGGAAAGAAAAAGTGGTAACTAGAAAATAAAATTAATTAAAATCCTCTTCATTAATTTTTCTAGCTGTGCCTGCGCTGTGAAATTTCACCACTTTTAAGAGCTTCAACTGTTGCACACAAGCAAGTCAAAACTGGTTAGCACTGCATCATAAATTAATTAATTAAGTAATAGTACTAGTAAAAATTAATGATTAACAATTCCAAAAAGAAATCAAAACATGTATTGGTCAGTTTCAATTTCTTAACAACATTAATTCTATCTTGGACAACTTTTAACTGATAAATATATGTTAGCATGGTACTTTCTTTCTTTTTTTCTTCTGCAAATTGAATTTGTACCTTCTTCTACTGGTAGATTTTGAGCGACACATCTAAATTCAGTAAAACAGTTCAAAACAAGATATAGAAAGAGAAGAAGAGTGAATATCTTCTTATTGAAAGTGGTGGTTTTGTTCAAGAGAGACTCCATCTGCTCTGCAACTCCAATTCGTCAGATTCCGAGACAAAACGGAATCGTTGTATATGAACACGATGGATGAAAACGGCGTACACGACGATATGTGTGTAGACTGTAGAGAAAGTGAGAGATAATTTGAGAGAGAGGGGGCGAGGATGATGTTTAAAACATTGGGGGCCAACGCGGGAAAGAAAAAGTCGCAAATGGAATGTTCAAATTAAGAATAGCAAAATTGGACACGAACTAGTTTCAGTTTGAGATAAGTTGACACGTTTAATAAATGGGTCAACACGAATACGACATGAAAAAATTGAGTTAGGTTTGAATTTAAGTTGTTTAATCCGTGACACAATTACTACACAATTACAACACGATTACGACATGAACTATTCATATATTATGATTTTATATAAACTTATATATACATAGTTATATATATTACAATTGTTTGTAATCTATTTGTTTGTTTACATGTAGTAAAAAAAAATCAAGGATTAAATTGTTATGGTGTCTTTCCAATTGTTGAATCATTTTAATATGTTTTTGAATTTATATATAAATACAAAATTTATAATATAATATGATTTTAGAATTTATGTATTGATATGTACTTAATTTTTTATAAGATCTCCATAAAGATTTTTAGGGATGAAAAAACTCATATGATATAAGTTAAACGAATTAAAAAGGTTAAACAAGTCGTGTTATTATAGGACATGTTTATTAAATCGGTTACACGGATCGATACGGGTAACACTTTTAATAAATGGATTAAATTAGTGTTAATAATTTTTGACATGATTATTAAATGAATCGAATTAAAATTGAACTGTTCAGAAGAATACTTATAAATCGACGCAACACAAAAACACGAATTACCACCACTAATTCAAACCCAAAAAGAATGGCTACGAGTACTGTGATAGCACGCAACTAAATTGGTTACCACAAGTTTGTAAGTAGTTGTAACGTGTAAGTAGTTGTAACGAAAGCGGGGCCTATGGATGTGATGTAATGAGATTGCTTATCGCTGTCTTAAATTCTTTCGACCATCTTAGGTCCAAAATGCGAAATACATCACTTTTTTGGGTTAAGTGTCCAGAAAAAAAAAAAAAAAAAAAAAACTCAGTCGCCAGAACGTTCAATTGCTTCTTGTTATTCAGTTAATTTCTTACCATTTTTAAAATAGTACAAATAAAACAAATTATCAAATTTTCAGTATCAGAATTAAAAAATGACAAAAATACTCTTATAATATTAAAAAAAAAAATCTAAATTATCAAAAACGAACATAAAATTTTTCAAACATGGGACTATTTGCACGTTTTCTATAACGAGCGATTTTTTACACTTTACACTATAAAGTACAAAGAGTAATCTTAAAATTTTAAAAAAAAATTAAGTCAAACATGAGGTCATCAATTATTTTTTAACGAAAATCCATCTTAGTTATTTGCTCATCGGATACCACTAGTAAAAATTATATGAGCATACTAAATTGCAGGAGTATTTTTTACAGATTCGGTATATAAGCCATGTTTGGGAGAGTTAAATGAGGAAACTGGTACCTACCAGCTTTTTTTGAACACCCTTTTTAGACAATAAAACTCTTTACTCTTACCAATCCAAATACTATTCAAAACGATTTTTGAACTTGAAAAGTTAAAAGTCGTTTTTCAAAAGTCAATCCAAACAAAATCGTATTTTTTTTTTACACTTAACCCTTTAATTTTTACCACATAATTCAATAAAAACATAGAATTTCTTCTCGAGTGCAACCCGCTAAGGTCTCTTGTAAACTCACCGTTACAAGTAGAAATTTGAGTATTCATTCTACAGTAGCATAGCCTTCATAGATATTCTCGTCATTTTTTGGAGAGAGGGGGAGAAGAGGAGAAAAGTTTAGAGGACTGGGAATGAGAAAAGTTTTTATTTCTTTTTATTTTTATTTCTTTTTGAAAGATTGAAATGTTCAACCTAAAAAGAGATTTTGAAAAAGAAATCACAAGGAAGAGGTGTATGACCATGCACACGAGAAATCTAGCCAATCAGACTTCCATATTATTAATTTCGAAATCTTATACACTTATTTTTTAAAAAATTTATTTATTTACTGACTAGCTGTTAACGAAATAAAGAGATATCGTTGCTCTTAGAGTAATTTCTGTCATGTTACATTAACAAGTTTTTACTGGGAATGAAAAAATAAAATTTGGAAAGACAGAATTACCAAAATGGGTATGTCATATACTACAAAGAAGATATTTGATATTTAGATATTTTGAGATAAATTATATATATATATATAATTTATAGATTATAGATTAGTCCACATCAGTCGTGCTTGCCTTTGATTACGTTGACACACATGTTCATTTTTTAATATGTAATTGGTATGGAATTGAAGAATGGATGGATGTATCAAAAATTGTGGTTTATGTTCAGACAAGGTGTACGGACAGCGACCCCGTGGAAGACTTGAATGGTCTTTGGATAACATCTCACCTTACCTTTTACGGGAAGGTCGAGAGTAAGAATATAATTTACTTGTTTGAGAATTATATAGCTAGAAAGAAACATAAACGTGATAGAATTTCAGTTGTCGAAGAGAATAACTCATCTACAAATCGTAAGTCTACAAATATGATTCTAATCTTAACTTTCTTGGAGCTCGATAAAGCTGATGAACTTGTATCTCATAAGAATTTCTGTCATATTGCAGTTAACAAGTTTATTTTGACGAGATCTCATAAGAAAATTATTATTTTTTCTTTCTTTTTTTTTATAGAATTTTTTTTTATTATTGAAAAAGAAAACATATAATTAATGATGTTTTGTCATAAAGGACCTACCTGATATCATGGCAAGAGTTTATTTAGGGTCTGTTGGTTGCATAGAAACTAATATTATGAAAGATAGAGGGTCTGTTTGATAAATGGAAAGTAATAGCAAAAAGTAAAATAAGTGAAGTAAATAAAAGGAAAAATAAATTTTCCACTGTACACTTAAAAAACATGAAAAAATTTTAACAAATTATCATTTATATGGATTGAACTTGAATTTTACAAGAAAATAAAGGACATTATAGTACTTTCATGTAAGTTTCTAAAAAATTCAAAAATTTGGTGTGATTTTTGTAGGAAATTTTTTTGGAAATTTTGTACCAAAACTGGTTCCATTTTCTAAAAACAAGTTTTAAGAACTCACAAAATATAGAATTGTTTTTTAGAGAATTATTAAAGATGTTAAAACATTGGAGTTTTCAGAAAATAATTTTTGCAAAATGATATTGTTTTAAAATTGTTAAATAACTCGCAAGTGTACGAATCTATTGAAGTATAGATCGGCAAGAACGAGGTCGAACCCAAGGAAATGCTTTGAGAAGAAAAACTAACACAAATTCAAATTAATTTAAAACTAATCTAGTTTAAACACAAGTTGGTTGATTTGAGATAAATTAAACTAACATGCAAATAAAATAACACTATTAAAATAAAATAGAGAAAATAACTAAGGTGTCGGATTCCACCACCATTTAATCCATGAAACTTCTAATATTCATTTATTAATTCCCAAATTTAGAGTAACAATCAAGAAATCAATCTACTGCTAACTCAAGATTTATCAATAAAGCACTATGAAAAATATATCAAAAAGGTAGATTTTCTTTCGCTTTACTAGTGTAGAATTCTAAGCATCCTATGTATCCAATTTAATGAAAAACATAATATCAAAGATTATCACTTTTAAGAAATACAAATCCAAGCTTAGATTAATTATAATACTTTCTAACTACCACATATACATGATATAGATGGTGAAAGAACTATAAAATAATTAATCACGAGAAGAGAAAATCATAAGCAATTAAATCATACACATAGGAATCAATTAATAAACAAAAGAACTTCACTTCATTAATGGAGGTTTCCTCCTCAACCCTTAGTTGAGGAGTTTAGTTACACATCATAGAAGAAGAAGATAACAAAATAATAAAAGACGTAATGAATAAATAAAACCCGGATTGTCTCTGTCTTCTCTGTCTTGGCCTCCCCTTCTTTTCTCCACCCCCAAAACAGCCTCCAATTTACCTCTTTATACCCCAAGAGAATACATAAAGTCCTAATCCAATTAGGAGATAAAGTCCTAATCCAATTAGGAAATAATTAGGGTTTTCCCGCAGCCCTAAATAGGTAGATTTTTCTGCTGACTTTCGGCCCAAGTTTTGACCCAGTAGAAGTCCGATTCACGAAATTTTCGTGAAATACGAAAGTGTCCAGAATTGAATTTCGTTCAACTCACGCGGGAATTAAGTCGAATTGACACTCGAAAATAAGCTTTTCAGTCCAATTTACAAAACGAGATTAAACACTGAATTAAGTGCAAAATTGGGCTTCAGGCCCGTAACCTCCTTAAGCAGTTGTACTTCTCTTGGACCACTTTATTGGGCTGTTCTGAGTTGAAATATGGAGTTGAATGGACCCATTAAATGGAGGCTTCATATAACCTTCTTGGATATCATCTTTAAAAGCCCAAAATCATGATTTTATCTGAAATAATCATTAGGGTCCTGAAAAAGACAGAAAAGACAAAAACAGAGTAAAATCACATATAACCTATCACTAAGAGAATAAAATATGCAAATTAAGAGGCTAGAATGCATAACATTCAACGCCGATCACAAAACTAACAACAAAACAATTTTTTGAATATTTTTTGTAAAAAAAATTAGTATCTAGAAAATTAAATCAAACAGGCTCTAGATAGTTTTGAAAAATTATCATCCATTTCCAAACTCAAAAGTGTTTACAAAAAAAATAATTTTTTTCCTTTCTCGCTAGTTCCATCTAATCAAAATGGACCTTAGTTATCATTTCAGAAATTAAGCATGCAATCAAATATTTGGATAACTATTTAATGACAATGTTTGTTTAACATAATAACATATGCAAATATATATATATATATATATATATATATATAATTTTATGTTTTTATGTAAATTTGGTGAGCTTTAACTATTTAATCAATAAAAAAATGACACCCTTAATTTTTTTTCTTAAATTTATAATCCACGTCTGCTTTTGTCTTTGAAAAGTATACATAAATTAAGACACGCGGTTGTACATTCCACTCATTATTAGCTAGTGATTATTATTTTTACAGCGGAACCTCCATTTCTTTTGTTTTATAATTTGAGAAGTTGGATCCTTTATATAAGACATTTCATGCCTATACAAGATAAGTAGTAGAAATCTCATGTATTTAAATTACTAGTATTTGGTTTCTTAATCCTTATTTGCATGCTTTCACTTGCATATATATATATATATATATATATATACAGACACACACACATACATGGCCAGAAAAGCTTTTTCACTCGTCATTTGTTAGAGATTATGTTTTTTTTACAGCGGAGCCTCCATTTCTTTTTGTTTTAGAATTAGAGCAGTTGTGCTACGGAGCCATGTTAGAGGGTAAATCACTTTCTTCCTCCGGTTGGCTCCTTTATAAAAAGGAAAGTGAGCTAAGATGTTATATATAAATAATACATATATACTCTTTACCAAATCATAATTTCCTTATCATACATATGTACATTCAACTTGTTTTTTTTTTTCCTATTAACTTTTTTTAAAAAAAAAAAATTTAAGTAAACACACACACAATATTACTCCTAACAGGACTCGAACACTCAATCTCATCTTTGAATTCACTTGAACCTGTAATCTCATCTTTGGATTCACTCGAACCTGATACCTACTAGGTTAATGGCCCGGGTGATAAAAATTTAAAGATCAAATTCTAGACATTCAATACTTGATGAACGTTAACATATTAAGATTGTATCTAAGTTGTTAAATATTAGAGAAATGCTAAACGTCATGAAATTATTTCATGAATTTGTATCATGAATGATGTGACAGGTAACATGGAGAGTTAGTATTGGTGGAATTCGGTGAAATATCATGGGACTCTGTGTATGGGGGGAATTCCACCAATACTAACTATCCACGTTACCTGCCACATCATTCATGATACAAATTCATGACATGTAGCATTGCTCTAAATATAATCCCTGAAGTTTTTCTTTTTCTTTTTCATGCATCAAATTAATGGGCTTGAAACCTCAAGTTTAAAGACACGAGTGGCTAGTGGAATGAGATTAATTTGACTTGACTAGATCGAATGTGCAAGATAAACTTTGAATGTTATTCTATTTGAAAATTGGCTTCTGGTGCCACTTGGAATGGAAAGGTACATGCATAATTTTCAAGAGGAAAATGATGTTTAAAGGAAGAACTTTAGCAGTACCCTTTCCATTCTATGGATGCAAAAGTTTTGGCCGAGACCAGGACTAGTCGAAGTCTTTGATGTGATAATAAAAAATAAAAGTCTTTGATTCTTTTAATTAAGAAGTACGGACACGTAATATGGGTACGACACGACATGAACATGACGATACAAAATTTTTTTAAAAAATAGAACACGAACACGACAAGAATACAACTATAAAATAATATATTAACATATATTAATTATTCAACAAAAAAGACTACATTATATAATAATTCAATTCATCAAGCAATTAATAATCAAACAAACTATAAACAAAAGTAGATAAATAAATTAAAGAATCAGATTTATTTAGTCCTTTAGATATAACTTAGATTTTTAATCATAATTTAATCGCATATAATTTTTTTTCAAAATACTTGAATATATATCATTATTACAAAATCTTCAATACATATTTGATAAGTAAAGAAAATATTTGAAAAGTATCCTAAAAGTGTGAATGTCCTATGCAAATAAAGCTAACTTTGATAAAGCGTCCGTCCTTTCTAAACTTTTAAGTGTAGCATTGTTTTCATGCATGGCTGCTGAGCAAAATTTCAAAGAAAGTAAACTTTATTCCTTTTTCCAAAATTTCACCTACCAATCACGTCCTTGGGCTTTAACCCAGCCAATTGCATGTATGCATGTCAATTGACCAACCCAATACACACGCATCATTAGGCGAATCACAATTCACGGCCTTAATGTTAAACAGTACCAATTATTGGTGAGCACATCACTGCACCAGTTACAAACATATATGTCATCTTTTCTTTTGATGGGATACACTATATTTGGTGTAAATACACGGAATTTATAAATTTGGATCATGAATACAGTGTATTCACGCACATGATTGTCAAACTCAAAATTAATACAAATGATGTTGTGTATTACGTATGATTTGGATTGGACAACCTTGTGGGTCCATTCAAATAGAGAATCTTTTTTTTTACTTGCCGTCATGTTAGTAATTAAATTAATTAAAATCCTTTTCATTAACTTTTCTAATTCACCACTTTTAATGGTGAATTATTCAACTATAAAATGATAAATTTTATCATTTAAAATTTTAAAAATAATAAAATTTATGATGTTGAAAACTTAAAATTCTTAAAATGATGAAATTCACTATTTAAAAATTTGAAATTCAAAATGGTAAAATTTATGATAGTGAAAATTTAAAATAAATGTGGTGAAATTGCACCACAAAAAATGGGAGAGAAAAGTTACGGAATAGAATTTGGATCCATTCAAAAAAAAGCTTTCTTTTTCAATACATTTTGGTAGCAATGGAGACAAAATCTAAGAGCATTAAATGCTATGGAGATGGTGATGCAAAAGTCATAAATAGGGATATCAATTTAACCCGTCCCGCCCCTAATGGGATTGGTTTGGGATCATACTAATCGGGTTAGGGGCGAGTTTGGGAATAGAGTTTAAAACCTGCTAAGCCCCGAATCCGTTCCGATTAATGATAAATATATAAATAAATATTATTTTATTAATTATGATTTTTATTTTTTTTCATTAGTTATGATAATTTTAAATTTTAACAACATTTTTTTTATTATCATTTGTAAGTATTAGTCTATACTTAATTTTTTTTACAAAATTGATCATAAATTCGTTCAAGTTTGCATTATATTTTTTAAAATATATATATATATCGGGGCGTCCCGACTCCGATACGGGATGCCCCGAATCGGATTTGAGAAGAATTTTTTATTCGTGGAACGAGTTTAGGAAAGGAGTGCCTCGTCCCGAACCAGCCCCGTTGACATCCCTAGTCATAAAAGGTGGTTTGTGCAGGTCAACAATTGTGTTTTTAGGTGGACTAGAGACGTGAGTAGAAACATTAATTGCATAGGGATTAATATTATTATTATTATTATTAAATATAAAATTTACAAATTTTCCCATTTATCTAATGGGCATATTTATTTTCTTTGCAGGAATATTTAGCTTTATGTGCAACTCTTTTCGGTAATTAATTTGATGTGTGAAACGTGAGAAGAAACATTAATTGCATGGTTTTGCAAAAGGTCAGGCCCAACATCAGTTTCATGCATGGATGGCTATTGAAAATTCAAGCAATTGAATACACACATACATCATTTAGGTTGGCACTAATTCATGCCCAACAGCCCAAGCAGCCAATAAAAATCACAACACCCCACCAATCATAACATGACTGTTGAAATAAATTAAAGTTTATTCCATTTCCAAATCATTTTTTTTGGGAAAATTACCCCTAATTCTACTTTTGCATCTTTAAGACTAAGTCCTATAAAATTTTCGTTAGGACAAAAAAGTTCTACTTTTGATATTTATTTCCAACAAAGTTCTATAAAAATTAGAATACCTCTTTTACCCTTTTCATATAGTACTGGGTGGATTTTCTTTTATATGAGGCTTTTTTTTTTTTTTTTTTTTTGCACCTTGTCCTTGTTAGAAGATAGCAAGCAAGACAGATTTAATGATACAGACTATTTTTTTTTTAAGATAGGTTGATTATTTCATTTATATGGACAATATTAGTTAAATTATAGGTTGTAATTAATGTTTATATTTATCTTTCGTAGTTTAAACATTAATTAAATTTGTTATCTTGTTGTGATATGTTTTGTGATACTTTAAGAAACATAAATTAATCCCTAGGTTATTCTCATTTCTTGTTCTTGTTGGATCAATCTATATTAAATTGTTGTATTTTACAAAATTATATTTTCTTTTGTAAACATTAATTAAAATTTACCACAAATTGCTATATGGTATAAATTTGAAAGCATAAACCTCGTTTCTTCTCTGTCTTCAATTAAATTTGTAATGATAATTTTTTTTTTTAGCTCCTATATTGGTTTCGGAAAAGTTTTCATTTTCTTTCCATTTCTTTCTAATATTTGAGATAGATTGAACCGCAACTTATTCATAATTTTTTGTTTTTCCTTTTTCTTTCTCTGTGCAATAGTTGGTAAATATAAACAAGAATGGAAAGAACTATACATATGGAAACATATAATATTAATTTCAAGAGATGTTATTTGCTAATATATCTTTGGTTTTGGAAAAGTTTCCATTTTCTTTCTGTTTCTTTCTAATATTTGAGATAGATTGAGCCATAGCTTATTCATAATTTTTCGGTTTTTCTTTTTCTTTCTTGGTGCAATAGTTGGTACTTAATAAACAAGAATAGAAAGAACTATACATATGGAAACATATAATATTAATTTCAAGAGATGTTATTTGTTCTTTGGTATCCTGTAATTATAGTTCGATCTAAAAAGAGTAATAAATGAGTTTCATGAGTAGTTATTTGTTCTTTGGTATTCTGTAATTATAGTGGGATCTAAAGAAAGTAATGAATGAGTTTCATGCGTGTTACTTTAGTAATAAGGATAATAGTAGAAAAAAATTTAAATTTGAACTCATTTGAAAATAGATCTCAAAAGTAGGACTTCTTTGTCCTAGTGAAATTTTTTTAGGACTTAATTGTCTTTAAGGTGCAAAAATAGGATTAGGGTGTAATTTTCCCTTCTTTTTTTTTTTTGATAAATTCCATTTCCAAATCACTGACTCGTTCCGTTGGTTTCCTTGAAATGACGCTGAAAAAGACAGAAATAAGTCTTCATGCATTTAGGTACGTGCAAAAGACTTGGCAATTCATGCAGCACGTACTAAGATGTGTTCTGCAATCTGTATTTAGATTAAAAGAGGTTAAAAAAAAATTTGAGAAGTCCATGTATCATATACCTTAGTTATTACCATCATATTAATTTATGAAAATTCTCTGCTCATTGCAAATGGTCAGCTTGTGGGTTAAAAAAAATGGTATTACATCACAAGCACGCAAGAATGTGGATTTAACTAGTCCGCACTTTCCAATGCTCTTAATTAAGGATCAAAACGCACCTAGCAAACGGTGAGTCAAGCATACTACGGTGAACCGAGTATGTCATTTCCCAACCAATAAAAATATATTATTTAGTAAAAATGTTCTAAAATGTTCTACTATCCACTGAATTATAAAAGTGTAAATCTCACTTGCTGCCTATCAGTACTCTTTTTTTTTTTTTTTTAATGTTAACCGTGTTTTCAATTTTATGTTACAAACTGATATTAATTAATTTTGGATATTAATTTTTCTGCAATTTTCTCTGGTTTGATACTGTACGAACAACAATTTCCTCTGTACCTACTACTATATAAGCATATTAATCACAATGAGTAAAACTATGATGTAAACATTTAACTATGCTAAAGTCACAGATATATTTAAAAAAGGATCTAGATAGACTTCAGATTAAATATAATTTGAAATCGCTACAGTTATACATTACATATTCACTAATCATTCTAAACTTTCATCATAAAGATCTGGGAGAAGCTTGCTTGACGAACTCTGCTTCGCATCCTCATTCATACTTTGGATAGAATTCAAGGAATCAATTAGCCCATTCATTGATATGCTCCTCCGCATCTGACTATCCTGAGAGATAGTCGAGATGTGTGTCTGGTTCTCCTGTACTTGCTTCTCAAAAGCTTTAAACCTTAAGTCCTCGTTCAATGAACTGTGCTTGATTATTGGCACTTGGACTGGTCTATCGCCCTGGAGCATACTCACCACAGAAGACATAGATGGCCTGAGGGTGGGAGATGGGTTGGTGCATAGAAGAGACAAGCTTAACATTCTAATTGCCTCTTCCTTGGAGTAGTTTGAACCAATTCTCGGATCCACTAGTTCTAGAAGGTTTCCCTGCTCTTGTAGAACATAAGCCTGCAATCCCACGTGGAGAGAACATTCAACTTTCATATCTTATGTACTTTTCAAAATGCACAAATTTAAAGGATGAAATATGCAAAATTAAGTAAATATATAAAAAGGATTATGCAAAAGCATTCTCACGACTCAAAATGAAACCACATCTTTTATTTTCAGAACAAACAATTTTTTTTCGTTTGAGCGCTGATAGAATTTCGTCACAAAAATTTGAACACATGCTGCACTCCTCTAAAAATATCTTCAGGTCAATCCGACCAACAAACTCAATCACTTGTGCTGCAAGCCATTTGAGTCGAGTATCCTACCCTCATTTCATCAAAATCTGATTCAATTATCATTTTCTTTTCATCTCTTACCCAAAAGAAGAAAGAATCTACCAAGCACCATTCAATAAACAAAATCAATTCAATATATATGAGATTTAAACACGTTGCAACAGTTTTTCACTGAATTTAATTTAAAATTGTAATTAAGCATTTTATGAAAAGCAAAAAAGAATAATTATGTTTCAAGATTTTTCAGAGAGCATTTGAAGTCGAGTATAAGTAGGAGAAACAAGTGGAAGCACTAGAATGAAAACCAAAAGATCTAATAAAGAGGCGAAAACTAAAAAAATAAACAAAAAAGTGTACCCAATCGAGAAGGTAAACAAACTCTTCCCTTGGCCTGTAACTTGTATTGCTTTTCCCACTGACAGTCTCCAATAAAACAACTCCAAAGCTGTAAACATCTGCTTTGTCTGTCAAATAACCCCTCATTGCATACTCAGGAGCCATGTATCCTCTGAAAACATGAAAAACGTGCTTAGATAATTGTGCAATTAGTAAGGTATAATTTGTAATCCATTACAAGTAAATAGAGAGCAAATCTAGTTATATATAATGATCCACTGTGATCTCTTCAACTATTCTAGAAACTCCATTCTAGATAACCCATTTGGTGGCTACAGAAAAACAAGACAGACAATATAGTCAACAAGAAACCACTGCTGGTCTCACACATGAAGTATTTTTTAGTAAGAGAATTTCTCATCCTACCAAAAGAGAGAAGCAAAGAATAACGAGATACCAATGTTACAACCCATTATAACATAATACCAATACAATATGACATAAGCAATCCATTATAAGGTTTACATAAGATCTGATAAATCTTTGAGGTATCAGATATGGATAGGTGATGGTTAAATAATAGTTAACTAAGTTCAATTTACAAACTATGATTATTTAAATAACATATACCTTCTTCCAACATACTTTATATTTGTTTTTTAACACCAATTTATTACTTTTATTTATTTTTTGACACCAAATTATGACCATTATACCCAGAGATTAGATGCAAATAAGAATATAGAACGTGAAAAAGTGAGAGAGAAAAACTCACATTGTTCCAGCAATTCTCGTGCTGATATGGGTGTTCTCTTCTTCATCAAGTTTGGCCAAACCAAAGTCAGATATCTTAGCATTTAGATCCTTATCAAGCAGTACATTGGTAGCCTTAATGTCTCTATGAACGATTTTTAACCTTGATTCCTCGTGAAGATAAGCTAAGCCCCTTGCTATTCCTAAGCATATCTTCTTTCTTGTTGGCCAATCCAGGTTTAGCTGGTGTTCCTTGCGACCTAGAAATAAGAGAGACAGAGAGAGAACATAACAGTCACTCTTATAGCATATATACAATGGTGTCAAAGATGATAGGGAAGTAACTACCAAAAAGTGCACGGGAAAGACAATTGTTCTCCAAGTATTCATAAATTAGCAACAATTGGTTTCCTTCAATGCAACAGCCATAAAGCCTCACAAGATTTGGGTGTTGTAGGGCAGATATAATGCCTATCTCATTGACAAACTCGCGATTTCCTTGCTTAGATTTGGAGGAAAGCTGCTTAACTGCAATTACTGCCCCATCTGACAATACCCCCTAAAATCAAGAAGAAAGAATTTCAAATGATTAAATATAACAAACAAGATATATGGCAGTCACATGAGAAAATTTCTTGGACTTCTAGTTGCTGCCTCTAGGCATGGATTCTTAAAACGACACATGATCTTAATGTTGCAAGATAGTTATAAAAATTTAACAACTTGCGTTAGCAATAACCTTGTAAACTGGTCCAAATCCTCCTTCACCAATTTTGTTTGCAGGGTCAAAGTTACTGGTAGCAGCTTTGATTTGTCTTAGACTGAAATAACCTGTTTGCAGCTCTAGCCCTTGAAGTTCTGTAACAAAGACCCAAAATAGATATTACCCCAAAAATGACAAATTAGAAAATGACTAATGAAAAAGATAGTTTTCTTTTCTTTTTATCAGGTAAGTACTCGCACACACTTTGCCCACGCCCAGTGTTGTTAAAGGCGTGCCTAGGCGTGCCCCTAGGCTCTAGGCTCACACAGGCACAGGGATTGCACCTGTTGTCAACCTAAGCTCAGCTATGTTCACTAGGCGCGCGCCTGAGCTGCGCCTTATACAAGTCGGTCGGGCGCGCCTTATTAATATTCCCTTTTTTCTTTTTCCTAATTCAAAAAGAAGACTTTTGTCTCGTTCGAAAGAAAAGAAGAGAGAAGTCCATTATGATCACAAGACATGAACAACGCCAAAACCCCTAGTCACAATGCCAAAAGCCCTACGTCACGATGCCAATAACCTTCGTTTGAGAGAGTTGCAGAGACGATCAGATACACATGCTCTTCTTCTTCGTCTCTTTTCGTCTAATTCCTCTCTCTCTTTTTTTTTTTCTCTCTCTAAATCCTATCCTGTTGTACTAAATTATTTCCTACTTTTTTTTCAATAGTTTTTCTCTCTCTCTCTCTCTCTCTTGTTGTATTCGTCTTCTCTCTCTTTTTTTCGTTTTTCTTTTCCTTTGGATCTTGTCCTAAATTACTTCTTGTTTTTTTTTAAATAAAAAAAATAGTTTTTCTTTTTCTTTTTTTAGCTGTCCCTCTCTCTTTGCGCTATTTTTTTTGTGCTTTGTTTCATTTTATAGTTCTTGAATGACATGGTTGATGGATATATTTTTTCATATTTGATATGAATTTTTAAAAATATTGATTATGAGATATGAATTCTTTTATAGTAATTTAACTTTTCAATTATGCGCCTCACTTCACTCAGGCTTGCGCCTCACCTTGCGCCTTGCGCCTAGGCTCCAAAGGACCTTTAGCGCCTTAGTGCGCCTAGAGCCTTTGATAACTCTGCCCACGCCTCGAACCCCTCCCCTCCTTATTGAGGGAGGAGAGGTTATACCATTGGGCTAGAAGCCCATTAAATGTGCAAATACATATTGTGCTAATGTTTACCATGCATAAAGGTTCTTACTCATTGTTGAATCTATCTTATCCTTGAACAGTAAAATTATCTTTACTCATTTTACTAGCCATACCTAAAGTTTGTAATAACTTTCATACAAGATCTTCACGAAAATTAGAGAAATTCTTAAGTAGTTTAAACATTCCAATCCATATTAAATTTCTGTCAAAACGTCCAAAGGGATGACGGGTGTTTCAGCAATGGCATAAAAGGTAATCTTTAATACGGGTTCTAACTTATATATGGTACAAGAAAAAAACATTTAACTAGGACATTTTACCAATGCCATATCCAAATAAAGTTCAAACATCAAGCACCTTTTCAAGGTAGTAGCCCGACTTGCATTAGCGATCAAATAGTGAGAGAAAAAATCATATGTAGAATTTCTTGCGTTTTTAGATCTCACCTTTACCTTCAAGGTCTTTCCCTCCTAAATAACCATTCATTTGAAGTAGTAACAAAATCATCACAAGGATCACGCACGAAGCAGCCAAGACACCAGCAATAGCTCCAACAGGAAGTCCTGTATCAGTATCGAAGTCTACAAGAAAGAGAAAGATACTCTGATAACTAGGTAGTAGGAAAAAAAAGGCACACTCGGAATGAAAGATACACTTACTTGGTGTCACTGAAATAGCTGATATAAGAGGTCCATGTACACCTCTCACAGGAATAGCATTAGTCCCTTTCCCAGACCAATATAAGTGTATCTCCAGAGTGCTGCCATTAACAAGGACATTAAATTCCTTAGTGATGCCCTTGCCAGGAACTTTAGCTTCCTCCATAATGTTAAAATCCTTCGAAAATTCAATCCCCTGCAGAAGATGTCAAATTAAAACAAAAAAAAAAAAAACTGAGCTATATCAGAGACGAACAATCAGCAACAAAGAGACGAGATAGCCCTGAAAGCAACTGATGTTCATATGAATTCGCCAAAAAATAAAAGTCATGAATTGCATTAATATGTTCATGCAAGTACACTGGCCTCTTACTCACTTGGATTGATACATCAAAAATCCGCTTCCCAAGGCTACTAAATGTCTGGTCATTAGAATACATTATTTCAGCAAAGTGGAGTCGCACTTTATAACTGCCTTTACGCAAGCAAAGGCCATAGTACTTAAGTGAAGTAGGGGCAAGGCGTGCCGTTCTGTATATCTCATCAGTCACGTTCAAAGATAATGAGTTGTTTGCAATGTAACTAGCCTTGTCATTGTCCATGAACACCCCTGTACTGCTGTAAGCCCAATTTCTTGATGGAGAAACATAAAAGTATGATGGACCCTCTTTGGATGGGTCTGCTTCATATTTGTTCCCCTCAAATGTTGTGTCATTTCCTCCACAATTGATAAACAAGGAATGGCCTGCATATGCAACGGAAATTATAACATAACATTTTTTCTTTTTCCGGTAAGTAAAATATAATATCCTTTTATTGATATCTATAGGTGTTGGAGAACACCATTATTGAGTGTTTTAAGCTTTGATAGAATATTTAATTGGAGTGATTCATGGGAGTGATTTTAGGAATCCTCCGTCAATATATTTTTTCATATTTATCACGTGTATTCTTTCACCTATAAATAGAGGTGATGATAGCACTTTGGGCTTTGTGTGCCGTGGATGTCAGTTGTAGTGGCCGAACCACGTATATCCTTGTGGTGTTCCATTCTTTATTTCTCTCTTCAATCTTTTATTTTATTTTATTTTATCAACATGGTATCCAGGTTTATCATATCCTACTCTAAATTTGTCTCGGATCTTCGGATCAACTTGTCTCGGGTTCTCGAGTCTCGACAACTTCCTATTTTGTTTCAAGTTGGACACTTGAGAGAAAATCTCCGTGTACCAACTTGGGGGGGTGTTGGAGAACATCATTATTGAGTGATTTAAGCTTTGATAGAATATTTGATTGGAGTGATTCATGGGAGTGATTTTAGGAATTCTCCATCAATATATTTTTTCATATTTATCACATGAGTATTCTTTCACCTATAAATAGAAGTGATGATTGTAAACAAAACTAAGAGAGAATACAATAAAAGTGATTTAGCCATTTGGGCTTTGTGTGCCATGGATGTAGGCTGTAGTGGCCGAGCCACGTATATCCTTGCATTGTTCCATTCTTTATTTCTCTCTTCAATCTTTTGTTTTATTTTATCAACAATAGGCAAATATGAGTCAAGTATTATCACAATATCATAGTAACAGACGTGGCAGGTCTTAAACTTACATTCAGGATTTTTTGAGCAAGGAAGGCCCTTCTTCAAGCACCAAGTAGCATCTCTGTAAGACTTTTAGGTTAGGTCAACGGTGAACCATATTACTTCTAATGGTAATTAAATAAATAGTCCAAATTTTTGTCTTAGAAAGTAAAGAACTTACATATTGCTCTCTACAGATGACTGGGTGCCGGAAGCTACGTTCCTGTTGACCGATAAGGAAAGGACTGATTTGTAAATTATATGAAAGAATCGAAATGATACAGAACTAATAATGAAAATAAGCTTACATGGTTGATGAGTCGCAAACAAATTCAGATGCATCTGTGAAGTTGTTGTAAGATAAATCACTGTAACAGAATTGGCATGACATGTGTGAATTTTTCAATTGAATATAATTCTTATTGTTTTAAAACCCTGGACTCTTGAGAAGTAACTGAACTACCCGTGTTGAACACATAATAATCAGAACATAGGTATGGATGTGTCCCACACTTTTGGTTGGACATACACCTAAAAATGCATCCATTGATTCAATTTTATTAGAGAAAATTACACTGATCTCCCTTCTAGTTAGGTCAAAATACACAAACCTCCCTAATATTTTGGATAATTACACTTAACTCCCCCATATGTCACAGACGTTAAGGCCAGGTAGCGGAGTTTATGAAATTACTATATTGACCTTATTGAAAGAAATAGTTTTAAATTCAAATCATATCTTAATAAACACACACATATATATATGCATAAGAGTGTGTGTATATATGGGAGAGAGGACTGATCTCCGACACTGGCTGCCCACAGGCCGCAGCAAGGGAGAGAGATTTACAAGAAAATATATAACTGAAGGAAAATACATATAATCATCTATATACATATAATATAAGAATCTATATATCCAAATACAAATAATAATCTATAATGTAAACAAAAAATTGGAGAATCTGTTCTTGTTGAGAGGTCCTTCTGCTAATTCTTTTCGGTTTCTTCAATAGTTGCAGTTTACTTTCAATTGGGTTGATCATATCTTTGTGTATACACACACACACATATGTATGTTGGTGTAAATGAAAGTTTTTTTTTCAAAAAAAAAAGGTTAAGCAAATGTGTATATATTAACAAAAGAATACTGAGGCCAATAGGGTCAAAGAGGCAGGGCTTACAAAAAGGAGGCTAGGCACCCTATACTGAAAAGTAACCAAAAACAAAAGGGAACTATTACAAAAGAGACAAGCCCATGGAAAGCCCAGGATTATTACACCATCAGATTAAAGTACCCTGATCGAGAACTCTCTGGAGAGTTATCGAACTTCAATTGTATGCATCAGAGTGAGAAGGCAAGGATTAGATCTAACAGTGTAATCAAGGAGATCACAATATGTTATAACCCTTCTCAGAACTGGAGAGCCGTTCCATCTGGTGGTCAGAAGCTTCCCTCTGATTGTATCAACGATTAATCAGAGGGTCGACGTCAAAGAGGAAGATGATCCGATGAAGGTCCGCAAATTCTTCTCCTTCCATATATAGTACACCGAGGTAGCTAGGGCCATTTTGTAAACGGTGGTGAGTGGATTCTTTTGCGACCCTTCCAATAATAAGAAGACCAGGTTATCAACTCAGTCCAACTTGAGGGGTGAGTGTAGAATCCACGTCTAGCTAGGATAAACGACCAAATTGGGTTGGAGAATGGGCAGTTGAAAAAAAAGGTGGAAATGTGATTCTGCTGCTGAGTAGCAAAGGGGGCAACAATTTGTGGTGTGCAGATGGACAAGGAATTTCTGATCAAGTGTTGGTCGTCTACTCTGCAAAGCAAGCCAAAATATGAAGCTATGGCTTGGGATGTAGGGATGAAACCAGGTCAGATGGGTCCAAGCAATTTCAGGAGAACTGGGAGAGATGAGTAAAGTGGTTTGAGAGAGGTTGAAGCAGCTATTAGGAGAAAGGGTCCAGAGGATGGAGTCCTGCTCAGAGGGGTGGATGGAAGGAAAGTTGTAGTTGTTCACTAGCTCCTTGATGGGCCTGGCCATGGAAGGAGGAAAAGACCACATGTGGTTGGAAATGAATCTACTTACCAAGGCATATTTTCCTTAAGGGCGGGTCTGCAAGGAGGTGGAGCCAATTTGCCAGTGGAGTGGACCAATAGGGAGCTAGACATCAAACCAGAAGTGAGTTGACGAGCCCTTGCCAATTCAATGCTTGATTAGGGGCCTTCCAATATGCCTGAGTTGCAGTAGTTTTCTCCAATTCCAGGTGTAGTTGTGAAGGATGTTAATATCCCATAGACTTCTGCCTTTAATAAAGTAGGAGTGCACCCTAGTAACCCAAATGCTTTGTGGGTTCTTTGAAATAACGTTCCCAATGAGTTTCAAGGCTGCAACTTTATTCCATTGGAGAATGTTTGGGATTCCCAGCCCACCCTCCATCTTGCTTCTACAAATCGAGGACCAAGAGACTTTGGCTCCATGTTTTTTGAGAGTTGGTCCTGATCAAAGAAAGGATCTCATAGTAGTGTTAATATTTGGTATCATTTTTTTTTTTTTTGGAAAAACCAAAACATAAGAATGCCCAACAGCACTGATTTGAGCAATTGTAGTCTTGCTGCATAAAGGAGATTTTTGTTAGTCCAGTGATTGATTATGTTCTTTAACTCTGTCGATCAGGCTTGTACAGTCTTCAAACCTTAAATAAGAGGAGATTAAGGGAATTCCACGTTACCTAAAAGGTAACATCCCTTCTCAAAGCCCAGTAGACTCAAGATTTTAGTTTTGACTTATGGGGCTACACCAGAAAGAAAAATAGAGCTTTTTGAGTGGTCGACAGAGAGGCCCGATAGGGAACAAAATTGGTCAATAGAGTGTTTGAGTACTAGAGTGGATTGAAGGTCACCATTGGAGAGGAGAATTAGGTCGTCGACAAATGTGAGGTAGGGGCTAGAAAGCACGAACACTTCACCGAGGGTGACGTACTCGTGTCAGACACTCAGACACGTGTCGGGTCCTGACATTTTTCTTTTTAGGACACTCCTCGAACACGTGTTGGAAACTTCATAGCAGTGATGTATATTCAATATTTTGAAAGAAAATTATATGCGACTAAGTTATGATTAAAAATCTAGCTAAATATATGTAGAGGACTAAATAAGTCTGGTTCTTTAATCTATTTTAATCTATTTGTCTATTTTTGCTTATAAGTTTGTTTGGTTCTTAATTGCTTGATGATAAATTGAAGTATTTTTGTAATGTAGTCTTTTTTTGTTGAATAATTAATATATATTAATATATTATATTATTATTTTATAATCGTATCCTCGTCGTGTCCGTGTCCTGTTTTTTTAAAATTTTTCATATTGTCGTGTCCGTGTCATGTCGTACCCGTGTCCGTGCTTCCTAGGGTGGGGGAGATGGATATGTTCTTACACCTCAAATGGAATTGAAAAGAGTGGTTTGTAACAATGGAGTTGTGTATGACAAATGAGAGTATTTCCATGGAGATTACAAAGAGAGAGGGTGATAGAGGATCTCCCTGACGGAGACCTCTAGCTCCTTCTAAATGACCGAAGAGTTCTTCATTGATGGACAATGTAAAGGAGGGGATTGTGATGCACTTAATGATCCAAGAGATAAACATTGTAAAAACTCAAAAGCATCAAGTAGGAACTGCCAGTGCACTGAATCAAAGGCCTTTTTCAAGTTTACTTTTGGGGCAAATTTAGGGATGGTGGAATTTTTGTGGTAGCCATGATGCAACTCTTTGGTTGAGTAAAATGTTGTCACTCATGCTTTCCTTTGACAAAGTCCCTAAAGAGTGATTTAGTTTGTGTGCAAGATTGAAGATGCAATGACTTGTCCTGATCAATGCCATGGGAAGCGATGATTGGTTTGATGGAATTTGAGCCAATGTGGAGATTGTTGGGGCTTGTGTCTCAAATTCCTAGTTTAATTAGGTTTCTATTTTAGAATAATATTTTGTTAGGAATTTCTTGTTATACAAGTCTTAGGCTCCAAGGAATTATATTTCTTGTCCAAAAAGAATTGTTAGAACTCTATAAATACGTACCTAAGTTATGGGTTGAGACTTAAGAGATTGAGAGAGATGTAGTCTCACGAGGGAGTTAATGAGTAGAGGTAGTTTATGGGTTGGTAGAGTAAAAAAAATACCGGTGGCACTAGTAGTGAGGGGACAGGCTCGTGGAGTGGTACATGTACACAATGTTGGTACTCTAGTGTTTTAATATCTCTACGGAATCATAGTGGAATCTCTTATCATCCAGAATATAGCCGGTTTTGGCCAAACCACGTAATATCTTATATTTGTGTGTGATTGCTTTACTGTCTTTCTTTAGATCTCGATATTTGCGCATTTCCACTGCCCCAACATTTATTGAGGCTGTTAAGGCCTCTGATGTTCCATACACCTATGGACATCATTGTAGATAGCTTGTGAGAGCACCCTTGAGATTGGTGAACCTCCTCAGAGGATTCACTACTCACTTTACCTGTTTAATTCCGACCAATTTATTTCTATTTGCTGATCTATTCCTTTTCCCTTTGTTGCAGGGCTCATGGTTTGCAATTTGCTTGCTTGATGAGTTGTCCTCTGTTAAGGAGTCGGAGCTTGGAGCTTCATCATCTTTTTGAACATCGATACTGGCATCCTCATCCTCAATCCCTTGTAGAGGTTGAAACATGGTTGGGCTTTGCGGAGTGTGGGGTGATTGAACATCTTTGACTAGAGAAAAATAGAGTGACAGGTCAACAATTAAATGCCTCTTCTCTAGCTCTGTTTGGTTCAAGGTTGTGGTTATTGCTGGTGGGGTAGGTAGGGCTGAAAGAGAAAGGGAGGGCTGATTGTTTTGAATTTTTGGAGATGTGGTAGGGTGATTGGAGTGATCTTTTATTGGAGAGGATGAACTTGGGCTGGGCAGTTGGTGACCCCTATTCTTCTTGCTACGAACTGTAATCTATTTAGAAGACATGGCTTTGCTAAGCTTGGAAGCAGAACAATTCTCCTTCGAGTGCCCTGTTTTGTTGCACCTTGGACAGAGGAGAGGTTTCTAGTTATATTCTACTCTAATGGTGACAAATTCTTTTTCGTTGACCTTGAGTTTGATTGTGTCCACAGGCTTAGCATCAGAGTCCACTTTGACACATAATCTAGCAAACTTCATTATATTTCTTGCCTCTGTAGCAGCATCAGCACAGAGGGGCTTCTTTATGGCTTTGGCGACGTAACTCAGCCCTTTGCCTGTCCAGTATTCCAAGGGAACATTGTACAGGCGCACCCATAATGGAATTTTGTTGTTGCTAGAGTTTTGGTCTTTCCAGCTAGGCTTCCATCGAGAAAGAAAGAGGGGTTTGCTGTCCATGACCCAGGGATCCCCTACTAGGATGGAGTCACAGTCTTTAACAAAGCGAAAGATGAAGAAAAGCTTTTCATCTGCAATAACCTCCATCAGTCCGCGACTGGCCCAGAGCTTTGTGGCAGTGGAGTTGACCATTCCAAAGGAGAGGTTTTTTTTTACCAAAGTGACCCACTAGAAAAGAAAAGAGGTGTTGCTTGCCTTCCCCAGCAATCTCTCATAGGGGTTAACTATGGGCACAACTTTGTCAAAAGGGGAATGTTTGTAATATCCAAAGGAAATTTTGGGTGGTTGCACCTTTGACCACTGATCTCCACTTTCTTACTTCTATCTCGATTTGGGGTTGGAGTGTGGGAGACGGAATGTTGAGTTGTTGATTTTTCTGGTTGGTCACTTTGATAAAACATAATCTCCCTCAGTCCGCGACTGGCCCAGAGCTTTGTGGCAATGGAGTTGACCATTCCAAAGGGGAGGTTTTTTTAACAAAAGTGACCCACCAGAAAAGAAGAGAGGTGTTGCTTGCCTTCCTCAGCAATCTCTCATAGTGGGTTAACTATGGGCACAACTTTGTTAAAAGGGGAATGTTTGTAATATCCACAGGAAATTTTGGGTGGTTGCACCTTTGACCACTGAGCTCCACTTTCTTACTTCTATCTCGATTTGGGGTTGGAGTGTGGGAGACGAAATGTTGAGTTGTTGATTTTTCTGGTTGGTCACTTTGGTAAAAAATAACCTCCATCAGTCCGTGACTCGCCCAGAGCTTCGTGGCAATGGAGTTGAGCATTCCAAAGGGGAGGTTTTTTTAAAAAAAGTGACCCACCAGAAAAGAAGAGAGGTGTTGCTTGCCTTCCTCAGCAATCTCTCATAGTAGGTTAACTATGGGCACAACTTCGTCAAAAGGGGAATGCTTGTAATATCCAAAGGAAATTTTGGGTGGTTGCACCTTTGACCACTGAGATCCACTTTCTTACTTCTATCTCGATTTGGGGTTGGAGTGTGGGAGACGAAATGTTGAGTTGTTGATTTTTCTGGTTGGCCACTTTGATAAAACATAACCTCCCTCAGTCCGCGACTGGCCCAGAGCTTCGTGGCAATGGAGTTAACCATTCCAAAGGGGAGGTTTTTTTTAACAAAAGTGACCCACCAGAAAAGAAGAGAGGTGTTGCTTGCCTTCCTCAGCAATCTTTCATAGTGGGTTAACTATGGGCACAACTTCGTTAAAAGCGGAATGTTTGTAATATCCAAAGGAAATTTTGGGTGGTTGCACCTTTGACCACTGAGCTCCACTTTCTTACTTCTATCTCGATTTGGGGTTGGAGTGTGGGAGATGGAATGTTGAGTTGTTGGTTTTTCTGGTTGGTCACTTTGGTAAAAAATAACCTCCCTCAGTCAGTGACTGGCCAGAGCTTCGTGGCAATAGAGTTGACCATTCCAAAGGGGAGGTTTTTTTTTACCAAAGTGACCCACCAGAAAAGAAGAGAGGTGTTGCTTGCCTTCCTTAGCAATTTCTCATAGTGGGTTAATTATAGGCACAACTTTGTCAAAAGGGGAATGTTTGTAATATCCAAAGGAAATTTTGGGTGGTTGCACCTTTGACCACTGAGCTCCACTTTTTTTCTTCTATCTCGACTTGGGGTTGGAGTGTGGGAGACGGAATGTTGAGTTGTTGATTTTTCTGGTTGGTCACTTTGATTAAACATAACCTCCCTCAATCCGCGACTGGCCCAGAGCTTCGTGGCAATGGAGTTGACCATTCCAAAAGGGAGGTTTTTTTAACAAAAGTGACCCACCAGAAAAGAAGAGAGGTGTTGCTTGCCTTCCTCAGCAATCTCTCATAGTGGGTTAACTATAGGCACAACTTCGTTAAAAGGGGAATGTTTGTGATATCTAAAGGAAATTTTGGGTGGTTGCACCTTTGACCACTGAGCTCCACTTTCTTACTTCTATTTCGATTTGGGATTGGAGTGTGGGAGACGGAATGTTGAGTTGTTGATTTTTCTGGTTTGTCACTTTGGTAAAAAATAACCTCCATCAGTCCGTGACTCGCCCAGAGCTTCGTTGCAATGGAGTTGACCATTCCAAAGGGGAGGTTTTTTTTAAAAAAGTGACCCACCAGAAAAAAAGAGAGGTGTTGCTTGCCTTCCTCAGCAATCTCTATATAGTGGGTTAACTATGGGCACAACTTCGTCAAAAGGGGAATGTTTGTAATATCCAAAGGAAATTTTAGATGGTTGCACCTTTAACCACTGAGCTCCACTTTCTTACTTCTATCTCGATTTGGGGTTGGAGTGTGGGAAACGGAATGTTGAGTTGTTGATTTTGCCACGTTGGGATGTGACATTTGGGGAAGTTGTCAAGAGGTTGGTAGGTAAGGTATGGTCTGTAGTTTGCTCATTTTGGGAGAAAACTAACTCTTTTCCCAGAGTTTCAAGACACTAATTTGACTTGGCAAGGCTCGATTTGAAATTCAAATTGCTTTCTGAGTTAGATTCATGCCCGAGAGTTATCGATGAAGTACTCACCGAGGGGCTGGTTTGGTTCTCAATTTTAGCTCAAATCTCGGCTATGGTCAGTTCCATCTTTGCTTGGCTCTCCTCTGCTTTGGAGAGACATGATCACAAGTGTGCTACTTCTGCAATGAGGCTTGTTAAGGCATTAAGGATTGTTCCTTGTTGTGGAGCAGAGGAAGATGAGGTGTTTGGTTTGTGGTTGTTGTCTGATGTGGGTGGCTTGTGGGTATGGTTTGAAATGGGTTAGGATTGTGATTGCAGTTGGAAGGGGCAGAACCAGATTTTTTAGACTGCTTAACCTGCTTGGAGAGGGTCTTGCTGGAGAATGTTGACCACATCTTTTATGGCATTGAGTTCTCTAGCAAATGCATTCTGGGGTTGAACTGCCAAGGAGACTTCTTTGTCTGAGATTTCTTCTTCTTTTTCTTCCCCCAACTATGTTAGGAGGTTAGTGGCTGATGAGTGGATTGTTGGTGGAAGGGTCAGAGATATGGGATAGAACATTGGATGTGGGTCATTGAAGTGCTGAGAATGGTTGGTCGTTTGGAGGTTTGAGGTTGAAGTGGAAGGATTAGCAATGGAGTTCGACGGTAGGAGAGGAGAAGGGGAGGGATACCATATGTTTGTGAAAATGCTTCAGAGAGATTGCTTGTTGTAAATGAAAGTTGATTCTTAATAAATTACTTTTAATGTGATATCCAAACTGAAAATTGCTTATTTTCCCTCTTAAGGTGAAACATTGAATTCATCTTTGATGGCAGTAAAGACAAGTGGGTTCACGGAAGGTGATTGAATTGATCTTCCGGAATAGTTGATGAAGCTATCGGTGTCTCTAGCTCCAAATTGGGGATTGTGATTGATGCAAAAACATTGCAATTGGCGCACTTGAAGGGTACTTCTATAACTAATGAGGTTTATTAGATAAGTTGGCCTACAAAGATAGAAGATGGAATCGAGTGGTTGGTTCAAATTTATGAGGAAAGGGTTGAGTTTTTCTTTAATCGGGATGACGAAATTTGGACCTTTGATTGCATGTTGATGCACAGACAGGGGTGTGTTTCTTTGAGTGGCAAGAATGGTGGCAGTGGTGGAGGGAAGAGAGTGTGTGTGTTATAGAGAGAACTTTACAGAGGGGGTGTGTTTTAGAGAGAGAAAGAGTGGTTTATAAAAGAAAATTAGAAGTTAGAGTGACGGTAAATGTATCTTCACCTATATTGTAAGGACAAATTTTTTTTTTTTTTCAAATTTTATTTTGATGACTGTTGACCACATTTGATCGTTAGTAAAATTGACGATAGGGCGAGATTTGTTACAAGGATATTAACTATAGGGGTGCAATTGAGATTATTCAAAACATAGGGGAGGTCCGTGTATTTTGACCTAACTAGAGGGGAGGTAAATGTAATTTTTTCATTTTGTTATATTATTGCTTCCAAACGAGTGAAATGTCTATATTAAACATTGTCACACAAAAACATTATTTTACTCTAGAAAATAAAATAAAAATATTAAATAAAATGAATATTAGTCGCGTTCATGTGTCCTTCAATTTTGAAATTTGACACATTTGATGCATGAATACATGTACCTGACACACATACCATAGTGATGCGGGACAGGTAGGGGCGCTTAGATATCAAAATATATTGAGAAGAGAGAGAATGAGAGAGGAGATTAATAGAGAAGAAGAAGATTAGGGGAGAAGAAGCGAGAGGAGGAAGAAGTATGTAATCTCAATAATATTCAATATTCAATCATCAAAAAGTACTTTTCACAATGCATGAACCAACATAGAAATAGGCAACAAGGAAAGCCCTAATCAAATCCTACTACTAAAAATAAAACCCAAAAGTATTAAATTGCGAAAATATCCCTAAAATAAAAACATTACTAATATAATAATAATATTAAATAAAAATTATCCTTAATTATCTATCTTTGCCCCTTCTCTAGAAATAGAGGTGAAGCACGTGCAATTCATGCATGCGAATCATAGCTCATTCTACATCAATTCTCCCTGACGGAGAAGAACTCCTCTCCAAAGAGTGAAGCGGACAATGCTACTAAAAAAATCTCAAATAAACATGGAAAAACTCATTTGTCTTCCATGTGATATCAAAATCTGGATAACCTTTGCATCGAACAAGATAGGACTGAATATTTGCAATAAGAGAAACATCACTGTGATGGCCAAGGTTATCTTCGAACCAATCCGTATACTATGGCGAAAATGGTGGGAGAACAAAGGTCTGTACTAGAGAAAATGTAACTCCACCTGTAGGAACATAAGCTAACAAAACAAGAGGCTCAAAGGTGCCTCGGTTAGGTGACAAATACTCTACATGAAAAGTTGAACTAATACTATTATCTGATGGCAAGTCAAAATATGCATTAGGTCCGAATATATGAATGGTGTGGAAATGTATAGTGACTTGGGCTTGTCATGCCAGGAAAGAGTTCTGAGGATAAAATTGTGGGTGCACACGAGTTAGAATACAATCCCTTTTAATGAATGCATGATTCCAAGTATGAGCATATGCAACAAGTTCATAATTTTTCTTACTCAAAACAATTTCTTGTCGCATATTGGCATGAAAATCATGGACAAGCTGACCAAAGGAATCAAGAAATTCAAGCAACTACAAATAAGGAGGCAAAGGAATATGATCAATGGACTGGCATGGCAGAGAATTAAGTATAATCTTGAAAGAACCACTACCAGTACACTGATTGGTCAAACTAGTATAAGTATGCTCTATGATAGGCAAAAACAAATCCCATACATTGAGGTGGTTTACCACAAGACACTCAATCAAACATCCTAGATTTTGATTGATAACCCCAATTTGTTTATTAATCTGACGATTAAATGTTGAGGGAAATTTCAAATCTGTTCCTAAAAATGTCCACAATGTTTTCCAAAAACTACTAGTATAATTGACATCTTTGCTCGACACCATGGAAGTGTGGAATTCATGACTTTGATAATTTTCTACAAGGTGATCTGGAATGAATTCTTTTCATAAAGATTCATTCACTTGTTGTTTGGGTTCAACACACTCCCTAGGATGTATATGATGATGTGGGACACTAGACTCAGGTGGTGGAGAAGTAAACAAATTTTCAGAGGCAACATGCGAAACTTCTTTTGCCAAAATTTTGTCAACACAAGGCTGATTAGAAGGCTTATGCAGTGCTTTAGAACCACGTATTGATGGGTCCACAGGCTTTAGCATGATCGTTTTACTATAGTACTTGAAACTATAGTGATTATTTGTGTTGTGGTGAGTCACATTTAAAGCATAGATCCAAGGGTTACTAAGTAACACGGGGGCTATTGTCAAGGGTAAAACATCACACCAAATCATATCAGAGTACTCACCCATTTGAATAGGAACAAAACACCTCTCGGTGACAAGTAAGGAGGTCTCATCTACCCAGGCCATCCTATATGGTTGTGGGTGAGGTTCAAGCTTTAGTTTCATTCTTGCAACACTCGATTTTGACACTGCATTTATTGAATTTCTTCCCTCAATAATTATCTTGACAACTGTTTCCCCACATTTGAGATATGTGCGAAAAATGTTGGTGCGTGTCCAATCATCTTTTTCATGAAGGCAGATGAGATTACATCATTATAGAAAGTCTAATGTTCCATCTGATTTTTCATATGGTCAGGGAATGATTTAGTCTTGTCTAGGTCACCTAAAGCTCTAAGTGGATACCTATGTTCAGAAACTTTACATGGTTGGACAATTGAAGCCCTCCAAGTAGGATTATGTATTTGACTCTCCCTAAAGCTAGTTTGACTCATATGAGGTTCTCGGGATGTTCTTGGACTAGAGAAAAAATCACGGTGGTGGGATGGGGATGTGGACTTGACATGATAATTGTGGTGATTGTTCCTAATGCGTTGTCTAACTCTTGGGGAAACACACGTGTCACCCCTAATGTACTCATTAGGACTTCTGTCCAACGGACGATAAACTCTTTGTTTCAATGCACGTTGTGAATAGGACATGTCATGGATACTCATGGTGGTATCAAGGGAATGGCATAGCATGAGACTAGTTAAGGACAAAATGCCAATATGACTGAAATTGTATTAAATAAACAAAATTAAGAACTACCACAATTCGCACAAACAAGAAAATGACATTCAATGAAGGATAATATGTAAAAATTTGTGCACTAAACGAAGTGGTATAGATGCAAAAATTAGAAGGAAATGGTAATAGCAAAAATTGGATCTTTTTTTTTTTTATAAGTAAAAATAAAAGTAGATATAGTTATAGCAATAGAAAATATAATAGGTAATGGAAAGGAAATAAAGGAGCAATTGAATGAAAATAGATGGGTTCAAAGACAAGTAGGCTCAATTAAGACCTTGCAAATTTTTAGACTTTTCAAACAGATAAAAGTACTAGTGTCAATTTTCAGGTGAAGTACACTTACCTTTACTGAAGTCCAAAGTATTCCAAGTGTTGAAGATTACCCCCACAAAGTGGCTGCCAGAAATAGGAGTTCTGTTTAACTGAAGAACTCTACTGAATTGGCTCGGTTCTGGACTGATTTCAGAGATAGACTAAATCTGTACCCATAGCCAAACAGTGCTTGATATGATTCTGGGTTGGTCTGACCATGACTACTGGGCCAATACAAATAATCAGATCTGATTCCAAATTTATTTTTTTTTTATAATTGGATCCACTGTTGCACTGGGCTAAACTGGTTGGCCTTGTTCTGAACTAGGCTAAAGAGTTTGGGCCAGCTGAATCAACTACTTGAACTGGGTTAAAATTTGAATTTAATGTTGTGTCGGGTCGGATCCTGATATGGCCCGGATCTGGTTATAAGATAAACCAGAATCTAGCCTTTTAAATTTCCAACGTGAAGAAGACACGAACAGATTTCTCGGCTGAAGTTGCGTTGGCGTTGGGCTTGTGCGACGTGAGTGACGGCAGCGCAAATCGGCAACGGCAAACGACGATAGCAGTGATGAATCTCTGGTGAAGGCTGAAGACAACAGCGGCAAGTGACGTGAGAATCTGGCAAGGGCTGATGTCGAAAAAGTGCTGACCAGTGGCGACGAAGCACGATGACAGCAGCGAGGTGACTTCTTGATTCTGCTGAGATGATTCAACTTGTGATTTCGATTTAATTTGGGTTTGATCTCAACGGTGGTGATGAAGATGGTGCTGACATAGTTGAGCTGATGAGATTTAGCGATGGCTGCTTGTATGCTTTATGTTGTTCAATATTCATCTGCTTTTTTTTCTCTTTTTCTCTGATCAGAAAGGTCTGCTTAGGGCTTTAGGGACTGATCGGTTATGGGGCTGTGCTTGGCTTAATTCACTAGCTGTGTTAATGGGTTTTGATTGGGTGTCGTTTGGGTTGATGGCTGATGTGGTTGTAGGGTTTATGAGAGGGTAAACTGTTTGGGCAGCAGTGACTGGTTTTGGTTGGGGTTAATGACAGTGGGTTGCGGCTTAGGTATGACAACTATTGTTGAAGGTGTTTTTGTGACAGTGAGAGTTAGGTTCTGATGAGAGAACAGGGGCTGGTGATTTGCGACAGTTGGGTCTTGTTTGGATGGTGGTGGGGTATTGTGGTTTGTTTGGGGTTGTCGGCTGTTACAGTGGCAGAGGAAGGCAATGAGGACGTGACAACTAGGGTTAGGGTTTTGCGGTTAGGGATTAGGATTCGTGATCGGCGACAGAATTTGGTGGTATGGAGTTGTGTGAAGAATGTTTGATGATGGTTGGTTGTGACAGCGGCAGAGACAATGGTGCATGGTTTGGGTAACGGTCTCGGTTGATGAACAGTAACCAACAGGAAGATTGCTGTGTGTGAATACTTGCAATCAAAAACTTTGAATCTTTTGCTCTGATACCAATTGATGCGGGACAGGCAGGGGCGCTTCGATATCAAAATATATTGAGAAGAAGAGAGAGAATGAGAGAGGAGATTAATAGAGAAGAAGAAGCGGGAGAAGTAAGAAGTGTGTAATCTCAATAATATTCAATATTCAATCATCAAAAAGTATCTTTCACAATGCATGAACCAACATATAAATAGGCAAAAAGAAAAACCCTAATCAAATCCTACTACTAAAAATAAAACCTTAAAGTACTAAATTATGAAAATATCCCTAAAATAAAAACATTACTAATATAATAATAATATTAAATAAAAATTATCCCTAATTATCTATCTTTGCCCCTTCTCCAGAAATAGAGGCGAAGCACATGCAACTCATGCATGCGAATCATAGCTCGTTCTACATCACTCAGTCTTACTAACATAACTTAGAGATCAAACTCGACCTCCCCAAATTTCACAAATCAAAAAAAGCATGACATAAGTATATTTGAATCTAAAAGCCAAATAAAGATTGATGATATACTAACAAGTAGTCACTTCTTCTGTCACGTATCCACAATGGTATTTTCCCACCTAATAAGTTGTTGTTCAAAAACCTACATCAATATACATTATCATGTCTCACTCATGTGCAAAACAAAAATCATTATTAAAAGTTTGTACACGTGACTTATTTGAAAAATAATTACTTACATGTAATCTAGATTTGATCTTTGAAATGTCTCTAGAATTTGACCTGTCAACCTATTGAAGCTCAAGTCTCTGCAAGTGAAAAGATCATAGATAAAATTGTCGATAAAAACTTAAATATGACTAAAATGTGATTTAATCCAAATAGGATAAAGTAACTTCACATTCCTTCTCGAACACAGTTAATGACCACAAAAGTTAGTACATGGTCAAAATAGTATTATTTCATAAAAAAACTTGTGCGTGATTGCTATTGTGCTGTGAAGGAAATCATATCCAATGCTATTACGAAATCAAGCCAATTGTTATCATATTGTATGTAGGCCATAAGAGATTTAATTCAATTTCATGGATGTCCAAAAGTTCCCTTACTATCTCAAGTGATATAATTCTACGCTGCTTTTTACATAAATAATGAGAATCCCCAAAGAGAATATTCTACTAAATTACCATCAGTTCAGAAATTAACGTTAAATAAAGGATTTCCTTCTACCCAAATGATAGCTTCCTAGGTACTTTATACAGTAAATACTCAAACCTCGCGAAAAGAAAATTAATCAACACATTAAAATAGCAATTGATAGTCCAATGTAACAAACCATTAATGATAAATGAATGATGTAGGTGAATGATAATAAAAATTCAACGCAAAATAAAAAAAAATCCATCCCATTAGTCATTTGAAATATTAGAAAACTTTTATGTTAGACTTTGGGTTTGGACCCAAACCAAGGCCTCCATGGCTGAACTTGACCCTGTTAGGATGAGCCATGTTATATCTGATAGCTCTCACCTTATCGGTTGGTTAAGAGAGCAGAGATTTTGGGGTATATCTCTCAGTCAATTAGAAAAAAGATTTTTTTGGAGTTTATCCTTGGGAGTTGAAAAGGTTATATAGATAGACCTTCTATCCTTTAGTTGAGATAACCTGAACATTGATATTCTGATATCCTGAAACTCCAGAAAACACCCCCTTTTTCTCTGCCATTGTTTGGAGAACAAGAAAAGCTTTTGAATTGTGGATTATAGAACTCGATTATAAACTTCACTCGTATTCATAGTGTAGTTCTGAGATTTCCTAAGCCAAAGAAGGAGGCAGTGAAGGCACGTGGAGCAACTGGTTCAATTTGTTTTCGGGTAAAGCTTGTTTGAGGTAACCATTTACGCTTCCGCAATATTGTTTCAAGTCTTTTGTGATTGTTTGGAGGTTGAGAGACTAATTTGAGAGCTGAAAAAAAATTGGGAAAGAAAAAAGTTTATATAGCTGGGTGGCCAAAATAGTACTTTTGTGGCTTGTTGGGAGTTTGCGATGGACTCACGGCCAAGACACTGCAATTCAGCTCCATGATATCCCCAATTCTTAGTAGATACAGTTAACCATCAATGTCCAAAGATGAAAATCAGAACAATTAAAATGGCCAGAAAGGAAATCACAGTGACAGATACAAGTTATCAAATCATTTTATATTTTCTTTTCCATTATCATTGCTTATCCATAATCACATTGATCACAGTAGAAAGGAACAAGTCAAGTGAAGTCACTTTGAATCACCTGGTTTCAGAGCATGAGCTTAAATTTGGTAATTATATGTCTACAGGTATCAAATCAGCAGCAGATCAGAAAGAGAGAGAGAAACCATGCTTCTCTACCAGAGTACATTAGAATAAACTTACAAAATTCTGAGTGAAGTAAATTCACCAATGTAATCAGGGATTGAACCATTTATTAGGCAATTTCTCAGTATCCTGTGCCACAGAAACATAAAAACTTGGTCTGCTGACGGAAAAATCTTGTATGTTATCCATAAATTATATCCATATTCAACTCACAGTCGTTTCAAGTTTTTCATATCCCGCAGATCAGGGAAACTTGAGATTGATCCATTCAGATCAGATATTCTCCTGAAAATCAAATGCAACAGATCAAATTACTTCATTTTTATCTGTTCTCATATCTATAAGCATGAATACATCTCTGAATTTATCATTTTAACTGAAACGAAAAACTAAAGTGAATTCAATAGCTTTTAGATTGTCAGCTTTGTGCTCACAACTCAGTTAAGTTTTTCAGCTCGGATAGGGTAGATGGTAAGGGTCCCTCCTCAAATGTTCCTTGCATGTCCCTGTAACAGAGGAAGTTGAACATTTATTTGAGATGTCCTTAGTTAACAATATAATTTAAGAAGATATTTTGTTAAAATTCTGCAGATGGGAAACGATTGGCTGATGAACTTTACCGGAAAAAAAAAAGCATTGGCTGATCAATGAAAACAAGTATCATACTCACAGTCTAGTGATTCTCGTCCAGTTCCCAATCCAATCAGGTATCTTCCCAGATAGTTTGCTCCCATCTATCGTACTGCAAGGAGTAAGAAGTATGAAAATTTCTGAAACTCAAGATGATAAATGTCCAAGCAATTTACACTTACAATAGCGTTAAGTTCTTTAGCTTGCTGAATTCTTCTGGTAGTGGTCCGGTAAAATTGTTAGCAGAAAGAAGGCTGCAGAAAAATGTTGGTTATGAATTTGAAACAGCATAAGAAAAATCAGACCAATAGTGGAAAGAATGTCTATTACTCCAAAAGTATCTTACAGTCTACTCAAGCGGCTCAAATTTCCGAGGTTCGAAGGAAGAGGTCCTCCAAGCTGATTATTTTCCAAGACCCTAGATAACACAGTTCGAATTAATCCAAGATAAAAGCTTTATCTATTACTCCAATAGACAATGAACTGAAGTCCATCTCTTACAGCTGCTCAAGGGTAGCAATGTCGCCAATTTCCTCAGGAATCAAACCACTGACTCGGTTTCCCAAAAGGGACCTGTAGTGTACCAAATTACCAATTATTAAATTTTAGCCGACGAGTCTTAACTGCTCAATAAATATCAAAAAAAAAATGGCCCTCAAAGATTTGAAACAATTTAAAAAGAAACTTACAGACTGGTCAGAGGGAGTTGAGCAAAAGACGTAGGTATCGTTCCATCTATGTAGTTGCGAGTGAGATCACTGTGTAGATAAAAGAAGCCTCACTTAGTTTCTTTCAATTTCAGATGGTCACTGGATAATAAAGTGCCAATCTTCCATACTGGTAGTTGGATTATATAGTATACTTGCAGAAAATATGGTACAATGTTGAGTTAAGATGGCATTCTATTATAAAATTTACATAAAGAAATTCCTCCACAACATAGTGTGGTATTTGAGCTCATATCATGATCAAATAAATTTGCAAACAGGCTTAAATTTATAAATAGGCAAGCTTGAATGTGTCGTCAAAATTGGAGCAACGAGTTGAGCATTATATAGAACTTGATCATACAACAACACAACAGTCACCAAAAAAGTTCCATGATATCCTTAATTTCAAACTACTATGGAAACCAAACAGACTTGCCAGCAATTAAGAACAGCATAATAGATACTGAAGAACAAATACCTACTTAAAATTCCTAGGGACATCTTAGAAAAAAATAGCTCTTATAGTCTTCATAATGCAGAAAATCTATTTAAGTAATTTACGAATAAACCTAAAACACCAACAAGGCTAATCCGTCAGTATGCTGATGGACTTCTGAATTTAACTTAAATGTGTCACATACATTTCTTGTAGGTAACTAAGATCTGCAAATTCGGCTGGTAGTTCTCCTGTTAAATTTTGACCCTTCAGCTGGCTGCGATTCAAAAAAAGGAACATAGAATAGATAAGCAGTGGGTTATACCTAGGAAAAGTTGTAGTTCCTACAAAAGGAAAAATGAAAAAAAAAAACCCAAAGATTAATATGGTCAGGCCCATCAAGGTCACATTCATTTATTCTTGAAAGTGGAACAATGATATGAAACTTAAGGTAGAAACAGGCATATGGCATTCAGTGCTGTACCATGACCTGCTGTAGTTACAGATTATGGACTGTTTTGCAAGGCAATGCAAACAGAAAACTAAAAAGTCATTTTTGATCATGTCAACTTAGCTACCAGCAAAACGGTCCTTTTTTACCATGACATGGTTAATCCAAAATTGCCTCAACTTCTAATCTTTAGATTTCAGTTTATTCTCTCTTTGATAACTAGAAACTCAGTATTTCCATCTTTAATCTTCTTTTTTGTTATGCTACAGGAGTCTCTTTCAGCTATTTTTTTAATAAATAATCAAAATCTCTAAAAAGGTACAAAAAACAACTTAAATAAAGTATTCTTATCTACTTCTCTTTTATTGCATATAATATATGAAAATCATAAATATACACCCGTTAAAAAATTGTGAAAACCTATGTTGTAAATTGCACAATTTCCTGATTTATTTTGTTTAATCTAATTACCAATTAGTTTTTGATTTGTAGTACCTAATAGAAAATAGTTCAAGTCCCAATAAAAAGACAAGTTTTATTTAAATTTTAATTATTACAAGTGAGGACTTTCTAGGTTTATTGAATCTTTTGACTAATTGGAATTGTTAATAGTATTCACTGTAAGAGGAAATGAGTAGTATACTAAAAACACACACATTTGAGTTTGTTTTATTTGGAATAATTGTGTTATTTAAATATTCATTTTTTTTCTTCAATAGGTATGAAATCTAGCTTAATATGTAATAAACAAAAATATTGTCAACCCTTATATTTATTATTTTGTTCAAAAAAAATTTATCTTCAAAAAAAATTTATCTTAATTTTTTTCAATGTTGCCCTTCCTCAACCTAATTCCTACCTCCATCACTGTTGAGTTGAACTCTACACTATGAAATTCAATTAAATGGGATTAGTTGAATGAACTCAACAAATCTTAAGATTCCAGTGCCAACCAAGGGCCCATGGCTAAATACAGAATCTGTTTCATTCTGTATGTTTTTTTGTTTTTCAATCATTATTTCCATGCATTGCAAGTGCTGGTAGTAGTCTATACAAAGATAAAGTAGAAATCTCATGTATTTAAATTACTAATATTGCTTTCTTAATCCTTATTTGCATGCCTGGCATGTATATATTTAGTGTGTGTATATTTCAGGGGAATGAAAGTGAAGTAAACAGAAAAACAATGTCGTACATGTGTGTGATGTGGCAGACGGTGTTGTCGCAATTGCAAATCACATTGCTAAGAATTTTTTCCTTGCCGGTCACATTCAAATTAACATTACCCCCACTGCAAAACGTTTGGTTAATGTTCCAGTATTTTATCTGCAGTTTCCTCGTTATGGTTTCAAGAGCTTGAACTGTGCACACAAGGAAGTGAAAACTGGTTAGCATCAATATTAGCAAAATATGATTAACAATTCCAAAAAAATTCGGTCAATCAAATCACATGATCAATCTGAACCAAATTAATATTCTAATCCATTTGATCGAACTCATATTTCAATAAAAAAAAACTGCAAGTAATTGAAACTTGAACTCATCTATACACATATACATGCTTGCATATACATGATGAAAACACGTGATCAATCTGAACGCTTGCATATACATGATGAAAACACATGATCAATCTGAAGCAAATTCATATGCTAATCCACTGGAATCATATTTGGCCATCAATTGATGTCAAATGTAACCAAAAATTCAATCAAAAATGGCAAAGAATCGAAACCTGAAAACGCGCCTATACACATACATACACGCAAATACCCGGTGAACCCAGAATTCAAACTCCAAATTCACAGATCAATCTGAACCGAATTCATTTTCCAATGGATTGGTATCACAATTGACCATCAATTAATGTCAAATGCAACCAAAATCGACCAAGAATTCAATAAATAAATAAAAAGGCAAAGAATCGAAACCCGAAAACCCGCCTATACACATACATACACGCATATTCACAGATCAATCTGAACCAAATTCATATTACAATCGGTTGGTATCACATTTGACCATCAATTAATGTCAAATGTAACCAAAATCCACCAAAAATTCAATAAAAAAACTGCAAAGAATTGAAACCTGAAAACCCGCCTATACACATACATACAAGCACTGAAGCACATGCACTCCTTCACGTCGATCTGGTAGCCTTGGAGTCCCAATGGTAGATTTACGTTGGTGGTGGTTGTGACCTTGGGCTCGGTCTGTTGGAGAGGCCGCGATGGTGGCGATGATGGTTGAGAACAAGAATTTGGAGCCGAAATTAGATCTGGCTCCGTTTCTCCACCTTCGAAATCATCAAATTCGTCAATAGATGAAGCAATTCTCGCCTTCGAAAGTGAAACGGCGGTGATAGTGGTGGTGGAGGTAGTTCTCGACAGAAGTGGCGGCATCAGCGGCGGCCAAAAAATATAAAGAAAAAATAAAGTGCAGAGAGAGAGAGCGCTCTGAAGTGAAAAACAAGCGTAGCAGTTCCAGTACTCGGGTTCAATCCCCTTGGAAGTGTGTTTGTATTGAACGAGTTGATAGGAAAAGGAAAGTAATGTAATCCTTGAATCAACAAGTAGGAGAAAAACAGTTCATTCAATGGAATTGTTACTACCAGGTTTTGCTTCTTATATTAAAAAACAACTAAATTTGTATTTAGATTTTTTGAAATTGAGTGTACCCAACTAAATTTGTAGTTAAATCCCTTGGAGTAATACTTTTGACAATTTTTAACTCTGACAAAGATGTCAGACTTACTTTTTAAAACTTTTAATTTGTGATTAATAAAGGTAAACTTCTCATTAATTTACCCTTAATCCTATTTTGGAGAACTTCTAACTGATGATGTTATCATTGTACCTTCTTTTCTTTTTCTTTTTTTTTTACTTTTGGTTGCAAACAATTTTATCTCATATTTTCTCCATTGAATTTAGGCTATTCTTATTAAATGTGAATATTAGAAGTAAATTAGTTCCAAAATCAACAGTTGATACTATTTGTACAAAATAATCAATCGATTTTTTTTCTTTTCTTTCTTAATAACCAATGTTCATCATACTCACGTATTGTTTGTAGTTTGTCACCAACTAGGAAACACATATTTTTTCCTAATACTCTATTTGGTTGGAGGGGTGAAAAAATTGATAGGAGAGAGAAGGAGAGAAATGTATGGATGGATGAGACATCTCTAGAAAATGAGATGACATCTCGCTCACTTTTTGTTTGGTTGAATGGAATGAATAATAGAAATAATTTTTAGAGTAAGAATTGAATTTTGTTTGGTTGGAAGAAAGAAAATAAGTGGTTTTATATCACTTTTACCGATATACTCTCAGTAATTACAATCATGCATTGTCCATGTATAAAAAATAATAATTTGTGACTCACTGTTTACATATTAAAAAAAATTAGTGAATTAAGGTAGGAGTAATTCTATAGTACTCGGGAATTCCTTAAATATAGGAATTTCACCGATGATAAAACTTATTTTCTCATTATTATAGGAAATTATAAAAGGTGGAATCTTATTAATAGTAAAAATTTTCCAAAGGAATTTTCACCACGGGGATTCCTTAAATGGTATATAATAATTTATGTTAAGGATTAATTCTACTGTACCGCGGAAATTCCTTAACTGTAAGAATTCCACCAGTGATAAAACTCTTTTTATAAGTCATAAAGGCTAAAATAAGTAATTTTGTAAATACATGTAAGTTGTTTACGAGAGAGAATTACAGTATGGTTAAAATACACTAGACTTAAAATAAGTCATTTTGTGAATAGATAAAGGTTAAAATAGGTATTACAAATTTATAGGTTAATTTTTCACTCTTTTCTTCCTCTCTTCCGCCCGATTTTGGACGAATAAAAAATTAGCAATTATCAGCGGTTAGGAGGGATGATTCATCCCTCTCTTCCTTTCCTTCCAAACAAACAAGGCAACACCCTCATTTCCTTCCTCTCTTCCCTTCCAACCAAACAAGGCAACCCCTCTCCCTCATTTCCCTCCTTTCTTCCCTTTCCTTCCTTCTAACCAAACAAGGCAACCCCCTCATTTCCCTTCTCTCTTCCTTTCCTTCCAACCAAACAAGGCAACCCCCTCCTTTTCCTCCTCTCTTCCATCCCTTCTCAATTTTCCCTCCAACACCAAACAGAGCACAAATGTTGTGTCAGTATCAGTCACCTAAATACGTTTTGAACATGCATATACCGCTCAGACATGTGTCAAATATGACTAGAAATATCCTGAATTTTGAATATTTTATTTTTTAATTAGACACAGTTGGGATATGACATAGACACAACAATGATAAGTTTTGGACACTTTTAGGATAAGACGAAGTGGTTTTATAATAAATATTTAAAAAAAAAAAAAAGAAGAGATTCAATGTAATTTAAAATATATTATGGGCTAATTAAAAAAATAATATAAAATTTAAGAAAACAAAAAGAAAGGTGATATTTGTGCTCCACAAATATACTGAGAGACTCCACTCTCATTTTCCTTTAAAATCAAACTACAAAAGAGTCCTTATACCTTAAAATACTCGGTTCTTATATTTTTAATGACATAATTGTCATTCTCTTTAACATTTAATATATTAGTTAGTAGTTAGACAATATACGAAGCTTGTTTTTAATGATAAAAGAAGTATAAAATGTATTTGAATTGTAAATAAATTTTATATCAATGTATTTGAGGACATTAAATTGTAAGTAAACCAATCTCTATCATAAACCTGTAATCTTTAACTATTATTTTTTCTCGAAAGATATTTTTAATTGAATTAAAAATAAAAGAAAATCACAGTTTTACTTAAATATAAATTATGTAGTGTAGTTCAATAAGCAAGTCAATGAAAGCTAGTTTGATTTAAAAAGGAACTTTTAAAAATTATATTATTATGTTATTTAATTAACTACTTTTATGTAGTATATAATATAGTTTACATATATTTACATTGTGTATATATATTATATAAATTTATGAAGGCTAAGACTTAAATATTTCTCTTCCATAAAATTTCATCGAGATGTTTAATTTATAATCTAAACTAAAATGATGCATTAAAACTAAAGAAATGAATCGGAGAAATTCAAAGAATCCTGACTTTAATATAGAAGGGCAATTATGGTATTAAAAATATAATAAGTAATATGTGATTCATGGACTCTTTTGTAATTTTATTTTAAGCAAAAGAAGATAATGAAGTGCGATACTAGTGGAGCGCTAATATGAGGAGCCATACAAAAATAACAAACATTTAATTAAATACTTCAAATTAATGATTTTATTTATGATTATACGGATAAAATGTTCAACATTATTATTTATGTATCTTATTATTAATTTTTGACATGTTCAACTCGTATTCCGTGTGTGCATTCGTGGTTCGTATGTCACCGAAACTGTACTATAGATGGGCGACCACTAACTAAACATGGCACAATCAAAACAAACAAGATAATCAAGCATGAGTTTGTGGTTAACACTAATGAGATAAAAGATGCCCACTTCAAAGCCATTTTGCACAGAATTATGCTAAACAAGTAACTAAAAATTGTGAAGGGAAGAGGGGTATATATATTATATATTTATATAGTAACCAACCCAGCATATATAATATAGTAACCAAAAGAAAGAAAAACAGAGATGAATGAAGATAATAACAGAGCAAGTAACTATAAGCAGAAATGGGTTAACCTGATAGAGTTGGGAATTGAATTTGTACCTTCTTCTTGTGGTAGAAGTTGAGCAACGGATCTAAATTCAGTAAAACAGTTGAGAAGCAGAGATAGAAAGAGAAGAGGAGTGAAGATGTTCTTGAAAGTGGTCTTAATTGTGTTGAAGAGAGACTCCATCTACTCTACGGAATCGTTGTATAGCAAGCAAGACTAGGATCAGAATGGCTCTACTTACACGGTATATGTCTTTTTTTTCCTTTGAAAAGTATCCATAATTAATACAAGCGGTTGTACATTTACTATCCAAACTGCAAGAACACAGATGAGTCCACAGACAGCAACAAAAGTAGGTGACTAACACCAAAATAACTAGGAAAAACAAAGCAAACCCATTAAGAACAAAGTTAGATCACACAGAGCAAACCCATTAATGGAAACAACTCAGACAAATCACAGAGAGAGAGATCCAAGAGAGACAGTTGGGAAACAGAGAGAGAGAGTGAGTTGAAATTCAAGTGACGTCGTTTAAGGTCTTAAGGACTTGTGAAGTAAAAATAAAAGAAGGAAGGAAAAATAATTTTTTTAAGAGCAATGCTACAAGTCATAAAATTATTTCATGAATTTGTATCATGAATGATGCGGTAGGTAACGTGAAGAGTTAGTATTGGTAGGATTCAGTGATAATATCATAGGACTCTGTGTAAGGGGGAATCCCACCAATACTAACTCTCCACGTTACCTGTCACATCATTCACGATACAAATTCATAAAATAATTTCATGACGTTAGCATTTCTCTTTTTTTAATATGCATTTGATGAAAGTTAACAGAAATTACCACTTCATGAATTGGACATGGTATAGACATTATTATAATTTCATAAAATTTTCTCAATAAATCAATATAAATCAATAACATACAAGAATTTGTTTGATTAAAAATACAATTCACAACATTAATTTTAGATGAATAAGCACATGAAGTCCAAGATATAAAACACAAATTCAAGACGACTTGAAGAATTTTTTATTTTTGAAAAATAATAAACCTTAAACCACATCTCTTTCCTCTTGTAAAATTATAATTATGTATATTCTTCTCTTAAAATTTTCACGTAGACATACTATTATTTGTAGACTGATTTAAATCGTTGGGATTTTTTGAAGAACATCTCATCTCGAATTGTGTTTTGAGTTTTTTTAAAGGGGCAGTGGAAATTGAATTGTTTTTAAATCCTCTTGTACATCTTTGACTCAATATTCAATATATAAAAACAGAAAAGACTAATACTTTTGTAATATATGATTCGTCATGATAAAATATGATAGTGATAAATGTTGAGGAGAACACCTCCGAGTCTAATGATAATTTATCAAAAAATTGAATTCATAAAAAGAAATTATGCAAAAAAAAAAAAAAGTTATTCTTATATCTTTAATTTTGGTCCTTCTTAATTTATTTAATAACGGTTTTACTCACGTGCAATTTTTACTAGTATTTATAAAAATATGTACAAGAGGAGAGCCATTAATAGGCCAAACAGAGCATAAACAAACAGAACTCCTGTATTAGATTGAATGAGTTTGAGGGAGAGAGAGAGAGAGAGGCGCATGTATATTTTAACATTATATTACCATCATATTAATTTAAGAAAATTCTCTACTCATTGCAAATAGTTAACTTGTGTGTTAGAAAAAGATGGTATTACATAGCAAGCACGCGAGAGTGTGAATTTAAATTTAAGAGTAATCACTTTGTTGAAATAACAACATATCTTAGATCTATTGTTTTATGATAAAGAATTGAGTTAAAAAAAAAAAAAAAAGAGCGAAGAGCTTGCCATTGTAAATTTTCTAAGGTAGCAAACACTATTTTGGAGTTGGTATTGCAAAAGGGAAATACATATTTTAAGAATGACTAACGCACATGCTTCTAAACTCACTGACCAAACTTACAATGACGGGGATGAGGATCCCTCCTGTTTAACTCTGTCTTATGCTCCATCCCGTGCTTCAAAACAACATGAAGCACATTAAATTAGGTCTTTGAAATAAGCAATACCTCACTCATGAGTTGGAAAGATGTCTCTTCTCCACTAAAAGTCATGTACTGTTGAGAGTATGCAGTAGCCCGCCAATAAAAATATTGATAATGAAATAGGGATTTATTATTTATCAAAGTACTATATTCTACTTGTAAATATAGCATATGTTGAATGAATTAGTTGTTGATTTTAGAATAAATTATCCTCAGACTTCATGAGGTTTGCAATTTTCACCCTCAGATAAAACTATGAGCAAACCTTCTCTCAAGTTTCAACAAAGTAATAAGTAAGTCCAATTCGTTAGTTGACCGTTTAAATTTGTCAAAAAAATTGTTTGCAAAACCAAAATTACTCTTCAAATGAATAATTAATATCTAGTGTGACAAAACTAACTTCAAATACGTCAACAAAATATCCTCGAGCTTCTCGATTCTCTATCTACCAATCCTCGAACCCCTAACCCAACCAACTCCTTAGCCAAAGAGCCAGAAGGGGACTAGTAAATGTCCTCAAGCTTCTTCTTCTTTCTGTATAAAGTGTTAGAATATTTTAATAAATAAAATATTTTTATTTGTGGTCCTATGCACTGTTTTTTAAAATTAGATTGTAATGTAATTATTGTTACTTGATGGGTTGGGGTTATACTTGTCAATTATGTTCTAATTGACAGTATAATATTTACACCGTTGGATTGTGATTTTCTAACATTATTTGGTGTGATTTAATCCAAACCGTTGATATCTAGATTTTCATGATAGAAAATGAGACTTAGGTATTTTATTTGTAGAGAAGCCGTCCCCTATGTTATTATTATAAATAAGGGTTTTATAACCCTTATTTCAGCCCTATCGAAGAACAACTCTCATAAAGGGAGTAGAGCTCTATAAGGATTTTTTGCAGAAATTCAAAGGTATTCTATAATTTAATCTTCATTTGTGAATTAAAAATCTCATCTATAATTAATTGCAGTATTCTTGATTTCTACTAGTTGAGTATGAATTAATTTTCAATAATTGATATCAAAGCTATGATTACATGGTTAGGATTTGTCCACGTAAAACTCAAGAAAAAAAAAATTTTGTTAGTTTACTAGAATTGGAATTGGCACCCATATAATATATGTTGATCGAAGTGCCACAAGAACTGTTAGTGGGAAGATATACTTCTAGCGGGTCTCTTCCAAACTACATTGATGTGTGTATGCACAATATTCTTGAAGTTAATATATGGGGACCGTGTGAATACAATTGGAGCTTATAAGCCTTTATCCCAATTACTGGTATAAGATACATGAACGAAAAAAAAAAACAATAATAGAGTTTGGTTTTGAAACCTCCATTGACACGTCATGTATATGGCATGAAAGTTAACTTGGAATCTACTAACAATTTTATGTATAGATGTGTATGAGATAGTACATGTGTATATAATTAATTGATTATGATATATGTCATATGTGTTCATGATCAATTGCTTTACATCTACATCTTTGGTTACTGTTTATATGTGCATGCTGTCATATATATATATATATATATATATATATATAGAGATATGACTTGTGAACCATTGGTTTAACCGCCCGCGGGGGATATGACTTGTGAACCATTGGTTTAACCGCCGCTCGCGCCCCCGGGGGGGTGGGGGGCTAGCGGGGACCATTGGTTTAATATCTTTTCGAAATGAAATCAAATTATTTAAAATCTTTTTTAAAAAATTATTTTTTTAAAAACTGAAACAATTAATTGTTGAAGGAAAATTGGTTCACTAATTTTTTTTTCTTTACCTCTTCACTTTTTAGTTGTAACTTATCGTATAATCTTCTCAATTTTTTTCTTTCTCACATTAACTTTCCGTCTAATTATCTAAGTTGCATTTTCTTCAATTTTGAAATTTTTTTTTCCTAAACAAATTTCTCAAGATATATAATACTATGACTAAAATTTAAAAAAATTATATTACAATTGGTTGCTAATATTTTCAAATTTTAATTACATAATGTAAATTTGGCCCCCCCAAACTAAATTTTCTGGCTCTGCCCCTGGGTTTTACACCAATATTTATTATTATTATTATTTTTTTCCTTAAAAAATATATATATATAGTGTTCAATGGTTTTTGGGTGAACATTGAAAAACAAAATGTTATAAATTTCTTTTGAAATTTACTTTATGTGCATAGATAAATATAAATATATTTCTTTGATTTATATTCAAGTTATTTGTGATCTATGTTCATATTTTGTTCCATAATTTTTGGGTTTATTTTTTATGTGCATGGATAAATATAAATATATTTCTTTGGTTTATATTCAAGTTATTTGTGATCTATGTTCATATTTTGTTCCATAATATTTGGGTTTATTTTTTATATGCATTATAAAGAAGTTTGTGAACCTAAATAAAATGAAAATTTAAAGTTTAGGTCTTTCCTTGGGGTTTAGGAGGACCGGTAAAGTGACCGTTTCAAGAAAGTATCTAAAGTGAGTAATGCCTGCCCAAAAGTAACATTCACTCCTGTAGGTTATTATTTTTGAAAACTTTAAAGACAAATATAGGTCTTATTAAGGTCTTACAGTGCACTTACCTATATTGGGGCATTAATTCTGCCCAAAGGTGATCAGTGTCTTAATATAGGATAAGTGAGTAGAATAGTTGAGAGTGTTTAGGTTAAAACTAAATAACTCTCTTGCCCAAAGGTAGTGGAAGTGTTTAGTAATAATTCAAGCATAATCAACTAGGTCTATGTGCGATTTAATCGCAGATTTGGGGGGTAAATGTATTTAAAATTCTGCCCAAAGATGATTTTTAGATGACATTTTATTTATTCCCGCAGGGTGGAAGGTTTTTGCACATAGTAAAACACCCTGATAAATTCGACTTAGAACCCCAAGCATGAATTAAAGTTATAATCCCTAAAGCTGTGACATATTATTTTATATATTGTTTATGTGGTGTTATTTAATATAACATATATTGAGGTTATTAATGCTTCTGCAATTTAGATATAGCTTACAGAGATTGAACCACTAGATGATTTAAATTATATTTACCTAGGGGACATATTTTGATCTTATATTGGGTTTCTTAGACTATGAGTCTATACATTTTAAGGAGAAACCCTCTATGTTGGTTGTAGAGTATTCTGAGGTAGTAAGGTTGTTACATTTTAAGTGGACTAAAGGTAATTCAATTGTTATAAGATTGATTTGTGCTTCTATTGGTATGACTTGTGAGGGTGGTATTATAGTATTTGATACTATTAAGAATTTTTTTGATCTAATCAAGATCAAGAAGCAGTTCGTTGGCATTAAGAAGCACTTATATTATTATTAGCTGACAGAGCTCATGTCAGTCAGAAATTATGGCAATAGTTAAGTGAGGGAGCATATCTATAAGATGTGAAAATTGGTTAATGGACTGAGGGAGCAGAGAATCATATTTGAATATGATGATGAGTTTCTAGTCCACATGATGATATATTTTCTGCCCAAGTTTATTAAGACTTTCAAGGTGAATATAATTCACAAGAGATAAAATATGACATTAACCGGTTATTGGCACTTTTTTGTGTCAATGAAATAAAGTGACTCAAAGGCAGTTCATCTTGCCATAAGTAATAGGCATAAAAATATTTTCTAGAAAAAAATTATCTCAGAGAAATGAAATTTGGCTGAACAGAAAAGTTAAAAGTAGGACGATTAAGAAAAATGCATGATCATAAGAATGATGAATGCTGGTTTTGCAAAATGAAAGAGCATCAAAAGAAAGACTGTTACAATTTTAAGATTTATTTGAAGGAAAACAAGCATGTATAAAATTTATTGTGGTAATTTTTTAGCCCAATTAGGTAAATGTGCTTGAATATATATGAGGATTGATTCAAGAGAGATCATACATGCCTCTTGTTGATCTATGAGTTCGATACCTTCCGAATAAAATCATGCTTTGTTAGAGATAATTAATCTGTGCTATAACATAGGGGATTGGGGCATGTCTCTTGAAGAGACATGAATGCTTGGTCAAAGATAGGATCAATGGACTACTAATTTTTCAGATTATAATTTATATGTTAACTGTGTCAAGTAGAAGATGCAGAAAAAAATACAATTTTGAGGTTATAGATATGGAGGGTGTGAATTGTGGTGTTTTAGTACATATCTCAGTGTTTTGAATGGGTCGTAGGCCCAGTCTCAGATATTTACATGTGTGAGGATGCCTTGTAGAGGTGAAATTGTATAATTTAGATATTAAGAAACTTAATCCTCGTACTGTCATTTGTCATTTCATTAAGTATCTTGAGAGATCATTTGGTTATGATTTTTATTATCCCTTTAAACCTATGAAAATTGTTGAAACATGTTATTGTAAAATTTATTGAGGATGTGTGAATTTAGTGGGAGTTTAGAACTTTGTAGTTTCTTTTATACTTAATGATTTTAAGGTGTATGATAGATATAAGAAGTGATGATTTCTCTGAAATTTTTCTCTAGTTTCATCAAATGACTCTTTGAGAGTCATTTTGCCATTGTCACACATTATGATCTTAAGTTGCACTAGATAGATGTACGTCTAGACAATGTTCCTCAATGGAGACATTAAGGAAGTGATTTACATGTTTCAACTTAAAGAATGTCGTGATCTAATGCATATACCTCAAGTTTAGTGGGAGTTAATTTGTTATTTTTGTCTTATATGTTGATGATATTTTGTTAGTTAGCAATGACATTTATGTGATACATGCACTACAGAAAAATTTTGGGACTTTCTCAAAAGACACGTATTAATAAAATATTAAAAATTTTTAAGATGAAAAATTTGTGTACCAAGTGAGGTTCAAAGTGTTAAAGGGAATATGTTGTCAGAATAAAAATATCTCAATAATGATTTTATGATAAGTCAAGTTGATTTTAGCAAAAAACTGCGCATTGTTCATTGGAAGGTAGTGAAGAAAGTTTTTGAGGTATTTCTAGAAAACCAAATAGTTCATGTTGGTTTATATGAAATCAAATTGCTTAGAGATAAACGGTTATTCTGATGATGACTATGCAGGTTGATCAAGTAGTAGGAAATCTATTTCTGTTTTTATTTTTTGTTGGCTCAAGAAGTGAGCTATCTTGTAAAAAAATCTCTAAGCAATATATTATCACGTATTTCATTATATATGCAGAGTTGTCCAGTTGTTGTGAAACAACCAAATATGCCATGTGGCTAAGAAATTTTTATTGTGAATTTAAAGGTTGTGGACTCCATACACAAGCTTATGGCATTTTCTGTGATAATAAAATTGTTATAAAGTATGTGAAAGATGAAAAGTTGATCGAACGTAATAAACACATTGATATAAAGTATCTTTTCGTGTGTGAGAAGGTTAAGGAAGGTTCTATTGAGGTTCCCTACATAAAATACTATTGCAGATCCTCTCATTAAAGGTATATTATTTGCAAAATTTTTAAGGAGTACGTGATCCGGATAGGTGTTCGAGAGTCATTGTGTTATGACGTCTAATATTTCTTTTATATCATGTTACATTGCAGTTAGCATTCAACTTATTTACACCTTATGGTTATACTTATTTTTATTCAAGTTTATTTACACCTTGTGGTGACAGTTATTTGCATGCAAAATAAAGTTATGATGCATCATTATTATTATTTTTATTTATATATAATAGTTTAAGTACGTGCTATTATGTTTACCTAGGAGTGATGTTACACTCATGAGGGTGTTTGGATTAGATATGAGATTGACACCATATTGGTAAATTCAAACATAATTATTAAAGTGCCTGTGGGAGTGTTTCACACTCCATGAGGAGAGCTTGGGCTACATATGAGATTAGCTCCATATCGGTAAACCCTCACATTGGACAGAAGGTTGGCGGTTTGCTGTAATATGTTCAGGTGACATACCATGATGGTATGAAGTAGGACGGATAGTGAGGTGTGCGTTTAGACCATATGCAGTTTGCACATCTCATAAAATACAGTAAAACCATTATAGTTGCTCAAATTCTAGATAGAATCAGTTTTGAGACCATGGAACTATTTAAATTAATATATTACTTGTCTACGCATTCATGATCCACTATTGAGGATATGAGATATAAATTTGTAATTGACATATTTCGGTGATCAAAACGTGATTGACCGAGTTGTAATTTTTATATTATTTTATGTAATCGATCATCGATAACTTTGAGCTAACACTCAAGTGCGTGAATACAGACAAATCAGTTAGAACACCATATAATACAGGTAAATATAGTGAGGACACTCTGCACTTTTTATTTCCGAGCCTATTTTGAAAAATCAGGGTTTAAATGCAAGAATTAGAGTTTTTCAAAGTAGGACTGGTCCCCAATATTTAGGACCGGTCCAATTTGTCTCAGCAGTTTAGTTTCTGCAGGTTTTACAAAAGTCCCACCGGTCCTATTTATTTGGCGCCGCCCCCACTTAGTCTGTTCCAAAGAGAAAATAGATTTTGACGAAAATTCTAATTTCTATTGGGTTTGAACTTCTAGGAGAGTTCTATTTTGGTATTCAACTTCTTTTCCAAGTAGAATTAGGACTTCCTTGCCTATATATATGTATCCATATTTTCTTTACAAAATATGCCCTGAAATATTATTTTTAGAGAGAGAAAGTATATACATTATAATTAGGGTTATATATTTTTACGAACACACATCCATACTTCACGAGTGATTTTTAGGATGGTGTTCTACTTCTGATTAGCTGCTTAGAGACTACATCAAATCTATTTGTTGATCAGAACATTGGATTGATGGTTCTTCGCTTGCTTACTTGCTGAGGAAGAAAGGTGACCAGATCGCACTACGAAGGAAACAAAATACTTGCTGAGTATTTTGGTTCTTCCAGCAACCTTTCTGTAAGGATCGTGACGTTAATCGAAAGTCTACAGCAGTTGGACGTGTTGTCGCAATCATAAGCCTGAAGTGTTCAGCATCAGATTTTTGACAGAGTGAAGAGGGGTGTGAGACTGAAACAGAGTCTGTTGTACTTTGCTTCCTCATAGTGGATTAGTTTCCTGAGGTTTGCCGCCTCCCTTCGTGGTTTTTCCTGCCTTAGGTTTTCACGTATATCTGGTGCATTCTTTTCTTTACTTGCACTTTATTTATTTACTTGTTTTAATTCTTTGGTTAATTGGACTTAAAATTAAATTAATTAAAAATTAAAGCAAACGAGCAAGTGATCCTATTCACTCTCCTCTAGGTTCTAAAATACTTTTTGCAACCGCTTTCGCACCGCACAACTCACAGAGGAAATCTATGGAAGAGAGTGTTTTAAAGTTTGAACCCATCTATTTCGATAGTTGTATTTTTCTATTAAAAAAAATGAGTGGCCACTCGACTTTTCTAAAGTGTTGCAATCCACAGTGTCGTTTTACAAAACTTAAAGTGCATGAACCAAATGGGAGATTGTTAGAATATTTTAATAAATAAAATATTTTTATTTGTGGTCCTATGCACTGTTTCTAAAATTGGATTGCAATATAATTATTGTTACTTGATGGGCTGGGGTTATACTTGTCAATTGTGGTCTAATTGACAGTATAATATTTACACCATTGGATTGTGGTTTTCCAACTTTATTTGGTGAGATTTAATCCTAACCGTTGATATATAGGTTTTCATGATAGGAAGGGAGACTTAGGTATTTTATTTGTAGAGAAGTCGTCCCCTCTGTTGTTGTTATAATTATATAAGGGTTTTATAACCCTTATTTCAGCCCTATCGAAGAACAACTCTCATAAAAGGGGTAGAGCTCTCTAAGGATCTATTGCAAAAACTCAAAGGTATTTCTACAGTTTAATCTTCATTCAAGTATGTGAATTAAAAATCTCATCTATAATTAATTGTAGTATTCTTAATTTCTACTAGTTGAGTATGGATTAATTTCCAACATAAAGTTCATCTTCTAACATATACAAGAATGAAACTAGTGAAAGTGTTCTCTATATTAACATCTATATTTTTAAGAAAAACAAACAAACAAATATATTTCGATTCATTCTCGTTATTGTACTAATTTCGGTTGTTTTAATCGACAATGAAACATAATGGGGGCAAGGAAGGGTACTGATCGGCGTTGAATGTTACGCATTCTAGTCTCTTAATTTGCATATTTTATTCTCTTAGTGATAGGTTATATGTGATTTTACTCTGTTTTTGTATTTTCTGTCTTTTTCAGGGCCTTAATGATTATTTCAGATAAAACCATGATGTTGGACTTTTAAAGATGATATCCAAGAAGGTTATATGAAGCCTACATCTAATGGGTCCATTCAACTCCATATTTCAACTCAAATCAGCCCAAGGAAGAGGTTCAAGAGAATTACAACTGCTTAAGAGGATTACGGGCCTAAAGCCCAATTCTACACTGAATCCAGTTTTAATCCCGTTTTGGAAAGTAGATTGAAAATCTTATTTCCAAGCGTCAATTCGACTTAATTCCCGCGTGGATTGAAGGAAATTCGATTCTGGACACTTTTGTATTTTACGTAAATTTCGTGAATCGGACTTCTACTAGGTCAAAACTTGGACCGAATGTCAGCAGAAAAATATACCTATTTTGGGCTGCGGGAAAACCCTAATTTTCTCCTAATTGGATTAGGACTTTATCTCCTAATTGGATTAGGACTTTATGTATTCTCTTGGGGTATAAAGAGGAGAATTGGAGGCTGTTTTGAGGAGGAAAACAAGTGGAGACTAAGGCAGAGAAGACAGAGACAATCCGGGTTTTATTTATTCATTATGTCTTTTATTATTTTGTTATCTTCTTCTTCTATCATGTGTAACTAAACTCCTCAACTAGGGTTGAGGAGGAAACCTCCATTAATGAAGTGAAGTTCTTTTGTTCATTAATTAATTCTCATGTGTGTGATTTAATTGCTTATGATTTTTGCTTCTTGTGATTAATTATTTTATAATTCTTTCACCATCTATATCATGTATATGTGGTAGTTAGAAAGTATTATAATTAATCTAAGCTTGGGTTTGTATTTCTTAAAAGTGATAATCTTTGATCTTATGTTTTTCATTAAATTGGATACATAGGATGCTTAGAATTTTACACAAGTGAAGCGAAGAAAAATCTACCTTTTAATATATTTTTCATAGTGCTTTATTGTTAAATCTTGAGTAAGCAATAGATTGATTTCTTGATTGCTACTCTAACTTTGGGAATTAATAAATGAATATTAGAGACTTCATGGATTTAATGGTGGTGGAATCCAAAACCTTAGTTATTTTCTTTATTTGATTTCAATAGTGTTATTTTATTTTCATGTTAGTTTAATTTCTCTCAAATCAACTAAACTTGTGTTTAAACTAGATTAGTTTTAAATTAATTTGAATTTGTATTAGTTTTTCTTCTAAAAGCATTCCCTTGGGTTCGACCTCGTTCTTGCCGAACTATACTTTAATAGATTCGTACACTTGCGAGTTATTTAACAATTTTAAAACAACATCAAGTTTTTGGCGCCGTTGCCGGGGAATTGCAAACAAGAAAACTAATCAAATTTCAATTGATTTAATTCTTCTACTAGTTATAATTTAGTTTTTTTTTTTCTTTCTTTTGTTTTATTATTATCAAAAAGAAAAAAAAAAATTTTCCAATTTTAATTATTTGTTCTAGGTTTTTTTTTAAAAATAAAAAAAAAATTTCTTTGTTATTATAGTTTAGTTTTAGTTTTAGTTTTAGTTTTATTAATTTTATTTTATTATTATTTTCTTAGTTTAGTTTTAGTTTTATTTTATTGTTATTGTTTTACCTGATACTTCTTGAATTCTATAGGTGGTATTGTTGAAAATTGCCTTTTTCGCATGTTATTGGGCACTACTTTGGAATCCAAGTAAGTACTTTTTTTTTATTTTCGTTTATTTATATTTTTCTTTTCTTAGATTAGGAAAACATAGATTTTTGTTTTAGGTTGATAACTTTTTGCATGAGATCTTTAGGATAGAATAACTTAGAAATAGCCTTAGGTTCACACTTTCTTCAAGTTTATTTTATATTTTATTTTTATTTTAATTTTTTTTCTCTCTATTTAGAAAAAAAAAAAAAAAGAAGAAAGACCACACACTCACTCACTTTTTATTTTATTTTATATTTTTTATGGTGTGTTTTGTTTGTGCATTTTATTTTAGCATTCTTGCATTAAAATTTTAGTAAGGGCACAAACCCCCAACAAGATAAGGATTGGATTTCATCACCAATTCCTTGCCCAACTAGGTTAAAAATCTCCTTGCATTTGTCTATCCCAAGCCAAATTTAGTTTAAATTTAAAATCAAGTAGACATTGGCCATAGGAATTCACATAGCTTATAGGACCCTGTTGGACAGAGTTAACTTTTGGTAACTCCAGTGAGCACCTTCCAACTTCACAATGTCTAGGAAAGTTCTGAGGAGATTGGTTTTTAAGTGGGACCGTTTGTGACCCCTCCAATCTATCTTAGAAACTTTCCTGGTTGTGTTGTTGGTGGGGCTTAACTGGTAATCCTCTAGTTCCTCTGAAAGGGAGTAGAAGCTGTCTAACTAAGTAAGAATTATTTTGGAACTAGTCCAGATAATTCTTTAGGAAAATAAAAAAAAAATAAAAAAAAATTAAAATAGAAATCACTAACCTTGAATTAAATTTGAAAAAAAAAAAAAAATTTGCTTGTTTATTTGGTTGGTATTTTTGTGAGTCATTTTAGTGTATGTTAGGTTGTCAATCACTGAATCCAGAGTTGTTTCCATTAGATCTTGAGATTGAGAGAACCTTTCAAAAGGGTGTGAAAAATTCTAGTGTTAGAGATCCTTCTTTGCCCAAGATGGCAGATCCTGTTGAAACTAAATCCCTTAAGGACTATTACACTCCCGTGCATATTACAAACCCATCTTGCATTGTGTTACCTGCTACCCAACAGGGACATTTTGAGATACGGGCGGCGGTAATTAATTTACTGCCCACTTTTAGAGGTCTTAGTTCTGATGACCCATACCTCCATGTTAAGGAATTTCTAGAGATTTGCTCCACACTACAATTTCAACATATTTCTGAGGAGTCAATTAAATTGCGGTTATTTCCATTCTCTTTAAAAGAGAAAGCAAAATCTTGGTTATACTCACTGGAACCCGCGTCTGTCAATTCATGGGATGGGTTATGCACTAAATTCCTTACCAAGTTCTTTCCCATGCACAAAACTAACTCCCTTCGTCGAAATATCATGCAATTTACTCAAAAAGAGGGTGAGGAGTTTTACATATGTTGGGAAAAATTTAACGATCTTCTCCTTAAGTGTCCCCATCATGGTTTTGCCAAGTGGCAATTAGTTCAATTCTTTTATGAGGGGTTGTCACCCTATAATCGTCAACTAATTGAGTCACGAGGTGGGGTAGAATTCATGTCTAAAAATGAGGATGAAGCATGGAAATTTCTTGATGCGTTGTCAGAGAACTCTCAACAATGGGAGTACTCAGGGAGGGTTGAAAGGAGTGGTCTATCAGTGCTCTCAGAACCCAAAAAGGGAGGAATCTATGAATTTCGAGAGGATACCGATTTGAGTACGAGGATAGATAGTCTAACTAGGAAAGTAGAGGCTATAGAGATGAGTAAAGGAAAAAACTCTTCTATTCGTACAGTTAGTGAGGTGTGTCAATTGTGTGAAAGCTTTTATCATAAAGCGCAAACTTGTCCATCTATTGCATCTTTTCATGAGTGTATAGCCGAACAAGCCAATGCACTTAATTCATATAAGAAACCATTTGGCAGCCCCTATTCTGACACATACAATCCTAATTGGAGGAACCACCCTAATTTTTCTTGGAGGCAAGACCAACCTCGGAACAACCAAGGGGTGCAACCTACACAACCCCAAGGGCAACCATAATTTTCATATCCTTCCATGTCCCAAAATGCCCCTCCGTATGTTCCCCCACCTCAACAAAGACCAACTTTAGAGGATACTCTCCAACAGTTCATGCAACAGACCAGTCAATCAATTTCTAAGTTAGAAACTCAAATAGGTCAATTAGCCACTGTTGTAGGAGAGAGGGAGAAGGGAAAGTTTCCTAGTCAACCTGTGCCTAACCCAAAGGGTCAGTCTCATATTAGTGATCCGTCTACTTCTGGTTCACATGAGCAGGTTCACTCTATCACAACTCTAAGATCAGGTAAACAAGTTGATAATGGAGTCCAAATGCCTATACATAATGAGAAAATTGAAGAGGACCATGTTAGCGATTTAGGAAGAGAGGACAAAACTACATCTGAAGTTGAGTCAGAAATTCAAGTCCCTAGTCTTGACCCACCATCTCCAATAAGTCCACCAGTTAGAAACTTTGTTCCTACTGCACCATATCCTCAAAGACTTCAAAAGCCTAAGAAGGGGAATCACTATAATGAGATTATGGAAGTGTTTAAACAAGTCAAAATTAATATTCCATTTCTCGATGCAATTCAACAGATCCCCTCTTATGCAAAATTCTTGAAAGACTTATGTACGGTCAAACGTAGCTTGAATGTGCACAAGAAAGCCTTCCTAACTGAGCAAGTTAGCTCAATCATCCAACATCGCACTCCACCTAAATTTAAAGATCCTGGATGTCCTACAATTTCATGTACCATAGGTGATCAAAAAATTGAGCAAGCTTTGCTTGACTTGGGTGCGAGTGTCAATTTGTTGCCTTACTCTGTTTACAAGCAACTAGGTCTTGGTGAGTTGAAACCCACGAAGGTGGTACTCCAATTAGCAGATCGCTCAGTTAAAGTACCTCGTGGTGTTATTGAGGATGTGCTTATTCAGGTTGATAAATTCTTCTTCCCTGTAGACTTTATTGTCTTAGACACTCAACCTGTAGCTAATCCTACTAGCCAGATTCCTGTCATCTTAGGTCGTCCATTCCTAGCCACTTCAAATGCTCTAATCAACTGTAGGAATGGTGTTGTAAAACTCTCTTTTGGAAATATGTCGGTTGAGCTTAATGTTTTTAACGTAAATCGACAACCACCAGACTCTGAGGATATTTGTGAGGTAAATTTAATAGAGAGTCTAGATCAGGATACTTTTATTCATCCTAGTTATAAGGACCCTTTAGAGGCAAGTCTAACTAATTTTGGCTATAATTTTGATATTGATAGTGCTTGTGAAGATGTGAATGCTTTATTGGATGTGAATGTTTCATTGAATTCAGTCCATTTTATCAACACCAAAAAGTGGAAAGCCAAGATGGAAAGCCTAGGTATAGGTTGAGTTATAGACCTATTTGGTCATCATTGTACATTATTCGTTTTAGGATTTATAGCTCTTGCGTTTTTTTTTTAGTTTGTGTATTTTATTTTCAATTTTTCTTTAAAAAAAAAAAAAAAATCATCATGATCCGGTATAGCCGCCCATTCTCTGACTATGTATGTAGTACCAATTCTACAATTTGTGATATGATTGATAAAGTTGATGATTTCCGTTTATTAAAGTCTGGTTTCAATACCCAATACTGTCGAGATTGCTTCAACACAGTATGACTTTAATAAAGAAAGGCAACCCCTTTACACTCTATACGTTACGGTGTCTGGATAATCAATATCTTATCACATATACATCTTGAAAAATTGGGACCCACCAGTTCAGAGAATGAGGAGAAGAGTAGTACCTGTAGATTTTCACCTAAAGATTAGGTTTTAAAAAAAAAAAAAAAAAAAATTTACTTTCTGTTTCATATTTATCTTCACCCATGTTATTTCACTTGGTCGTTGGAGTGTAGTCGTTATTTTGACAGGATGTAGCATCCAAGTTTGGGGGAGTGACTTCATTACCTTCATGCTACTGATTTGCCATATTTTCTTGCCGCTACTCTCGTATTCTGGTACTATCGTTCTACCCCTTCTCTATGCTTTGATTGGATGTACATTGAGGACAATGTACAGTTTAAGTTTGGGGGTGACGCGATGCCTTATGTGCTTTATTGCAATGGGGGGAGATTTTTAAGAAAATTTTCTTGTTTTTAGGACTTTTTGGTTACATTATTTTCATAGTTTGTTTTTTATGTTCTTTTGTTTTGTTTTTAGATAGGATGTTTTTACATTATTCAAGGGATTAATACTCTATGTAGGTGCTTAACTTGCAATTTTTGAATATGTTTTAAATTTTTAGAAACTATGGTTTGAATTAGTGGTTTAAATCATTATTTGCATTGGCATGCCTTGAGGTGATTGGTTTTAGTTTCCTCACATGCACAGGCACATTAGCAAAATCTTATGGGGTATAAACTTTGGCTTTGAGTTGTTGGGTTACAGATATTCTTGATATTAATTAGTATCTCTTGAGAATGAGTACCGATGATGTGTTACTTGACTTCAAAAGAAAAAAAAAATGAAAAAAAAAGAGAAGAAAAAAAAAAAAAGAATATGTGATGAATAGAAAATCAATTTGATCCTTTTCATGAGTAACCGGGCCTCTATGCCTCAGGAAGCACGGAGTGTTCGCGTCAAAAGTGAAAGGGTGAGAAAAGATGAGCATTGGTTGTCTTGATTTGTAGCCTGACTGATTCGAGTTATTAGGTTCTTCGGGGTGTCTTAACGCCTAGTGCCCTAAAGCCATCTGGTTTGGGAGTCACTGACTGAAAGCTTGCTACATGGGTCTTTCAGAAAGCTTAATAGATCAAGACATTGCACAACCAATAAAGCAATAAAAAAAAAATGAAAAATAATATATGAAAAAGTCATGTATTCATATCTGGAAGTATGATTTCAATAAGGGGAGCTAGTGAGTTGAAGGGGTATGTGTCTTAATATATTCGGAGCTGGGCAATGCCACATGAGAGGATTGCTAGTTCACTTTTCACGAGGGAGCTAGAATTGGTTACTTTGAGATATGTTGATGTGAATTATGTGTTGGAACCATTACTTTGAATTATGGAATTTGAAAATTTGAAATTATTCTTGAATGCAAAGTTTGTAACTATATATTGTAATCTTCTTTTTGATTAATGTTTAAACAGAAATTTTAAATGTTTGTGGGTAACATTTCTGAAAACCCTCACGAGACTATAACTCGTCCACTAGGGGGAACCTAGGGGTTCAAAGGCTTGTTGCATATGCTAAATGCAATCGTTTCTCCCACGAAAGAGGAGTTGGGTAGTTTAGTTTGTGTTTAGTTAGTTTCCTTTGTTTTAGTTTTATTTTGTTCTATTGCTAAGGGACTAGCAATATGTAAGTTTGGGGGTGTGATCGGCGTTGAATGTTACGCATTCTAGTCTCTTAATTTGCATATTTTATTCTCTTAGTGATAGGTTATATGTGATTTTACTCTGTTTTTGTATTTTCTGTCTTTTTCAGGGCCTTAATGATTATTTCAGATAAAACCATGATGTTGGGCTTTTAAAGATGATATCCAAGAAGGTTATATGAAGCCTACATCTAATGGGTCCATTCAACTCCATATTTCAACTCAAATCAGCCCAAGGAAGAGGTTCAAGAGAATTACAACTGCTTAAGAGGATTACGGGCCTAAAGCCCAATTCTACACTGAATCCAGTTTTAATCCCGTTTTGGAAAGTAGATTGAAAATCTTATTTCCAAGCGTCAATTCGACTTAATTCCCGCGTGGATTGAAGGAAATTCGATTCTGGACACTTTTGTATTTCACGTAAATTTCGTGAATCGGACTTCTACTAGGTCAAAACTTGGACCGAATGTCAGCAGAAAAATATACCTATTTTGGGCTGCGGGAAAACCCTAATTTTCTCCTAATTGGATTAGGACTTTATCTCCTAATTGGATTAGGACTTTATGTATTCTCTTGGGGTATAAAGAGGAGAATTGGAGGCTGTTTTGAGGAGGAAAACAAGTGGAGACCAAGGCAGAGAAGACAGAGACAATCCGGGTTTTATTTATTCATTATGTCTTTTATTATTTTGTTATCTTCTTCTTCTATCATGTGTAACTAAACTCCTCAACTAGGGTTGAGGAGGAAACCTCCATTAATGAAGTGAAGTTCTTTTGTTCATTAATTAATTCTCATGTGTGTGATTTAATTGCTTATGATTTTTGCTTCTTGTGATTAATTATTTTATAATTCTTTCACCATCTATATCATGTATATGTGGTAGTTAGAAAGTATTATAATTAATCTAAGCTTGGGTTTGTATTTCTTAAAAGTGATAATCTTTGATCTTATGTTTTTCATTAAATTGGATACATAGGATGCTTAGAATTTTACACAAGTGAAGCGAAGGAAAATCTACCTTTTAATATATTTTTCATAGTGCTTTATTGTTAAATCTTGAGTAAGCAATAGATTGATTTCTTGATTGCTACTCTAACTTTGGGAATTAATAAATGAATATTAGAGACTTCATGGATTTAATGGTGGTGGAATCCAAAACCTTAGTTATTTTCTTTATTTGATTTCAATAGTGTTATTTTATTTTCATGTTAGTTTAATTTCTCTCAAATCAACTAAACTTGTGTTTAAACTAGATTAGTTTTAAATTAATTTGAATTTGTATTAGTTTTTCTTCTAAAAGCATTCCCTTGGGTTCGACCTCGTTCTTGCCGAACTATACTTTAATAGATTCGTACACTTGCGAGTTATTTAACAATTTTAAAACAACATCAGGTACGAGGCTTCTTTAAATGGTGGTGGGGGAGTGAAGGTTCTATGCTTTGTATGATATACTTCCTCTATACCTACTACTATATCACCTTATTAATCACAAAGGGTAAAACTATGTGTTGAACCAAGGTTTCCAACCAAGGTTATCTCAATTATTTTGATGATAACAAAACATTGTGAGTGTTAGGATTTCATGTCTACTTGAGTTTGTGCTTAAACAGGTTACGTTGTAACATGACTCAAAGTAAGACAAGAGGATCAATGGCACATTGCAAAGGTATCCAAAGCTCACATTGATCATGCCCATCTATGTTCAAAAGCTCATATCAAGGACATGAGAAAATGATGAAGGCAATAATATCAAAGAAAGAAGACTTCACCCAATGCACATCAAGATCAATGAAGATATTGAAGATTGGGTAGTTTAGTCTTGGTGAGTGTATAGGTAATCTTTGTAAAGTTACTTTGATGTTCTCACTTGAAAGCTCTAGGACAAATGCGTATCATTCATATAATTCATAAGTCCTTATAGCATAAGTAATAGGCCATGAACTTCATTTATAACATCATGAGGCCTTTTCTAAGGTTGAGTTAGTTCAAGCTTTCATAAGCTTTGGAAGAACTCAATTTTTAAGCCATATCTAGGACCATGTATTTCACTCATATCATTTGGAATGGTCTATAGGAATTAGAGCAATAAGACTTGGATCAAATTGATTCATAAGGAATTTTTTGACTTGAGTTGGTATAAACGTTTTATATCTTTTGAAGAACTCAATTCCATGATAGGACCATGTTTTCACACTCATATCATTTCTTGGTCACTAAAATTCATGAAAAAGGTCTTGATCTTTACATTTTGACATCCTAAGACCATATATGCTCATAAGTCCTAACCTTTGCTTTGAAATCTGACTCTTTAAAGGTTAGAGAACTTTGAGGCGCCTCAAACTTGACTTTGAGCCACCTCAAACTCACTTTGAGCCACCTCAAAGTTACAGAAAGAATCAGAGTATTTGAGAAGGCTTTTGAGGCGCCTCAAACTCACTTTGAGCCACCTCAAACTCATTTCGAGCCACCTCAAACTCACTTTGAGCCACCTCAAAGTTACAGAAAGAATCAGAGTATTTGAGAAGGCTTTTGAGGCGCCTCAAACTCACTTTGAGCCACCTCAAACTCATTTCGAGTCACCTCAAACTCACTTTGAGCCACCTCAAAGTTTATGAGACGTCTCAAACTCACTTTGAGGCGCCTCAAAGATGCTGGATCTGAATCTAACGGCTAGTTCAGATCATTTAATGCTCCCAACAATCCCCAACAACTTTAAAACGGCCATATCTCTTAAAGGGGCTATAAATACACATTGTATGTGTATTTTTTCAGATGTGAAAGACCACTACACCCATAGTTGATCATCCATTGTTGGTTGAATCTATCCTTAAGCTTAGAATTCATATTCTATAGAGATAGTCACCACACTTGACCATATTCTTCCAAAGATCAAATTCATATGTGGTATTTCATTCATCATTCTAGAGTTGAGCTTTCATATTGATTCATCAATTGTAACTCTAGATTTGAGAGAGCTTTGAATTTGTATATCTTGTCTATTTGAGAGACACTCATTGTACACAAATTTCTTATTCTTGAGAGAAGAAGACCAAGATGTTCTTTTGGCATGGGTAGCTTGAAGAAGCTTGTAAAGGTTCATTCTCTACCTTAAAAGGAGAAGGATTGGGTAGCGCTCTCCACCTTTAAGAGTGAGCAATGGTTATCTCTTAACCATCAAAAGAGGGATGAAGTCCAAGTCATGAGCTTGGCAAAGAAGTCTTGATGAGGTTGTCATTGAGCAAGGAAGACCAAGTCATGAACTTGGCAAAGAAGTCTTGGTGAGGTTTTCATTGAGCAAGGAAGCCCAAGCGTTGGACTTGGCAATTGTAAAGGTTTGCTTTCCACCCTTAAGGGAAGCTTCATATTGGATACCTCAAGATGAGCTCTTGAGGCATGGACGTAGGCCGAAGTTGCCGAACCATGTAAATATCGTGGTGTTGCTTGGTTTGCATTTCTCTAACCTTTAACTCCTTTACTTAATAGCATTTTATATATTTAATTTCATAATGCTTTATATATGAATGCTATGAGTTTATATGCTTTAATTCATATGAGGAGGATGGGATGAATGCTTGGAGTAAGTTGCACACCATGTGTTTGATGAAATGTCTTTATGAGCTTTAATTTCATTTTAGCATTGATAGACATATATTCAATTAGCTCATTTCATTCCTTATCCAATGAACCATTTTATGAATGAATAAGTAGCACTCCAAGTGCTTGACTAATTGCCTATGTAAGTTGTACTTCTTATATCATATCCATAGGTAATTGATCAAGTATCATTTTGATAGCATTTATTATATGATTGTTTATTTAATGAATATTGTTTAAATGCTTCATATGAGGAGGATGGGATGTATGCTTGGAGGATATTTGGTTGAGTTGTGGAATTGATTGTATTGTAAATTGATTGAGTATTTATTTGATTACCTTTTTGCCAATCAATTTACATATCATGTGTTTGATAAAAAGCTTAACCAACATTTTCACACACTTCAAGCATAATATGTTGCACTTGCATGAACACTTCATTTGGTGTATCCACTAGATCATTTAAGTGCATTATAGATAGAGCATTCTCATTCCCACTTGTTGAATACATAAGTTTATCAAGTGTTTGACAAAAGTCCAAACAAGCCTACTTTTGTCAAAATGAGCTTTAGCGAAAAAGTTTCATCGTTTGCCTATTGTCCCTATTCACCCCCCCTCTAGGGACAATTCTTGGGTAACACTATGGTGTAAACATTTAACTCTGTCATATATACGTGAATGGCAACGCCCAATTTATTATTATTCAATTTGTTTAGAGCCAGTTTTCTTTAAAGTTTTTTTTCCCAACAATCCTAGAGTTGGTATATCATATATGAGAAAATAATTGGCCTACAATTTTATGAAAGGGAAAAAAATAATATAATTTGAAATCGCTTTACATATATTCTTTTTTTCTTTTAAATGTACAAAAGATTAATATTTGTCTAAATTAACATAACAGATATATTTTACAAAGAATTTAGATCAATATTACTTGAAATCGCTACGGTTATAAATTATACATTCATTAATCAGTCTATACATACTTCATAAAGATCTAAGGGAAGCTTGCTTGATGAACTCTGCCGTACAACCTCATTTTTACTTTGAATAGAATTCGAGGAATCAATCCATGACTCATCCATTGATATGCTCCTTCGCATCACTATCCTAAGAGAATGTTGAGATGTGTGTCTGGCTATTCTGAGATGTGTATCTATCTGTCGAAATGTGTGTTTGACTGTCTTGAGAGAATGTTAAGATGTTTTTTCGACTATTCCGTGATAGCTTCTCAAAGGCTTTCTTCAAGTCATCGTTCAATGAATTGCACTTGATTATTGGCGCTTGGACTGGGCTATTGCCCTCAAGCATACTCACCACACAAGACATGGATGGTCTAAAGGTGGGAGATGGGTTGGTGCATAGAATAGACAAGTTTAATACCCTCATTGCCTCTTCTTTGGAGTAATTTGAACCAATTCTTAGATCCAATAGTTCTAAAAGGTTTCCCTGCTCTTGTAGATCATAAGCCTGTGATCTCATGCAAAGAGAACATTCAACTTTCGTCTTTTTCGTAAATAAACATCAACATTCATCATCATACGTAGCTTTCCAAATTCATAACTTTAAAACATGAAATACACAAAATTAAGTAATTTTATAAAAAGGATTATACAAAAGCATTCTCATGACTCAAAATGAAACCACATCTCCTTTTATTTTCATTTTCAGAACAAACATATTTTTTCTCTTAAGCGATGATAGAATTTCATCACAAAGACTTGAACACATGTTGACCTCCTCTCAAAATATCTTCATCTCACTCATACCAACAAACTCAATCACGTACTTGTAGCGCAATGCATTTATGTCGAGTATCATACTCTCATTTCATCAAAATCTGATTCATTTATCATTTTCTTTTCATCACTTACCAAAATTAAAGACAAAAAAATCTACCTAACACCATTGAAGAAAAAAGTGTCATTTTGCTATATGTGAGATTTAAACACGTTGCAACAGTTTTTCACTGAATTTAATTTAAAATTTGAAATTAAGAATTCTAAGAAAAGAAAAAATAATAATTATATTTCCAGCTTTTTCAGATAGCATTTGAAGTTGTGTATAAATAAGAAAAAAAAAAGTGGAAACATTAGAGTGTAAATTCAGTGTAAACTAAAAGATTTGATAAAGAGGCAAAACTTAAAAAAAAAAAGAACAAAAGAGTGTACCCAATCAAGAAGGTGAGCAAACTCTTCCCTTGGCTTTGTATTGCTTTTTCCACTGACAATCTCCAATAAAACAACTCCAAAGCTGTAAACATCGGCTTTATCTGTCAAATAACCCCTCGTTGCATATTCTGGAGCCATGTATCCTCTGAAAAAAATAAAATTAGTTGCTTAATTAATTGTACATTATTTTTTTAACTTGGCAAGGAGCTCCCACATACTTGGGGGAGAGTTGAACTGTTGAACCCTAATAAGGTATAATTTGTAATCCAAATTATGGCCATTATATTGAGTGATTAGATGCAAATAAGAATATAGAAGGTGAAAAAATGAGGAAAACTCACATTGTTCCAGCAACTCTCGTGCTGATATGGGTGTTCTCTTCTTCATAAAGCTTGGCCAAACCAAAGTCGGATATCTTAGCATTTAGATCCTTATCAAGCAGTACATTGGTAGCCTTAATGTCTCTATGAACAATTTTCAACATTGATTCCTCATGAAGATAAGCTAAGCCCCTTGCTATTCCTAAGCATATCTTCTTTCTTGTTGGCCAATCCAGGTTTAGCTGGTGTTCCTCGCGACCTAGAAATGAGAGAGAGAGAGAGAGAGAGAGAGAGAGATCATAATAGTCACTCTTATAATGTGTATACAATGGTGACAAAGATGATAGGGAAGTAACTACCAAAAAGTGCACGGGCAAGATTATTGTTCTCCAAGTATTCATATATTAGCAACAACTGATTTCCTTCAATGCAACAGCCATAAAGCCTCACAAGGTTTGGGTGTTGTACGGCAGATATCATGCCTATCTCATTGACAAACTCGCGATTTCCTTGCTTAGATTTTGAGGAAAGCTGCTTCACAGCGATTACTACACCATCTGACAATACACCCTAAAATCAAGCAGAAAAAATTTCAAATGATTAAATAAAACAAATTTCTTGGACTTCTCATTGCTGCCTCTAGGCGTGGATGCTTAAAACGACATATGACCTTAATGTTGCAACATAGTTGTGAAGATTTAATAAATTGAGTTAGCAATAACCTTGTAAACTGGTCCAAATCCTCCTTCACCAATCTTGTTTGCAGGGTCAAAGTTTCTGGTAGCAACTTTAATCTGTCTTAAAGTGAAATAACCTGTTTGCAGATCTAGCCCCCAAAGTTCTGTAACAAAGACCCATTATAGAAATTACCCCAAGAATGACAAATTAGAAAATGATTGTAATGCAAAAGACATTTAAAAAGGAACAGTTCATCTTTCATTTTTAATTCGTAAGTAAATTTCACATACAAATGATTATTTTTTTCAGGAAATTTATATGGTTACAATTACATGTGCAAGTACAGATAGGGCTAATTTTTAGCATGCAGAATTTGTCTTTATCCTTTATCAGTAAAATTATTTGTATGCATAATTTTACTCATTTTACAAGCCATCCCCCAAAGTCTGTAATAACTCATAAAAGATCTGCACGACCATTACAGAAATTCTTGAGTAGTTTAAACATTCAATCCATATTAATTTTTGGTTAAAATGCCCCAAAAAGGAGGACTGCTGTTTCAGCAATTCCATAAAGCTAATCTTCAATACGGGTTCTAACTTTTATATGGCACAAGAAAAAACATTTACCAGGATATTTTACCAATGCCATATCCAAATAAAATGCAAACATCAAGCACCTTTTGAAGTTGGAACCCAACTTGCATTAGCAATCAAATAGCGAGAAAGAACATCATATGTAGAATTTCTTGTGTTTTTGGATCTCACCTTTATCTTCAAGGTCTTTCCCTCTTAAGTAACCTTTCATTCGAAGTACTAACAAAATCAACACAAGTACCACGCATGAAGCAGCCACCACACCAACAATAGCTTCAGCAGAAACTCCCGTATCAGGATCGAAGTCTACAAGAAAGAGAAAGATACTCTCATAACAAGGTAGTAGAAAAAAATTGGCACACACAGAATGAAAGATACGCTTACTAGGTGTCACTGAAATAGCAGATATAAGAGGTCCATATACACCCCTATCAGGAACTGCATTAGTTCCTTTGCCAGACCAATATAAGTGGATTTCCAGAGTGCTGTCACTAACAAAGGCATTAAATTCCTTAGTGATGTTCTTGCCAGGACCTTTAGCTTCATCCATAATGTTAAAATCCTTCCAAATTAGATTCCCCTGCAAAAGAAGTGAAATTAACACTAGCCTAGACAAAAGCTAAAAAAACTCATATTTTCGAGACAGAAAATCAGTTGCAAAGAGAAGAGATTGCCAAAAAAATAAACAAAGTCATTAATAGAAGCACAAGAAGCTTCTCTCATTGCATTAACATGTTCTTACTAACTTGGATTGATACATCAAAAATCCGCTTCCCGGGGTTGCTAAATGTCTGGTCATCCGAAAACATTATTTCAGCAAAGTGGAGACGCACTTTATAGCTACCTTTACGTAAGCAAAGGCCATAGTACTTAAGTGAAGTACGGGCAAGGCGTGCTGTTTTGTATATCTCATCAGTCACGTCTAAAGAGAATGAGTTGTTTGCTATGTAACTAGCCTTTTCGTTGCCCACGGAAACCCCTGTACTGCTATAAGCCCAATTTTTTTCTGCAAAAAAGTATGATGGACCGCCTGGGGTTGGGTCTGCTTCATAATCGTTCCCCTCAAATGTTGAAATGCTTCCTCCACAATTGATAAACAAGGAATAGTCTGCATATGCATTGGTCTGCTTCATATTTCTTTTTTTTCCGTTAAATTTAATATAATATACTTTTATTGATATCTATAGGTAGCTATGAGTTTAGTATTATCACCAAACTTACACTGGGGATTGTTTGGGCAAGGAAGGTCATTCTTCAAACACCAAGCACTATTTCTGTAAGACTTTTAGGTTAGGTCAGTCATATTACTTCTAATGGTAATGGTGTTTAAATACTAATCTAAATTTGTCTTAGAAAGTAAAGAACATACGAGTCTCTCTTCACAGATGATGAGCGGGTGCTGGAAGCTAAATTCCTGTTGACCAATATGGAAGGGGTAATTTGTAAATTATATAAAATAATCGAATTGATATAGAACTAATAATGGAAGTATGCTCACAGTTTTGTTTGCTGGCAAACGAAACCAGAAGGTGGTTCTGTGAAGTTGTTGTAAGATACATCACTGCGAAAGAAATTGGCATGACATGCGTGATTTTCTTCAATTGAATACAATTCTTATTGTCTATAGATTATGTTAACATGGACTCTTCAAAAGTGCTAAAGTCCTCTCTCGTCTCCGATACATAATAGTCAGAATTGGGTATGGAATATGTGTCATACACTTTTGGTTGAACATACATCTAAAAACACATTCAATAATTTAATTTTATTATACAAGTGAAATGCCTATATTTATGTTATGTTACACAAATACATTATTTTACTCCAAAAAATAAGATAAGATATTAAATAATATGAATATTTAGCATTGTCCATGTGTCATTTTATTTGAATATTTGACACATTCAGTGCATGGATACATACACCAATCACCCGACACACGTACCCGAGTCTGGGTAACATAACTTAGATATCAAGCTCAACCTCACCAAATTTCACAAATCAGAAAAAACATGACATATGTTGATGTAGGATAGAATTTTTGACGAACCTGTTTTGACTTGAGGAGACTCATTCTCAATCGAAAACGATCCAATAAACAAAACTCACTAGCTTTAGCTAATGAGTCATGTCATTTTTTGACAGAACTCCATCGCCTAAGGCCTCAAAATCAGATTTTTTTGTTCTACAAGAAGACTTTGATTATTTTAGAAATTTTGTTCGGGACCTAAACGAACTCGGATTTGGTTGAAATTTTATATTCAGTAGTCTTTAATTATTAGGTTTCTTATTCTATTTTTTCAGGATTTATAAAGAAACTTGAATTTTGGATAGTTTCCTTGTGTTGCTAGTTTACTTTGCTATCAAGTTTTCTTACCCTGCTAGGTTTTTTTTCTTATAAATATATGTACTAGAGAGGCAGATCACTTATTCATTTATTAATAAAATATTAAAATTCTCTATAATTTATCTTAATTTGTGGATTTAAAGTTATTCTTGTTCATTCGTGAATGTTTACTAGGTCTGGCATATACATGTATATGTGAAAATCTAAAAGTCAAATAAAGATTGGTGATATATTAACATGTAGTAAGTTTCCCTGCTGAGTATCCAGTCCGGTATCTTCCCATTTAGTGAATTGTTGCTCAAAAACCTACATCCATATACATTATCATGTGTCAATCATGAGTAAGAAAAAAAAATCATCAAGGTACAAGAATAACAGCCAACTTTAGAATATTAAAAGTTTGTACACTTGGCTTGTTCTAAAATTAATTACTTACATGTAAGTTAGATTCGGCAAATTCTCAAGTGACTTTGGAATTTGACCTGTCAACTTGTTGAAGCTTAGGTCTCTACAAGTGAAAATTTCATACAAAACTAAATGAGATAAAATTGTCAATAAAAACTTAAAATGACTAAAATGTTTCTAATCCAAATAGGATAGAGTAACTCCACATTGTTAAAACGTAAATCCATAGTCTATAAACTACTAAAGGTGACTAATGACCACCAAAGATAGTAAATAATCAAATTACTACTATTTCATAAGAAGCCTGAGCATGTTTGATGTCACACTATGAAGGAAACATATCAAATGCTATTGTGAAATGAAGCGAATTTTTTAGATGTATATATATAATTTGTAAAAAACTTAATGGGGCACGCCATCATGGGCTTGGGGCAGCTGCTGCCCCCTTGGCCGATGTTGGCTCCATCCCTGCTTATCCATAATCACATTGATCAGAGGAACAATTCAAGTGAAGTCACTTGGTTTTAGAGCATGACCTTAAATTTGGTACTTCTATGTCTACAGGTATCAACTCAGCAGCAGATCAGAGAGAGAGTAAAAAAATCATGCTTCTTTATGACAGTATATATTAGAATAAACTTACAAAGTTTGGAGTACAGTAAATTCACCAATGTAATCAGGGATTGAACCATTTATTAAGCAATTTCTCAGTGTCCTATCCCACAAGAACATAAAAACCTGGTCAGCTGATAAACCATAAAAATGAATAACATCTTATATGTTCTCCATGAATTATAACCATATTCAACTCACAAATCTTTCAATTTTTTCATATTCCGCAGATCAGGGAACGTCGAGATTGATCCATTCAGATCAGATATTCTCCTGAAAAACAAATGCAACAGATCAAATTAATTACTTCGATTTTATCTGTTCTGATATCTACAAGTATGCATACGTCTCTGAACATTTCCTTCTAATTGAAATGAAAAACTAAATTGAATTGAATAGGCTTTTAGATAGATTTGTCAGCTTTGTGCTCTCACAACTCATTTAAGTTTTTCAGCAGGGATAAGGTCGACGGTAAAGGTCCCTCCACGAATGTTCCTTGCATATCCCTGCAACAGATTGAGTTGAAGTACTGAAAAATTATTTGAGATGTCCGTTAGTTAATAATAAAATTTGGTTAAAATTCTCCAGGTAGGGGAAAGGAATGGTTGATGAATGAAAAAAAGTATGATACTCACAGTCTCTCAATTAGTGTCCAGTTCCCAATCCAATCAGGTATGGTCCCATATAGTTGACTCCCATCAATCCTACTGCAAGAAGTAAAAAGTAATAAAATTTCTGAAACTCAAAGATGATAAATAAATTAATGTCCAAGCAATTACACTTACAAATCCATTAAGTTCTTTAGCTTGCTGAATTCTTCTGGTAGTGTTCCGCTAAAATTGTTAGCAGAAAGATGGCTGCAGATGGAAAAACCATTGGTTATGAATTTGAAACAGCATGAGAAAATCAGACCAATAGTGGCAATTAAGAATGATTATTACTCCCAACTGATTACTGTCTTACAGTCTACTCAAGCGGCTCAAATTTCCAAGGTTCCGAGGAAGAGGTCCTCCAAGTTGATTGTTTTCCAAGACCCTAGAATTAACAGAGTTCGAATTAATCCAAGACAAAGCTATATCATATCTATCACTCCAACGGACATATATCAAATCACTTACAGATCCTCAAGGGTAGCAATGTCGCCAATTTCCTCAGGAATGGAACCACTAATTTGGTTTGCCATAAGGGACCTGTAGTGTAAAGTTTAGCTAACAAGTATAACTAACTGCTCAATATATATATATAAACAAAAAAAATGGCCCTCCAAGATTTGAAACAATTTAAAAAGAAACTTACAGACTGGTCAGAGCTGGGAGTTGAGCAAAAGACTTTGGAATCGATCCATTTATGTGGTTGCGAGTGAGATCACTGTGTTGTGTTGATAAAAGAAGCTTCACTTAGTTTCTATCAATTTCAGATGGCCACTGCATAATTAATAAAGTACCGCCAATCTTCCATACTGGCAATTAAGAACCAAATGAAATGGATTTTTCTCGGGTTATACTGAAGAACATATACCTACTTAAAATTCCTAGGGACATTTTAGAAAAATACATAGTCTTCATAATTTAGAAAATCAATTTAAATAATTTATGAATAAACCTAAAACAGCAACAAGGCTAATGCATTAAATACGTCACCACGTACATTTTTTGCAGGTAACTAAGATTCATGAATTCTGGTAGTTCTCCCGTTAAATTTTGACCCTTCAGCTGGCTGCAATTCATCAAAACAAGAAAAATTGAGAAATCAGAGAAAGAAACATAGAATCAATAAACCGTGGGTTATACACTTGTACATAGGGATCATTGTAGTCCCTTAAATTAAGAAGAAAAAAAAACCCAAAAATTAATATGGTCCGGCTCATAGAGTTAACCATTACATTTATTCTTGAAAGTGGAACAAGGATCCTCTACGTTGGAGGATCCGGCCCCCGCTCACGTAGGAGTGCACGGTTCATGGGTTCTTTTTCTAATAAATTGACAACGTTACATCTAAGTTTGGTGCAAAATATCCTTATCGATCTACGATCTAAAATTAATATATCTAATAATCAAACAGTCGCTATTCCTTGTAATTCGTAATACACTAGTCTATGTTACATTTAAACTTTGTCAAAATGTCTTTTTATATCTACAATCTAAAATCAATCTATCTAACAATTTAATGGAGAAGATTTCTTTTAGGTAGTCATGGCATACAATAGTATAAACATACATATATATATATATAAAGAACCAAGTTGGTTATGCACTGTCTATGGAGAAACAAATTCTGTTCTGACTGTAGAATTTATGATACTGTTCAAACCAAAGGATAACATAAGACAGATTGAAACTGTTAAAACTAAGAATAGCAATCTTATGGAAGTAATCTTGTGTTTGTTTATGAAGAAACAAATAAAAAAGAAAGAAAACAAAATTTTGATTTTTTGTTTTCTGAAGTATTATAACTCATGACAGCCAATCCAAGTGGTTGCACTAGGCTTAACAAAATGAAGAATTTTCAAGTCTGTTATATATATATATATATATGGGTTCAGAGATTTTTATATATAGAATCATAGGTATATACTCATATCAGATGATAAGAGAGATAAAAGGGTAAAGTTGTTAACTTTTTAGAAAGAAGATCTAGTTTTTCTTTTTTAAGATGTGTGCGCCTTCTGTCCGCCGCTCGATTGAGCAGCGGGCAGAAGCGGACGTAGAGGATCCGGTGTCGGTGAAGCTTAAGGTAGAAACAGGCATATGGGATTCAGTGCTGTATCATGACCAGCTGTAGTTGCATATTAAGAACTGTTTTGAAAGTCAATGCAAACAGAAACTAAAAGTCATTTTCAACCAGCAATTAATTAAGTTGACAGGAAAAAAGAAGCAACTAATCATTCATGAAGAATACTACATGTTTCTTATTACAATGAAGTAAAAATTTGTTCCTAACTCGGATGCCAAACTACAGTTGGATCCAAAACAAACACACAGTGATTTGCTACAACTATGAATCATCAATAGCATGCCTTGCATTGCTATACAAGATAAAGTAGATTTCTCATGCATTTAAATTAGTAGTATTGCTTTCCTAATCCTTATTGCATGCCTTATATATATATATATATATATATATATATATATATTACAGGGGAAAGAAAGTAAAGGACAGAAAAAACGATGTCGTACATGTGTGTGATGTGGCAGACGGCCGTGTTGTTGCAGTTGCAGATCACATTGCTCAGAATTTTTTCCTTGCCGGTCACATTCAAATTAACATTACTCCCACTGCAAAAATTTTGGGTAATGTTCCAGTCTTTTATCTGCAGTTTACTTGATATCGTTTTAAGAGCTTCAACTGTTGCACACAAGCAAGCGAAAACAAAATATATATGATTAACAATTCCAAAAAGAAATGAAAATATATACTATTGCTCAGTTTCAATTACTTTTAAGGCTGTGTTTCGCGGAATTGTAGCCTTGAAATTGGAAAAAAATTTACCTTCTTCTTGTGGTAGAAGTTTAGCGACAGATCTAAATTCAATAAAACAGTTCAAAACCAGAGATACAAAGAGCAGAGTAGTTAATATCTTCTTGAAAGTGGTCCTAATTGTGTTGAAGAGAGACTCCATCTTCCCGATCTGCAACTCCAACTCCAACTCCTCCTATTCGGAAGAAGAAAAAAAAACAGAATCTTGCATAGCAGGCAAGACTACGGGTTAGAACGGAGCTATATACAAATTATACACGATATGTATGTATGTGTAGACTGTAGAGAGAGGGGGGAGAGAATTTTAGAGAGAGAGAGGGCCGGGATGGTGATTAAAACGCTGGGTCAACAAGGGAAAGATAGAGGTGTCTGACTTTGTGTCACTTCCATATTAAATTAGTTCACATCGGCAAAGAAAGACTGAAAGATGTATGTGATTTGGTTGACACAGGAATGCCAAGATAGTTCGCCATCACTCTGGTTTGGATTATTATGTACAGGACTCCGGGAAAAGAAAGAAGTGTGTGACTTTGCGTACACTAGATAGCTTGGTTAATACGTGGATATATCATTGACACTCTTTGTGCTATCGACTTGTTTCAGAAATTTTATTTATAATTATTACAAAGTGATATTTATGTGTGAAAATATCTAATATACCTTTATTTTTTAAAAAAAATAATAATTAAAAATATTGATTTTACAAAAAGACCAAATTATCCCTCATCATCACTCTTCTCTCTCTCCCATCGTATCACCACCACCAAACACCAAACCAAAATCGTAGAACTCATCCTTCTCTCCTCTGCCATCTCTTTGTTGAACCCAGCCACCTACCACAAACTCCACCACCAGACAATTCATTATTCATAACCTAAGTTGTCAATTTACTTCAAATCGACATGACTCAAACCAATTCTTAACTATATACACACACACACACACACATATATATATATATATATATATATATATATATATTTCTCTCTCTCTCCCCCATTTTGGTGGTCCTTCGGTAACTCATGTCTCTGCTATTCACGGTATTGGTCACTGAATTGCTAATGAAGTTGAATCAAGATCTTTTGTAAAGTGAGCCATTAGACATTGGGTTTGCTAAAGTGAACCATTGATTTGGATTTGCTAAAGTGGGTCTCTAGTATTCACGGTTTGCTAATGAAGTTGAAACGGTCACTGGATTGCTAACGAAGTTGAATCAACATTTTTGGTAAAGTGAGTCATTACATATTGGGGGTTTGGTAAAGTGAACATTGATTTGGATTTGGTCACTGATTGTAAATGAAGATGAATTTAGAGTTTTGCTCAAGAGAGCTGCTAGATATTGGGGTTTGCTAAAGTCGACCATTGATTTGAATTGAAGTGGACCATTGATTTGGGTTTCTCTAACTTGTACTATATTGCAAATGGAATGGGTTCACTATTTTGTAAATTGAATTGATATATATATATATATATATATATATATATATATATATATCTATCAATTTACAAAACTGTCAACCAGCTTGTGGGTTTTCAAATGGTGAAGAAAAATGGATTAATTGGTTTACTCTTGCAAATTGAATCGGTGGAAAATGGGTTCATTATACATATATATCTGTGATTCTGGAGAAGAAACTCAGAACATTTTTTTCTCAAGAATCATAACTTCTCTTCCTAAACTTTAATGGAATAAACTCTCTTAACGTAACTTGAAGTTTTTATATAATAAAATTGAAAAACTATACATGTATATATATCTCCATTAAAGAGAGAACTTTGCACAAGAAAAAACAAAGAATGTACACTCGTATAAAATGATTTGGAAAAAGAGATGAACAGTGTCGACACAAATTGGAGAAGGAGATAAACTGTGTCGATTTGAAAGTATTGATAGAATATTTTAGTCTTTTATTTAATTCTTTTAAGATTAAATAAGTCATTTGACAAATTCAAGACATATAATTTTTTTTGCATAATGTTAGATCTATTTATACATGATTTGAGACTTATTTAATAAACAATGCAAAATATTTGAGTTTATTCTGTCATTAAAAACAAACTTTTTAGTGTGTGACAATTACTATGATAAGGAGTTGTAATGAAAGCCAACCCTATCAATTTAATGTAATGACTTTTTATTTTCACAACCGCCCACATATGACCAAAAATGCACATGTATATACTAACTTTTTACTTTTTATTTTTTACAACATAATAAAAACGTATGATTTGCTAGTAAATCAACCGTTACGCATGTGAGTACCCATTTTATAAAGGGCTAGTCTCAATAGATATTCTCTTGCTACTTTCTATAAAGAGAGATTGGGAAGAGAATTTGAGAGAAAGAGGGGAGGGTGGGTGTAGGTGCTGAAAAATTGTAATTACACTTAACAAGATCTTCTTTTAAGAAAAGTCGGTCCCCTTTTTCATTCTACCTTTAGTCTTTAACTATCTTCCCAAATACAATGATTATGCCTTTAATTTCTCTGTTTATTTTTTCTTATGGAATAACGTCTCCATTCTTGGCTGGATTTCAGTACTTAGGAGATTTTGGGATTTTTTTCTGTACTCACGCCACCTAATTACGGGTGATATGGATGGTGATGTGGTTGCCACGTATTATGTTAGTTACACGTGTCATCTAACGACTCCTTTTCCCGCTACAATGGAGATTGTGGTTTAAAATGATGGAGGCAAGGCGGGAAAGAAAAAGTGGCATAGAAAAATGATGAAAAGTTAATTTTTATTTATTTTTTATTCTTTTTCTTTGAAAGATTAAAATGTTCAAACCAAAAAGAGATTTTGAGAAAGAAAGAGGTGTGTCACAAGAGAAATCTAGCCAATCAAGTTACATATTATTAATTTTGAAATTTTGTACATTTTTTTTTATAATAGGACTTTATTCACTTACTGACTAACTATTGACGAAATAAAAGAATATTGTTGATCTCAATATAATTTGTGTCATATCATCGTAACAAATTTATTTTCATGAGATCTTATATGAAAACTTAAAATAATTTACATTATTTTTTTCTTTTGTTTTATTTGCATAGAAATTTTTTATTATTAAAAAAAATATAATTAATGATATTTTATCCTAAAGTACCTAATTACTCCGGATTCGATATCATGGCAAGACGCCAAGAGTTTATTTAGGGTTTGCTGGTTAGATATAAAGTAATATTATAAAAGTTAAAATAGTCCGTTCGATAAATAACTAACACCAGAAAATAAAAGTAAAAGTAAAAGAAGTGAAGTAAAGAAAAGAATTTTTTTTTCCCAATATGCATTTAAAAAACATGAATTTTTTTTAAAAAAAATACCACTTCATGGATTGGACATGAAATTTACAAGAAAAGAAAGGACATTATTGTACTTTCATAAAACTTTCTCAAAAAATCCAAAACTTTCTGTGATTTTTGTAGGAAAATTTTATGGAACTTTCATACTAAAATTGGTTCCATTTTCTGAAAACAATTTTTAATAAGGCAGAATTTTTTTAAAAAAAAATTCTTAGAAAACTATAAAAGAAGTTAAAATAGTGAAGTTTTCATAAAACAATTTTTAGAAAACTGACAATAAGAAAAGTTTTTTGTACAGTTTTCTGAAAAAAAGAAGCTATTATCTAGAAAACTGAATAAAGCACGCTCTAGGTAGTTATGAAAATTTGTTATCCCTTAAATTTTTCTTTTTCCTCCTATACAAACTCATAAACTGTTTAAAAAAATTTTCAATTTTTTTTTCCTTTCTTGATATTTCCATTTAATCAAAAGGGACCTTAGTTATCATTTTAGAAATTAAGCATGCAATCAAATTAATATGTGGATAATTATTTAATGGCAATGTTTGTTTAACATAAGCATATGCAAATATAACCTGGCCTAACTAGAAAAAAAAAATACTGTTGATGGTTAGGTTTACAGTATATTCAAGTGCATAGTTGGACTCAATTAGTGGTAATGGTTATTTTGTTTCACGAATTAAAATAATACAATATTATTTCTAGTTGTATTATTTCTTAAGGACTCCGTGATGGTTATAATATTGATACACGAATTAAAATAAAGAGCAATGCTACATGTCATGAAATAATTTCATGAATTTATATCATGAATGATGTGGCAGGTAACGTGGAGAGTTAGTATTGGTGGGATTCTCCCATACACATAGTTCCATGATATTATCACTGAATACCACCAATATTAACTCTCCACGTTACCTGCCACATCATTCATGATACAAATTTATGAAATAATTTCATGACGTTTAGCATTTCTCTAAAATAAAACAATACTGTTTCTAGCTATATATATATATATTTCTCAAATCATAATTTCCTTATCATACATATCCATATCCAACTTGTTTTCCTTTTTCTTTACTTTAATTTTTTTTTTTTCTGGTCACGATTTAAATTATCAATAAGTCAGCATGCCAATGTTGTTGGCTTTTAATAACACGACCAAAAATTGTTCTTTCTAGGCATTCAATACTTGATCGTATTTAACAGATGATGATTGTAACAGAGCCAGAAAAATGATTGAGAGGGAACATATTTTGAAAAAAATAATTTTAGAGGAGGCATCTAGTGAAAAAATAAATTTAGGAAGGGCATTTAGTGTAATTTTTGTTAATATATACATAATATATATAAAAAATTAGTGGGGCTCGGAAGACATCTACCCCACCTGGGCCCATGTTGGCTCTGTCTCTAATTGTATTCACTTTGTCAAATATACTTGTCATGCAAAAAACAATTGTAACCTACATTCTTTCACTCTCTCATTCCTTTCGATAAATTACAAATATTAACTAAATTAACTCGAGTGTTTTTGGGTGTTGTGAGAGTTAAATTTACGACGTTGACTTCATGGCTTGTCTAAAGTCACACATGTACTTAAGTATTTCTATATTCATTAACTTACTAAAAAAGAAAAAGAAAAATATTTTTGGGGACAAGAGGTCATTTTGTTACACATGTAACTAAAACAGTGGTAACTATAATTTTTCAAAACACAAATGATGTAAATGTAATAAATCCTAACTAGGGAGAGATAAGTGCAATTTACTCTTTTTTTGCGGTTCTCTCAAATGTGAAATTTCAAACTTTCAATGGTTAATCTCACCATTATGAAGGTGAAATTTCACCTATTTTTACCTATCAAACAGGAAAAATTCATTATTTAAAATTTCAAAACTAGTAAAGTGTAAATTCATAAAAATGATAGAATTTACCATTTAATTTTTTGAAAATTCAATATAGTGAATTTTTTGGTAGTGAAATTCATCATCGAAGTAATTTCAAAGTAAATGTAGTGAAGTTACATCGCAAGAAACTTAAAAAAAAAAATTATTGACGAGGATTTGAATACGTAGAAAATAAGTTTCTTTTCCAGTACAAAATTTAAGCATATTAAATGCTATGGCGACTGGTGGTGCAAAAGTCACATAAGGTGGCCTTGTGTTTGTATTTTAATGTTGACAAAAAAAAAATTTAAAAAGCTTAAATGTAAGAATATTGGAGCTTTCACTTTATTATTATATCAGTGTCAAATTTATTTTGAACTTCTACTTTATGACCAAAAATCTCACAATGGTATAAGTTTCACACAAGGAATGTGTCACATTCGAAGTCTATTTCACCATGTTTGAAATAGAAGGTTGCCTATTCAAGTTAATATAAAGTTATATTTTTTTCCCACTTGTCTAATGGCCATATTTATTAAATGATGCTGAATATTTAGCTTTATGTGCAACTTGAGAAAAAGTATTGCATAGTTTTGCAAAGGGTCAAGTCAAACATCAATTTCATGCATGGCTGGCTATGGAATATTCTCAAGTCAGACGTCAATTTCATGCACGGCTGGCTATGGAAAATTCCAAGCAATTGAATACGCATAGATATCATTGCAAAATTCCAAGCAATTCATGCCCTACTCCAACAATCATGAGAGGCCTATTGAAATATCCAAGGACCCATAATTTTAGTTCACTATTTTTTTTTAGAATGTCTCAAAATATATGTTCATTTCTTAAAATGAATTACATGATTCCTAAACTATTCTTTTCAAACTCTACTATCTTAAAAGTTGGGCGTACCATATAATAATCATACTAACTTTTAAATAAGGACTAAAATGTAAATTCATTCATTATCACATTAAAAAGTGGATCCCATCATAAAAAGTTAGATTTCCCAAACATCCCAAGAATTATGGGATGGAGGGAGTAAAAGTTTATTTCATTTGCAAATGTTTTTGAAAAGTTCAATAAAATGCACACACATTCACAAATTTATCTCTAACATAACTGAAATTCAATACTTTTTTTTTAGAAATGAGATATCATATCATCTAAATTAATGTTAAATTACATTGATTTTCTTAAAATGTCTCTGAAAAAATTCCACCTCATATTAACATCATATAAGTTTATGAAAATTCTCTATTCATTGCAAATCAATAGTCAACTTGTGCTTTAAAAAAGATGGTATTAAATCACAAGAATGCCAAAACGTGGATTTATGTCTCTGAAAAAATTCCACCTCATATTAACATCATATAAGTTTATGAAAATTCTCTACTCGTTGCAAATCAATAGTCAACTTGTGCTTTAAAAAAGATGGTATTAAATCACAAGAATGCGATAACGTGGATTTAAGTCTGTAATCACTTTGTTCAAATTATACGAGAACTTAGATATATGATTTTATAATATAATCTAGAATTGAGTTAAATAATAATAATAAATTTGGGGAGCTTGCCATTGTGCATTTTCCAAAGTAACAAGCACTCAAAGAAAGTCTAATGCACGTGATTCTCATGTCTGACGCTCACTGACCAAATTTATCAAATCTATTTTATTTTTAATTTTATTATATAATTGCAATGTTTATTTCATTTCATGTAATAATCATTGCAATACTTTTTCCTTCAGTACGTTCACCATTGTCAATATGATATTCCTTATTATTGATATCCTTTTAAGATTTAGAATAGCTTTTAATGTTGCATTAAAAATAATTATTGATGCTAAAAAATTTATACATATTTTACGGTAAGAATTTGACCATGGTAAAAAAAATCAGATTAAAATAATAATAAAGAAGAAAAATATGCTAATGTCCCCTCATGTTTAATAAAAATTAATGAACCTTTTTTGTAAGACATTTTTGCAAAATAACATTTACAAGAAAAATATTTAAAATTATATACCAATCTCCATTGACGAGTTTTGGAAGCATTGAAAAAAGAGAAGCTAGAATATGTTGTGGAACCAAAATGACGAGAATGTCAGTAACAACAACAATATCATATATACTAATATTTTTAATTGTTATTTGCTAAATTTCAAATTGTAAGACAACTACTTGTATAATTTAATAAAGAATTTATCTTATCGCTATTTTGTTTATTTATTTATTTTCTTAATCTTTCATCAACGTAGAAACGATATATATTCCAAAGTGAAATCAAAGTATTCAAAACTTTCTTTTCCAAAATTGAAGCAATTGCTAAAATAAAATGATTCTCTAACAATATTTTTTTCTTTACCAGTTCTCTTTTTACATGTAACTTATTATTTCCTCTTCTATATATTTTTCTTTCTCATATTAGTTTTCAGTCTATTTACTTAGGTTGCATTTTTTTCATTTCTGGTTTTTCTCAAGGTGTGTATACTAGGAATATCATTAAAAACAAAATTATATTACAATTGGTTTATAAAATTTTTAAATTTAAATTAAATAGTACAAATTCCATCCCTCCAAACTAAAATTTCTGACTCCGCCTTTGCCTGAGAGAATGTTGAGATAGTTGTCTGGCTGTGATAACTTTTCAAAGGCTTTACACCTCTAGTCCTCGTTCATTGAACTACGCTTGACTAGTGACACTGTGCTATAGCCCTCGAGAATACTCACCATAGAAGACATGGATGGTCTAAAGGCAGCAGATGGGTTGGTGCCTAAAATAGACAAGTTTAACATCCTCATAGCCTCTTATTTTGAGTAGTTTTAACCAAAACTCAAATCCACAAGTTCTAAAAGGTTTCCTTGCTCTTGCATAATATAAGCATGCATTTTCACGCGGAGACAAAATAGAACTTTTTTTTAGCGCAATGGTATAATTCTCCTCTCTCAATAGGAAGGTGAGGGGTTTGATCCGGTTGTGAGTTATACTGATATATGGGTTCAAGTCTCTATAAGGACAAAGTAGATGCATGAGTTATTTATCAAGAAGAATAATACGCACATGAGCATTTTCATCATAAAGCTACTTGAAATGAAGATGCATCTTTTTTTCTTTTCAAAACAAATATATTTTTGTTTTGGGTGCAGGTGAAACATCATAAAACAAATCAATAACCTGTCAAACATATATTCACATCATGCACTCAGACCAACAAAAGTCATTTACTTGTAGGAAATGCATCTGAATTATCAATAAGAATTTGATTCATTATCAATTTCCCTTCTGTTTTTCTGTCCTCATTACTCACACAAAAGAAGAAAAATAATCTGAATTACCCAAAAAGAGAAATAATAATCTACAGATCTACCTGACATCTTTCAAGAAACAATGTTATTTTGAAATATTACATTCATGTGAGATTGAATGGTTTATAAAAAAATTTCCTCCGAATTTAGTTTAAAGGTTGGATTTAGGCATTTTTACAATATATATATATATATATATATATATATATATATATATATATATTGTAAAAATGCCTATATATATAAGAGTGCATTTTTTATAAACCATATATATATATTAGAGTGCATTTGAAGTCATGTATAATATATATATTTCAGAGTGCATTTGAAGTCATGTATAAATAGTAGAAACAAGTGCAAGCTAAAAAAGTATGAACAAAAGACCATCTAATTAAAGAGGTTAAAACTCAAAAAAACAAATTTACCAAATCAAGAAGGTGAACAAACTCATCCATTGGCCTCTTTTTTGTAATGCTTTTCCCACTCACTATCTCTAATAAAACAACTCCAAAGCTATAAACATCCGCTTTGTCCGTCAAATAACCCCTTGTTGCATATTCAGGAGCCATGTATCCACTGTAAAAATGAAAAAAAAAGTGCTTAAATAATTGTGCAATTAACAAGGTATAAGTTGTAATCCATTACCGGTAAATAGTGAAATTCTAGTTATATATAATGATCCACTATAATCGCTTCAACTATTCTAGAAACTCCATTCTTGATAACCCTTTTGGTGGGCAAGGAAAAAAAATGGGTCTCAAATTTAGAAATAGCATATTGAAAGCACAACCAACTCTAAATGGCAGAAACAATGGCAGACAACACACTCAAGGGCAGAGCCAGTTAAGGCCGAGGGGGGAACATGCCCCCTGGCTCAGCCCAACCCATATATACACGCATAGTTTCTTTTTTTATGTACATATATATCATAAATTCTACAATCTGCCCCCCCAAAATTTTTAATTTCTACAAATATTTCTTAAATTTTTCATTCTTTTCTCTTTTAATCTTCAAATTTCTTTGATTCTCTTAAAAAAAAGTTCCATTCCTCTTCTTCAATCAAAACAAATATAGATTGTTCAAATCAAAAAGTTAGATAATGACACTATTATGCATGGCTTCCAAAATATGATTTTTTTTTCTTGTTTGCTTATTTATTTGAACAGTTTATATTTGTTATGTTGGCTGAATTTTTTTTTATCAAGTACACCGCCTCTTGAAATCAAAACCCAGCTCCGCCCTTAAATACAATCAACTACAAAACAGGTCCCACATATGTAGTATCTTTTAGTAAGAATTTCTCATCTTATCGAAAGAGAAAATCAAAGGATAATGAAATATAAATGTTAAAACCCATTAAAATAGAGTACAAGTACAATATGACATAAGCAATCCATTATTGGGTTTACCTAGTATCTGATGCCTCTCTGGGAAAACAAATATGGATTGGTGATGCTTAACTAATTGTTAACTAAGTTCCATTTACAAACTATGATTATTGATCTAACATATACTTTCTTCCAACAATACTTTGTTTGTGTTCTAACGCTAAGTTATTGCCATTATACCCAGAAGAAGTGAAATTAACATAAGCCTAGACAAGGACACAAAATCAGTAGCGAAGAAAAGAGATAGTCCTGAAAGCAAATGATGTTCATATGAATTGGCAAAAAAATTAACTATGGACCCCCAAACGCCAGCCCATTCGACTGGGCTATGCACTGGCCCAATGGGATTCAGCCCATGAAAAAAAACCCACTCCCTCAAGTGAAACACGCATAAACCGAAGCCCAATCCAAGCCCACCAAACCTTGAAAGAATAAGCAGCCAACAAACGTGATAGACTCAAATCGACAGACCCACAGACCCCACATGCCAAAACCATCATTAAACCCGGCCACCTCTTGCCACCGAGGACAAATATCTTCCACTCACAACCAAAGTCCAGAAAAGCCCAACAGATGCAAGGACTAAAGAGTCAAACCCCAAGTGGAAAAGGACAAAAGGGAAAGTCCTATAAATAGAAGAGAAAAGAGAAAGAAAGGGGGTGGAAAATTTTGACTATAAAGTCAGCACTTGTAATCACTATATTGAGATAGTTCGAAAGCATACAATAATTATCTACAACTTCTGTTTTGATCTCGAGTGTTGTTGTCTCAACTATTTACCTTTTACATTTTTTAGCTTTTACATTAACAAAGTCAAGAATTGCATTAGAGCAATGCTGCATTAATATATTCATACAAGCAAGCTGGCACTTACTCACTTGAATTGATACATCAAAAATTTGCTTCCCGAGGTTACTAAATGTTTGGTCATCCGAAAACATTATTTCAGCAAAGTGGAGACGCACTTTATTACTGCCTTTACGTAAGCAAATGCCATAGTACTTGAGTGAAGTAGGGGCAAGGCATGCTGTTTTGTATATCTTAACAGTCACGTCTAAAGAGAATGGGTTGTTTGTTATGTAACTAGCCTTGTCGTTGCCCATGAAAACCCCTATACTACTATAAGCCCAATTTTTTTTCTGAAGAAACAAAAAACTATGATGGACCGCCTGTGGTTGGGTCTGTTTTATATTCGTTCCCCTCAAATGTTGAATTGTTTCCTCCACAATTGATGATAGAGTATTTGACTCCAATTGTCTTTCCAACTACCCTACTCTTGTATTTTTTACAGGTTAGCATTTGACTAGGAGAACTGGCCTAAGTCAGATCTAGGGATCCGGCCAAGGCCGGGCCCACATAGGATTAGGTCCAAGGCAGGGCCCACCATGGATTCGGCTAAGGCTAGGTCCACCAAGGCACAATTAAAAAAAAAGATAGAAAAAGGAAAGAAAAAATGATGGGCCATTAATTGACTAGGCTGATGGGCCAGAGATCCATTTTTACAGCCCAACGGACCAGCCAAGGTGTTCTTAAGGACCAAAGAGCGACCCTCATGAACAAGGGGCATCTGATAAAGTATTTAACTATAATTGTGAAACATATGATGTAGAATTTGAGAGCAAGGTGACGTGGATAAGGGGCATACTTTGACCAGGACTTTTCTATCCTTAGATAAGTTTGGCGAACTGAAGAGCTAGTCTTCTACTAGGACACATTCCCATGTTGCTGCTATAAATATATAAACGATCCATATACCAAGGTACGTAATTAATACCCTATAAAGTGAATTTCTACTTTAACAAGCCTTTTCGATATCTGATTTGATCGTTAGAGTACAGTCAGTCGGCACCACGCCGGTATTTTTTTGACTGCCATATTCTTGTCTTTTTTACAAGTTGGCGTTTAACCAGTTTGGAGTGAATTTTTGCTTCATGAACTAATGAAGTAGAAATTCATTCCAAGCTGGTCAAATGCCAACCTATAGAAAGAACAAAAAAAGGGTAGTCGAAAGGGCACCGGCGTGATATCGGTCGACCACGCTCCGATGATCATGTCAGAAATCAGAAGGGTTTTTTTAATTTATAAAGGCACTTTAGAGGGTATTAATTGCATACCTTGGTATATGGACCGTTTCTATATTTATAGTATCAAATGGGAAAGTGTCTTAGTATGAGACTGGTTCTTCAGTTCTCCAGACTTATCTAGAGATAGAAAAGTCCTAGTCAAAGCTGATTTGTGTGTGAGTGTGACTCAAAAAGTATATCAATTCAAAATTATCACACTTCGCAATAGAACGAATTCCTTGCAGAATAGGGCTATCAAAAGGGGTGTCGAATCTCAGGGACTGTGGTCTGACAGAGTTGAATATACGGAATTAATTCTAATTAAATTTAAAGCAAATAAATTTTGATTTTTATAACTAAATTAACTAATGAAGCAATTGAACAAAAGCAAGAAAAACTAAGGAGTGTAGAGAATATAAGATAAATCTAGGGTAATTGATTTCACCACTAACTTCACAATCAATGGTCAATTGAACTAACTATGGGCATCATAATATGCATAAGTGGTGTCGGTGGCTACAAGCTCACCTTCATCCGTCAAGAAGATAACATATAATTAAGGCTAAGTCATGGACTATTTTCGATTGGCATGGGTCATCTGCCTAACTACTCTACTCTAGGGTTCAGTATGGTTCATCTTCTCTAGGCATAATCTATCAAAGCTTTTAATGATATATTCAGTGAAAACCATTGTGTAATAATCACTCTCATGATAACAGAAAACAAGAGGGATGAGTTCAATAACAATAATCAATTATCTAAGACAAGATAAAAATTCATTGAAACTGAATTTATAAGACTTTTATTGCTCAATTCTATAATAAGAATCCTCTAAATTACACAATTTATGAATGAATACAAAAATCTCCAATAATTAGAACAATCAAATCAGTGATGTTTAGTTAGGGCTACATCAAAACCCTGGTGGCTGAACTAGCCACTCATGATACGCCTTGTTCTCCAATGATTCTCCACTCCAAAAGCTCTTCAAAGCTGCTGCTAAGCCTCCCCAATATAGCCCTAATTCATCACTATTAATAGCCAAGAGAATACATCAAAGTCCTAATCCAATTAGGAATTAATTAGGTTTTCCCACAGCACTAATCAGGTGAGTTTTTCCTACTGACGTTTGGCCCAACTTTTGATCCACTAGAAGTCTGATTTATAAAATTTTCGTGACATACAGAAGTGTGCAGAATCAAATTTTGTTCAACCTTACGTGAAAATTATGTCAATTTGAGGTTCAAAAATAAGACTTTTGGTATATTTTTATAAACGGAATTAAGACTGTATTATGAGCAAATTTGGGCTTCAGGCCCGAAACCTTCTTAAGCAACTGTAATTCTCTTGGACCTCTTTCTTGGGCTGATTTGAGTTGAAATAAATGTTTGAATGAATCTTCTTGATGTAGGCTTCATCTAACCATCTTGGATGTCATCTTTAAAAGTCCAAAATCACGATTTTAACTGAAATAATCATTAAGGTCCTGAAAATATAGAAAACACTAAAACGAAGTAAAATAACAAAATAATCTATCACTAAGAGAATAAAATACATAAGTTAAGAGGCTAGAATGCATAACATTTAACGCTGATAAAAAACATACTTCTTATCTACGTCACCTTAATCTCAATTTCCACATCATCCGTTTCACAATTGGAGTCAAATACTCTATCAGATGCTCCCTATTCATGAGGGTCACTCGTCAGACCTTAGGAATCTAGCTTGGGCAGGATCCTCAAGGACCGGCTTTGGCCGATTCTTTTGTAGATCTGGCCTTAACCGCAGATCAGGGAAACTTGAGATTGATCTATTCAGATCAGATATTCTCCTGAAAATCAAATGCAACAGATCAAATTACTTCATCTTTATCTGTTCTCATATCTATAAGCATGAATGCATCTCTGAATTTATTATTTTAACTGAAACGAAAAACTAAAGTGAATTCAATAGCTTTTAGATTGTCAGCTTTGTGTTCACAACTCAGTTAAGTTTTTCAGTTCGGATAGGGTAGATGGTAAGGGTCCCTCCTCAAATGTTCCTTGTATGTCCCTGTAACAGATGAAGTTGAACATTTATTTGAGATGTCATTAGTTAACAATATAATTTAAGAAGAAATTTTGTTAAAATTCTGCATATGGGAAATGATTGGCTGATGAACTTTACTAGAAAAAAAAATATTGGTTGATCTATGAAAACAAGTATCATACTGACGCAGAACGGAAGTATAAGGGTTACCAGTGTAAACCCTAAGAACACAGAAACTAGAATTCACCAGCACAATTAATTGTAAACCAAAGTAAAACTTTATTGATAAATTGATTGATCTCTGCCATATGGCATTACATATATTTATAATAGAGAAATCATAATCATAACAGTATTAGGAAACCTAAAAATAAAGGAAACTTGTAGAAATTCTAATCCTAATAGGAAAAGAAAATCTATTTCCAAAGGAAACGAAAAAGGAAAGAAAACACTAACACAATAAAAGAAACTTGTAGAAATTCTAATCCTAACAGGAAAAGAAAATCTATTTCCAAAGGAAACGAAAAAGGAAAGAAAACACTAAAACAATAAAGTTATGTCGGTTTCTTTGGACCAGCGCATTTTGCCAATTTTTGGTCAATCTCTTCTTCAAACTCCAAAGTCAATTGTCCTACATCAATCTTTTCCACCTGCGAAGAACTCGACCTCAAGTTGTAATCCGGATAAAGCGGAACATCATCACTAAACTCATAAAGGTCAGCTACATTGAAAGTTCGAGATATGTTCATATCAGCAAGCAAGTCAATCACATATGCGTTGTCATTGTTCTTCTTGATCACCTTGTACGGCCCATACTTCCTTGGCTTCAACTTGTTATAGGAACCAACTGGGAACATTTTCTTACACAGAAACACCATAACCTAATCACCCTCAGTGAACAATTTCTCACATCTCTTCACATCTGCTGTAGCTTTATACTTCGCATTCTTCTACTTTAATCGCGCCTTTACTTCAGCCTAAACATCGCAAACTTGCTCAGCCAGGTTCTCGGCAGCAACACTTGTTCCAGTGACCTTGGGAAGATGTGCCAGGTCTAACGCATACTTAGGAGGCTGTCAATACACTAAAGCAAAAGGAGATTTACTAGTAGTAGTGTGAACTGCATTGTTATACGTAAATTCAGCTTGTGCCAGAACTAAATCCCACTGTTTAGTCTTGTCACCACAAATGCTCCGAATTAAATTCCCCAGTGTTCGATTCAGATTCTTAATCTGCCCGTCGGTCTGTGGGTGCGCAGTGCTACTGAACTTTAGAGTAGTATCCATCTGTCGCCACAACGTAACCCAAAAATGGCTAAAAATTTTTGAATCCCTATCAGAGGTTGTAGATTGAGAAAGTTCATGTAAACGAACCACCTCATGAAAGAACAGTTGAGCCACATGTGACGCATCAGATGTCTTCCGACAAGGGATAAAATGTCCCATCTTGGAGAACCTGTCAATCACAACAAACACAGAGTCTACTCCACGCTGAGTTCATGGAAGACCCAAAACAAAATCCATCGACAAATCATCCCATATGGCATTCGGTACAGGTAGAGGCATGTAAAGATCTGTATTCTGAGCCTGCCCTTTAGAAGTTTGACAAACATAACACTTGCGAACAAGGTTACCCACGTCGCGTTTCAACTGAGGCCAGTAATACCGTTCGGCTATCCCACTGATAGTCTTGTCACGCCCTAAGTGACCACTTAAACCTCCACTATGTAACTCCCGAATCAGCTTCTCCCTCAAGGAGCTCCGAGGAATACATAACTGATTACCACGGAACAGGTACCTGATTCGTGTGTGAGTGTGACTCAAAAAGTATATCAATTAAAAATTTTCACACTTCGCAATAGAACGAATTCCTTGCAGAATAGGGCTATCGAAAGGGGTATCGTACCTCAGGGACTGTGGTCTGATTGAGTTGAATTGTTAGGACTAATTCTAATTAAATTTAAAAGAAATAAATTCTAATTTTTAATTCTAAATTAACTAATGAAGCAATTGAACAAAAGCAAGAAAAACTAAGGAGTGTAGAGAATATAAGATAAGTCTAGGGTAATTGATTTCACCACTAACTTCACAATCAATGGTCAATTGAACTAACTATGGGGCATCATATCATGCATAAGTGGTGTCGGTGGCTATAAGCTCACCTCCACCTGTCAAGAAGATAACATATGATTAAGGCTAAGTCATGGACTATCTTAGATTGGCATGGGCCATCTGCCTAACTACTCTAATCTAGGATGCAGTATGGTTCATCTTCTCTAGGCATAATCCATCAAAGCTTTTAATGATATATTCAGTGAAAACCATTGTGTAATAATCACTCTCATGATCACAGAAAACAAGAGGGACGAGTTCAATAACAATAATCAAGTATCTAAGACAAGATAAGAAATCATTGAAATTGAATTTATAAGACTTTTATTTGCTCAATTCTATAACAAGAATCTTCTAAATTACACAATCTATGAATGAATACAAAAATCCCCAATAATTAGAACAATCAAACCAGTGATGTTTAGTTAGGGCTCCATCAAAACCCTGGTGGCTGAACTAGCCGCTCATGATACGCCTTGTTCTCCAATGATTCTCTATTCCAAAAGCTCTTCAAAGCTGCTGCCAAGCCTCCCCAATACAGCCCCAATTTATCACTTTAAATAACCAAGAGAATACATCAAAGTCCTAATCCAATTAGGAATAAATTAGGGTTTCCCACAGCACTAATCAGGTGGGTTTTTCCTGCTAACTTCGGCCCAACTTTTGACCCACTAGAAGTTCGATTCACGGAATTTTCGTGAAATACAAAAGTGTGCAGAATCAAATTCCGTTTAACCTTGCGCGAGAATTATGTCAATTTGAGGCTCGTAAATAAGACTTCTGATCCGTTTTCCAAAACGGGATTAAGACTGTATTAAATGCAGATTTGGGCTTCAGGCCCGAAACCTTCTTAAGCAGCTGTAATTATCTTGGACCTCTTCCTTGGGCTGATTTGAGTTAAAATATGGAGTTCAATGGATCCCTTTGATGTAGGCTTCATCTAACCATCTTGCATGTCATCTTTAAAAGCCCAAAATCACGGTTTTAACTGAAATAATCATTATGGCCTTGAAAATACAGAAAACACTAAAACAAAGTAAAATCACAAAATAATCTATCACTAAGAGAATAAAATACATAATTTAAGAGGCTAGAATGTGTAACATTCAACGCCTATCATACCCCCAAACTTACATATTGCTAGTCCCTTAGCAATAGAATAAAACAAAACTAAAACAAAGAAACTACTAAACACTAACTAAACTACCCAAACTCCACTTTCGTGGGAGAAACGATTGCATTTAGCATATGTAACAAGCCTTTAAACCCCTAGGTTCCCCCTAGTGGACGAGTATAGTCTCGTGAGGGTTTCCAGAAATGTTACCCACAAACATTCAAAATTCTGTTTCAACATTAATTCAAGAAGAAGATTACAATACATAGTTACAAACTTACATTCAAGAATAATTTTAAACTTTCAAATTCCATAATTCAAATCTATGGTCCCAATGCATAATTCACATCAACATATCTCAAAATAATCAACTCTAGTCTCCTCGTGTAAAGTGAACTAGCAGTCCTCTCATGTAGAATAATCAAGCTCTGAATATATTAAGGCACATACCCTTTCAACTCACTAGCTCCCCTTATTGAAATCATACTTCCCAACATGCATACATGACTTTTTCATTTTTTTTTTTCATTTTTTTTTCTCATTGCTTTATTGGTTGTGCAATGTCTTGATCTATTAAGCTTTCTGAAAGATCCATGTAGCAAGCTTTCAGTCAGTGACTCCCAAACCAGACGGCTTTAGGGCACTAGACTTTAAGATACCCTGAAGACCTAATTACTTGAATCAATCAGGCTACAAATCAAGACAACCAATGCTCATCTTTTCTCACCCTTTCACTTTTGACGCGAACACTCCGTGCTTCCTGAGGCATAGAGGCCCGGTTACTCATGAAAAGGATCAAATTGATTTGCTTATTCATCACTTTTTTTTCTTTTTTTTTTCACTTCTTTTCTTTCTTTTTTCATTGAAGTCAAGTATAACACATCATCGGTACTCATTCTCAAGAGATACTAATTAATATCAAGCATATGGAACTCAATAACTCAAAACATAGGTTTATACCCCACAAGATTATGCTAGTGTGTCTGTGCATGTAAGGAAACTAAAATTAATCACTTCAAAACATGTTATTGCAAACCATGATTCAAACCACTTAATTTAAATCACAGTTTTCAAAATTTTCAAACATACTCAAAAATTACAAGTTAAGCACCTACATAAGGTATTAATCCCTTGAATGATGTCAAAACATTCTATCTAAAAATAAAACAAAATAAAATAAAAAACAAACTAAGAAAATAAAATAAAATAAAATCCTAATACAAAAATAATTTCACACAAATTTCCCCCCATATTGCAATAAAGCACACAAATAGGCATCGCCTCACCCCCAAACTTAAACTGTACATTGTCCTCAATGTACACCCAATTGAAGCATAGAGAAGAGTAAGAACGATATTACCAGGAATCCGAAGAATAGTGGCAAGAAAATAGAGCAAATCAATAGTATGAAGGCAATGCAAGCACACCCCCAAACTTGGATGTTTCAACCTGTCAAAGCAAACCACTATACCCCAAAAACCAAGTGAAATAGTATGGGTGAAAATAGATATGAAATAGAATTTTTTTTTTTTTTTTTTACTGAAGAAAGAAAGAAAGAAAAAATAAAAATAAATAAAATAAAATAAAGAAGAAGAAAAAAAAAACTAAAAATAAAAATACAAAAGATAGTTACCTCCGAAAAATCAAGGAGAAAGTGGTACCGAAGCATCTAAGTTATGGCCGGAATGGTGCATCAAAATCAACCAACTAGCCCATAATTAATGTGCAAGGTCCTCCCCCAAACTTGTAGCACAAAACCTCTCAAAGAAATCCAACCAATTTTTCAAACAAAGTCTACTTCCTTGTGAAGAAGAAATTTGAGAAAATTGATCATTTAATGAGGATGGAGAAAAATAGATTGGAATAGATGATGATGGTGATGAATGATGATGATCAAGTAGTGTTATGAAATATTTTGAGAGTGTATTTTGATGTTGGAGAGGCACAAAGAGTCACCAAAGTGATGCATTTACGGGTGGGAGCAAGTAAGACATGAAGAAGGGTCTCAAAATAGCAAAAAAAATCAGATTTGACCTTCAGGGGCTGGGGCGATCGATCCCCCCAAGGCTGGGCGATCGATCGCCCAGCTGGTTGGTCTCCCAGCTTGGGGAAAAATGGGGGCGATCGATCCCCCCTTGCTTGGGCGATCGATCCCCCCGGCTGATGCCTGTTTCGCCCTCCATCGCCCAAGGTCGACCGGGACGTGTATTTTTGGAGTCTCCATCGCCCAAGGTCGACCGGGAGCTCATTTTTTCACCCGTCTTGAGTCCAAATACCTCGGTACACCTCTTGGCATCCTCCGGAAGCAACTTATACATCAAAAACTCAAAGAAAAAACATTAAAACGCAACTAGAATTGAAAGAAACTAAAGAAAAACATAAACAAAAAATAAAAATAAAATAAAATAAAAATAAAAATAAAAGAAAACTAAAGAAATTAAAGGATAGAAATACATACTAATCCTACAATTTAACGTCCGTAGGCGACGATCATCAACTTGAATTGAAAGTTCAGCCAATGCCACATCTCTTGAGGAGATTTAACTTCGTTCCTCCTATATGATCCTCACCTCCTTGTGTCGAACTCAAAATGACCGGAATGGTCTCATTGGCTTCAAAAAACACATCTCTTTGCCTTGACGAAAGATGTTTCAATTTTACCCATGGAGGAGACTCTAATGATGACATCAGAGGAGTGCTAGAAAGAATAGGCAATGGCTCAATCGGAATCCTCTAAGGTGGAGTATTTTTCATGGCCACTACATCAAGTAAATCATTCACCCCCTCAATGGACTTCTCAACATCATGTGATAGAGCAATCGGATCAACTTCTTCAACATAATCATCAAAGTCGTCCATGAAGAAACTATCATTCTCATTTGAAGGATGTTGAATGGAATTGAAAGTATTTAATTTCACCTTAGGCTCATGAGAAATTTCAGCATTAGGACACTTTGTCACCTCTTCTTCATCAAGCTTCTTCTCCCCCACCTTGTTGTCACTTATTTCTCCACTTCTAAGAGTGGTGATGGCTTGAAATTGTTCATAGTGTAGGTTGCTCAAAGAAGAAATATTGTCAAGGACATGAACCCCTCTTGGGTTGGCAACTGGTTGGCTTGGTAGTTTCCCCTCTTCTCTTCTCTTCACAGCATTGACAAGTTGTCCAAACTGTGATTCCAGTTTGGCAATCGACTGAGAGTGAGAGTGAACCAGTTGAATAGTGGATTGAAGTGTTGCTGCAGTAGCTTCCACCATCTCAACAATAGAGTCAAGCTTCTCAAGTTTTTCTAGGACAATTGTCATCTTCTCCTCAATGGCTGAATACCTCTGTGCCATAGGAACTTGTTCTTGATATAATTGTGAAGGCACATAGTTCTGAGGTTGAAAAGTGGGCTGAATTGCTGCCCCTTGCTCTTGTGGAAGATCAAAAAATTGCCCAAGTGAAGGACAATTATTCACATGGTGCATATGACTCGAGCAAAAATCACATGGCTCAAAAATAAGAGGATATGAAGATTGATTAGGAACATAACCACCCGCCATGAGTTGCACCACTCTCTGTGACACAGCATCCACAATGGTAGACATAGCATCTGCAGAACCAAACTTAAAAATATCATCTGTCCTCCTTGTATTCAATGGTCTGCTCGAACGAGATGAAGATACATGTTGCAAAAAATTGTCACTGAGATTCTCGAACAAAGTCCATGCTTCATCTTCACTTTTTAACATAAAAGTACCTCCACACGACGCATCAACCATCTGTCTATTACTTTCTGTCAGTCCCTCATAGAAACACTGCACTAATTGCCACATTGGAACTTGGTGAAGAGGACACTTTCTAAGAAGGTCCTTAAATCTCTCCCATGTCTCAGAAAATTGTTCCCCCTCAAATTGAGAGAAACCAGTGATAGCTCGTCTGAATTGATTGGTCCTCCCTATCGGAAAATATTTCTTCAAGAACTCACTTTGCATTTGAGTCCATGTAGTGATAGAGCTCGCCGGTAAAGATCTGAACCAATACTTGGCCTTCTCCTTTAGAGAGAATGGAAAGAGTCGCATCCGAAAAGCATCTTCTGAGAAGTTATGAATTTTTGTTAATGAGCAAACTTCTAAAAATTCATCCAAGTGCTTGTACGAATCCTCATGAGTCAACCCAAAATAGGATGGCAACATATGAATGATATTGGGCTTGATCTCATAGTTCAGTGCAGTGACATCAGGCAATTGAAAATCAACTCGTGAATTATAAGTCTCCGGGACATAGTAGTCTCTGATCAATCTCGCTTTTTCCACAACAGCATTAGGCACAATATTGTTGTCCTCATTATTACCACGCACACCATCCATGATGTAAATAATCTCTTCCTCTTGCTCAATGGTATGGTGATTGAAGTACCGGAAAAGAAAAAAAATAAAAAGTAAAAAAACAAATTAGATTAGTAACAAAAATAAAAAAAATCTAAACTAAAAAAAACAAATAAAAAAAATAAAACAAAACAAATTAGTACTACAAAAGAAAATAAATAAATAAAAAGAAAAAAAAATCAAATAAAATAAAAATAACATAAAAAAAATAATAAAAGAAAAAAAAATTTCCTAAACTAAAAATCCAATTAGAACTAATTCTAAAAATCCAAACAATCAAATAGACAGTCCCCGGCAACGGCGCCAAAAATTGATTCGTGTGTGAGTGTGACTCAAAAAGTATATCAATTAAAAATTTTCACACTTCGCAATAGAACGAATTCCTTGCAGAATAGGGCTATCGAAAGGGTATCGTACCTCAGGGACTGTGGTCTGATTGAGTTGAATTGTTAGGACTAATTCTAATTAAATTTAAAAGAAATAAATTTTGATTTTTAATTCTAAATTAACTAATGAAGCAATTGAACAAAAGCAAGAAAAACTAAGGAGTGTAGAGAATATAAGATAAGTCTAGGGTAATTGATTTCACCACTAACTTCACAATCAATGGTCAATTGAACTAACTATGGGGCATCATATCATGCATAAGTGGTGTCGGTGGCTACAAGCTCACCTCCACCTGTCAAGAAGATAACATATGATTAAGGCTAAGTCATGGACTATCTTAGATTGGCATGGGCCATCTGCCTAACTACTCTAATCTAGGATGCAGTATGGTTCATCTTCTCTAGGCATAATCCATCAAAGCTTTTAATGATATATTCAGTGAAAACCATTGTGTAATAATCACTCTCATGATCACAGAAAACAAGAGGGACGAGTTCAATAACCATAATCAAGTATCTAAGACAAGATAAGAAATCATTGAAACTGAATTTATAAGACTTTTATTTGCTCAATTCTATAACAAGAATCTTCTAAATTACACAATCTATGAATGAATACAAAAATCCCCAATAATTAGAACAATCAAACCAGTGATGTTTAGTTAGGGCTCCATCAAAACCCTGGTGGCTGAACTAGCCGCTCATGATACGCCTTGTTCTCCAATGATTCTCTATTCCAAAAGCTCTTCAAAGCTGCTGCCAAGCCTCCCCAATACAGCCCCAATTTATCATTTTAAATAACCAAGAGAATACATCAAAGTCCTAATCCAATTAGGAATAAATTAGGGTTTCCCGCAGCACTAATCAGGTGGGTTTTTCCTGCTAACTTCGGCCCAACTTTTGACCCACTATAAGTCCGATTCACGGAATTTTCGTGAAATACAAAAGTGTGCAGAATCAAATTCCGTTCAACCCTTTAGGAGAATTATGTCAATTTGAGGCTCGTAAATAAGACTTCTGGTCCATTTTCCAAAACGGGATTAAGACTGTATTAAATGCAGATTTGGGATTCAGGCCCGAAACCTTCTTAAGCAGCTGTAATTATCTTGGACCTCTTCCTTGGGCTGATTTGAGTTAAAATATGGAGTTCAATGGATCCCTTTGATGTAGGCTTCATCTAACCATCTTGCATGTCATCTTTAAAAGCCCAAAATCACGGTTTTAACTGAAATAATCATTATGGCCCTGAAAATACAGAAAACACTAAAACAAAGTAAAATCACAAAATAATCTATCACTAAGAGAATAAAATACATAAGTTAAGAGGCTAGAATGCGTAACATTCAACGCCTATCAGTACCCTTCGACCAAATGGAATTCTCCCTCTGTTTATCTATGACCACATTTTTCCTATATTTCAGTGAAATCTTCATCATCAGAATACAACTCATTCAAGAACTCAAACCCAATTATCTCTTGCTGCATAATGATCAGTAAACTCGTGCGTCGACTTAATGCATCTACCACCTTATTCAGAATCCCGGATTTGTGTTTCAACACGTAAGGAAACTGCTGCATATAGGTTGCCCATTAAGCATGCATATTTCTTAAACTCCTCTGACTATTTAGATACTTCAAAGTTTGGTGATTAGTGTAAAGAATAAATTCTCGCTGAATCAGATAGTGCTCAAAATGCTTCAGAGCACGGACAATAGCATAAAATTCATGGTCATAGGTACTCTACTTTCGGCGTGCATCACTAAGTTTCTCACTGAAAAATGCCACTGGTCTCTTCTCTTGTGACAGAATTGCTCCAACCCCAATTCTACTAGCATCACACTCCACCTCGAATAGTTTCTCAAAACTGGGTAAAGCCAAAACAGGAATAGTGCACAGTTTTTCTTTAATGACTGCAAAAGCTGTGTCGGCATCTTCACCCTACTGAAACTTACCCTTCTTTAAGCACTCTGTAATAGGAGCCACAATATTGCTGAAGTCTCTAATAAATCGACGATAAAACGTCGCCAACCCATGAAAACTCCTCACCTTTCCTACTGTCTTTGGTGTAGGCCAATCACAAATGGTTCTTAGCTTTTCATCATCAACCATTATTCCCTCCGAACTGACCATATACCCAAGGAATAACAATCTTTCTGTCAGCCAACTGCATTTTTTAAAGTTGATAAATAGCTTATTTTCGAACAACACCTCTAACACAGCCCGTAGATGCTTCACATGATCTTTCTCACTCTGACTGTAAATTAGTATGTTATCAAAATAGGCGACTACATATTTTTCAATGAAATATTGCAATACCTAGTTCATAAGCCGTATAAAAGTACTAGGCGCGTTAGAAAATCCAAAAGGCATAACCAGCCACTCGTAGAGTCCATCCTGTGTTTTGAAAATCGTCTTCCATTCATCACCAGGTTTGACCCGAATTTGATGGTATCCACTTCGCAGGTCGATCTTTGAGAACAACAACTTCGAACCCTCCAACATATCTAACATGTCATCCAATCTCAGAATTGAAAAGCTGTACCTAACAGCTATCTTGTTGATCGTGCGACTATCAACACACATCCTCCAACAGCCATCTTTTTTTAGGATTAGTAACGCAGGAACAACGCAAGGACTCATTCTCTCTCGAATGAACCCCTTTTGCAACAATTCTTCCACTTTAGCCTGTAAAATCTGATTCTCCTTGGGACTCATCCAATAGTGTGGCAAATTTGGTAAGCTTGCTCCCGGAACTAAATCAATATGGTGCTGAATATCTCTCAACGGTGGAAGATTATTTGGAAACTCTTCAGACACCAACTCACTGAATTCGATCAACAAGGATTGCACCTCCTCGGGTAACACAACTCTCTGCTCTTCCTTGCCTTCTATTACTAAAGCTCGCACAACCACAACATGTACCTCCTGTGCCTCCTTAACTTCAGATTCCAACTTAGTTACTGACGTGACTAAAGAGACTAAGGACTGCTCTTCTACCATGACCTTGTTGAGCCACCACTGGAACTCTGCTTCAGAACCATTGCAATCTTCCTGCCATCCCAACTGAAAACACAAACATTGTCGCGCCCTGATTCGTGTGTGAGTGTGACTCAAAAATATATCAATTAAAAATTTCCACACTTCACAATAGAACGAATTCCTTGTAGAATAGGGCTATCGAAAGGGGTATCGTACCTCAGGGATTATGGTCTGATGAGTTGAAATACGGAATTAATTCTAATTAAATTTAGAAGAAAAGAATTCTGATTTTTTAAACTAAATTAAGTTAAAAGGAAAATAAAATAAATCAAAGTAAATAAGATAGTGAAGATAATAAGAGAAGAAATCTAGGGTGTTTGACTTCACCACTAACTCCACAATCAATGGTCAATTGAATCAACTATAGGGAATTACATCATGCATAAGTGGTGTCGGTGGCTACAAGCTCACCTTCATCCGTCAAGAAGATAACATATGATTAAGGCTAAGCCATGGACTATCTTCGATTGGCATGGGTCATCTGCCTAACTACTCTAATCTAGGGTACAGTATGGTTCATCTTCTCTAGGCATAATCCATCAAAGCTCTTAACAATATATTCAGTGATTACTATTGTGTAATAATCTCTCTCATGATCACAGAAAATAAGAGAGATTGAGTTCAATAATAACAACTAAATATCTAAGACAAGATAAGATTTCATTGAAACTGAATTTACAAGACTTTTATTGCTCAATTCTATAATAAAAATCCTCTGAATTACACAATCTATGCATGTATATAAAGGTCCCCAATAATTAAAATAATCAAACTATTGATGCTTTGTTAGGGCTACATCAAAACCCTAGTGGATGAACTAGCCGCTCATGGTAGAAGAAGAAGCTTCAACTGTTGAGGAAGAAGACATCATCTTTCTGAATTACGCGTATGACTTCGTTCTCCAATGGCTCTGCAATATGTTTCTGTTCTCTTCTCAGCCCTCTCAGATTCTCCAAGCTCTGTTCTCTCTGTCTAATCTCTCCCCAATTCAGCCTCCAAGTCTTCACTTTATTCCCCAAGAGAATACACCAAAGTCCTAATCCAATTAGGAATAAATTAGGGTTTCCCGCAACACTAATCAGGTGGGTTTTTCCTGCTGACTTCGACCCAACTTTTGACCCACTAGAAGTCCGATTTACGGAATTTTCGTGAAATACAAAAGTGTGCAGAATCAAATTTCGTTCAATCTTACGCGAGAATTATATCGATTTGAGGCTCGAAAATAAGACTTCTGGTCCATTTTCCAAAACGGGATTAAGACTGTATTATGCGCAGATTTGGGCTTCAGGCCCGAAACCTTCTTAAGCAGCTGTAATTCTCTTGGACCTCTTTCTTGGGCTGATTTGAGTTGAAATAAATGGTTGAGTGAATCTCCTTGATGTAGGCTTCATCTCACCATCTTGGATGTCATCTTTAAAAGCCCAAAATCACGGTTTTAACTGAAATAATCATTAAGGCCCTGAAAATACAGAAAACACTAAAACGAAGTAAAATAACAAAATAATCTATCACTAAGAGAATAAAATACATAAGTTAAGAGGCTAGAATGCGTAACATTCAACGCCTATCACGCCCTCTATAGGTGATATCCACATCAAACTACCATGGTCGTCCCAATAACACATGACTAGCATCCATGTCTACTACATCACAGACCACCTCATCTCGGTAATGCTGCCCGATTGAAATAGGAACTTTACACACCTCCATCACGTTTGTTTTAGGCCCCTTCTGAATCCACCCAATCGCATACGGCTTTGAATGTTTTTCTGCTTGTAGCTTCAGATGTTCCATTAGTTTTCTGGACACAAAATTCTCACAACTTCCACTGTCAACAATTAAATCATAGACTTTGCCCTGGACACTGCAACAAGCCTTAAAAATATTATTTCTTTGTGAGAAATCCTCCAGCTTCGTTGAACACATGACTCGCTGAATCACATAGTTGACATGCTCTCCCTGTTCCTCTGCAACTTCTGCACCATCCAGGAGTTCGTCAATGCCTACTCCTTCTTCAACATCCTGATCGTACTCATCATTTTCTCCAATATCCACGAAATTCACTGGTTTTCTGGCTGGACATTCATTCAAACGATGGCCTGGTTGGCTGCACCTGTAGCACTTCAAACTGCCTGTTTTAGTATATGGGTTTGGTGACATCCGTGGGGCTTCATTTGTAGCTGCTGCTGTCGGACGCATCCCTGCATGGTTATTACTAGAAGACGAACCCTTTTGAGTTTGATTTGTAGCAGTTTTAGACTGATAATTTTGCCCATCGCTTGGTGGAAATCTGCTCCTATTTGTAACTGCATTGGACGTCCCAGCCATGTTCTTCTTGTAGTAGGAAAATCGATTGGATGCCTTCTCCATTAACTCTGCTTTCAAGGCCATATTTTGCGCCTCATCCACTGTCCAAACAACTTGCAGTCCAATTTTGTCTCAAATGGTAGACTTCAATCCTGTTAAGTATCTGGAAACCTACTCTCCCTCAGTCTCATTCAGGTTGTTACGAACTGATAGCTTGATCCACTCCTCACTATAATTTGCAACAGTCCTATTACCCTACACACAATTCTGGTAATTCTGGAATAAATTGCTCATAATCTGGGGGTAAAAACCTGCTCATCAGAAGTTGTTTCATTCTCCTCCAGGTTCGTATAGGAGCCTTGCTTTGTTGTCACCTATCGTTTTGTAACTCCTCCCACCAAACAGCAGCCCCGCTTCTCAACTTATACGCCACCATCTTGACTTGCCGATCCTCTGTAACTTCAGTCATCTTGAAAAACCTCTCAACCTCAGAAATTCAGTCCAGAAATTCTTCAATCTGCAATTTACCATGGAACAGTAAAATTGTTAGCAGAAAGAAGGCTGCAAAAAAATGTTGGTTATGAATTTGAAACAGCATAAGAAAAATCAGACCAATAGTGGAAAGAATGTCTATTACTCCAAAAGTATCTTATAGTCTACTCAAGCGGCTCAAATTTCCGAGGTTCGAAGGAAGAGGTCCTCCAAGCTGATTATTTTCCAAGACCCTAGATAACACAGTTCGAATTAATCCAAGATAAAAGCTTTATCTATTACTCCAATAGACAATGAACTGAAGTCCATCTCTTACAGCTGCTCAAGGGTAGCAATGTCGCCAATTTCCTGAGGAATCAAACCATTGACTCGGTTTCCCAAAAGGGACCTGTAGTGTACCAAATTACCAATTATTAAATTTTAGCCCACCAGACTTAACTGCTTAATAAATATCTAAAAAAAATAGCCCTCAAAGATTCGAAACGATTTAAAAAGAAACTTACAGATTGGTCAGAGGAAGTTGAGCAAAAGACGTAGGTATCATTCCATCTATGTAGTTGCGAGTGAGATCACTGTGTTGATAAAAGAAGCCTCACTTAGTTTCTTTCAATTTCAGATGGTCACTGGATAATAAAGTGCCAATCTTCCATACTGGTAGTTGGATTATATAGTATACTTGTAGAAAATATGGTACAATGTTTAGTTAAGATGGCATTCTATTATAAAATTTACAGAAAGAAATTCCTCCACAACATAGTGTGGTATTTGAGCTCATATCATGATCAAATAAATTTGCAAACGGGCTTAAATTTATAAATAGGCAAGCTTGAATGTGTTGTCAAAATTGGAGCAATGAGTTGAGCATTTTATAGAACTTGATCATACAACACACTAGTCACCAAAAAAGTTCCATGATATCCTTAATTTCAAACTACTACGGAAACCAAACAGACTTGCCTGCAATTAAGAACAGCATAATAGACTTCTCTCAGGTAATACCGAAGAACAAATACCTACTTAAAATTCCTAGGGACATCTTAGAAAAAAATAGCTCTTATAGTCTTCTGCAGAAAATTTATTTAAGTAATTTACGAATAAACCTAAAACACCAACAAGGCTAATCCGTCAGTACGCTGATGGACTTCTGAATTTAACTTAAATGTGTCACATACATTTCTTGCAGGTAACTAAGATTTGCAAATTCGGCTGGTAGTTCTCCTATTAAATTTTGACCCTTCAGCTGGCTGCGATTCAAAAAAAGGAACATAGAATAGATAAGCAGTGGGTTATACCTAGGAATAGTTGTAGTTCCTACAAAAGGAAAAATGAAAAGAAAAAAAAAAAGCCAAAGATTAATATGGTCAGGCCCATCAAGGTCACATTCATTTATTCTTGAAAGTGGAACAATGATATGAAACTTAAGGTAGAAACAGGCATATGGCATTCAGTGCTGTACCATGACCTGCTGTAGTTACAGATTATTTTGATCATGTCAACTTAGCTACCAGCAAAACAGTCCTTTTTTACCATGACATGGTTAATCCAAAATTGCCTCAACTTCTAATCTTTTGATTTCAGTTTAATCTCTCTCTCATAACTAGAAACTCCGTATTTCCATCTTTAATCTTCTTTTTTGTTATGCTACAGGAGTCTCTTTCAGCTATTTTTTTAATAAATAATCAAAATCTCTAAAAAGGTACAAAAAAAACAACTTAAATAAAGTATTCTTATCTACTTCTCTTTTATTGCATATAATATATGAAAATCATAAATATGCACCCGTTAAAAAATTGTGAAAACCTATGTTGTAAATTGCACAATTTCCTGATTTATTTTGTTTAATCTAATTACCAATTAGTTAAATAGTTCAAGTCCCAATAAAAAGACAAGTTTTATTTAAATTTTAATTATTACAAGTGAGGACTTCCTAGGTTTATTGAATCTTTTGACTAATTGGAATTGTTAATAGTATTCACTGTAAGAGGAAATGAGTAGTATATTAAAACCACACACATTTGAGTTTGTTTTATTTTGTATAATTGTGTTATTTAAATATTCATTTTTTTTCTTCAATAGGTATGAAATCTAGCTTAATATGTAATAAACAAAAATATTATCAATCCTTATATTTATTATTTTGTTCAAAAAAAAAATTTCTTCAAAAAATTTTTATCTTAATTTTTTCCAATGTTGCCCTTCCTCAACCTAATTCCTACCTCCATCACTGTTGAGTTGAACTCTACACTATGAAATTCAATTAAATGGGATTAGTTGAATGAACTCAACAAATATTAAGATTCCAGTGCCAACCAAGGGCCCATGGCTAAATACAGAATCTGTTTCATTCTGTAAGTTTTTTTGTTTTTCAATCATTATTTCCATGCATTGCAAGTGCTGGTAGTAGTCTATACAAAAGATAAAATAGAAATCTCATGTATTTAAATTACTAGTATTGCTTTCTTAATCCTTATTTGCATGCCTTGCATGTATATATTTAGTGTGTGTATATTTCAGGGAAAAGAAAGTGAAGTAAACATAAAAACAATGCCGTACATGTGTGTGACATGGCAGACGGTGTTGTTGCAATTGCAAATCACATTGCTAAGAATTTTTTCCTTGCCGGTCACATTCAAATTAACATTACCCCCACTGCAAAACGTTTGGTTAATGTTCCAGTATTTTATCTGCAGTTTCCTCGATATGGTTTCAAGAGCTTGAACTGCGCACACAAGGAAGTGAAAACTGGTTAGCATCAATATTAGCAAAATATGATTAACAATTCCAAAAAAGTTCGGTCAATCAATTCACATGATCAATCTGAACCAAATTAATATTCTAATCCATTTGATCGAACTCATATTTCAATAAAAAAAAAACTGCAAGTAATTGAAACTTGAACTCATCTATACACATATACATGCTTGCATATACATGATGAAAAAACAAGATCAATCTGAACGCTTGCATATACATGATGAAAACACATGATCAATCTGAAGCAAATTCATATGCTAATCCACTGGAATCATATTTGGCCATCAATTGATGTCAAATGTAACCAAAAATTCAATCAAAAATCGCAAAGAATCGAAACCTGAAAACCCGCCTATACAAACTCAAAATTCACAGATCAATCTGAACCGAATTCATATTCCAATGGATTGGTATCACAATTGACCATCAATTAATGTCAAATGCAACCAAAATCCACCAAGAATTCAATAAATAAATAAAAACGCAAAGAATCGAAACCCGAAAACCCGCCTGTACACATACATACACGCATATACACGATGAACCCACGATTCAACACAAAATTCACAAATCAATTAAACCAAATTCATATTACAATCGGTTGGTATCACATTTGACCATCAATTAATGTCAAATGTAACCAAAATCCACCAAAAATTCAATAAAAAAACTGCAAATAATTGAAACCTGAAAACCCGCCTATACACATACATACAAGCACATGCATTCCTTCACGTCGATCTGGTAGCCTTGGAGTCCCAATGGTAGATTTACGTTGGTGGTGGTTGTGACCTTGAGCGTGGTCTGTTGGAGCGGCCGCGATGGTGGCGATGATGGTTGAGAACAAGGATTTGGAGCCGAAATTAGATCTGGCTCCGTTTCTCCACCTTCGAAATCATCAAATTCGTCAATAGATGAAGCAATTCTCGCCTTCGAAAGTCAAACGGCGGTGGTAGTGGTGGTGGAGGTAGTTCTCGACAGAAGTGGCAGCATCAGCGGCGGCCAAAAAATATAAAGAAAAAATAAAGTGGAGAGAGAAAGAGAGCTCTGAAGTGAAAAACAAGCGTAGCAGTTCCAGTTCATTCAAGGGAATTGTTATTACCAGTTTGGGAAGTGAATTTGTATTGAACGAGTTGATAGGAAAGGGAAAGTAATGTAATCCCTGAATCAACAAGTGGCAGTAAACCAGTTCATATATTAAAAAACAAGTACGTACTTGATTTTTTGAAATTGAGTGTACCCTACTAAGTTTGTAGTTAAAGTTAATACTTTTGACAATTGGTAAGTGGTAACTCTCACAAAGATGTCAGCCTTATTTTTCAAAACTTTTCATTTGAGATTAATCAAGGTAAACTTCTCATTAATTTACCCTTAATTATATTTTGGAGAACTTCTAACGATGATGTTATCATTGTACCTTTTTCTTTTTTTTTTACACTTTTGGTTGCAAACAATTTTTATCTCATATTTTCTCCACTGAATTTAGGCTATTCTTATTAAATGTGAATATTAGAAGTAAATTAGTTCCAAAATCAACTGTTGATACTATTTGTAATAGGGTTAATCACGGATTGGATTAGGCATAATTCTAATTCAATTCGCATTCTACGGATGTGTGAATATACAATCCGATCTGATTGATGAAATAATGAAGAGTTTTAACTAAACTATTCAATATAATTATTTTTTTAACTAGGCCCAATAATAATTTTTTAGTTTAAAAGATATAAAATATTATAATATTATTATTAAAAGTTATAAGATATTATATATATATATATATATATATATATATATATATAAATAATAGGAGTTGATATTGGCGCTCCACCAATATCTTTAAGTGCTCCACTTTATTTCTTTAAAATAAAATTACAAAAGAGTCCATACACCACACAATGTTTGGTTATTATATTTTTAATGTCATAATTGTCATTTTCTATTAAGGTTATAACTCTTGACCCTAAAATGCAAATTCATTTATCTTATCTCTCTATACATAAATAAAATATTTTAGTAATCATATAGTGTCTGAGTTATATAATTATTGAACTTGTTAAGACAATCAATATGAAAAAATCTATAAATCTATGAATTATTAAATACTTCTAATTCTTGTGGTAATGATGAATTTTTTTGTTCAGAATATATTTTTTGAGTTGATTTTGATAATAATGATTTGAGAAAATATTGATAATTAGAATAGAAATGTATGTGATCTGGACAAAAAAATATTTGATTTGAAATTAAATTTTATATCAATGAATAAAACGGTTAAAACTTATTTAAAACATTAAATTGAAAGCAAAACAATTTATACAATGCATAGTAATATTTAATTGAATTGAAAATTAAAGGAAAATCAAGTTTTTTTTTTTTGAAGAGTGAGAAAAATATAGTTTTAATTAAATTGAAACTCTCTTATATAGTTCTATAAGTAAGTCAAGAAAATATTATTTGCTTTAAGAATGGAACTTTTAGAAATTATATTATTATATGATTAAATTTACTTTTAATTATTATATAATATATTTTACATATAGTGTGTGTATATATATATCGTGTGTAATTTCAATATAAGAGAGAAAATACTTGAAAGTGAATTCAAGTGTTATGACTTTAATAAAAAAAAAAAGGTAATTATGGTATTAAAAATATGAGAATCAAGTATTGAGTAGTGTAGGGACTCTTTTGTAAACTTTATTTAGAAAAGAAAAAGAGTGGAGAGCCTCAGGTCATTAGTGGAGCGCAAATATCAGTAGCCTATAAAATAAATATTATAAATTATAATGGATTGTAATGGATCAGATCAGATTTCTGACCCCTCAATCCGTAATCCGATCTGTGACCAGATTTTTATTTTCTAAATTCGCAACCGATCCGTTAGTCATCCAATCTGATCCAATTCGCACGAATTGGATCGAATTTACGAATTTTTTGTGTATCCCTAATTTGTACAAAATAATCTATCGATTTTTTTTTCTTTTCTTTCTTAATTTTTTTCTTTACAAAGATGTTCGTAATCAATGTTAATCATACTTATGTATTGTTTATCGTTTGTCACCGACGACCTGGATACGTTTTGATCGCGCATATACGGTTCAGACACGTGTCAAATACGACTAGAAATATCTTGAATTTTGAATATTTTATTTTTTAATTGAACACGGCTGGGATATGATATGAACACAATAATAATACGTTTTGGACACTTTTATAATCAATTTTTTCTTTTAAAAAAAAAAAGATTCAATGCAATTTAAAATATATTATAGACTAATTAGATGAATAATATAAAATTTTAAAAAAACAAAAATAACAAATATTTAGTTCAATAATTCAAATTAGTGATTTGATTTATGATTATATAGATAAAATGATCAAAGTTATTATTTATATATCTTATTATTTATTTTTGACATATTTATACCATAGATGTATTTTATGTTTTTTTTTATTTTTAGAATTGACTCGTATCCCCGTGTTCAACTCGTATTCCGTGTCTTCCTATGTCATCGGAATTGTACAATAGAGGGGTGAGCACTAACTAAGCATGGCACATTCAAAACAAACGAGATAATTATTTGAGCTGATACTTCCAATAAAAACAAAACATAAAAGATAAAACAAATGATGCCGTTATCTAAAAAGAACAAGCGACATCACATTTATATAAACACCGAGTAAAAATTTTCTCTATTGAATATTTTTTTAAATTATTTTTTGATTTGGTCAACAACCTTAATAACTATGGTTGATAACTTGTTATCGTGTCACTTAGTGTAAGCAGCATTCATTCGTGAGAGTAACAATAACATGTATTGGTTGACCAACATTTGACAGTATTATCTCACTCGGAACCATCTATGTTAAATTGTTAATCATACATGCGCACACTATCAACCATTTAACGTTTGATTATCTGATTTCAGATTAGTCGTATATATAAATATTTTAATGGTCAGAACCTGGGTTGCGATTCTTGCTAACAGATTACAAGGAAGGTGTCCGACTCCGACCTTCCTCCAAGAAGGCCCATGATGCAATTATTAATATCCGATAGGGTCAATGCAGCAATATTTAAAAACAGTCAGAGAAAAAAATAAATTAATTGAAAAGGAAAAACGTAAAATTCTTGAACTGTCTAATCTTCCTCTGAGTTTGTGGTTAACACTAATGAGATAAAAGATGACCATTTCAAGGCCATTTTGCACTGAATTATGCTAAACAAGTAACTAAAAATGTGAAGGGAAGAGAGGTATATATATTATATATTTATATAGTAACCAACCCAGCATATATAATATAGTAACCAAAAGAAAGAAAAACAGAGATGAATGAAGATAATAACAGAGCAAGTAACTATAAGCAGAAATGGGTTGACCTGATAGAGTTGGGAATTGAATTTGTACTACCTTCTTCTTGTGGTAGAAGTTGAGCAACGGATCTAAATTCAGTAAAACAGTTGAGAAGCAGAGATCGAAAGAGAAGAGGAGTGAAGATGTTCTTGAAAGTGGTCCTAATTGTGTTCAAGAGAGATTCCATCTACTCTGCGGAATTGTTGTATAGCAAGCAAGACTAGGACCAGAATGGCTCTACTTAAACGGTATATGTATTCTTTTTTCTTTGAAAAGTATCCATAATTAATACAAGCGGTTGTACATTTACTATCCAAACTGCAAGAACACAGATGAGTCCATAGACAGCAACAAAAGTAGGTGACTAACACCAAAATAACTAGGAAAAACAAAGCAAACCCATTAAGAACAAAGTTAGATCACACAGAGCAAACCCATTAATGGAAAACAACTCAGACAAATCACAGAGAGAGAAATCCAAGAGAGACGGTTGGGAAACAGAGAGAGAGAGAGAGAGTTGAAATTCAAGTGACGTCGTTTAAGGTCTTAAGGACTTGTGAAGTAAAAATAAAAGAAGCAAGGAAAAATAATTTTTTTAATATGCATTTGATGAAAGTCAACAGAAATTACCACTTCATGAATTGGACATGGTATAGACATTATTATGATTTCATAAAATTTCTCAATAAATCAATAACATACAAGAATTTGTTTGAGTAAAAATACAATTAACAATATTAATTTTAGATGAATAAGCACATGAAGTCCAAGATATAAAACACAAATTCAAGAAGACTTGAAGAATTTTTTATTTTTGAAAAATAATAAACCTTAAACCACATCTCTTTCCTCTTGTAAAGTTATAATTAAGTATATTATTCTCTTAAAATTTTCACGTAGACATATTATTATTTGTAGACTGATTTAAATCGTTGGGACTTTTTGAAGAACATCTCATCTTGAATTGTGTTTTGAGTTTTTTTAAAGGGACAGTGGAAATTGAATTGTTTTTAAATCCTCTTGTACATCTTTGACTCAACATTCAATATATAAAAACTGAAAAGACTAATACTTTTGTAATATATGATTCGTCATGATAAAATATGATACTGATAAATATTGTGGAGAACACCTCTGAGTCTAATGATCATTTATGAGAAAACTGAATTCATAAAAAGAAATTATGCAAAAAAACAAAAAGTTATTCTTATATCTTTAATTTTGGTCCTTTTTAATTTATTTAATAACGGTTTTTACTCACGTGCATTGCACTTGATTTTTATTAGTATTTATAAAAATATGTACAAGAGGAAAGCCATTAAAAGGCCAAACAAAGCATAAACAAACAGAACACATGTATTAGATTAAGTGAGTTTGAGGGAGAGAGGGAGAGGTGCATGTATATTTTAACGTTATATTACCATCATATTAATTTAAGAAAATTCTCTACTCATTGCAAATAGTTAACTTGTGTGTTAAAAAAAAGATGGTATTACATTGCAAGGACGTGAGAGTGTGAATTTAAGTTTAAGAGTAATCACTTTGTTGAAATAACAACATATCTTAGATCTATTGATAGAGAATTGATTTTAAAAATTAAAAAAAAAAAAGAGCGAAGAGCTTGCCATTGTAAATTTTCTAAGGTAGCAAACACTATTTTGGAGTCGGTATTGCAAAAAGGAAATACTAATTTAAGAATGTCTAATGCACATGCTTCTCAAGCTCACTGACCAACTCATGAGAATAAAAGATGGCTCTTCTCCACCAAAAGTCATGTACTGTTGAGAGTATACATTATGCAGTACCCCGCCAAAAAAAATGCCACATCCCCATTGATAATGAAATAGGATTTACTATTGTACCATATTCTACTTGTAAAGATAGTTGATGGATGTGTTGGTCGTTGATTTTAGGGTAAATTTAAGTAATAACAAGATTCAGTCCATTAGTTGATTGTTTAAATTTGCAGAAAAATTATTTGCAATACCAAAATTACTCTTCAAATGAATAATTAATATGTGGTGTGACAAAACAAACTTCAAATATGTGAACAAAATGCCCTCCAGCTTCTCTCTTCTCTATCTACCAATCCTTGAAGCCAACTCCTAAACCAAAGAGCAAGAAGAGGACTAGTAAATGTCCTCAAGCTTCTTCTATGTAAAGTTCATCTTCTAACATATACAGTAATGAAACTAGTGAAAGTGTCGTCGTGATGGATATGTCGACAATTTATATTAACATCTATATTTTTAAGAAAAGAAGAAGAAGAAAAACAAAGAAATATATTTCAATTCATTGTCATTATTGTGCTACTTTCGGCTGTTTTAATCGACATTGAAACATAATGGGGCAAGGATGGGTATGAGGCGTCTTTAAAAGTCTTTTTTTTTTTTTCCCAACAATCCTAGAGTTGGTATATCATATATGAGAAAATAATTGGCCTACAATTTTAGGAAAGGGAAAAAATAATATAATTTGAAATCGCAATACATATATTCTTTTTCTTTTTTTAAATGTACAAAAGATTAATATCTGTCTAAATTAACATAACTGATATATTTTACAAATAATTTAGATCACTATTATTTGAAATCGCTACAGTTATAAATTATATATTCATTAATCAGTCTATACATATTTCATAAAAATCTGAGAGAAGCTTGCTTGACGAACTTTGCTGTTGAGCCTCATTCTTACTTTGAGAAGAATTCGAGGAATCCATCCACGACCCATCCATTGATATGCTCTTTCGCATCTGACTGTCCTGAGAGAATGTCGAGATGTGTGTCAGGCTATTTTGAGATGTGTGTCTATCTGTCAAAATGTGTGTCAAGCTGATCTGAGAGAATGCCGATATGTGTGTCTGACTGTCCTGAGAGAATGTCAAAATGTTTTTCCGGCTATCCTGTGATAGCTTCTCAAAGGCTTTAAACTTCAAGTCATCGTTCAATGAACTGCACTTGATTATTGGCGCTTGGACTGGGCTATTGCCCTCGAGCATACTCACCACACAAGACATGGATGGTCTAAAGGTGGGAGATGGGTTGGTGCATAGAATAGACAAGTTTAACACCCTCATTGCCTCTTCTTTGGAGTAATTTGAACCAATTCTCGGATCCACTAGTTCTAAAAGGTTTCCCTGCTCTTGTAGATCATAAGCCTGTAATCTCATGCAAAGAGAACATTCAACTTTCGTTTTTTTGGGTAAATAAATATTCAACATTCATTATCATATGTAGCTTTCCAAATTCATAACTTTCAAACATGAAATACACAAAATTAAGTAAATATATAAAAAGGATTATACAAAAGCATTCTCATGACTCAAATGAAACCACGCTCCCTTTTATTTTCAGAAAAAACATAATTTTTCTTTTAAGCGCCAATAGAATTTCATCACAAAGATTTGAATACATGTTGGCCTCCTCTCAAAATATCTTCATCTCACTCAGACCAACAAACTCAATCACGTACTTGTGGCGCAATGCATTTATGTCGAGTATCCTACTCTCATTTCATCGAAATCTGATTCATTTATCATTTTCTTTTCATCACTTACCAAAATTAAAGACAAAATAATCTACCTAATACCATTCAAGAAAAAAGTGTCATTTCACTATATGTGAGATTTAAACACGTTGCAATTGTTTTTCACTGAATTTAATTTAAAATTTGGAATTAAGAATTCTAAGAAAAGCAAAAAATGAAATTATATTTCAAGCTTTTTCAAATAGCATTTGAAGTCATGTATAAATAAGAGAAAAAAGTGGAAACATTAGAGTGTAAATTCACTGTAAACTAAAAGATCTGATAAAGAGGCAAAAACTTAAAAAAAAGAACAAAAGAGTGTACCCAATCAAGAAGGTAAACAAACTCTTCCCTTGGCCTATAACTTGTATTGCTTTTTCCACTGACAATCTCCAATAAAACAATTCCAAAGCTGTAAACATCTGCTTTGTCTGTCAAATAACCCCTCGTTGCATATTCTGGAGCCATGTATCCTCTGAAAAAAATGAAATTAGTTGCTTAATTAATTGTACATTATTTTTTTAACCTGACAAGGAACTCCCACATACTTGGGGGAGAGTTGAGGTATAATTTGTAATCCATTACAAGTAAATAGAGTGCAAATCTGGTTATATATAATCATCCACTGTGATCCCTTCAACTATTCTAGAAACTCTATTCTCGATAACCCCTTTGCTGGGTAGAGAAAAAAAAAAGGGGTCTCTAATTTTGGAAATAACATATTGAATGCAGGAGCAGTTACCACCCCATAACAGAAACAAAGGCAGACAATACAGTCAACTACAAAATATCAATGTTACAACCCATTATAGTACAATATGACATAAAAAAATCCATTATAGGGATTACATAGGATATGATGCTTCTTTCATAAATCAGATATGGATAGGTGATGGTTAACTAATTGTTAACTATGTTTCACTGACAAACTATGATTATTTACCTAATATCTACCTTCTTCGAACAATACTTTATTTGTTTTTAAACACCAACTTATTACTTTTATTTATTTTTTGACACCAAATTATGACCATTACACCGAGTGATTAGATGCAAATAAGAATATAGAAGGTGAAAAACTGAGAAAAACTTACATTGTTCCAGCAACTCTCGTGCTGATATGGGTGTTCTCTTCTTCATAAAGCTTGGCCAAACCAAAGTCGGATATCTTAGCATTTAGATCCTTATCAAGCAGTACATTGGTAGCCTTAATGTCTCTATGAACAATTTTCAACGTTGATTCCTCATGAAGATAAGCTAAGCCCCTTGCTATTCCTAAGCATATCTTCTTTCTTGTCGGCCAATCCACGTTTAGCTGGTGTTCCTTGCGACCTAGAAATGAGAGAGAGAGAGAGAGATCATAATAGTCACTCTTATAATGTGTATACAATGGTGACAAAGATGATAGGGAAGTAACTACCAAAAAGTGCACGGGCAAGATTATTGTTCTCCAAGTATTCATATATTAGCAACAACTGGTTTCCTTCAATGCAACAGCCATAAAGCCTCACAAGGTTTGGGTGTTGTAGGGCAGATATCATGCCTATCTCATTGACAAACTCGCGATTTCCTTGCTTAGATTTGGAGGAAAGCTGCTTAACAGCAATTACTGTACCATCTGACAATACACCCTAAAATCAAGCAAAAAAATTTTCAAATGATTAAATAAAACAAAGTTCTTGGACTTTTCATTGCTGCCTCCAAGCATGGATGCTTAAAACGACACATGACCTTAATGTTGCAACATAATTGTGAAGATTTAATAAATTGCATTAGCAATAACCTTGTAAACTGGTCCAAATCCTCCTTCACCAATCTTGTTTATAGGGTCAAAGTTACTGGTAGCAACTTTGATCTGTCTTAGAGTGAAATAACCTGTTTGCAGATCTAGCGCCCGAAGTTCTGTAACAAAGATCCATTATAGAAATTACCCCAATAATGACAAATTAGAAAATGATTGTAATGCAAAAGACAGTTAAAAAGGAATAGTTCATCTTTCTTTTTTAATTCGTGAAGTAAAAATCACATACAAATGATTATTTTTTTATCATAATTTACATAGTTACAATTACATGTGCAAATACAGATTGGGCTAATTTTAGCATACAGTATTTATCTTTATCCTTGAACAGTAAAATTATTTGTATGCATAGTTTTACTCATTTTACAAGTCATCCCCTAAAGTTTGTAATAACTCATAAAAGATCTGCACGACCATTATAGAGATTCCTGAGTAGTTTAAACATTCAATCCATATTAATTTTTGGTCAAAACGCCCCAAAAGGGAGGACTGTTGTTTCAGCAATTCCATAAAGCTAATCTTCAATACGGGTTCTAACTTATATATGGCACAAGAAAAAACATTTACCAGGATATTTTACCAATGCCATATCCAAATAAAGTGCAAACATCAAACACCTTTTCCAAGTCGGAACCCAACTTAGCATTAGCAATCAAATAGCGAGAAAGAACATCATATGTAGAATTTCTTGTGTTTTTGGATCTCACCTTTATCTTCAAGGTCTTTCCCTCCTAAGTAACCTTTCATTCGAAGTACTAACAAAATCAACACAAGTACCACGCATGAAGCAGCCACCATACCAACAATAGCTCCAGCAGAAACTCCCGTATCAGGATCGAAGTCTATAAGAAAAAGAAAGATACTCTCATAACAAGGTAGTAGAAAAAAAGTGGCACACACAGAATGAAAGATACGCTTACTAGGTGTCACTGAAATAGCAGATATAAGAGGTCCATATACACCCCTATCAGGAACTGCATTAGTTCCTTTGCCAGACCAGTATAAGTGGATCTCCAGAGTGCTGTCACTAACAAAGGCATTAAATTCCTTAGTGATGTTCTTGCCAGGACCTTTAGCTTCATCCATAATGTTAAAATCCTTCCAAATTAGATTCCCCTGCAAAAGAAGTGAAATTAACACCAGCCTAGACAAAAGCTAAAAAACTCATATTTTCGAGACAGAAAATCAGTTGCAAAGAGAAGAGATTGCCAAAAAAAATAAACAAAGTCATTAATAGAAGCACAAGAAGCTTCTCTCATTGCATTAACATGTTCTTACTAACTTGGATTGATACATCAAAAATCCGCTTCCCGAGGTTGCTAAATGTCTGGTCATCCGAAAACATTATTTCAGCAAAGTGGAGACGCACTTTATAGCTGCCTTTACGTAAGCAAAGGCCATAGTACTTAAGTGAAGTACGGGCAAGGCGTGCTGTTTTGTATATCTCATCAGTCACGTCTAAAGAGAATGAGTTGTTTGCTATGTAACTAGCCTTTTCGTTGCCCACGGAAACCCCTGTACTGCTATAAGCCCAATTTTTTCCAGGAGAAACTAAAAAGTATGATGCACCACCCATGCTATGGTCTGCTTCATATTTGTTCGCCTCAAATGTTGAAATGCTTCCTCCACAATTGATAAACAAGGAATAGTCTGCATATGCATATGCAATGAAAATTATTAGATAAGATATTTTCTTTTTTTTTCGTTAAATTTCATATAATATACTTTTATGGATATCTAGAGGTAGATATGAGTTTAGTATTATCACCAAACTTACACTGGGGATTGTTTGGGCAAGGAAGGTCCTTCTTCAAGCACCAAGCAGTATTTCTGTAAGACTTTTAGGTTAGGTCAGTCATATTACTTCTAATGGTGTTTAAGTAGTAATCTAAATTTTTGACTTAGAAAGTAAAGAACATACGAGTTTTTCTTCACAGATGATGAGCGGGTGCTGGAAGCTAAATTCCTGTTGACCAATATGGAAGGGTTAATTTGTAATTTATATAAAATAATCGAATTGATATAGAACTAATAATGGAAATATGCTCACGGTTTTGGTGACTGCTGGCAAACGAAACCAGATGGTGGTTCTGTGAAGTTGTTGTAAGATACATCACTGCAAAAGAAATTGGCATAACATGCGTGATTTTTTTTAATTGAATACAATTCTTATTGTCTTATGGATTATGTTAACATGGACTCTTCAAAAGTACTGAAGTCGTCCTCTCGGATACATAATAGTCGGACATGGGTATAGAATATGTGTCATACACTTTTGGTTGGACATGTACCTAAAAACACATTCAATAATTCAATTTTATTATATCAGTGAAATGCCTATATTTATGCTATGTTACACAAATACATTATTTTACTCCAAAAAATAAGATTAGATATTAAATAATATGAATATTTAGCATTGTCCATGTGTCATTCTATTTGAATATTTGACACATTTGGCGCGTGGATACAAACATATACCAGACACACCAATCACCCGACACACGTACCCAAGTCCAGGTAACATAACTTAGAGATCAAGCTCAACCTCACCAAATTTCACAAATCAGAAAAAACATGACATATGTTGATGTAGGATAGAATTTTCGACGAACCTGTTTTGACTTGAAGAGACCCATTCTCAATCGAAAACGACCCAATAAACAAAACTCACTAGCTTTAGCTAATGGGTCATGTCATTTTTGACAAAACTCCATCGTCTAAGGCCTCAAAATCACATTTTTTTGTTCTTCGAGAAGACTGTTGATTATTTCAGAATTTTTGTTTGGGACCTAAATGAACTTGGATTTGGTTGAAATTTTATATTCAATAGTCTTTAATTATTATGTTTCTTATTCTATTTTTTCAGGATTTATAGAGAAACTTGAATTTTGGGCAGTTTCCTTGTGTTGCTAGTTTACTCTGCTGTCAAATTTTCTTATCGTGCTAGGTTTTCTTTCTTATAAATACATGTACTACAGAAGCAGATCACTTATTCATTTATTAATAAAATATAAGAATTCTCTGTAATTTATCTTAATTTTGTGGATTTAAAGTTGCTCTTGTTTATTCGTGAGCGTGTACAGCTTCTGCTAGCTCCGTCATATGTATATGTGAAAATCTAAAAGTAAAATAAAGATTGGTGATATACTAACATGTAACCAGTTTCCCTGAGTATCCAGTCCGGTATGCTCCCATTTAGTGAATTGTTGCTCAGAAACCTACATCCATATACATTATCATGTCTCACTCATGAGTAAAAAAAAATAAAAATCATCAAGGTACAAGAATAACAGCCAACTTTAGAATATTAAAAGTTTGTACACGTGACTTGTTCTAAAATTAATTACTTACATGTAAGTTAGATTCTGCAAATTCTCAAATGACTTTGGAATTTGACCTGTCCCCTCGAATTCTTTGAAATTTGTGGCACCTTTCCTGATCACTCTGATGATCTCGTACGGGCCTTCCCAATTCATCCCTAGCTTTCCTGTATTGAGCTCTTTGGTATTCTTTGTCACCTTTCTCAAGACCTAGTCTCCATAGTTGAAAGCTCTGTGCTTCACCTTTTTATTGTAGTGATTCCTCAATATCTGTTCGTATGATGCCAGACAAATTTGGGCTAAATCTTTTCGTTCTTCCAACAAATCCAAGTTCTGACCGATGAGTTGTTCATTCTCATTTTCTTCAAACATTTCAGACCTGAGAGTTGGTACTGCCAATTCGGTTGGTATGACTGCCTCAGACCCATAGGTAAGACTGAATGGATTTTATCCTGTTGGTAGTCTCGGAGTCGTTCGGTAGGCCCATAGCACGCTCGACAGTTCTTCTAACCACCGTCCTTTTTGATCTTCCAATTTCTTCTTAATGTTGGCGAAAATGGTTTTGTTGGTGATTTTTGCTTGTCCGTTTCCTTGTGGGTATGATCTGGATGAGAATTTTTGATTTATTCCGTACTCCTTGAGGAATTTTCTCACAGATTTGCTGTCTAGGTTTTTTTCGTTATCCATTATGATTCCAATTGGGAGTCCAAAGTGACAGATGATGTTGTTCCAAATGACTTCTTTACTTGGACATGGGTGATGGATGAGCAAACTTCTACTTCTACCCACTTTGTGAAGTAGTCTGTTGACTGTTGCCAATAATATGAACTGTTTGTTCTGCAATGTTGGTGGGAGTGGGCCTATGGGGTCCATTCCCCATCGAGCAAATGGCCATGGGCTTGTCATCACGTTCAAGTCCCCTAGTGGTTGGTGCAGTATATTGGAATGATGTTGGCATCTATCACAATTTCTGGCATGTTCGGTTATGTCCCGGGCTATGTATGGCCAGAAATAGCCCTAGGTGAGAGGTTTATGGGTCAGGGACCTTCCTCCGGAATAATAGCCACACACCCCTTCATGAATCTCTTTCAGGACCTCGCTGCCGTTGAGGCGGTTAGGCACTTTAGGTAGGGTCCTGAGAACGACCTTCGGTATAGATGGTTGTTGATGATAACATATTTGGTTGCCTTCATCCTCAGCTTTCGCGCTTCATCTTTTTGCTCCAGAAGGATCACTTTCAACGGCAATGTGGTAGGCACAATTATGGGGTGTGATTCAAAGTAATGCCTTAACTTATTCTTTGCATGCACCAGAGCTAAGATAAATTTTTTTGCTTTCCTGTATCTGCGCTCGGCGTCAGTCATAGTCTTGCTGGAATAGAACACTGGAAATTGTCTTTTCTCCTCTTCCTTAACTAGACCGCGCTAGTTGCTGATCGTGATACGACCAAATAGAGGAAAAATGACTATTGGTCAATAGGGACAGAGAGGACTGGTGGATTTCACATGTACTTTTTTAACTTCTCAAGGGTTTCCTTCTGTTCTGGACCCCATAGATGTCCTCTCTTCTTTCAGATAGCATCAAACAACGGTTTACACCTATTTGAGAGACGTGAGATTAATCTGCTAAGGGCAGCAATGCGTCCGGTCAACACCTGAACTTCTTTCTGTTTATTGGGCTTTGTGTTGTGAACAAGGGCTAAGGTTTGTGTTGGATTTGCTTTAATCCCTATTTGGCTGACTATATGACCAAGAAACTATCCTGATGAAACCCTGAATGTACACTTAAGTGGGTTCAACCTCATATTGAGGCTTCTCAGAGTGTCAAAAATTTCTTGCAAGTGTTCTAAGTGATCTTCCTTCCTCGAGTTTTTGACCACCATGTCGTCTATGTAGGCTTCGACTGTTCGACCTATTTGTTTCTTGAAAACTTTATTGATCAGGCATTGGTAGGTGGCTCATACATTCTTTAACCCGTATGACATCACCTTGTAATAGTGATTTCCTCCTTCAATGATGAAGGGGCCTTCTCTTCATCTTCAGGATTCATTGGGATCTGGTTATATCCTGAGTACGCATCCAAAAATGTTAGCCACTCATATCATGTTGTAACATCTACCATTTGATCTATCTTTGGAAGTGGGTAGTAATCCTTCAGGCAGGCCTTGTTTAGATTGGTGAAATCAATGCACATCTGCCATTTACCGTTCTTCTTTCTGACCACCACTACATTAGAGAGCCAGTCTGGGTATCTTACTTCCCTAATGAACCCTGCCTCTAACAAGCGATTTACTTCTCTATTATTATCTTGTTTCTCTATTGTGCGAACCTTCTTTGTCTTTGCTTCACTGGAGGAATCATTGGGCTGACGTTCAGGATGTGACTGGCTATGGCTGGATCTATGTCTGACATATCCAGGTGACTCTAGGCGAATACGTCTGAATTCTCTTGAAGAAACTCGATGAACTCCAGTTTTTCCTTCGCGGATTGGAATGATCTGATCTGTGTCGTATGCCCCTCTCTTTCGTCAAGTCATGTGTTCTCCAGAGGTTTTATTGTCTGCACCTGTCTTTTTTCCTCTCCCACGTCTGGGTGGGAGGACGACTGTGGTTGCTATTGGGGGCCCTTGTCTGTAACCAACGCCTTTTTGAGAGCCACGATGTAGCATTTTTTGGCTGCTACCTGATCTCTAGGGATGTCAACCATTCCTCTTTCGTTCAGTGCTACGCACTCCTTTCATCCTGTGGATCCATCCTCGTCCCATGATTAGGTTATAGGAGGATCGGACATCTGCTATCATAAACTGCTCTTTTAAAGTTCTCTACGCTGTAGTTATGGACAGCGAGATTAGACCGATCGGGGTGACCCTTTTCCCGTTGAAGCCCACCAGAGGGCTCTCGGCTGCTTTAACCTGCTCTGCGCTTATCGTCAATTGCTCAAAAATTGCATGGGTCATGATGTTAGTGCTAGATCCAGTGTTAATCAGCACTCTCTTAACGAGGCAGTTGCATACTAAGAGACTAATTACGATAGGATCTTTATGTGACATCTGTACCCTTATTAGATCTTGATCGCTAAAGATGATCTGGATCTCTGCCTCCTTTCCATGAACCGAATCCACCTCGCCTACTTTTTAGAGTTTGTGTGCTTAATGGAAGTGCAATCGGGTTGTTAACTGATCATTTTTCCCAATGTATCCATGGCTTATATTGATTGTTCAGACGGGGTTGATGTTCTGACTTTCTCCCCTAGGCTCATATATTGACCGATCATTCCGTTGGGCCTATTCCTTTAGTACGTATTCTGACAGTTCTCCCTTGGCTATCATGGCCTCTACCTGACCTCTGAGGTTGCGACATTCATTAGTGATATGCCCGTAATCTCTATGAAGAGCGCAGTGCTTGGTATGGTTTCTCAACTATACTAGAATCTTCATAGGTGGGGGCGTTCAGAATATTCCTCTATTTTTATTCTCCTGGTAAAGCTTTGCCAGAGAGTATTTCAAGGGGGTTACCTTTTCTTCGTACCTCTGTTTTTTCACCGGTTGATGTGATTTTGATCGGGTTCCCTTCTAGTTTTTGTTCTTCAATACTTTTTATTTCGTCTGAGCGCCTACGTTGACTAAAGCAGTCCTCTACTGGCGCAATGCCTCATTTTCCTCGAGAATCAAGTACCCCTATGCCTTGGCATTCAAATCACCCATAGTCTTCAGAGTCTTCCTGACCAGAGAGGCATGGAACTTGGTCCCCGAAATTATGGCTACCTTGAGGGCTTCAACTGCGATAACCTGATCACATCTGTTTATCAGGGATATCTCTACATTGAACCTGGTTAAGAATGCTTTCAAAATCTCTCCCTTTGCCTGTCTAATAGTAAAGGGGGATGAGATTGTTTTCTCCCATCTTCGGTTGCCAATGTACTGAACAATGAATAGCTTGCACAATCTCCGAAAATTAGGTATCAAGTTGGGGGGCTGCTATTTGAACCACGCCAGGGCTACCCCAATTAGACTGGTCGGGAATGCCTTACACATAAGAGTTTCATCTTCAGCATCCCTGGTCATCTTTAGCTGAACGTGATACACATGTTCGACAAGGTCGGTCATACCATTGAAGACCGTGAAACTAGAGATAACAAACTTTTTGGGCTTAAGGGCTTTTTGTATTGCTTTGGTGAATGGGGACTAGATCATTCAATCTGTCACTTGAGCGACCATATCTGCTGGAGATTGAGTCTTCAGGTCTTTGATTCGGGCATCCAGCTCCCTTTGGAACTTGTCTGCAATCTCTTAGAAAGGAATGTCTGATCTCGGGCAACTATGTCCCGATTGAGTAGGTAACTGCAGGAGGCGAGTGATTTGAGGTGGATTGTGCTCTCCAGAACCCTCGTGCTCGTACTGAGGGACGTCCACTTGCTTTCCAGTGAGGCGGTTGATCTTTTCCTGCAGTTGCTCTTTCAGGCGATTGGAATCCTTTAATTGCAGTTGCAACTACTGCAACATTTGTTCATGTGTCTAGTTTTGCTCCATTGTTTCACTGCACACAGGTGACTATATACCCATAATAGTCCCTGATCGTAGCCGTAAGGGCATGAATTCCACTCAGAATGTGTTGGTTCCCATAGAAGGCGCCAATATGTAGATGTAAAAAATCTACCTTAAAGTAAAATGGTGGACACAAGCAAATTGTTTAAGTGGAAACTCACATCCTACCCCTTTCCTGGGCAGGGCATATGAATGTAACATAGATTTTTATCCCATAATCGTGGGATTTGGATTACATTATTTTTGACTTAGTCAAACTTATAACTTTTGACCATTTGGACTGCCTCGTCAAATGCCATGTGTCACGTTTGTGCCCTCCAGGTGGCTTGCTTCTACTGGTGGGATTTTTCCCTCCACAATTACATTTAAGTTTGGTCCAAAATATCTTTATCAATTAATGATTTAAAATCAATCTATCTAACAATCAAATGGTTGCGATTCCTTATAGTCCCGTAATACACTAGTCTATGTTACATTTAATCTTTGTCAAAATGTATTTCTCTATCTACAGTCTAAAATCAATCTATCTAACGATTTAATAGTCACAATTCCTTTAAGTAGGCACGACATACACTAGTGTGTGTGTGTGTGTGTGTGTATATATATATATATATATAAAGAACCAAGTTGGTTATGCACTGTATACCGATAAACTAATTCTATTTGACTATAGAATTTATTATACTGTTCAAACCAAAAGATAACATAAGACAAATTGAAACTGTTGAAACTAAGAATCACAATCTTATGGAAGTAATCTTGTGTTTGTTTTTGACTAAACAAATAAATCTATATTACATTTAAACTTGGTATAATAAGAAAAGAAAAGTCAATCTAACAGTCAAAAGTGATTAAAAAGCCAATCATTTGGGTCAAAATGTCTTTGTTTTTCTACGGTTCAAAATAACTTTATCTAACAATTACGATTCAAAATGCATGATAGTACCATAGGTACGGACATACACTAGTGTATATATATATATATATAAACAGACCTAAATTCATATCAACGCTACCCCCTCTCTCTCTCTTAAAGCATCAATTTTTTTTTTGACAATTTTAAAGCAACAATTGATAATATATATATATTACATTTAAGTTTGGTCCAAAATATCTTTATCAATCTAGGGTTTAAAATCAATTTATCTAACAATCAAACGGTTGCGATTCCTTATAGTCCCTAATACATTAGTTTATGTTACATTTAATTTTTGTTGTCTTTCTCTATCTACGGTCTAAAATTAATCTATCTAACGATTTAACGGTCATAATTCCTTTTATGTAGGCACAGGCATACACTAGTATGTATATATATATATATATATATATATATATAAAGAATCAAGTTGGTTATGCACTGTTTACCGAGAAACAAATTCTGTTCGACTGTAGAATTTATTATACTGTTCAAACCAAAGGATAACATAAGACAAATTGAAACTGTTAAAACTAAGGATCGCAATCTTATGGAAGTAATCTTGTGTTTGTTTTTGAAGAAACAAATAAAAAAAGAAAGAAAACAAAATTTTGATTTTTTTGTTTTCTGAAGTATTATAACTCATGACAGCCAATCCAAGTGGTTGCACTAGGCTTAACAAATTGAAGATTTTTCAAGTTTCTTATATATGTGTGTGTGTGTGTATATATATATATATTAGTTCAGATATTTTTATATATAGAATCATAGATATATATTAATCGATGCTAAGAGAGACAAAGGGTAAAGTTGTCAATTTTTTAGAAAGAGAAGCGGACGTAGAGGATCCGGTGTCGGTGAAAGCTTATGGTAGAAACAGGCATATTCAGTGCTGTATCATGAGCAGCTGTACTTGCAGATTAAGAACTGTATTTGAAAGTCAATGCAAACACAAAACTAAAAGTCGTTTCGACCAGCAATTAAGTTGACTGGAAAAAAAAGCAACTGATCATTCATGAAGAATACTGTATGTTTCTTATTACAATGAAGTAAATTTTTTTTCCTAACTGGGATGCCAAACTACAGTTGGATCCAAAACAAACACATAGTGATTTGCTACAACTATGAATCATCAATAGCAAATTCTGTCCAATAAGCTAGAGTTTGGAGAACATTAATTTAGATTTCATAGAGTTCAAATTAAGAAAATTTGTCAACCATTTGCACTGCTATACAAGAGAAAGTAGATATCTCATGCATTTAAATTAGTAGTATTGCTTTCCTAATCCTTATTTCCATGCCTTGCTTATATATATATATATATATATATATATATAGTGTATGTATATTACAGGGGAAAGAAAGTAAAGGACAGAAAAAACAATATCGTACATGTGTGTGATGCGGCAGACAGTGTTGTTGCAGTTGCAGATCACATTACTCAGAATTTTTTCCTTGCCGGTCACATTCAAATTAACATTACTCCCACTGCAAAAATTTTGGGTAATGTTCCAGTCTTTTATCTGCAGTTTACTTGATATCGTTTTAAGAGCTTCAACTGTTGCACACAAGCAAGTGAAAACAAAATATATATGATTAACAATTCCAAAAAGAAATGAAAATATATATTATTGCTCAGTTTCAATTACTTTTAAGGCTGTGTTTCGCGGAATTGTAGCCTTGAAATTGAAAAAAAAAATTACCTTCTTCTTGTGGTAGAAGTTGAGCGACAGATCTAAATTCAGTAAAACAGTTCAAAACCAGAGTTACAAAGAGCAGAGTAGTTAATATCTTCTTGAAAGTGGTCCTAATTGTGTTGAAGAGAGACTCCATCTTCTCGATCTGCAACTCCAACTCCTCCTATTCGGAAGAAGAAAAAAAACAGAATCTTGCATAGCAGGCAAGACTACGGGTTAGAACGGAGCTATATACAAAGTATACACGATATGTATGTATGTGTAGACTGTAGAGAGAGGGGGGAGAGAATTTTAGAGAGAGAGAGGGCCGGGATGGTGATTAAAACGCTGGGTCAACGCGGGAAAGATAGAGGTGTCTGACTTTGTGTCACTTCCATATTAAAATAGTTCACATCGGCAAAGAAAGACTGAAAGATGTATGTGATTCGGTTTGACACAAGAATACAAGATAGTTGGCCATCACTTTAGTATAGATTATGTACGGGACATCAGCAAAGAAAGAGGTGTGTGACTTTGCGTACAGTAGAGTGTGACTTTGCGGACACAAGATAGCTTGTTTCGTGGATATATCCATCGAACGTAGGTTATATCTATCAAACGTTGGTAAATTACATTAACACTCCTCGACTTATTTCACCGACAGAAATTTTACTTATAATTATCTACAGTGATATTTAAGTCTCTAGTTTTATTAGTTTAGGTCTGAATGTTTAATATACTTTATTTTTTTAAAAAATATAATTAAAAATATTAATTTTACAAAAAGACCAAATTACTCCCCCATTATCGTTGTTCTCTCTCTCCCATCACCATCACCAAACCAAAATCCCAAAACTCATCCTTCTCTCCTCTGCCATCTCTCTGTTGAAGCCAACCACCTACCACCACCATCACAAACTCCACCACCAACAAGCAACTCATTATTCATAACTCAAGTTGTCAATATCTCCAAATCGACATGACTCAAACCAGTTTTTAGATATATATATATATTTTTTTTGTATATTTCTCTCTCTCTACCCCTTTTGGTGGTCCTTCTGTAACTTATGTCTCTAGTATTCACGGTTTTGGTCACTGGATTGCTAACGAAGATGAATCAAGATTTTTGGTAAAGTGAGTCTTAGATATTGGGTTGCGATGGATTTGCTAAAGTGGGTCTCTAGTATTCATGGTTTTGATCTGTGATTGTAAATGATCGAAGATGAATCAAGAGTTTTGCTAAAGGGAGCCATTAGATATTGGGGTTTTGCTAAAGTGAACCATTGATTTGAATTTGCAAAAGTGGACCACTGATTTGGGTTTTTTTTAACGTGGACCACGTATATTGCAAATGGATTTATTCGTTCACAATTTTGCAAATTGAATTGATATACATATATATTGAATTGGTGAGGAAAATGCGTTCGTTATAAATATTTATATATATATGATTCTCAAAAAGAAACTCAGAACATTTTCTGCTCGATAATCATAGCTTTTTCTCTTGAACTTTAATGGAATAAACTCTGTTAACGTAACTTGAAATTTTTTTATAATAAAATTGAAAAACTATATATGCATATATATCTCCATTCAAAAGAGAACTTTGCACACAAAAAACAAAGAATGTACACTCGTGAAAAATAAATTGGGGAAGGAAATGAACGATGCCGATTTGAAAGTATTGATAAGGTATTTTGGTATTTTTATTTAATTCTTTAAGATTAAATAGATCATTTAACAAAGTCAAAGCATATAAGTCTTTTTGCATGGTGTTAGACCTGACTATACACAGTTTAAGATCTCTTTGATAGACGGTACAAAACGTTTGAATTTATATTGTGACTAAAAACAAACTTTAACGAGTTTTAATGAAAGCGAACCATATCCCATATCAGTTTAATGTAATGAGTTCCCCCCCCCCCCCCCCCCCCAAAAAAAATAAAAAGTATGATTTGCTAGTAAATCAATCGTTACACATGTGAGTACCAATTTTATAAAGGGCTAGTCTCAATAGAAAGAGGGGAGGGTGGAGATTGTGGTTTAAAATGGTAGAGGCAAGGCGGGAAAGAAAAAGTGGCAATAGAAAAATGATGAAAAGTTAATTTTTATTGTTTTTTTTTTATTCTTTTTCTTTGAAAGATTAAAATGTTCAAACCAAAAAGATATTTTGAGAAAGAAATAGGTGTGTCACTGACTGTGTACACAAGAGAAATTTAGCTTAGAAAGCGCGGATACTTCGTATAGGGGTGTCGTGCCCGTGTCGGATACTCCTTAGAAGTGTTCTGGAATTTTTTTTTTAGGACACAGCGGGGACACGGCAAGGACACGCGAAAGACATGGCGAGGTACATTTTGTAATTTTAAAAAGTGCAAAAAAATCTCTGACTTTTCAAAAGTTACTAAAAGACCCCTTTGAACTATTTTTTTGAGCATTTATGCCCTTCATCTTCTAAAAGTTGACATCTTGACCCCTTGAAATAACTATAATGACATATATACCATTTAATATAACTATTATGCCCTTTTCTATATAAATATAGTATTTTCTAAAATAAAAAATTTTAAAATAAAAAATAGTTAGATAAAATTTCTAAATAATAAATTTAGAAACAAAAAAATAAAAAATCCAATAGAACTTTATTTAACATAAAGTCATGTTGGTTTATTTGGTATTTTGTATTTAAATTTATTTGTTTATTATTAGAAAAATGAGTAATATGCAAGATTCTAGTAGGGTTTGAATATAATGAACATCCTTTTTGAAAATAAATTAATTGCTTGATAATAAATTGAAGTATTTGTGTGATTTATTATTTTTTTATTGTTAGATTTATGGTATTGTGGATATTGGTTAACTTGTTGAATATATATTAATATATTATTTCATAACCGTATCCCCGCCGTGTCGTGTCCTGTTTTTTTGAAATTTGCCGTGTCGCAGTGTCCGTGTCATACCCGTGTCCCGTGTCCATGCTTCTTATCTAGCTAATCAAGTTACATATTCTTAATTTTGAAATTTTGTACATTTATTTTCATAATAGGACTTTATTCACTTACTGAATAACTATTAACGAAATAAAAGAATATTGTAGATATCAATATAATTTGTGTCATGTCATCATAACAAATTTATTTTCATGAGATCTTATAAGAAAACTTAAAATAATTTATGTTATTTTTTTCTTTTTTCTTTTATTTGCATAGAAATTTTTTATTATTAAAAAAAATATAATAAATGATATTTTATCCTAAAGTACCTAATTACCCCGGGTTCGATATCATGGCAAAACCCCCAAGAGTTTATTTAGGATCTGCTGGTTAGATATAAACTAATATTATAAAAAGTTAAAACGGTCCGTTTGATAAAAATAACTAACACCAGAAAATAAAAGTAAAAGTAAAAGGAATAGTAAAAGAAGTGGAGTAAATGAAAGGAATTTTTTTTTTTCCAATATGCATTTAAAAAACATGATTTTTTTTAAAAAAAAATACCACTTCATGGATTGGACATGAAATTTAGAAGAAAAGAAAGGACATTATTGTACTTTCATAAAACTTTCTCAAAAAATCAAAAACTTTATGTGATTTTCGTAGGAAAATTTTATGGAACTTTCATACTAAAATTGGTTCCATTTTATGAAAACAATTTTTAATAAGTCAGAAATTTTTTTTAAAAAAATTCTTAGAAAACTATAAAAGAAGTTAAAATAGTGGAGTTTTCATAAAACAATTTTTAGAAAAATGACAATGAGAAAAGTTTTTTTGTATAGTTTTCTAAAAAAGGAAAGCTATTATCTAGAAAACTAAACAAAACACGCTCTAGGTAGTTATGAAATTTTATTATCCCTTAAAATTTTATTTTTCCTCCTATATAAACTCATAAAGTGTTTAAAAAAAATTTCAATTTTTTTCCTTTCTTGATATTTCCATTTAATCAAAAGGGACCTTAGTTATCATTTTAGAAATTAAGGATGCAATCAAATTACTATGTGGATAATTATTGAATGGCAATGTTTGTTTAACATAAGCATATGCAAATGAGTAGTGTTACATATCTTGAATATGTATCTCTAATGTGTATTTCAAATATGATGTGACAATATAAAAAGACATAAATATCATCTACTTTGATATATATTACACTTTTTATAAGTTCTAATATTTTATCAAACTAAATGAATCACATTGAAGGATGAAGTAACAATAGTAATCAAACTGGGTTTCTCTCTCTCTAATTTTTTTTATATATATTTTATTATATACACATATATTTGCACTCCCTCAACTTCTCTTTATCTTTACTAAGTCTTTCTTTAAAATCCAAATATAATTGAAAATACCAAATCAAAATAAAATTATAAGAAACTTTAAGTACATTATGTGTTTATTTAATTATTTACACATGTAGATAAGGGAGAAAATTAGAGTTTTTATCAAGAGATACGTTAAAGAAATTATGAAATTTTTTTTTGTAGTTTCCTGTCTCAATTATTTGAAGATTTAATGGAAAAGATCTTTCAAAGAATGATATGGGCATAAAATTTAATTTGCATTACTTTATTGAGTTATGTTGGCATTTTGATTCTATAATAATAAGTTTTGCTATTTTTATTCTCTCAAAATAATTACTCTTAAAATATAAAAAAGTTGTTGAATAATTAGTCACGCAATGTCAAATAATCAGTTATCTAAATCGAGATACTAATTCATGAATTCTATTAATGATGTTTGGCATTTTCCTATGTGAATATAACCTGGTCTGAATAGAAAAAATAATACTGTTGATGGTAAGGTTTACTGTATATTCAAGTGCATAGTTGGACTCAATTAGTGGTGATGGTTATTTTGTTTCACGAAATAATATAATACAATATTGTTTCTAGTGGTATCGTTTCTTAAGGGCTCGGTGATGGTTATAATATTGATACACGAATTAAAATAAAACAATACTGTTTCTAAATATATATATATATTCTTAAATCATAATTTCCTTATCATACATATCCATATCCATATCCAACTTGTTTTCCTTTTTCTTTGCTTTAAAATTTTTTTTTTGGTAAGAGGATTTAAATTATCAATAAGTCAACATGCCAATGCTGTTGGCTTTTAATAACATGACTAAAAACTGCCATTTCTAGACATTCAATACTTGATCACATTTAACAGATGATGATTGTATCCACCTTGTCAAATATACATGTCGTGCGAAAAATTGATTGTCACCTACATTCTTTCACTCTCTCATCCTTCTCGATAAATTACAAATATTAATAAAATTAAGTAGAGTGTTTTTGGGTGCTGTGAGAGTCAAATTCACAACATTGACTTCACGAATTGTCTCAAGTCACTTGTGTACTTAAAGTATTTCCATGTTCATTAACTTACTGAAAAAGAAAAAGATTTTTGGAGGTAAGGAATTGTTTTGTTACACATGTAACTAAAACGGAGGTAACTATAATTTTTTAAAACATAAATGATGTAAATGTAATAAACCCTAACTCGTGAGAGGTAAGTATAATTTACTCTTTTTTTGCGGTTCTCTCGGATGTGAAATTTCATACTTTCAATGGTTAATTTCACCACTATGAAGGTGAAATTTCACCTATTTTTACTCACCTATCAAATAGGTAAAATTCATTATTTAAAATTTCAAAAATGATAAAGTGTAAATTCATAAAAATGATAAAATTTACCATTTACTTTTTTAAAAATTCAATATAGTGAATTTTTTGATAGTGAAATTCATCATCGAAGAAATTTCAAAGTAAATGCAGTGAAATTACAACGGAAGAAACTTCAAAAAAGAATTACTGGCGAGGATTTGGATCCGTTGAAAATAAGTTTCTTTTCCAGTACCTTCTGTTTGTATTGGAGACAAAATTTAAGCATATTAAATGCTATGGAGATTGGTGGTGCAGAAGTCACATAAGGTGGCCTTGTGTTTGTATATTTTTAAAGCTGACTAAAGACCGAAAATTGTGTATAAATATTTATGAAATGTAAGAGCAGGGGGGAGAGAAAGAATTAAAAAGCTTAAATGTACGAATATTAGAGCTTTCACTTCATTATTATATCAGTGTCAAATTTATTTTGAACTTCTACTTTATGACAAATAATCTCACCTAATTCTATTAGGGGTAAAAATGGTATAAGTTTCACACAAGGAATGTGTCACATTCAAAGTTTATTTCATCATGTTTGAATTATAAATTTTTGAGTTTGAAATCACACATAGAAGGTTGACTATTCAAGTTAATATAAAGTTATATTTTTTTCCCACTTGTCTAATGGCCATATTTATTTTATTTGCATGATTGGCTAAATCCAATAATTTAATCAAGTAGATTTAACTTATTAAATGATGCTGACTATTTAGCTTTTTGTGCAACTTGAGTAAAAATATTGCATAGTTTTGCAAAGGGTCAAGTCAAACATCAATTTCGTGCATGGCTTTAAGTTCATTATTATTGTAGTCCTACTTCATTTTGTAAAAATATTGCATAGTGAGCATGAAGACTTTAAGTTCATTATTATTGTAGTCCTACTTCATTTACATATACTGATGTATAATTTATAATATATTAATTTAGAAGAGAAAAAGAAGAAAAATATGCTAATGTCCCCTCATGTTTAATAAATATTAATGAACCTTTTTTGTAATACATTTATGAAAATAAATATTAATGAACCTTTTTTGTAATACATTTATGAAAAATGGCATTTACAAGAAAAATATTTAAAATTATATACCCATCTCCATTGGCGAGTTTTGGAAGCATTGGAAAAAGAGAAGTTAGAGTGTGTTGTGAGACAAAAATGACGAGAATGTCAATAACAACAACAATATCATATATACTAATATTTTTAATTGTTATTTGCTAAATTTCAAATTGTAAGACTACTCCTTGTATAATTTAATAAAGAATTTATCTTATCGCAATTTTGTTTAGTTAGTTTTTTTCTTAATCTTTCATCAATGTAGAAATGATATATATTTTTTGAAGTGAAATCAAAGTATTCAAAACTTTCTTTTCAAAAATTGAAGCAATTGCTAAAATAAAATTGATTCTCTAACAATATTTTTTTCTTTACCACTTCTCTTTTTATATGTAACTTATTATTTCCTCTTCTATATATTTTTCTTTCTCATATTAGTTTTCGGTCTATTTACTTAGGTTGCATTTTTTTCATTTTTGATTTTTCTCAAGGTGTGTATACTAGGAATATCATTAAAAACAAAATTATATTACAATTGGTTTATAAATTTTTCAAATTGAAATTAAATAGTACAAATTCCATCCCTCCAAACTAAAATTTCTGACTCCACCTCTGCCTGAGAGAATGTTGGAACAATTGTCTGACTGTCTTCAGATAACTTCTCAAAGGCTTTACACATCAAGTCCTCGTTCACTGAACTACGCTTGACTAGTGGCACTGGGCTATTGCCCTCGAGAATACTCACCACAGAAGACATGGATGGTCTAAAGGCAGCAGATGGGTTAGTGCATAAAATAGACAAGTTTAACATCCTCATAGCCTCTTCTTTTGAGTAGTTTGAACCAAAACTCAAATCCACAAGTTCTAAAAGGTTTCCTTGCTCTTGCATAATACAAGCCTGCATTTTCACGTGGAGACAAAATAGAACTTTTTTTTAGCGCAATGGTATAATCTCTCCTCTCTCAAAGGGAAGGTGAGGAGTTCGATTTGGTTGTGAATTATAGTGATATATGGGTTCAAGTCTCTATAAGGACAAAGTAGATGCACAAGTTATTTATCAAGAAGAATAATACGCACACAAGAAACATACAAGAGCGTTTTCATCATAAAGCTACTTGAAATGAAGATGCATCTTTTTTTCTTTTCAAAACAAGTATATTTTTCTTTTGGGTGCAGGTGAAACTTCATAAAAAATATTTAAAAACAAATCGATAACCTGTCAAACATATTCACATCATGCACTCAGACCAACAAAAGTCATTTCCTTGTAGCATCTGAATTATCAATAAGAATTTGATTCAATTATCAATTTCCCTTCTTTTTTCTCTCCTCATTACTCACCCAGAAGAAGAAAAAATAATCTGAATTACCCAAAAAGAGAAATAATAATCTGCAGATCTACCAAACATATTTCAAGAAACAATGTTATTTTAAAATATTACGTTCATGTGAGATTGAATCGTTTATAAAAAAAATTCCACTGAATTTAGTTTAAAGGTTGGATTTAGGCATTTTTACAAATATATATATATATATATATATATATATATATATATATATATATATATATTTCAGAGTGCATTTGAAGTCATGTATAAATAGTAGAAACAAGTGCAAGCTCAAGAAGAATGAACAAAAGACCATCTAATTAAAAAGGATAAAACTCAAAAAAGCAAACTTTACCAAATCAAGAAGGTGAACAAACTCCTCCATTGGCCTGTATTTTGTAATGCTTTTCCCACTGACTATCTCTAATAAAACAACTCCAAAGCTGTAAACATCCGCTTTGTCTGTCAAATAACCCCTTGTTGCATATTCAGGAGCCATGTATCCACTGCAAAAATGAAAAAAAAAAAGTGCTTAAATAATTGTGCAATTAATAAGGTATAATTTGTAACCCATTACCAGTAAATAGAGAAATTCTAGTTATATATAATGATCCACTATGATCGCTTCAACTATTCTAGAAACTCCATTCTTGATAACCCTTTTGGTGGGTAAGGAAAAAAAATGGGTCTCTAAATTTAGAAATAGCATATTGAAAGCACAACCAGTTACCACCCATAACCGAAACAAAGGTAGACAATACACTCAAGGGCAGAGCCAGTTAAGGCTGAGGGGGGCACATGCCCCCTAGCTCAGCCCAGCCCATATATATACGCATAGTTTTTTTTTTTTGTACATGTGTATCATTAATTCTACAATCTGCCCCCCTAAAATTTTCAATTTCTAAAAATATTTCCTAAAATTTTCATTATTTTCTCTTTTACTCTTCAAATGCCTTTGATTCTCTTTAAAAAAAATGTTTAATTCCTCTCCTTCAATCAAACCAAATATAGATTGTTCAAATCAAAAAGTTAGATAATGACACTATTATGCATGGCTTCCAAAATATGAATTTTTTTTTTCTTGTTTGCTTATTTATTTGAACAATCTATATTTGTTATGTTGGTTGATTTTTTTTTATCAAGTACACTACGCCTCTTGAAATCAAATTCCGGCTCCGCCCTTAAATACAATTAACTACAAAACAGGTCCCACATATGTAGTATCTTTTATTAAGAATTTCTCACCCTATCAAAAGAGGAAAGCAAAGGATAACGAAATATAAATGTTATAACCCATTAAAATATAGTACAAGTACAATATGACATAAGCAATCCATTATAGGGTTTACCTAGTATCTGATGCCTCTTTGGGAAAACATATATGGATAGGTGATGCTTAATTAATTGTTAACTAAGTTCCATTTCAAACTATGATTATTGATCTAACATATTCCTTCTTCCAACAATACTTTATTTGTTTTCTAACGCCAAGTTATTACCATTATACCCAGAGATTAGATGCAAATCAGAATATAAAAGGTGGAAAAGTGAGAGAAAAAAACTCACATTGTTCCAGCAATTCTCGTGCTGATATGGGTGTTCTCTTCTTCATCAAGCTTGGCCAAACCAAAGTCGGATATCTTAGCATTTAGATCCTTATCAAGCAGCACATTGGTAGCCTTAATGTCTCTATGAACAATTTTCAACCTTGATTCCCCGTGAAGATAAGCTAAGCCCCTTGCTATTCCTAAGCATATCTTCTTTCTTGTTGGCCAATCCAGGTTTAGCTGTTGTTCCTCGCGACCTAAAGAGAATGAGAGAGTTATATCATAATAGTCACTCTTATAAACTATATAAAATGGTGTCAAAAATGATAGGGAAGTTACTACCAAAAAGTGCACGGCCAAGACAATTGTTCTCCAAGTATTCATATACTAGCAACAACTGGTTTCCTTCAATGCAACAGCCATAAAGCCTCACAAGGTTTGGGTGTTGTAGGGCAGATATCATGCCTATCTCATTGACAAACTCACGATTTCCTTGCTTAGATTTGGAGGAAAGCTGCTTAACAGCGATTACTGTACCATCTGACAATACACCCTAAAATCATGCAGAAAGAACTTCAAATGATTAAATATAACAAATAAAATATATTGGCAGTCACATGAAAAAATTTCTTGGACTTCTCATTGCTGCCTCTAGTCATGGATGCTTAAAACAACACATGACCATAATTTGCAAGATAGTTATGAAAATTTAATAACTTGCATTAGCAATAACCTTGTAAACTGGTCCAAATCCTCCTTCACCAATTTTGTTTGCAGGGTCAAAGTTATTGGTAGCTGCTTCCATCTGTCTTAGAGTGAAAAAAACTGTTTGCAGATCTAGCCCTTGAAGTTCTGTTGGACCCGTTTGTCTGCCTTTTTTCCCTCTTTGGGTTTTGTTTGTTTTCTTTGGCCTTTTGCCTTTGTATAGTTTCCTTTCTGTTATTAAATTTTCATTTACCAAAAAAAAAAAAAGACAGTTAAAAAGAACAGTTTCATCTTTCTTTTCCAATTTTCCACCAATCATAAGGTTGCAATACTGCATAAACCGTGATATGTTAGGGCCATAAATTCCTTATATGATCACCAGCAGATACCTTTTCATGAAGTAAAATTCACATTCATATGGTTAGTTTTCTTCATCACAATTTACATAGTTACAATTACATGTGCAAAACAGATTGGGCTAATGTTTAACATATTAAATTTAATTTATGTCAAAACGCCGGAAGGGAGGACTAGTCTACGTTTCAACAAATCCATAAAACTAATTTTTTTTTTTTTTGGTAATGTAAGTTATAGACTAATTTTCAATACAGGCTCTAACTTATATATGATACAAGAAAAAACTGTTACCAGGAAATTTTACCAATGCCATATCCAAATAAAGTTCAAACATGAAGCACTTTTTCCAAGTAATAACCCAACTTATACTAGCAATCAAATAGTGAGAAAGAACATCATAAGTAGAATTTCATATGCTTTTAGATCTCACCCTTATCTTCAAGGTCTTTCCCACCTAAGTAACCTTTCATTCGAAGTACAAACAAAATCAACACAAGAACCACGCATGAAGCAGCCACCATACCAACAATAGCTCCAACAGAAAGTCCCGTATCACGATTTGATTCTACAAGAAAGAGAAAGATACTCTCGTAACAAGGTAGTAAAAAGAAGAGGCACACCCAGAATGAAAGATACACTTACTCGGTGTCACTGAAATAGCTGATATAAGAGGTCCATGTACACCTCTCACAGGAACAGCATTAGTCCCTTTCCCAGACCAATATAAGTGGATCTCCAGAGTGCTGCCATTAACAAGGACATTAAATTCCTTAATGATGTTCTTGCCAGGACCGCTAGCTTCCTCCATAATGTTAAAATCCTTCAAAACTAGGTTCCCCTGCAGAAGAAGTGAAATTAACACAAGCCCAGACAAAAGTTAAAAACCTTCTATTTCAGAGACAGAAAAGCAATTGATGCTCATGTGAAATCGCCAAAAAACCAATGAAGTCAAGAATTGCAGTGCCGCTTGTGCCGATCAGCACAATAAGTTTTTCTCATTGCATTAATATGTTTATACAAGCAAGCTGGCTCTTACTCACTTGAATTGATACGTCAAAAATACGTTTCCCAAGACTACTAAATGTCTGGTCATCCGAGAACATTATTTCAGCAAAGTGGAGACGCACTTTATAACTGCCTTTACGCAAGCAAAGGCCATAGTACTTAAGTGAAGTAGGGGCAAGGCGTGCTGTTTGGTATATCTCATGAGCCACGTCCAAAGAGAATGAGTTGTTTGCTTTGTAACTAGCATCGCTATTGCCCATGAAAACCCCTGTACTGCTATAAGCCCATTTTTCTGATGAGACATAAAAGTATGATGGACCCTCCTTGTCTAAGTCTGCTTCATATTCTTTCCCATCAAAGTTTGTCCGGCTTCCTCCACAATTGATAAACAAAGAAGAGTCTACATATGTAATGGAAATCATGACATAGGATACTTCCATTGATATCTATAGGTAGTTATGAGTTAAAGTATTATCACCAGATCATAGTAGCGCAGGTTTTAAACTTACACTGGGGATTTTTGGAGCAAGGAAGGTCCTTCTTCAAGCACCAAGCAATTCTGCAAGACAAATTTAATTTAGCTAATATTACTTCTCAAGGTACTGAAATAGTAATCTAAATGCCTATCTTTGAAAGTAAAGAACTTACGAGTTGCCCTCCACCGACGAGTGGCTGGAAGCTAAATTCCTGTTGACCAATATGAAAAGGGGTGATTTGAAAATGATATGAAAGACGGGAGTTGATATAGAACTATAGACGAAAAGAATCTTACAAGCTTGATGACTGGCAAGCAGACGAAGGAGGCTCAGTAAAGTTATTGTAAGATACATCACTACAATAGAATTGGCATGACATGCGTGAAAAAAAAAAGAAGAAAAAGATTGATCTCACTAAATTTCATGATAAAAGCAAGCCATATGTATGTATGTGTAACAATCTTAATAGCCAAATATACTAACATATTATTTTTGTTGCTGACTATCCAGTCTGGTATTCTTCCACTTAGTAAGTTGTTGTTCAGAAACCTACATCCATATACATAATCGTGTCTCACTCATGAGCAAAAGAAAATTTATTAAGGTACAAGAACAAGAGCCAACTTTAGAATATTAAAAGTTTGTTCACGTGGATTATTCTAAAAAAAAAATACTTACATGTAATCTAGATACGAAGTCAAAGTCTGAAATGACACGGGAATTATACCGGTCAACCTGTTGAAGCTCAGATCTCTGCAAGTGAAAAGTTCATATGACGTAAATGAGATAAAATGGCGGAAAAAACTAAAGATATATGACTAAAATGTGATCTAATTCAAATAGGATAGAGTAACTCCACATTCGTTCTCAAACGCACTTGTTAAAACATAAATATATAGTCTATGAACTGCTAAAGGTGAGTAATGACCACAAAATATAGTAAATAATCAAAATAGTATTATTTCATAAAAAACCTGAGTGTGATTGCTGTCGCACTGTCAAGGAAATTGTATCAAATGCTATTACGAAATCAAGCGATTTTTTATCAAATTGTATGTAGACCACGAGAGAATAAATTCAATTTCATTGATGCACAAAAATGTCCTTAGTATCTCAACTAATATAATTCTATATTGATCACACTGCTTTTTTAGATAAATAATGAGAATCCACAAAGAGAATATACAATTAAATTACCATTAGTTCAGAAATTAACATTAAAAAGAGGATTTCTTTCTACCCAAATGATACTTTCCTTGATACTTTCAATAAATATTCAAACCTTGTGTAAAGAAAATTAATCAACACATTAAAATAGAAATTGATAGCCCAATGTATCAACCATTAATGATGTAGGTGAATGATAATAAAAATTCAACGCAATATTAAAAGTTTCCACCATTTCAATCATTTGAAAGATAAAAAAATTTTCATCTACGTTTATGGTTAAATCTTATGTTTTTTTTATTATTTTCTTTTGAATTTGTAGATTTATATTGTTTGACGTCTTTGGAAATTGTATAAAAGTTGAGAGACTCATTTGGAAGAGAGAACTGAAAAAAAAGGGGAAAACAGAAGTTCATATAACTAGGTGGCCAAAATAGTACTCTTGTGGGTTGTTGTGACCGAGTCAAGCACAAGTTGGTAGGGATTTTCATTCTCCCGGCAATATTGGTCACAGTTGCAACTAGTTCCAATTCAGCTCCATGATATCCCAATTCTTAGTAGATACATTTAAGCGTCAAATTGTCCAAAGAAGAAAATGAAATCAATTAAAATGGACAAAATTAAAGGAAAATGCAGTCACAGATGTATGGTATCAACTCATTTTATATCTTCTTTTCCATTGTCATTACTTATCCGTAATCATATTGATCAAAGTAGAAAGGAAAAAGTCAAGTGAAGTCACTTTGAATCACTTGGTTTCAAAGCATGAGCTTAAATTTGGTAATTCTATGTCTATAGGTATCAAATCAGCAGCAGATCAGAAAAGGAGAGAGAGAGAGAGAGAGAGAGAGAGAGAGAGAGAGAGAGTCAAAAAAGAATAAACTTACAAAGTTTGGAGTGCAGGCAGTACTGTAATATTACCAATGTAATCAGGGATTATATCATTTATTAAGCAATTTCTTAGTATCCTGTGCCACAAAAAAACATAATAAATTGGTCAGCTGATGGAACCATGCATCAAAATTGATAACATCTTGTATGTTCTCTATGAATTATATCCAAATTCAACTCACAGTATTTTCAACTTTTTCATATCATGCAGATCAGGGAAAATCGAGAATGATCCATTTAGATCAGATATTCTCCTGAAATTCAAACGCAACAGATAAAACATCTAGAAGCATGCATGCATGCATGCATCTCTGAACTCATCTTTTTAATTGAAACAAAAAAGAATTCAATAGCTTTTAGATTGTCAACTTTGTGCTCACAACTCAATTAAGTTTTTCAGCTCAGATATGGTAGATGGTAAGGGTCCCTCCACGAATGTTCCCTGCATATCCCTGCACCATGCAGATTGAGTTGAACATTTATTTGAGATGTCGTTAGTTAACAATAAAATTTAAGAAGAACTTTTGTTAAAATTCTCCGGGTAGGGAAAGGATTGGCTGATGAATGAAAACAAGTATCATATCATACTCACAGTCTAGTAATATTCGTCCAGTTCCCAATCCAATCGGGTATCTTCCCAGATAGTGTACTCCCATCTATCCTACTGCAAGGAGTAAGAAGTATTAAAATTTATGAAACTCAAGATGAAAATTAAATGAATGTCCAATCCAATCCAAGCAATTAACACTTACAAATCCCTTAAGTTCTTTAGATTGCTGTATGTTTCTGGTAGTGTTCCGTTAAAATTGTTAGCAGAAAGAAGGCTGCAGAAAAAAAGGTTCTATTATGAATTTGAAACAGCATGACAAAAATCAGACCAATACTAATTACAAGATTAATGTTCATTATTCCAACTGAGTAGTGTCTTACAGTCTCCTCAAGCGGCTCAAATTTCCAAGTTTCCGAGGAAGAGGTCCTCCAAGTTGATTATTTTCCAAGACCCTAGAATTAACAGAGTTGGAATTAATTAATCCAAGACAAAGCTATATCATATCTATCACTCCAATGGACATATATCAAATCAAATCCGCAACTGTAGTCCATCACTTACAGCTCCTCAAGGGTAGCAATGTCGCCAATTTCCTCAGGAATGGAACCACTGATTCGGTTTCCCAAAAGGGACCTGTAGTGTAGTGTACCCCATTATCAAAGTTTAGCCAACCAGTACTGCAAGTAACTGCTCCATAAATATATATCTAACAAAAAATGGCCCTCCAAGATTTGATCAAAGAATTTAAAAAGAAACTTACAGATTGGTCAGAGCTGTGAGTTGAGCAAAAGACTTTGGAATTGGTCCATATATGTAGTTGCGAGTGAGATCACTGTGTTGTGTATGTTGATAAAAGAAGTCTCACTTAGTTTCTATCAATTTCAGATGGTCACTGCATATATATATATATATATATATATATATATATAATTTAATAAAGTAGTGCCAATCTTCCATATACTACTGGTACGTAGTTGGAGGGATTATACTTGTAGAAAATATGGCACAAAGTTTAGTTACATACATTTCTTGCAAGTAACTAAAATTTGCGAATTCGGCTGGTAGTTCTCCTGTTAAATTTTGAGCACTCAGCTGGCTGAAATTCAAAACAAGGAAAACTGAAATCAAAGAAAGTAACATAGATATAATCAATAACAGGGATCGTTGTTGTCCCTATAAACGTAAAAATAAAAAATACCCAAAAATTAATAGAATAATGATATACTGTGCAAACCCTTGGTGAAGAAAAGGGTACAAACACCTCAATCTTTTTTTACAAGAAATGTTTCCGTCTCCATCTCTCTCCACAATAAATGGCCATCAATTTGCATGTTAAGATAAAATTTTGAGTTCCTTAAAATTTACAATTCATGTCATTGGGTTACCAAGGGATGCTCGATGAATGCCTTTTTATTATGTCGAGTTTGAATTTCTCTCGCATGCAGCTTTAAGTACTTTAAAAATAAATAAAATATAATAACGATACATAAATAATAAATGAAAACATGAAGGACAGAAAAAATTAAACAATTACCTAATCAGATCTACAAATATCAAATGAAATGGCTTGATACAAGTCATAATTTAAGTAAAAAAAATTATAAATGAGAGATTTATAAATAAAAATAATTGAGAAAACCTATGGATGGAAATACTTTTACTACTTAGAGAAATGATATTCACACATGACAAAGAATCTTGCACTTCACTCATTTATTTATTTATTTTTACACAAAAAATGAAAAAGAGATGGCACAATTATTTTTTAAATACACCAATATCAACAAAATTAACTAAAGAAAGAGGGCAAAGAAAACTAAAGAATCAGCTAATGAAATCTACCAATATCAATAGAATTAACTTAATGCAAATTATGGCTTAAGTGAAAAGTTTATAAATGAGATACCTATAGTTAAAAACTATTATTATAAATTTTAAAAATATAAAATACTAATGGTTCAAATATTTCAAAAAATAAAAATATCTATTAAATAACAATTTGAAAATAAGGACAAATATTACTGAAAAATTCCGATCTGGTAATGATATGCACCGAAATTAATAGAAGTAACTTGAAGTAAGTTAAAACTTAATAAATAATCTTACATAAAAAAATTTAATATTAAATATATTAATGCAACAAATACGAACTATTGAATGTGATACTCACTTTATAAAAAGTAAACTGACATTTCACTTGATTTTTTCAATGAAAACAATACATATTTATATGTCAAAGTTATGGAATTTGAAAGCTTTTACAAGAGATAATTGTGTTGTCTTCCTTTTTAAAAAAAGAAAAGAAAAACGAAGTGTTAGATTCTTAATATTTCATTTAATATTGGTAGATCTCATTAGCTAAGTTTTCTCAATTCTTAGTGTTTTAGTTTATGGTAAATTACTCTAACCTTATTTGAGGTTTGACTTTATTATTTATAGATTAAAGTTTTTGATAAAAAAACTCTTGCAAGGGTGTGAAGCCATTAGCCGTGTTAAATTTTGTAATAAAGTTACCATTGTACCCCTATCTTTAATACAAGGGAAGTATGAGTCAGGCTGATGTAAGAGACTCAAAACATTAAATGATTAAATTGCCCTCATTAAAAATAACTAATAATTAATATTTTATTTTTTAATACTAAATACATTAATTTATATTAAATATGTATAATGTATCAAATTCATAAAATATACGTAATAAAATTTGTTCTTTAAATTATACACACACTATACAACTGAGATTAATTATATATACATATATATATATATATATATATATATATATATATGTATTACATATATGAAAAATTAAACATATATTATTAAATTATAATGTCCTCACTCTTTCTATACCCATCAATTCTTCTACTTAATTTGGGAAAAGGAGTTACGAAGAGGCAAATGAAAAGTCTGATAGTGGGAATGAAGGCATGGGTTTGGGCAAAGGAATGACTTACACAGAGGACAAAATAGAAACTAATCTTAATTAGGTATTAACCTTTTCTCCATACTGCTTTATTCAAGAGTGTTTCCCATATCTATTGTACTTCATAGCTTCTTTACAATTTCAAAGATATATTTTTTCCCCTAAGAAAGAATTTCAGAGATAATTAATGTGCAAAAGATTTTACGACCATGGATGTGGATTTGGTGGGTAGACTCTGTTTTATGGCTTTTGATCTATTATAATGGTTCCATCTCTTTCTCCCTTGAACTCTGTTATTAGAGATTTTAACAGACCAAAAAGAAAGAAAAAAAAACTCTATCCACTGCTACCGCCCCTCCCCACTCCACTGCCACCACCCTCTCCACTCTATTGTCCCCTTCCAAAGGAGATGGAGAGAGAGAGAGAGAGAGAGAGAGTAGAGAAACAAACTTTATAATTTTAGATTGTGTGTCTGTAATGGTATAGAGAGAGGTTTTAAGTGTTTACAAATGATGGTAAAAAGTTCAAAATATTAAAGTTAAAATGGTAATAGAAAAAGTAAGGTTTAATTTGTCATTCATTGCATGGTTAATTTTGACATTTCAAAATTTTTAATTGACTGACTTTTGCTGTTTTGATGGTTAGGGTGATTAAGTTTTTTCACCAGTTTAATTTATGAATAATAAGACCAAATCTCACTCCAAACAATTTACTCTTTAGCTTATTACATTTTCATCTTTTAAAAAAATAAAAAAAACATGATATTGATGGGGGTACTAATAAAAGTTATCATTATGTTTTATTGACTTTTATTTATTTCTAAAGTAGTTATATCGAATTTGAGAGTGCATGTGAAAGAAATTTAAATTTGACCTCAAAAACCTGACAATATTCCCTTGATCTATTCTTCTATGTAACAGAGCAAGTAAAGTTTCGGACCAGAATAACCAAAACCGTTGGACCTTCTCATTCCCGACTCAGATTATATATATACTCTGCACAGTATATATATATATATATATATGTGCAACAAGCTTAGTGTTAGAAATAAAGATCCATTCCTGGAACTGATATTAGAAATACTCTGCTTTTGTTTCAAATTAAGAAAAGTGGTCAACATACATGTAGTGTATGTATATTTGATATTAATAAAGGGGAAAGTAAAGGACAGAAAAACAATGTCGTACATGTGTGTGATGTGGCAGACGGTGTCGTTGCAACTGCAAATGACATTGCTAAGAATTGGTTGCTGGCCACCGGTCACATTCAAAATAAAATTATCACCCCTGCAAAAACTTCTTGGGGTAATGCCGTACCAGTTTTTTATCTGCAGTTTCCTTGATATCGTTCCAAGAGCTTCAACTGTTGCACAAAAGAAAGTGAAACGACCTGGTTAGCATCATTTTACTCCGTGGTACCAATATATATATATATATATATATATGATTAACAATTCCAAAAAGAAATCAAAATATATATCGGTCACTTTCTAGTGGATAAACAGCTTGCCTAATGCCTAGCAAGCATTAGGTGTAGAGTTGCGAATTGAATTTGTGCGTACCTTCTTCTTCTGGTAGAAGTTGAGCGACGGATCTAAATTCAGTAAAACAGTTCAAAACAAGAGATGCAAAGAGAAGAAGAGTGAATGTCTTCTTGAAAGTGGTGATTGTGTTGAAGAGAGACTCCATCTTCTCTGCAACTCCAATTCGTGAGATTCCAAAACAAACGGAATTTTTGTATACCAACACGACGGATGAGAACGTGAGAGAGATAGAGAGAGAGAGAGAGAGAGAGGGGGGGGGGGAGTGAATGTCAGAGAGAGAGAGAGAGGGGAATGGGTTGGGGGCAACGCGGGGAAAAAAAAGAGTTGAACCGAAAAAGGTATCTTAAGAAAATTCAAAAGAAAGACTTTGTGGACACAAGAGACCACAAAGCCAATTAAAGACCTCTCTTCCGATACCTTTTGTTTACAATGGAGACAAAATCTGAAGCATATTAAATGGTATGGATCAAAAGTCGATGGGATGGTGCAAAAGTCAGAGAAGGTGGCTTGTGTGGGGAATTGGGTTTTTAGGCCAATTAAAGCTAAAAATATATGTATATTTTTTTTTTTTTTTTGCAAAGCAAGATAGACATTAGTGAACAAAATAATAGTCAGAAAAGAGGGCTTCCCTCACACTAAGGGGGAAGAGTATCCTCTAAGCAAAATAGGAGGAGAATAAGAGGACTGGAGAGCGAATCTGCTGGTCTCGTGAACTGTTCTATTATTCGATCTGGGAACCCTACGAAGAGAGAGCTCGACGCCCATCTGAAGATGGCTCTTGATATCAGAGATGATGATGGATAAATATTCTTCTATGATTTGCAAGTTGATAACTGATTTGCAATCTCCTTCAATGATAACTTTTGAAAGACCTCAATTGAGGCAAAGATGGAGAGTTGAGCGAAGAGTGAGTGCTTCGACAGAGACTGCGGAAGCAACATGATGAAATTTTAGACCCAACGACTTCAGAAGATGGCCATCATGATTTCGAAGAATGAGACCACCTCCAACTGTGTGAAGAGAGGCATCAAAAGAAGCATCAAAATTCATTTTGACCAGGACTGTGGGAGGAGGGGCCCAAGAAAGGGGAGGAGGTGGGGGAGCTAGGCTATGCAGGTCCGGATGTTTGTCTTGGCGCTGGAAGGATGAGAATTCAGCGATTGTCATTAAAGACCAAAGCATTTCGATTTTTCCATAAATTCCAGCGGATGAAGATGGCAAGTCCGGCACACAGTGGAAAGCAATTTTCCTTTTTCCAATCTACAGAGAGATCTACCCATCGCCGGTGCCATTCCATGGAAGGACCATTTGAGGGATCAACCTGGAGGGGGCTTAGTTTCCAAACGATTTGGCTGAAGGGGCATTTTCAAAGGAAATGGTCAATAGATTCATCTTCGCAGCCACAGACTGGACAAGTGGTATGAATTGGGACGCCTCTTGCTTTAAGGGCTAGATTGGTGGGAAGTCTACCATGGATGGACTGCCAAAGGAAGAATTATAACTTTCTTGGGGCAATAACCTTCTAGATGTTTTTCCAAACAACTTTCAGGTCTGCGGAATAACTACACTCGATGTCTTGTGGAAGAGAAGGCTTGGGATTCAAGAGAATGAGGGCAATATAATATGCACTTTTGACAGTGAAATTGCCATGAGGAGAGGGCCCCCAGATCTTTGTATCAGCGTGGAGGGAAGAACTTAAAGGGATATGAAGAATTCGGCTGCAATCTGAAGAGTTAAAAATTGAACTCACTATAGACGAATTCCAGGAGTGACTGGATTGATCAATGAGATCGAAAACTGTGTGGATATTGTTACCAGGATAGGCTGAAGAGACTCGAAAATTGGTGCTTCCTGGAAGCCACGGGTCAACCCAGCAATCCACACTTTTTTCATCTCCAATACGCCATTTTAGACCTACCTTGATGACCTCTTTAGTTTCTTGAAGGCTTTTCCATATCTAGGAGTCACCGGGAGTGAAAGAGGAGTTCAAGAAATAGCAATTCTACAAATATCTTTGTTTTAAAGTTCTGATAAGAAGGGAGTTTTCTCCAACCTCCAAGCGGTTTTTGCTAACAAAATAATGTTGAAACTTTGCATCGAATGATTGGGAAGTGAGGAGATGACCGACTTGGGAAGAATTTCTCTACTTGCTTTAGAGAGAAATTCTCCTTTAATAGTTTTAATTCGGGAGGATGTTTGCTGGGTCAAGTAATTAAAAGTGGCTCTCTTAGATCGGCCAATAATGGAGGGCAGGCCTAAGTAATTGTTGATCTAATCCACATTTTGAATTTCCATAATTTCACGAATTTGGTCTCTGATGTGAATGTTTGTGTCTGCACTAAAGAAAATACTAGATTTGTCAAAGTTAATAATTTGGCCAGAGAGAGAGCTGAACCTGTGGAGGGCCTCTTTAAGGTGCATGGCTTGAGAAAGAGATGCTTCATAGAAAAGCAGAGCGTCATCAGTAAAGAACAGATGGTTAATTGGCTCGCACCCATTGCCAATGGGCATTCCTTGGATGAAGTTGTTTCTCTCTACTTCTTGAAGGAGAAAACTAAGACCTTCCATACAAAGGATGAAAAGGTAAGGCGATAGCGGATCCCCCTGTTGAAGCCCCCGTTGAGGGCTGAAGAGGCCACCGCTCTCACCGTTAATCACCAGAGAATAGGAGACTGTGGTAAGGCATTCCATGATGAGTTTGGTCCATTGGTTAGCGAAGCCTAGTCGATGCAGAAGCCCTTCCAAAAATAGCCACTCAACTCTGTCAAAAGCTTTTGACATGTCAAGTTTTAGAGCAAAGAATTTAATCTTCTGTTTTTTGGTTTTCATGGAATGAAGAAGCTCATGGGCTAAAATGGCATTATTGTGGATTAATCGATCGGGGACGAAGGCTGTTTGATTAAGTATGAGTGTAAGAATATTGGAGCTTTCACTCCGTCATTATATAAGTTGAGATTTAGTTTGAGCTTCTGGTTCCTCAATAAATGACCAGTATTCTCATCTAAATCATTCATTGAAGTGTTGGGTTATTGTATTTAACAATCAAGATGGTAAAGGTTCTAAGTAGTTATATCAAGACTTAAAAGAGCTCAAGTATGGAGACAACAATTAGTGTCTCCACGGGAGACAAAAGAACCAGATTAACATAATAATAATAATAATAATAATAATAATAATAATAATAATAAGGGTAGTGTTATTGGCGCTCTATAAAACACCTCTGGCGCTTCAATTCATGTTTTCATAAAATAAAATAACGAGTCTACCCCTTCAAATAATTCGTACAATTTGTGAACTTTTTCTATTTTCTTCTTCAACCTAATATATTATTGGAGCCGTGAAATAAAAATTTTCCATTTTTTGTATTTTATCTGTATTCTTACACTAGTTTTCATTTCTTATGAAAATTAATATCATTCTCAAACTCCATGTTTATCTGTGAATAAAAATTAATAACAATCTTTGACTTTGAAATACTAGAAACCAAATCTCGTTCGTAAAAAATTATCAATTTTTTTTCATTGCGGCAGAGCATTGGGTAACATATGAATTATAGACTAGCTTGAATCATTTTTTTTTTCTGTTTATAAGAAAATCCATTTTTTGATTGTTTAATTGCTCTACGGGATCAAATATTAAGGATATAGTATTCATTTGTTGTTTCAAACATTTGAATTCTAAGTTTCATTATGTATAGAGCATATTCGGCAGGAAGTGAATATTTGTAGAGAAAATGATAAAATCACAGAAAAGGAGGGTTGAAGAGATGTACATGAACAACTCCATATATACTTTCATTTTAGAATAAAGGGCAGTATCGTCATTTTCTTTTAATAAAATAAGATTTGGAGCGCTATAGTAATTTCATGAGCGCAAATATCACTACTCTAATAATAAAAAAAAAAAAATTGGTGTAATGTCTTGATGATGACAAGCATTCATTTATAGCGAATGAAACCGTTCAAAATTCAAAGTTGATTAGCTTTAAAATAAGTATGAAAACTTCTTCAAAAAAATGAATAAAATTAAGAGCAAACCTGCAAGCATTTCTGTGTACCTAATCTCTACACCTCTTAGTCAAATTTATAATTAAATTAATATTTTATAAAAACGTAAATAAAAACAATAAAAATATATTGTTGTAAAATAGAGCAATAAACATATACAAGTTCAAGAATTAGATGTAACAATTTAGGATTATAATATATGTGGTATAGATTCATTTATTTGTATTTAAAACTAGAAAAACATGTAATTCACTATCAACATTAACCTTTAATTTATTATGAAGTAAGAAGAAAATTTTGGTAGAAAATATGTTTGAAGATAAATGTAATTCTTTGTCAATAGTCATGTAATTTAAAAAACATTAGTAATTTATTTTTTAATTTATAAAGGTGTTAATATATATATATAAAATATATAAAATTTACTCAAATCTTAGGGGCAAAGGGTTTTTTTTTTATTTTTTTTCATTGATGGAGAAGGGGGTCTTTTGCACAAAAATGTGATAGTTAAATGGTTATTTTCACAAAAAAATGTTTAGGGGATTTTTTGCAAAATGAAAAAAGTATAGGTTTTTTGCATTTTACCCTTTAATCAATTATATTTATAACTAGGGTAAATTACTCTAACATCTCCTGATGTTTTGCCTAATTGTCTTCGGATTAAAGTTTTTTAAATATGGTGGTTAACCTCACTCGAAGTTTGGTTAACTATACTCCGGGTATCCTTGCCGTTAATTGACAATCAATTCTGATGGGGATGTTTGACTCTTGATATGAAACGTGTAACGTGGGATGTCCGAGTGGGAGAGGAAAACTAAAGAGACAAAGTTTTACTAGGATACACCCTCACTTAGTCACTATAAATAAAAGACGATTCATATATCAAGGTACGCAATTAATACCCTCTGAGTTCCTTTATAAATTTTAAAACCTTCTGATTTTTGACTTGATCGTCGGAGCGTAGTCGGCCGGCACTGCGCCGGTGCCCTTTCGATTACTCTTCTTTTGTCCTTTTTTACAGGTTGGTGTTTAACTAGTTCGGGGTGAATTTTTGCATCATCAGTTGGCGCCGTCTGTGGGAAACAATCACAAACTTGATTGTTCTACACGAATCATACATGAAGCATGATGCACTTACGATCTGGATTAAAGACTACGACCGTACATGACCTTTTTGTGCAGGGCCCTCCTGCCGACCATAATCTTCCAGCGTAGGACCTTCCTGTCAGTCGCAATCCTCCAGCCGCATAGGATCCTCCTGTCATCCATGACCTTCCTATCGGATAGTGCCCTCCAGTCGGACAGGGCCCACTTGCCGCCCCTGATCTTTCCCCCTACAATATGCTAGCTGCAGGACAGGGAATCATGCAATCCCTTCGACAGATGGACTTCCCTGGGGCACGCCCCAAAATCCCAAACAACCAGAGATGGATCGCAGAGTTGGAATACTAGGTCCAGAACTTGAATCAAAGTCTGGCCCAGATACTCCAAAAAATATGGCAATTCTGCAGCACCTCCCTCCTGTGGCGCCAGTACCATCGCTTGGTCACCTTAGGCCTGTTAATCCAGAAGGGGATGGTGTTGGGAGAGACAGTGAAGTCCCAACGGATGACACAGCTTAGAGTCGAGTAAGAGGTGGGACGAACCCCAATCACCTAGTCCCACTCGAAAAGAACCAACCCCATGAAGACTCAAAGCACCCAGGGGAGACTACCTATTATGACATGGAGATGTATGACCTCAAAGTTAGGGTAGAAAGCATGGCCCACGCCATAAGGGGAAAGGGCCCTGCTATAGTAGAGGAGCTGGTTTAGCAAACCAACCTCCCTTTCTCCGTAAGGATAATGAAATGTCATTTGCCCAACAAGTTCAAGATGCCCACCCTTGAAAGCTTTGATGGGACCAAGGATCCATTAGATCATCTAGAGACCTACAAGGCTCTGATGCGCCTCCAAGGAATACTGGATGAAATCTTATGTAGAGTATTTTCTACTACATTGAAGGGTTTTACCCCGTCATGGTTTAATAACCTGAAGCCGGCATCTGTACGTTCATTCAAAAAACTGAGCCAATTGTTCATAGGAAATTTTATTGCCGCCCGAAGGCACAGAAAGCCTGCCACCTATCTCCTGAACGTAAGACAGATTAAGGGAGAGTCATTGCAAGACTACATTAACCGGTTTAATAGGGAGATGTTGCAGGTCGATACTCTAGACGATTCGCATTCATGGGGGACCTACTGCCTTCAAAGTTCTTGTACTTAATTTCCAAGCACCTCTAGAAAGTATGTCCGAGCTACTCGTGAAGGCCCAAAAGTACATGAGTGCAGATGAGGCCCTTGATGCGAGAAAGGCAGACAGGAAAAGGGGGTGACATTCTAGTGAGAAGGATAGAGACCCCAAGTATGACAGAATGTCACGGAAGCAAACCTATAAAGTGTCACGTTGTGATAAGGGATTCAACACTTTTACCCCCTTAAACACATCAATGAGCCAAATCCTCCTCTACATCCAAGATGACCCAGTTGTTGTATGGTCCCCAAAACTCAAAACCGACCCATCCAAGAGGTCACGCGATAAGTATTGTAGGTTCCATCACGACCATGGCCAAGATACAGATGAGTGCATAGACTTGAAAAAGCAGATTGAAAGCCTAATTCGTAGGGGCCAACTACAAAGATACGTGGCCGGAGATGAGAAGAGAACACGGAACTGCCCATAGGATGGGGATGGTAAAGATGACAACACTCAAAAAAACCATATATTGGGAGAAATTAGAGTTATCTCCGGTGGACTTGGAGGAGACAGGGGGCATATTGACTAGAGACATAGAAGGGAGACAGTTGGCATATCCTTGGGATGCTGAGCATCTGAGGAAGTGCCACTAGTAAGATTTTGTTTTAAAAGTTGCATTTACTTTAATAATTCTAGCTAAAACTCAATTTAATATCGAGCCTTAGGGCGATAACTCTGAGGTTTTTGCTCGAATAATTCTCTACTTGTTGCTAGAATATCAATAACAATCATTTTTGTTTCAGAATATGTTGTTATAACTAAAACAAAAAATAAAATAGCCTTACGGGGGCACAGCCCTATGCATGGCTAGCCCTACGGGGACACAGCCCTTACGGGAGCACAGCCGTACGAGGACATAACCCTATGGGGATACACCTCCAAGGAGGGCCTTTAATGAAAAAGGCGGGATGGATGAATTCCGAGAATATTGTTAAAATAACACTACGGGGGCACAGCCCTATGGAGGCACAGCCCTACGGGGATACAACCCTACGGGGATACACCTCCAAGGAGGGTTTTTAATGAAAAAGGCGGGATGGATGAATTTTGAGAACATTGTTAAAATAGCCCTACGGGGGCACAGCCTTATGGAGGCACAGCCCTACGGGGACACAACCCTACGGGGATACACCTCCAAGGAGGGCCTTTAATAAAAAATGCGGGATGGATGAATTCTGAGAATATTGTTAAAACAACCCTACGGGGCACAACCCTACGGGGATACACTTCCAATGAGGGCCTTTAATGAAAAATGCGGAATGGATGAATTCTGAGAACATTGTTAAAATAGCCCTACGGGGACACAACCCTACGAGGATACACCTCCAAGGAGGGCCTTTAATGAAAAAAGCAAAAAATCTGATAACATTGTTAAAATAACCTTATGGGGGCACAACCCTACGCATAGCTAGCCCTACGGGGACACAACCTCTACGGGAGTCCAGCCCAAATACGGGGACATGACTCTACAGGGACACACCTCTTCAAAGGAACTTTAATAAAAAAAAAATCAGGATAATTAATCCCGAGAACATTGTCAACTGACCCTACGAGGGCACAACCTGTTAAATTTTTTTTAGCAAATAACGGGTAAATCTTGCCAAGGTTGTCGTATGGCTTATCAAGAGCTTGCTATAAAGCTGATTAGTTAAAATTTATTAACCAAATGAGTCATTGGCATAATGGTTAGGGTGAGATCATTAGAGCTTATTAGATAAAGTTCGATTCTTCAAAGCAACAATCATTTTTTAAATATATAAAGAAACCGGTTTCTTATATATTGACCAAAAGTCGAGTCCAAGAAGAAACCAGCTCATCTTGAGCACCATCAAAATCGTACCAGGCCAAAGTCGGGTGGCCCACACGCTGGGCCTACTGGGCCGGGCGGCCCACAAACCCTGCCCAGGCATGGCCCACCGCGAAAAAAAAGAAAAAAAAAAGAGAGAGAAAAGCCAGGTTGTTTGTTCAAATATTGGTTGTGACACCGAATGTTCCTGACGTCCGACAAGCGACCCTCATAAATAGGAGGCATCTGATGGGGTGTTTGACTCCTAATATGAAACGTGTAACGTGGGATGCCCGAGTGGGAGAGAGGGAAACTGAAGAGACAGAGTTTTACTAAGATACGCCCTCACTTGGTCACTATAATTAAAGGACGGTTCATATACCAAGGTACGCAATTAATACCCTTTGAGTTCCTTTATAACTTTTAAAGCCTTCCGATTTCTGACTTGATCGGCGGAGCGTAGTCGACCGGCCGATTTCTGACTTGATCGTCGGAGCGTAGTTGGCCGGCACCGCGTCGGTGCCCTTTTGATTACTCTTCTTTTGTCCTTTTTTACAGGTTGGTGTTTGACCAGTTCGAGGTAGATTTTTGTATCATCAAATTCCGTTAAAGTTAATTAGTAAAAAAAATCAAAATACTAAAACTACCGTTGGTAGCTATAGTGCTAGTGTGGCATTAATGAAAAAAATATGTGTATAAAACATGTTAATTTTAGTCAAAAGATTAGAAATTGATGTTATTTTTGTACAAATATATTATAACTTAAGGGTACTTTTGTAATTGTATATTATATGTGATTTTGTTTAATGAATAGTTAGTATGACAAGAGTGTCAGAATAATTTTACAAAAACTTTAATTTGAAAGTAATTTAGTCAAACCTCAGGGAGAGGTGAGAGTAATTTACCCTTACAACTATGTTGAATGGAAACACGCATACATAATTTTCAAAAGAGGAGTGTTAGGAGCAGTCGCTTGAGCGAGTGTCCCTGCACAGTCGCGTTATCGATGGTTTAAAGACTTATATTTACACAATAATTAATGCATATTTTTTATTTTAATTTGATTTCTGTGTTTTTCTTTTTTCATCTGTGTATATATATAGTAGATATGTATGAGTATATATTATAAACAAATACTTTCTTTTCAACTCTTCCAATTGTTTTTTAGATTACGTATAGAGGGGAGAAAAAATTTGAAAAAAGAAAGAAAAATAAATTAAGTAGTTGTTTATATATATACACTATACATATGCATATAGATCAAGTGAGAAGGGAAAAAAAAAAAATCAAACAGAAAAGAAGAAAGTCTTGAAATAAAAAAGGAAAGGAAAAATAATAGAAAAAAAAAAGAAAAATAAAGTAGTTGATATACACACTACACATATGCATATGTATTAATTGAGAAGGGAAAAAAAAGAAAAGAAAGAAAAATAGCTGTTTATATATATATATATATATATAGAGAGAGAGAGAGAGAGAGACACACACTATATATGTACACATGGTCTACTGAATAGAGAAAAGAAATGATTAAAAGAGCAATTATGTCAAAAAAAAAAATATATATATATATATATATATACTTTTAGTATCTATTAAAATAAAAAATATATATTAATTATTGTATAACTATATAAATCTGTAGACGAATCAATAACGACGTGTAAAGACACTACTGTCGTAGCACTACTCTTTTTAAAAATTCCAAGTCAAGCATCGTTTTCATTCATACATGGTTGGCTGTGGAAGATTCCAAAAAAGTAAAAGCGGTCCAACCGTCCAAATAGACCACTCAGATGCTAAAGTTCCGTCAATTCAAGCAATTGAATAGCTGAGCGGAGGCTTGCATCAATTCATGCCCAAATAAGCAAACGTAAATTAGAAGCATGTACGAATCATGAAATAACTTTTTTAGAAATTAAACTTGATTCCCTTTACAAATTATTAAAGGACTGCTTGGTTGTTTCAAGGAGTTGGAAATGATAAAGAAATTAGTCTCTCCATGCATGAACCTTACCAATTCATGCTCCATCCAGGCTTGTTATATATTCAGATTAGCATCAATCACTACACCGCGTGACTGATAAAGTCATATAAATGATGTAAAGGAATCGCTTGTGACTTGACTTGGACAGTCCAGTGGATTTTATTGAAATAGCAAAGATGGGTAAAATGCTATGGCACTTTTCAAGTTTTCTTTTTTGCTTATAAATTAATTTTTTTATAATATTGGCTCTCACACTTTGTGAGGTTTGGCTAATATAACTCTAGCACTCTCTCTTCATTAGAGTTATTAGAAGTCAACTAATTTATGTCAAAACTATCATTGATGTTTGAAAGTACAATTATAACATTAATTAGTCGGACCTTTATACCTCCGTAATAGAAAAAAATGATAAATTGTACTATTATTCCTTGAATAGTTTTTTTTTTTTAAATATATATATTTTTGACCAATTATTATATAAAAGTTTGTTTAGTCAGTGTCCTCAACCATTTTGTGAATGGACACTTTACTAAGGATAAAATAACGTTTAATTTTAATAAAATAAAATAGAAGTTGGTTTTTGTCATTTTGATATGAATAAAATAACGCTTTCTTCTAAATAAAAAAAAATAGTAATATTGAAGTTCATTACAAAATAGTTCAAGACAATGACCAAACAAACTTTTATAGATCTTGTGACCAAACAAACTTTTATATATCAATTGGTCAGATTTTATTTTATTTTTTATAAAAAAAGCCAATTCATGGAATAAGGGTTCAATTTATCATTTTTTTTTTCTGTTGTGAAGGTATAAGGTCTAACTAATTAATGTTATAATTATACTTTCAAATATAAAGGGTAATTTTGACATAAATTAGATGACATCTAATGGCTCTAACGGTTAGGGGGTGTTTAGATTATGTTAATCAAATCTCAAGAAGGATTAGAGCTAATATTGTAAAAGGTTTAACAAGGATGTTAGCAAGTAGATTAATCAAAATCTTTTTCATTAACTTTTTGTTGCATTAAATTTCAGCACTTTTAATGATGAAACTTCACCTATTTTTACTTACTTGTAAAATAATAATTTTCATCATTTAAAATTTCAAAAATGATAAAGGTTATCGTGATTGGTTGGTTAATGATGAAATTTGTCATTTAAATTTTTGAAATTCAAAATGATGAAGTTTATGATGAATGTGGTGGAGTTGCATCACATAGAATCGGGGAAAAAAAGTTACTCGAGAGAATTTGGATCCTTCGAAAATAAGCTTTATTTTCCAGTGCCTTTTGTTTGCTTTGGAGACAAAATACAAACACGTTAAATGCTATGGAGGGCGGCAATTGTGTTTTTAGGCCTTCTAAAGACCGGAAAATGTATGTATAAATATTTATGAAATGTAAGATAAGAAAATAATTAGAAATTAAACATAAATATAAGAATATTGGAGCTTTCACGAAATTTATTTTTAGCTTCCGCTTTCTCAGACCGATAATCTCGTCTAAATCATTTTATTGAAGTGCTTTTGTTGTATTTAACAATCAAGATGGTAAAGCTTCTAAGTAGTTTTATAAAGGACTTAAAAGGTATAAAAAATAAATAATAATAATAATACTAATAATAAATTGGTGTAATGTCTTAATGCCGTCAATCGTTCATTTATAACGATTAACGAATGAAACCGTTCAAAATACCAGACTTCTTGAAAAATTGTCATGCCAGAAGTTCAAAAAAGAAAGAAAATTACAAAGCAAACGTGCAAGTTCAATGGTAAATAATGAATCAAAACATACCAAATCTTACATAACCATCAACATTCTTCGACAGCAAGCATTTTCCGTGTACCTAATCTTTACACGTCTCAATCTAAAATAACATCATAAACATAATTTTAAAAATGCATATGCACAAAGTTCAGATAATATAATTTCAGAGCGCTACAATTACACATCACATATTCATTAATCAGTCTAAATGCACACTATAAAGATCTGGAAGAAGCTTGCTTGATGAAGTTTCCACCACTGACTCATTCTTATTACTTTGGATAGAAATTGAGGAATCAATCCATGGCCCATCCATTGATATGCTCCTTTGCACCTGACTGTCCTGAGAGAGTGCCGAGACGTGTGTCTGGCTGTCTTGTGATAGCTTCTCAAACGCTTTAAACCTCAACTCGTCGTTCACTGAACTACGCTTGACTATCGGTGCCTGGACCGGGCTATTGCCCTCAAGCATACTCACCACAGAAGACATGGGTGGTCTGAGGGTGGGAGATGGGTTGGTGCATAAAAGAGACAAGTTTAGCATCCTCAGTGCCTCTTCTTTGGAGTAGTTTGAACCAAGACTCAGATCCACAAGTTCTAAAAGGTTTCCTTGCTCTTGCAAAACATAAGCCTGCAATTCCAAGCAGAGACAAAATACAACTTTGGTTATCCTATGTAATCTCCAACTGAGCAACTCTAAAACATGAAAACTTTGGTTATCCTATGTAATCTCCAACTGAGTAACTCTAAAACATGAAATACTCATAAAACATTTTCATAATAAAGCTACTCGAAATAAAAACCACCGTCTTGTTTTCTTATCTAAACCAATATATTTTCTTTTGGATGTTGATGAAACTTCATCACATAGATTTAAAAAACATGTCGACCTCGTGTCAAACATCTTCACATCACTCAAACAACTAAAAGTCAATTACTTGTAAGCAATGCAATTGAATTTAGCACATTACTCTCATTCAACCAGAATCTGATTCATTTATCAATTTCCTTTATTTCTCTTTTCATCACCCCCAAAAGAAAAAAAAAATGTCTGTGAGATTGAGTTATTGAACGGTTCAGAAAAGTTTTTCCACTGAATTTAATTTAAAGTTTGGATTTAAGCATTTTTATAAAATTCAAAAAAGAATCACATTATATTTCAAGCTTTTTCATCTAAACCATGTATAAATAGGAGAAATAAGAGCAAGCTCTAGAAGCATAACCCAAAAGGACTAGCCCAATGCATGAGACTCTTACCATTGTAAGGTCTAGAAAGGGTCAGATGAACGCAGCCTTAACTCCACATGTGGAGATGCTATTTTTCATTTTGAACCCGTAACCTCTAGTTCATAATGCAGCAACCTTACCGTTGAGCCAAAACCTGCCCTTAGAACCGTAAACCAAAAGACCATCTAAAGAGGAGAGAACTCCAAAAAGAAAACTTACCCAATCAAGAAGGTAAACAAACTCCTCCTTTGGCCTGTAATTTGTATTGCTTTTCCCACTGACAATCTCCAATAAAACAATTCCAAAGCTGTAAACATCTGCTTTGTCGGTCAAATAACCCCTCATTGCATATTCAGGAGCCATGTATCCTCTGAAAAAATGAAAAGTGAATGGAGAATTGAGAATTGAGCAATTAATAAGGTATTAATACCAACTCTACTCAACAAAGTCTTAATGCTGACTACTAAGGGTAACAAGGTCCGAACCAAAACATGTTCGCAAGCATCATAAAAGTGCACGAGACAATTTTTTTCAAGAAATATAAAGTTTTACTATATGAAACGATCTCACTAAAATCATACCTATTTCCTAAAGCCAGCAAATGAAGAAAGCTCCACTTTTTTATTAAAAATTATCAAATATAAAACTAGGAAAAATGATTTTTGTTTCTTTTTTAGCTAGGCAACAATTTATAATTGCTCTTGCATGAAGCGTACATCATTATAACGTAAAGTTTTTAGTGTATTCTAACCAAATATTTGCATTACAAGAAATGACGGGTCCACAAAGCCAACCATTCTCACAAGTGACATCTAGGGAAAAATAACTGTGATGCTTTAAGGTATTTTATCTTTCATTTTGGAGAACTATATATTTTGAAACAAAAAATTCAGAATTTTATGTCCTGCAAGCATAATTATAGTCGGACCATACAAGAACCACTTCCCTGGTCCACTTTACACATTTATCAGAGTCTGCAATAAATCTGCAAGTTGAAGTCCTAACATTCATTAACACATGTGCATATGCATTCATTCATGCTCACTCACACAAATGTATACGCACACACACGTCCTAACTTACACGAAAACTTTTTGAAAGAATTTGCAAATCATGGTTCAGTTTGTGCAATTTTATGTTCATCAATTGTTATCTGGCTTCCAGTTTTTCCTTAACATCTATACACATTTTGTATGGTGTGAAGCAGTTTCCGCTTTGTTGGACACAGAGGTTCACAACAAAACGCACCACATAGTTGAGGATAGGCAGAAGGCATCAAGCACAAGGACCAGCAAGAGACAGGAAATAATATCACAAGTGAATGAAATAATGATTGCAAAATCACATTAATGAGAAGCACTTGAGATTTATCGATCAATTCGTATCCCTTTTGTGAAAATATCAATTTATCTCACTTCCATCCTATGGAAACTTTGACTCTTATTTGAGATCATCTTCACCTTGCAGTCCATTACAAAGTTAACAGAGAGCAAATATAGTTATATATAATGATCCATTATGATCTCTTCAACTATTCTTGAAAGTCCATTCTTGATAACCCTGCAGATGGCTAAATTCAACATATCATCAATTTTCATGGCTACTTATAAGAAAAGGGTTCCCAAGAATTGGAAATAGCAACTTGAAAGCACAAGCAGTTACCACCAACCAGAAACAAAGGCACAATGCAGTCGACTGCAACACCACTCCTGGTGTCACATACAAAGCATTTTCTAGTAAAAAAACAAATCTCATCCTTCCAGAAAGAGGAAGGCAGAGGATAACGAAATATCGATGTTACAACCCATAATTTCAAAATACCAGAGTACAATATTACATAAGCAATCCACCAAATTCTAGGATTAATATAGGTAATGTTGCCTCTTTGAGAAATCAGATGCTGATAGGTGATGGTTAACTAAGTTCCATGTCAACTATTTTCAAACTATGAATGGTTGCCTAGCATATACTATGTTCCAGTTGGACTATATTTTCATGTAACACCAAGTTATTACCATTATACCCAGAGAATAGATGCAAAGAAGAATATAGGTGGTGGAGAAGTGACAGAAAGAAACTCACATTGTTCCAGCAATTCTAGTGCTGATATGGGTGTTCTCTTCTTCATCAAGTTTGGCCAAACCAAAGTCAGATATCTTAGCATTCAGATCCTTATCAAGCAGCACATTGGTAGCCTTAATGTCTCTATGAACGATTTTCAACCTTGATTCCTCGTGAAGATATGCTAAGCCCCTTGCTATTCCTAAGCATATTTTCTTTCTTGTTGGCCAATCCAAGTTTAGCTTGTGTTCACTGCGACCTAAAGTTAAGAGAGAGAGGAAGAGAACGAGAGAAAGTCATATCATTATAGTCACTCTTATAACATATATATATTGGTGTACAAGATTATATGGAGGTAATTACCAAAAAGTGCACGGGCAAGACTATTGTTCTCCAAGTATTCATATATTAGCAACAACTGGTTTCCTTCAATGCAACAGCCGTAAAGCCTCACAAGGTTTGGGTGTTGTAGGGCAGATATCATGCCTATCTCATTGACAAACTCGCGATTTCCTTGCTTAGATTTGGAGGAAAGTTGCTTAACAGCAATTACTCCACCATCTGACAATACACCCTAAAATCAAGCAAAAAGAATTTCAAATGATTAAATATAACAAACAAGAGATATAGCAGTCACATGAAAAAAATTATTTGACTTCTCATTGCTGCACATAGGCATGGATGCATAGAAGGGACATGACGTTAATTTGCAAGACACTAAATTTAATAACTTGAGTTAGTAGTAACCTTATAAACCGGTCCAAATCCTCCTTCACCAATCTTGTTTGCAGGGTCAAAGTTACTAGTAGCAGCTTTGATCTGTCTTAGAGTGAAATAACCTGTTTGCAGATCTAGCGCTCGAAGGTCTGTAATAAAAACCAAAAATAGAAATTGCCCAAAAAATGACACATTAGAAAGTAACTGTAAAGCAAAAACACAGTTATATACCAAAAATAGAAATTGCTCGAAGTTCATGCATAGTTTTACTCATTTTACAAGCCATACCCTAAAGTTTGTAATAATTACTATACAGATCTTGCACGAGAATCAGAGAGATGCTTGAATGGTTTAAATATTCCAATCCATATTAAGTTTCTGTGGAAACGCCCAAAGGGAGAACTGGTGTTCTAGGAATTCCATAATGATAATCTTCAATAAGGGTTCTGACTTAAATATGGTACAAGAAAATACATTCATTCAGGACATTTTACCAATGCCATGTCCAAATATCAAGCACTTTTCCAAGTACCCACACTTGCATTAGCTAGCAATCAAAGAGTGAAAAAGAACATCATATGCTGAATATACCTTTATCTTCGAGGTCTTTCCCTCCTAGGTAACCTTTCATTCGAAGTACAAATAAAATCAACGCCGCAAGGACCACACATGAAGCAGCCACGATACCAATGATAACTCCGACAGAAAGTCCTGTATCAGGATCAAAGTCTACAAGAAAGAGAAAGATGCTCTAGTGACAAGGTAGTAGGAAGAAAAAGAGGCACACCCAGAATGAAAGATACACTTACTTGGTGTCACTGAAATAGCTGATATAAGAGGTCCGTATACACCTCTGTCAGGAATTGCAGTAGTTCCTTTCCCAGACCAGTACAAGTGGATCTCCAGAGTGCTGCCATTAACAAGGACATTAAATTCCTTAGTGATGCCCTTGCCAACAACTTTAGCTTCATCCATAATGTTAAAATCCTTCAAAAATACATTCCCCTGCAGAAGAAGTCAAATTAACAAAAATCTGAGCCAAAATTTAAATAACTTCCATATCAGAGAAAGAAATCAGCAACAAAGAAAAGAGACCCTGACAGTGACAGCAACTGATGTTCATATGAATTTGCCAAAAATAAAAGAAATCATGAATTTCATTAATATGTTCATACAATTATGCTGGACTCTTACTCACTTGGATTGATACATCAAAAATCCGCTTCCCAAGGCTACTAAATGTCTGGTCATTAGAATACATTATTTCAGCAAAGTGGAGACGCACTTTATAACTGCCTTTACGCAAGCAAAGGCCATAGTACTTAAGTGAAGTAGGGGCAAGGCGTGCTGTTCTGTATATCTCATCAGTCAAGTCCAAAGAAAATGAGTTGTTCGCTTTGTAACTAGCACCGCTGTTGCCCATGAAAACCCCTGTACTGCTATAAGCCCACTTTTCTGAAGAAACAAAGAAGTATGATGGACCCTCTGTAGAAAAGTCTGCTTCATATTCGTTCCCCTCAAATGTTGTTGTCTCGCTTCCTCCACAATTGATAAACAAGGAATGGTCTGCATGTGTAATGGAAATCATGACATAGGATACTTCCATTGATATCTATAGGTCTTCTCAATGAATTAAGTATTATCAACAGATCATAGTAGCACAGATTTTAAACTTACATTGGGGATTTTTGGAGCAAGGAAGATCCTTCTTCAAGCACCAAGCAATTCTGCAAGACAAATTTAGGTTAGCTAACCCATATTACTTCTGAAGGTACTTAAACAAGCAATCTAAATGCCTATCTTTCAAAGTAAAGAACTTACGAGTTGCCCTCCACAGATGAGTAGCTGGAAGCTAAATTCCTGTTGATAAATATGAAAAGGGATGATTTGAAAATGATATGAAATAATGGAGCCAATATAGAACTATTAAAAGAATCGTACACGCTTGATGACTGGCAAGAAAATGGAGATGGCTCTGTAAAGTTGTTGTAAGATACATCACTGCAATAGATTTGGCATGACATGTGTGAAATTTCAATTGAATATAATTATTATTGTCTCAGAGATCAAGCTCGACCTCACCAAGTTTCACCAAAAAAAAAAAAGAAATGTGTAACAATCTTAATAGCCAAATAAAGATTGACGATCTACTAACATGTTTTGCTTGTTCTCCAGTATCCAGTCGGGTATTCTTCCACTTAGTGAGTTGTTGTTCAGAAACCTACATCATATACATAATCATGTCTCACTAATGAGTAAAAGAAAAATCAACAATGAACAATAACACACCCAGCTTTAGAGTATTAAAGGTTACTTGCATGTAATTTATTTTCAAACTCTGAAATGTCCCTGGAATTTGACCTGTCAACCCGTTGAAGCTCAGGTCTCTGCAAATAAAAATTCATGTGACCCAAATGAGATATAATTGTCCATCAAAAAATGACTAAAATGTGATCTAATCCAAATAGGATAGAGTAACTCTAATTTGTTTTCAAACACAACTGTTAAAATATAAATCTATAGTATACTAAAAATGAGTAATGGCCACAAAAGATAGTAAATAATCAAATTAGTATTATTTCATAAATCCTAAGCATAGTAGGTGTAAATTGAACGTACACCAGAAGAAAATTAATCCAATTTCATGGATGTCCAAAATGGCCCAAAGTATCTCAACTGGTATAATTTTAAATTGACTGCACTGCTTTTTAGTTAAATAATGAGAACCACAAAGAAAATATACTACTAACTCTACCATCAGTTTAAACATTAATGTTAAAACAAGGATTTCCTTTTAGCCAAATGATAAATTCCTTGGTGCTTCAGTCTGTACATATATTAACCACGTGAAAAGAAAAACAATGTACTAGTTAAAATAACAATTGATAGCCCAACGTATCAACCATTGAAGATAAAGAAATGGTGTAGGTAAATGATAATAAAAATTCAACACAATATGAAAATTAATGGAAATTCTGATCGGTGTTTTAAGTCATAATTGTGGTATTGTGGTTGCAGGTTATATGGGGGATTATATAACAGTATAGGCTGTCACAGTTGAGAAATTTTATCAAAACGAAATTGATACACAACTTTATCAAAGTTTTAGAAAACCAGAAAATTTAAACTGGTTTTAGTATTCACTTTTAAATAATTTGTTATCAAAAACAATCTATGGGACTAAAATATGTGTACCATCAAGTATTTCCTTATTTCTGAATTTTTTACGATTTTCAGATTCTTTTGTCAATTTTAAGGTTTATTTAACTTTTTATATTCATTTTCTTATTTACTTTTTTTATGAAAAACATATTATTGTAGACTAATATATATAAAATATAAAGTCGTCGTCATCATCCTTGCCTTAGTCCCAAATGAAATTAATATTTAATACACATATATTTGTAGCTTAATAATATATTTTTATAATTCATCTTATAATTATTAAAACAAAAATTCAAATAATTACGTTGAAATATTATAAAAGTAAAAAAGAAACACATGAAATTTAGGGTTCGAGACTTGGAAGCATTCTCTCCAAAAATGGGAGTAAGGTTAGCCAACATCTACCTCTCCCAGAGCCTGCTCAAGCGGGAACCTTGTGCACTAGCTACGACATTTTTTTATGAAATTTAGGGGAAAAAATACTTAATATCAAACATTAAATTGTGTTACATGCTATAGAATACAAAAAAAAAAAATTGATTCACATGTTTTATGAATGTCTTATGTTTTTTTATTATTATTTTGGATTAATAAATTTATATTGGAAGTTGTTTAGGGGTTGAAAGACTCATTTGGAAAGAGATACGAGAATAATTGGGCAAAAGAGCAAGTTTATATAGATTGGTGGCCAAAATAGTACTTTCGTGGCTTTTTGCAGCTGAGCTGGTTGCAATTTTCAGTCCTACAGGCGATATCAGGTAACTAGGACAAGGCTGCAGTGAGTTCTTAAACCATGACTCTTACTCAGCTCCATGATATCTCAATTCTTCGTAGATATATTTAAGTATTAACTTGTCCAAAGATGAAAATCAGAACAATTAAAACTGACAAAAAGAAAAACACAGCCATAAAACAAATCAACTCATTTTATGGATTTTTTTCCAATTTTATTACTTATCCATAATCACAGTGATCACAGTATAAAGGAACAAGTGAAGTCAATTTCAATCACCTGGTTTCGGAGCATGAGGTTAATTTGGTATTTCTATGTTTAATGATAGCAAATCAGCAGTAGATTGAAAACACACACACGGGGGGAACAAAAACTCTATAAGAGTACTTGTTAAAATACACTTACAAAGTTTTAAGTCCAGTAAAGCCACCAATGTATTCCGGGAGTGAATCAGTAATTAAGCAATTTCTCAGTGTCCTATGCCACAAAAACAAAAACAAAAACAAAAAACTGGGTCAGCTGATGGAACCATAAAGATGGGTAACATCTTGTATGTTCTTCATGAATTATATCCGTGCTCAACTCACAGTTCTTCCAAGTTTTTGATATCCCGCAGATCAGGGAATTTCGTGATTGATCCATTCAAATCAGTTATTCTCCTGAAAATCAAATGCAACAGATCAAAATACTTAGTTTTTGTCTGTTCATATATCTATAAACAAGCATAAAATGTCTGAACTTCTCTTTTTAATTGAAAGAAATGGGTGAAGTGCCATGCAATAGCTATTAGATTGTCAGCTTTGCACTCACAACTGAGTTAAGTTTTTCAATTGGGATATGGTAGCTGGAAAGGGTCCCTCCATGGATGTGCCTTGCAGATCCCTGCAACGGATTGAGTTGAACATTTATGTAAGATAAGATGTCATTAGTTACAATACACGATTTAAGAAGAAATTCTGTTCAAATTCTCCAGTTTTGGAAAGAAATATCATACTCACAGTCTCTGAATTAGCGTCCAGTTCCCAATCAAATCAGGTATTTTCCCGGAGAGTTTACTCCCATCTATCCTACTGCAAGGAGCAAAAGGTATTAAAATTTCTGAAAACATAAGATGATAAATGTCCAAACAATTAACACTTACAAATCCGTTAAGTTCTTTAGATTGATGAATGTTTCTGGTAGAGTTCCTGTAAAATTGTTAGCAGAAAGAAGGCTGCAGAAAAACATTCGTTTAGAATTTGGAAATGCACAAGAAAAATCAAACCAATAGTGGAAAGAATGTCTATTACTCCAAAAGATTAGTGTCTTACATTCTACTCAAGCGGCTCAAACTTCCGAGGTTCGATGGAAGAGGTCCTCCAAGCTGATTATCTTCCAAGACCCTGGATAACAACACCTTTCCAATTAATCCAAAATAAAGATCCATCTATTACTACTATCAGTCCAACAGACATACAACTGTAGTCCATTACTTACAGCTGCTCAAGGGTAGCAATGTCACCAATCTCCTTAGGAATGGAACCACTGATTCGGTTTCCCAAAAGGGACCTGTATTGTACCAAATCATTAATAGCATATAAAACAGAGGATGGCCTTCACAGACTTAAAAGCATATAAAAAGAAACTTACAGAATTGTCAGAGGGAGTTGAGCAAAAGACGTAGGTATCGACCCATTTATGTAGTTGCGAGTGAGATCACTGTGTTGTGTTGATAAAAGAAGCCACACTTAGTTTCTATCAATTTCAGATGTAGTTTTTGAGCTCAAATTATCATCAAATAAATATGCAAACTGGTCTATGTTTATAAAGTAGGGATCCTTGAATGTTTATATAGAACTTGATCATACAACAATATCATCACAATCACCAAAAAATTTATAAGATGCCCTTAAATTCAAACTACTAAGGAAATCAAACCAGACTTGCGTGCAACTGGGAAAGACATAATAGACTTGTCTCAAGAAATATTGAAGAACAGTTGCCTACTTAAAATTCCCAAACAGAAAAAAATAGTGTCTAGTCTTGGTAGTCTAGAAAATCTATTTAAGAAATGGATAAACTAATTTATAAAAAATAGCGTCTAACTGAAATGTGACACTGATTGACTTCTGAATGTAACCGAAATGTGTTACATACATTTCTTGCAGAAAACTAAGATTTGCGAATTCGGCTGGTAGAATTCCCGTCAAATTTTGTCCCTTCATCTGGCTGCAATTCAGAAAAAGGAAAAATGAAATCAGAAATAGGAACATAGAATTAATAAGCAAAGGTTTATACCTAGGGATTGTAGCCCTGTCATGGATAATATAACATGTCTGCTCTCTAAATTAAAAATCTAAACTATTAGACAGTGATGCATACTAACCCTTATATGTCTAAATCCTTCCAAATCCGAACCCAATGTGGGACAAGGTAGTCCCTCTAACAAATAACCATTACATTTACTCTTGAAAATGGAACATTACTATGAAACTTATGGTATGTGAACAAGCTTAGTAAACTTGACTAATGCATTAAAAACATAGTTGATGCAACTTTGAATCAGCAATAGCAAGTTCTGCCCAAAAAGATTTTTCGTAATTGTCTATCATACTACTTGATTTGGGGAACAGATCTCTTTTATGTTACAGAGCAATTAAATTTTCAGACTATATCGACCGAAACCATTCGACCTTTTCATTCCTGACACAAATAATGTAGTCATATATCAACAAGCTTAGTAATAGAAATAAAATGTTCATTCATGGGATTGATGTAAATACTCGGCTTTTGTTTTAAATTAAGGAAAGTGGATGGTCCCAATCCGAGGAAAAAAATTTTAGTTGCTCCCGTTGTACCATGTACTACGACAATCACAAACTTTACATATCTAGGTGTAATGGTGGGTCCTGACGCGTAAATTACATTTTACACCTAGGACAGTGATTATTCCGGTGCATGGTGTAACGAAAGTAACCAAATTTTTTTTTCAACCCGAGACCCACCTTATCCAATAATAATAAGATATATGAAAGGTTAAAAAGTGAGACAAAATAGAATTTTTTTTTTTTTAAAAAAAAAAAAACTTAAAGCAAATTCGCAGACAGCTGGACTCGATCTCTCCATCTCCTTTTGGAGAAGGAGATGTTATATTATTTGAGCTAATGGCCCGATGAAAGATTAGAGATTTGTTCTACAGCCACTAGGGCCAACTACTTCATAACCCTACGACACCAAAAGACCTGACAAAGTAATCAAATTCAATCAAATTGGATAAGTTGAATAAACTAAAAAAAACTTTAAATTTGAGTGCCAACCAAGGGACCATGGCTAAAGACAAAATCCATTTCATTTTGCATATATATATATATATATATATATTACAGGGGACAGTAAAGGATAGAAAACCAAGACCGTACATGTTGGTGACGTGGCAGACAGTGTTGTTGCAATTGCAAGTAACATTGGTAAGAATATCACCCTCGACGGTCACATTCAGAACATTAAAAAGATTTCCCTGGATGGTCAGATTACCACTACTGCAAAAAGATTGGCTAATGTTCCATTCCTTTATCTGCAGTTTCCTTGATATCGTTCCAAGAGCATCAACTGTTGCACACAAGCAAGTCAACACTGGTTAGCACTGCATCATTAATTAATTAATACTAGCAAAATATTATTTAACAATTCCACAAAAAAAAATGAAAATATTGGTCAGTTTCAATTTCTTGAGAACATTGTTTCTATCCTGGACAACTTTTAACTGATGTTGTTTTCATCGTATATTTTTTTTGGTTGCAAACAATTTTCATGTCATATTTTCTCATCCAAATTTAAGCTATCATTAAAAAAGGAAACAAGTTAATCATGTGACCTAATCCTTCCAATAAAACGAATCATGAAATTAAGACAAACAAATGACCGTCCAACCTAAAAAAATAACTAACATCGCATTATATATGCGTTCGTGTAATACAATACAAATGGTCATGTACATGGAGGTGGGGTAGATAGAAAAAGGATTCTCTTCTATTCCTCACTGTCGTCTTGTGTCTTTCTTTGCACTACTAAATCAACACTGCAATATGCCTGCTACACAATACAACACACAAAACGCTATATTTACATATGTAATAACGATGTAAGACTAATAAAATATATTTACATCGATTGGTACATTCATTTAATATATTATATTGTATTACAGTGTTCAATTTTATTTAAATTAAAAAATCAACACTTTTTCCTAATTGTGGCATTGTAAATCTAAAACTGCATTAATGAGTTGAAGTTGTTCACACCTAAAAAAACCAAAAAAATAAAGAAAAAATAATGGGTCCTGATCCGGAATAGATAACACCAAAGTGAAACAAGCAAGTGTAATGTTTTGACCAATATTTGACGGTATCAGCAATTTAATATTTATGCTTACCCTTCAGGATATGGCTTTAACCTCTTGTCAGAACCATCTATGTAAATCACATGCTTACTCATCTTTGACAAGTCAAAAACGGACGGCAGCCAACCGGTGGTGGTTGGTTCTGTCAAGTCATAATGGTAGGCATATTATTATATTATATTCTGGATGTGTGATTTTCCAGAGTAAGCATGAGTTTTTTTTTTTTTTTTCCTTCCGAAAGTTGAAATTTTCATTGTAAAGGCGCTAAAGGCCAATTTTTAAAGCCAATACATAAACACAAAGTTGAGTCAGAAAGAAGTATAAAATCAAATACAAATCTTGAAGTAATAAAAAGAAAATGAAGAGCATGCTCCAGATCCATCTAGAGGAGAGCCAAAAAAGTCTCAAAACAGACATATCAAGGAAAAAAGGTAACTGCAGGAGTAACCCAAAAGTCAGGCCAAATCTACGGTAACAGCTCTACAGTCGCAACCACAAGAGTCGTCAACAAAACAAACCCACCACAAGATCAGATCTAGTCGAAATCAAATCTGAGTAGGATGGAAGCAAATACCCGACTCAAGACCAGATCTAATCTAATCCCGACGAGGAGCAAAACCAAACAAGCACAAAAAAACTAGATCCACCCTTTATAACTTAAAACAAGCAAATCAGAAGTAAGATCTAGTCAAAAGAAAAGAAAAACGACATGAAGTTGTGCCTCCCGCTCCCATTCATGGGAACGGGGAGAAGAAACAGATCTGTGAAGAGAAGTTGTGTGAGAGTTGCTGCGGGAACAAAGAAAAGGAGAGAGAGCTAGTAGCATGAGTATGATTCACTATATTTTTCATCTTTAGTATAATATTCATTGTGATTTCTATTGTACAAAATGTTAGAATATATGTTTTGTAAAGACATTGGTTGTGTGAAAGAGGTGTGTTCCCTTTTATTTTCGAGAGTGCTCAATCTCATATCGTTTGGGTGTAAAAAGAGGATGTGCTATATATGTGCTGTGCTCTCTCCAAATGGTATGAGACCTTTTGAGGTAAAATTTAAGAGCAAAATCGTATGAGCTTAGACTCAAAACAGACAATATCATACCATGTGGTGGAGCAGATCGTTACTGATAGTATTAGAGCCGGACTCAACCGGAAATGTGCCAACGAGGATGTTGGGCCTCCAAGGAGGTGGATTGTAAAGACATTGGTTGTGTAGAAAAGCTGTGTTTGTCCCATCTTGTCCCCAATGGTGTAATGTAAACCTTTTGGGGTAAAATCCAAGAGCAAAATAGTGCGGGCTTAGACCCAAAGCGAACAATATCATACCATGTGGTGGAGTGGATCGTTACATGTTTAGTATTATATCTTTTCCTAAAGTATATGGAATTTTGTATCTCCTTTTCTAAACAATCTAGGTTTTTTATCTTATAAGTTTACTTATAGTCCCCAAAATTATGTGCTAATAAATAAACCTTGTTCATAAATATATCAAATCAATTTAATATACAATTTTCCTATATTTCTAATATGGTTCAGAGCCAACTAATCGTTGGTAGAATTTTTTAGTTTCTCGTCATCTCCGCTAGAGATGGCATCATCGGCTTCATTCTCAGCGGTCAATCATAGAAAATAACTTCCTCTTTACATATACATATATACAAGTTTTCATATGTGTTTTAAAGTCACCAACTTCATTATTTAGCTCTTCCTCGGCGGCTATATCCAAGACAAGATCGTTTCACCAATCCGCCGCCTTTGGTGTATGTTCTTCGGCTAGTTTCATGTGACATCTCCAACACCACAGGCGTCATCACCTGTCCGCGGTGAGCCACAAAGAAACCGTCTTCTTGTGACGAGACTGTTGTTATCCGTCAATTTGTTCTTTAAAAGTTTTGTTCTCTAGAGTTTTTTGGTCGTTTTTTGGCACGTGATGTCATGATACTTTTCTTTGACGAGTTCTTCATTGGCCACCGTGAATCGATTACTCTCTTGTTATTTGTTCTAGACTGATTGTTGTCGTGTGTTAATTGGGACATGTCATTATCATCTTTTGTTTGTCGTCTTCGCCAAAAAGATCCAAATTGCTTAGCTTCCGTCAAGTTGCATGCATTCAATATTTTGCTCCAAACTCAAGTTGACTTCATATAATTCACCTTTAGTTTGTGGAACTGTTAGATTATATATTTCCTATTATATTATTTCCTAAATCACATAGGTTTTTTATACCCTCTCCTAAATCATCTCCTAAACTATCTAAGATTAGGATTTCTTATTTCCTATATTTCTAACATGGTATTAGAGCCTACCAATCTGGTAGTCTTCACAGTCCATCGGCCTCACTGCTGGGTGACGACACCATAGGCTTTTATATATATACATATATATACAAGTAACCACCAATCAATCAATAGAGGCACCACCAAGGCGTCAATCGAGAATCCAGCTCAACATGACATGATTTTTGGAGAGATAAAACTACCTGATCCTCTTGTGAGTTTGTGGCTAATGCCAATGAGATAAAAAAAAATGACCATAGTAGTGCATTTGTATGGCCATTTTGCATTGAATTACACTAATCAAATAACTAAAAATATGAAGGACAGAGAGATAAAACTAACTCAACTAACCAAGCATTATATCGTTGACACATATAGGATGTCAATTTAGACCAATCACGCGACTCTGTTAGGACACTTTTGAAATCATTTTAATAGAGTTCACGAGATTGAGAAAAGAGTTTAAAATCTATCAAGAATCTTTTATTAGGGAGTACAATTTTTATTTTTCCTTTATTTTTATGATAATTTTAAATTTGAACAATTTTTTTGTTAATATGATTGTTAAGTATGTGTTTGTTCTTTTTTTTTAAATTTATCTTAAATTTGTTTAAGCTTAAATTATTTTTCTTAAAAAAAATGCATACCAAGATGCTCTGAACCAGTCCAACTCCGATATGAGATTGGACGGGAAGAGTTTTAAAAAAGTTTTTTATTTGTGAAAAAAAAAACTTGTGGGAAGGTCTTGGGCGTAGATGACGTATCCAATCAAAGATTCAATTCGGCCCGGAATGCATTAGTACAGAAAATAAAATACAACAGAACTGGCTACCTATGTCGACTTCACAATGAAGCTCACTTGATAAGGACAGAATAATAGCAGATTATTAAAGTTAAAATCAATTATTAAAAACGATATGATATGCTTGTCTGTTTTTTTATTTTGGTCACCAACATGTGATGCTAATATTACACAATTACAAGGAATTTTATAAAATTATAAAATATATATATATATATATACACATTCAAACAATAAATCCAGGAACTACCAAGTCTACGAAATCAAATAACACAAGCAAAAGAGATCAAAGAGAAAATTACAAGCTCATCCGCTAATTAAAGTCTGGATCAAAGCAAAACAGAGATTAATAAAGATAATAACTAGGGGTTCACAAAGATTGAATTCCTTCGATATACCTGTAAAATCAGAATTAATATCCAACCGAACCAAAAAAAATCTAAAACGGATCAAATTGGTTTCAAGAATTAGGCATTTCTATTGTGCTTCTCCTGAAACAACCCATACCTAGTCCCGGAATAAAAAGGATTTCATGTTCAATTTTTATTTTTTTTCAATTCCAATTTCAAATATTATCTCCAACTTCTATAACAGTTTCAACACTAACAATAACATTCTAACATAAATAATTGCATAATGTGATGGCATCAACACTTGCTACAGCATCCATGTAGTAGCATAATTAAAACCACAAAACAGTGAAATGATGTTGAAACATCATAACAGATATCACGAAATAAATAAATATGATTCTGAGTAAAAAAAGTAAAAAAGAATAAGATGATGTTACATAATTCATAGACGACATTCACTGAAATGTATTAACCTCGCAGAGTTGAGAATTGAATTGTACCTTCTTCTTGTGGTAGAAGTTGACAGACGGATCTGAATTCAGTACAACAGTTCAAAACCAGAGATACAAAGAGAAAATGAGCGAAGATTTTCTGGAAAGTCGTCCTTGTGTTGAAGAGAGACTCCATCTATTTTGCAACTCCAATTCGTTCGATTCAGAAACAAACGGAATCGGTGTATATGAACACGACGGAAGAGAACGGCGCTACAGTGTATATATATATATATATATATATATATATATAGAAAGAAATTATATATAAATAGAGAGAGAGAGAGAGAAAGAGAGTAAATTTGTAAAGAGAGATTACCAAAATCGGAAAGCCATATAAGAAAGAAAAAAAATATATATATATAGACTATAGAGAGAGAAAGAAATGAGAGGGAGAGAAGGGGGTGCGGTGATGATTATTAAAACGGTGGGGGGCTAAGGCGGGAAAGAAGTGGTAACTGGCAAATAAAGAAAGTTGATTTTTTTTTCCCTCTGTTTTATGAATCGAACGAAATGTTCAAAGTCAAAACTAAACAGAGGATTTGAAGAAGATCAAAATGGGTGTAATGCGTACATAAGAGACCTTGCCGGCGGTGGCAGGTAGAGTCCACGTCAGCGGCGCTTGCCTTTAATTTTGACTGTTTCTGTTTCCTTTTAACTTAAACACCTCAACCTTGCCGGCGGTACCACTGTAGCAGGTAGCGCTTGCCTTTACTTTTGTCAAGCACCTCAAGGGTTATTCTTGTCTGTATAAAAATTCACACATACTTGTGTGCTCTTATCTTTGAGAAAGTATATAATACCACAGGTGTACTGGTGATGTGACATTTCCGGTAGTTGTAAACCCTCCATTTCTTTTAAAAGTTATTAATTTTACTATAATTAAGGAAAAATGAAGGGCTTATATTTTTGGGAATACCACATCATCAGTATCCCCGTAATATTGTATACTTTCTCCTACTATTTTGATGTTTGGATTTACACGGATATTAATTTTTTTTTCTTTTTCAAAGTGTTATTTTATGAAATATATGTGTTTTAACCTACATTATGTGTACGAAAATTATCTACTCACTAACTGCCTATTAATGAAATAATGGAATGTTTATTGCCGGCACGTGAAGATAAATTAATTTACTTTAAAGAGATTTCAGAAATAAATAAAAAAAAATCATAAAATCACATACAACCAACCCCACCCCACCCACAAGCATCCAAAATTTTTGATTTCTTTTGCTTATATGGGTCTCTTTTAATAATTATTAATAGTGAGTTTGAAAAAAATTACATTAGCCCTTTCAAAAAAGTTTAAAAAACTTCAAGGCCATTCTTAAAAATTAATTAACAACTTTTTTTTATTCTTATTTCAAAAAATTCAAATATAGTAAAAGAAAAAATAATTTCATCATAGTGACAATCCTTAAAACACACACATATATATATACTAAATTGAAAAAAAAAATGTTCACGAGAGACTCTCATCTAATATTGAAATGACCGAAAGTTCTTCATCTTATTTATTTAAGACACTTTATCCTAATTTTTTAGTTCTAAGTTTCTCATTATACTCTCACTTAAGCCGAATTATATATTTTGATAACTATTTAACGGGCAATGTCCTTTTTTCTTATTCTTTCTTTTTGTGTTTTTTTTTTTTTTTTGGTAAATTCACTTAACTATGTTTTCAAATATACGTAGATGTATATACGTAAATTTTTTCTTGTCTCATTTGGTCTTTAAAAAGTATACGTAATTAAGACAAGTGGTTGTACATTCACTAGTTATTAGTTAGAGATTTCATAAATGCATTTTGTTCTTTGGTCCGCTTGAACAAGCATTTTAAAATGAGAAATGCTAGGTAGATTGTATTCAAGTTGTCAAACTGAATAAATTACTCTAATTTTATTTTAGATATAATTTAATGACTGTCAATTAACGATAAAAGTACCAAAAATAAAGTCAACCAAATCTAAAAAAGATTGATCATTATATTTTAAAATCTTTAATTTGAAAGTAATGAGTCAAAATATCATAGGGAGGTGATATTGGCACTTCACCAATATCCTGACACTCCACCAATATCCTCTGGCACTCCATTTTCACCTTTTTGTAAAGTACAATTACAAAAGTGTCCCTCTACTATAAAATATTTGATTCTTATATTTTTAATACCCTAATTGCCCTTATTTGATAATGTCAGAATTCTTAACTCCAAATTACTTCTCTCTCGCATTCTTTTTTGGTGTGAAAATACTTTTTCGTTGATTTTAAAAATATTATTTTTTCATGTTGAATCAATTTATCAATATTTATTTTAAAAGTAAAAAAGTTTAGGATTCAATATAATGATTTAGAGAGTATCAATCAAATTTATGTGATTCGAATAATAAAAGTTACATGATTAGATAAGTTGGGAAGAAGTTGTTAATAATAGATTACCTAGAGAAATATTAAAAATGTATTTGAGTTGGAAACAAACATTATATCAATGAATAAAACCTATTTGAAAAAAATTTAATTATATTTAAAATCAAAAGAAAGTTTAATTTCACTTGAATAAAAATTATGATGTATAGTTCTTTAAGAAAACTAAGGAAATCTTTTTTTATTTTAATAGAGAACTTTTAGAAATTAAAAGATGAAAAGAGAAAAACATGACTATGAAATATTTTTTCAATTGTAGTTGTCTTAATTTAACTAAGGAGCCTTTGCATCAAAATTTCAAAAGATAAAAATAAAAAAATTAATATGATATTTTTCTTTGTTTGCTTTTTATTTTCTCCTCCTTCCTTTCTATTTTGATTGTTCACAAATTGATAGTATGTTTCAAAATTTTAATTTATGTTATTTTATAAATAAGACACATGAAAAATAAATTACATGTTTGGTGAGTAAAAATAGAATATTTCAAATTTTGGATTCTTTAAGTTATATAGGATAGGGACACGAATAACAAGTTTCAATTGAAAAATGTCTAAACTATAGTATTTGGGTGGTAATAAATGAATTGTTATATTGTAAACCTAAAGTAAAAAAATTGAAAAAATTTTTTTTAAGAAAAATAAAATAAAATTAAAATTGAGTCTTGAATTAGAAGGGCAATTAGGGTACTAAAAATATAAGAATCTAAAATGGTATAACATATGACCACTTTTGTAATTTTACTTTACAAAAATATAGGAGTGGAGTGCCAGAGGATATTAGTGGAGTGCCAATATCAACTCCCAATATCATAAAAGATTAGAATAATTTATCCTTTTATTTATTTATTTATTTATTTAGGGTATATCCAGTTACTTAATCAACTATCTTTAAGACGTTGAGTCGTGTAGGAATAGCTTGCTTTATGTGCCGATTGGAATAGAAACAATGAAACATGCATGGTTTCAAAAACTTCAAGTCAAACATTATTTTCATGCATGGCTGGCTTTGGAAATTGTTCCGAAAAAGCAAAAGCATTCGAGGAGCAAACTGGTCCAAATTGGCCACTCGGACGCTAGAGTTTGCTAAATCAATTCAAACCATTGAATTGTCTATCTGTTTGTTTTGCATCAATACTGACCTTTTTGAATCTAATGGACCAAAATAACCTCCACAATTTCCTATTGCTATGTCATGCAACTACTGTTTAGCACCCTACAACCACAAACAGTACGACAGTTAATCAACAAATTTACAAACCATATATTTACATACATAATAAAATATTTAATGTGTAATTATGAAAATTAAAAAATATGTAATTATATATTATGCATTTATAAAATAAAAATTGACAAATTTATTAAATTAAAAATTACAAAAGTAATCAAATATAATTGTGCAAACCTAAGAGTTCAAATTTAGACATAATTTTAAATTTTACAAAATCAATCTCTATATCAATACATTTAACTAAATATAAAATTTAAACTCTTAATTTAAGTTTAAATTTTCATGTTAATTACATTTGGATTAAATTTATAAATTTATCACTTACAAATATGCATATGATATTCAAAACTATTCATACAATATATATATATATATATATATATATATAAAATATCAATTTTATTATGTATATTCAGATAACATTCGGATGAAAAAAACAGCCCAATGTTATTGCATAAAAAGAAAAAGATAATGAAGACAAATTTTATTTTTTTAAGAAAAAAAACATGAATATAACCCAATGTTATTGGATAAAGTTGAGTTCATGTTCACCTCCAATCAGAACTCCACAACCACAATCACCAAAATTCAATAAAATTAAGAATTAAACACCCCAAATTACCAACCCTATGACCATAATTATACATACACACATATGTGCGCGCGCACACCCCTCAGTCTCGTCAACTCCCAGGTTCTCCCCAATCCCAACCTCTATCATCAACCCTCCCACCTCTCCTGCCATTAGCAACCCAATTCCTCGATCCGATCCCCTCGTCGCCAGACGAAATACTCAATAACTCCACCTCCAAATTGTCGTCATCATCCACCAATCATCGTTGTTGAGCCTTCTGCATCTGGGAAGCTCTTGAGGTATGATTTTTAGGTGCCGAACTCTCCATTCACTGCTGGCTATGGCGATGCTCGTACGAAATTCGCCACCAACGTCGACAGTCTTTTGTAATTGAGGTCGCGCTTAACTTGTTCTTTCAACATGATCTGAAGAAGCTCATCTTCATCATCACTGTCACTATAATTTTAACTCTCATCCTTCATTTTCTAAGTTATATCTAGGTGTAATAAAGGCAAGCCTCACATAGTGTCATTATAATTTACACAATAATTTTTTAACAAAGTAAACTTTATTCTTTTACCAAATCATTAAAGGACTAGTTGGTTGATTTCCTTAAAACGCGGGTTGGAAAAATATAATACAGTATCTCTCCATGCATTGCAAGAACCTTGCCTCCATGCATTGCAATAACCTTACCACTAATCTCATCTAAACCATTCTATTGAAGTGTTCTCTTTTGAAAAATTAGAAAAATAAATGGAATGGGTTTCACTCGAGATTTGATTTCATTCCAAGTCCATTTTATCATGTTTAGAATCTCTAGATATAATTTTGGGTAAATTACACTGACCTCCCCTGTGGTTTGCCCTAATTACACCCAGCATTAAACTAAAAAATTTTGTTACAATGACCTCGCCTCTAACAAAAATGGACTAACAGATGTTAATTTTTGGGTGAAATGTCTATTATACCCTTATTAATATTATATTGATATATTTTATTAATATCACAACACTTGGATGCTAAATCTGACAAATCGAAGCTGAATTCTAAAAAACAGACTTCACAGTTGCGTCCGGAATGGTCCATTTAGCTAGGAACCAGTTTGAGTTGGTAAAAAATGGCCAAAATTGACTTCCCAGAAAGTTCGCCAGAAAAATACAGGTCGCCGGAAATTCGCCTGAGAAGATGACCGGAATCAGTGCAAGTCGTCGAAAATTCGTCGGAGAAGATGACCGGAATAGTGCACATCGCCGGAATCGCCGGAGAAGATGACCGGAATAGTGTATATATATTATAATCTAAAATATATATATGTGCATATATATATAAGTTGATGGGCATTTTGGTCTTTTCAACTAAAATTTTTGACCAAATTAACGAAATTTTGGACGGAGGGGGTCTGTGTTATAACGGAGCAAACCTCAAGGGAGGTCATTATAACAAAATTCAATAGTTTGATGCTGTGTGTAATTAGATCAAACCTTAGGGGAGGTCAGAGTAATTTACCCTATAATTTTCTGAATCTAGATTTTAAAATGGGTTGGGTATGGGTCTTATATGCAAGATCCATTTTGGGTCCTGATTAAATCTAAATATGTGTGCTCAAAATTAATCGGGTTTTTTCAAGCTCCGGTACAAATTGAATCTATTTGATTAGAAATGGGTTCAGATTTGGATTTTATATACATGGGTTGGATATAAATTGTGTCCATAGAATCTAACTTGGATTGAATCCAAATATGAATACTGACACTATAATATGGATTTGGGCTTAAAATGACAATAATCACAATGAAGAAAAATCTAAGTTGAGAATTTTGTTAAGAACAATTGATGATGACAAGTTGCACATAAAAATGAAATATTAATAATGTCTATGCAGGTAAGTCCCGCAATATATCTTGCCACAAAGGTATGTGGTCCGTAACATCTTCTTTCACTTTGAAAGTAGAGGATTCCAAGTGTACGTGGAAGTTTCTTGCGAGGACAATATAACAACAATAAGGATCTAACCACTAAAATAAGATCACTACAAAAAATCATCTGAGTTGGATTAGACCACTAATTCAAAAAAAAAATAGTTATCTTTCTATAACTCTAAAAAAATGTGAAAGTATAACTCTAAAGGAAGGATTTTGGCAAAAAAGCGACTACATCACAAGAAAAATTGTTAGGCATTGATTGTTGGACCAATTTTATCAAGAATGGGTCTCCACAAGTCGAAATGAGTTTGTCAAACTTTACCAAAAAATGTGTCAATCTCTCTATTTGCCTTCCGAGGATCCAAACAGTCCTCGGAGGCTTGGGCAACCCATTTGACATCAAATCTTTTCCATTTCATGTCATATGCTTACATTTAAAACATTTTTTTATATAATTATTGTCCATTTTTAAATAGGCTCCTAGCATAAATTTTAGCTCTATCTGGGAATGAAATTTAGAAAGTACAAAATTTGAGTTTAGATGGAAAACTATGGATAAATTATTACATGGTCCTTGACCATGTGGTCCAATCAAATCAAAGCTCTTCAACTAAGAAAAATAGAGCTAAAAAGTTAAAGAATATATTATAAAAAAAACTTGGACATGAATTTTGATTCGACTGAACCACAAGTGACTTATATAGATCTAAAAAGTTAAAGAAAATATTATAAAAAAAACTTGAACATGAATTTTGATTCGATTGAACCACCAAGGGAAATCTATACCAACTTTTTTTCATGTCAATTGAAAGTGAGATACTAAATTAGAAGCAATAATTTGTCGTACGCCCTAACCCAATGCATTTAAAAGGTTTATGAGGCTGGACTTGAGTCCTATCATAAGATTTTTGGGCTTAGCCTGGTTAAAAATTCAAATCCAACAGTCCAAACAGACTTGGTAATACTCCCAATCCCAGTTCAATGGCTAAGCTCCCATTCTCTGCCTGCAAACCCAGGCCCAGGCCCTACTATCTGTCGTTGGAATGGGCTGGGCTGTAGAATACTATTGGGTTAAATAGCCCATAGGAGTTCTAATGAATCTAATAATAGTTGATTACTTGATTAGCACCATATATTACTACCATTTATGGAGTGGATTTGCAATATTGGAAAGCTCAAGGCCTCAAAAACAGTTTGGGTTTATAAAAAAATTGCATTATAAAAAACTGGAATCCATTAGAAAATAAAACTTAAAAAATCAAGAACAACTATTTTTCTGGAAATTCCTTCGTTTACGTTTTGTAAATTAAAAAAATGAAAATGAAACTTTTCCAAAAAAATCCCTCAGAATCTTTCAACCTCTATAAATTAATAATCTTTTCTAAATAATAAATTACGTCGATCGTGACTTATGCTAAAGTGCTAAATTAATAATTTCATTAAATTAAATTTATATGATAATACACTTCAGAAATTTCCTTATAGGTTTCTATAGGGAGTAAAAATCATTTCATGTGAGACAATTTTCGCAGTTTCGTCTATTGATAACATTTATAACAATCAGCAATGACTCACATTACTCCAATGAGTGATATTGTAATGTGATTTACAAGTGATTAATGTTTACCCATTGTAATAACATTACTACAATGAGTGATATTGTAACATGATTTACTAGTGATTGATGTTTATCCATTGTAGTAACATGAGTTACCACTGATTGTTATAAACGTTGTCACCGATGAAACTGTATAAATTGTCTCACATGAGAGGAATTTAGTCCTTCTATAGGTCCCACTTATTATATAAATTAATAATTTAATAAAAAATACATCCGAAAGAATTTTAAGAGAGAGAGCACCGACAGAACTCTATCGTCAAGAATGGCCCTGCCTCTTTCCGAATCAGATCAATGACAAATCGATGTAGGAATGGCCGAAGCTGCTTATAAACGTAAAGGCTAACTGAAAGAAAGCCTTAAGTCGAGAGTCCATCTCCCAGTTTGCTTAGTGGTTGGCAAAAGGCAGGCAAAAGAGGGGAATCAATCAATTGTAGCTGCAGCTAGAGTTCACCTCATCTTATTCGATGACGGTCCTTCGTTTGCTCTTTCTGATTTGCTCCTTTATGTCTTACTCTTATTCGTTCATAGGGTCATCGCCAAACACATGGCCAACTTGCTTCTCCAAGCACTCGAAAGCTTTGCCTCTGTTTGGAAACACTTCTGTTTTCAAATTTTATTTTCATTTTTATTTTTTTGAAAGTTATAGCAGAAATCGCGTTTGGTAACGCAATTTTCATTTCTGTAAAAATGAAAGTGATATGAAAATTTTGACAACCCTTAGACATAATTTGAAAGCTTTATAACTAAGCCTTCAGTTTCAGTTTTCATTTCTAATTTTTTTTTATAAAATACAATAAATAAAAATTTTGATTGCTCAAAAATATAAATATAATAAAATAAAATACAATAAATTAAAATTTTACAAAAAAACAATAATAAAAATTAAAAAATACAATAAATAAAAAAATGGTTGCTCAAAAAATATAAATATAATAAATAAAAATATATAAAATATAAATAAAATACAATAAATAAAAAATTATAAGTAAATAAGAATAAAAAAACTTTTATAAAATAAATATATATATATATATAATAATAATAATACATATAAATATAAAGACATATATAAGAAGAAAATACAATAAAATAAGAGTTATATATAAATACAAATACATAGAATATAGAAATATAAAAGAAAATAAAAAAATAGCATATAATAAATAGGTAAGAAAATTTATACATACAATATATATAATAATATATAAATATATATTAATATATATATATAGACATGTAATCTTTGACCCGTGCACATTTGTTAGGAGATTGGACCGCCAATTTAGACTACAATTTGGACATCAAACCCGTAAATAGATAGAATTTATGACAATTATCAAAAACATGCAAATGCATAAAAATGCATTTAGTAATTAAATAAACTAAAATAAAATCATAACAGATATAATTTCGAATGAAAGAACATACATAAGATATGTAATATCACATTTATGTTGACTAAAATAAGTTGGAACCGTATTACTCAAACACAATTTTTAGTCAAAGATACTTTTTTTTTTTTTTTTGAGAATTAATTTTGGGTTACCAAACATATTTTTAGTTATCTGCTTTCAAATTTTCAACAAAGATGACATTATCGAACGTATTCTATTTTTGACAGAAATGACAGCATAACAACTTTTCAGATTCTATTTTTCAGAAATCAAAAAATAAAATATGACAGCGTTACCAAATAGCCTCTTAGAAAATTCAATTCTAGCGATTCATAAAGGATTTAAACATCCTTATCAAACGTATCAAATGATGATGTTTTCTTGGAATATGAATCTAGTGTTGCTTGTATTTTATTGAAATTTAAGTATAGTCTGATCTCATCTCTAAATTTTCGTAACGCACTCAAAAATTCTGGGGTTCTTTTGAAAAACTAAATATTTTGAAAAAAATAAATAATATTACATAAAATATCTTGTTAAATTAATAATTATTAATTCATTGATAAATTAATATCTCGTTTAATTAATAGAATTTATGTGATCCTAACGCTATTAATTTATAAAAGTTATACTGTTCTTTGATTGTTTATCATCGTTGTTCTTTGTATTATATACTTAATTACTACCCCTTTGGCCCTTGGTTATACAAAAAAGTATACAAAATAATATTATTAATAGGAAGGCGAAATTCGCACTCCCATTTTATACGATTGCACTCCATTTGCCTTTTTTTTCTAAAGTAAATGACAAGAAGGTCCTTAAACTAATTAATACATTATCTCATATTTTATAATACCACAACTAGCCTTTATACTATAAACTTAAACCTTTTTTTAACTTCTTTACTTTATATATTGGCCCAAATCTTGTAAGGACTTCTCTATTTATTAAAGGTGGAGCCGAAACCTCCCCTTATTAAAGGTGGAGTTGACACATCTCTTTATTAAAGGTCGAGCCGACACATTCCCTTATTAAATATCAAGCAACGAGCAACAAACATCAGCTTATTAAAATAGTGAAATTATAAGAACCTCCTTACTAAAGGAGTGGAATACTACATACCCTCATGAAGGCTTAGTGAAGCTCGGGGCGAGCTCACGAAACTCGGATCTACGAACCCCATGAAGGGAAACTCAAATTTACGAACCTCCTTATTAAAGGAGCAGAACTAGGTCTATGACAACAACCTCATTATTAAAGGGGTGTAACTACAACAACTCTCTTATCAAAGGACAATCTCATGACGATCGAAAAATTAATTTTCCTTCTCAAAGGGTGAGCTCATAGAGTTCAGAATAGCCCTTTCATCCCTTGTTAAATGGTACAAGTTTTTTCTTAAAAAAAAAAACCAACTACAACTCAGTCACACAAAAAGGAAAACAAAAAAAAAAAAAGAAGAAGAAGAAGGCTCAAGCATAACTCGAGTTAAAAAGAGAAGAAATGCTTGAACAAGAATGGAAAAAAGTTTTTGGAAAAAAAAAATTTAGTGTTAATATAACACGGGCTTACAACAAAATATTTGAAGAGAAATATTTGGACAGGCAACCCTAGGGAATGGAGGTAACTAATAGTGAAATTAGAATAAAGTGTTATCATGGGTTAAGATGCGAAAATTCAGAAAAAATAAATCCGCTTGGATTATGAGGAACGAATTTTATTGTTACATGATTATCAACCTCACTATATAGGGTTGAGACCCAAAACCAAGTACAAATTTTTTTTTTACAAAAAACACAATACTCGCGTCATTTAATATATATTAATATAGAAAATACTAAATTTCACAATTTTATTTTACGAATTTTAACTCGAATTTATATGATATGTGATAATACCTCGTGTATGGAGAGAATTTCACCAATATTAACTTAACATTTAATTTTATCTTCTAGAATAATAAATTATATCATCTGTCACATAAATTCGAAGTAAAATTCATAATATTTATTCGATACATGTGACATTATTCAATAAATATTTGACTTCTACCACTTTAGATTCTGGTCGTCATTCCACCGGTGCTGATCCGGACTGTTTTGCACCTACCCAAACCGGATCGCGACAGAATCCTGATATTTTTTTGCTTTATCACTGTTAGATACGTTGTTCAGCTTGTGAAGAAGAACCCAAAAACAGAAGACAGCGGATTGTACCGACAAAAGTCATCAGAATGTTGACTTTTCATATGTTGTTATTTGAAGTTTTCCATTTATCGATAAGTTACAAGTGGGTGACTGACTGATGAAGTTTTAACAACCAGTATATGTGCTCATTATTTGCATTAATGGGAAGGATTGGCAATCCAAATCTGATGCATGAAGCGGGACCTTAAGGGACTCTAATGATATTATTCACAAAAATAAAATATTTTCTTTTATTTAACAAGATATAATTAATTACTGACATGACATGACATGACATGACGTGACGTGATACAAAAATGCTCTTCTTGTGATATATTTGCTCAAATTAATATTTTGTTACACCAACAAAGAAATGTAAACAAAAAGAAATTGACGTCAATATAATGACAGTTTGATCTCAGCCAACAAATAGATATAGTTTTAATTAATCACAAATTTTTTTTATAGCTAATTTGGTATGCAAAAATGGAAGTGAAATAGAATGGTCATTCCATTTCTGATTTTCGTTCTCTCATTTCAAGTCATTCTCTCATTCCATCAAAATCATTATTCTTCTTGAATTATAAAATGATCATTCCATTTTTACTCATTAAAATCATACTCTCTCTTCATTAATTTTTCTCTCTTTTACAAATCACTCTATATATATATATATATATATATATGTATATATATATATATATCATTAACGTTAATTTCTCTCTCTATATATAATGTGTATGTCATATACTTGTCACACGTCTATATACATATATTTGATACATGCTCATATATAGAACTTGTTATATTTTAAATTGTAAAAGAAAAATAAAGTTATTGTTATATCATTTTCAGTTTTTAATAAAGTATGAATTTTTTTCGTATAAAAGATTATATTAATCTTGATTAAAAGAAAAAAGACCGATTATATTTTGATTTAGAAAGTTTTAATTAAATGAATAATTTTTTTTTCACATGGTAATTAAATTAAAGTTAGTCAAATGTCTCATTTTTAAAACGGATTCTGTTTTATATGAGAAAGTACAACATGTTGGAACTACCATTTCATTCCTGTATCATTCTCTATTTGCAGCAAAATATTAGAATAAAAATAGTTATTCCGTTCTATTCTCATTTCATTCCTAATTTCGTTGCATTGTCATTCTTAGGGGTGCACAAAAAATTCGCAAATCTGCGAATCCGGTCCGATCCGGACGAATCCAATCCGATCCGTTAGCTAATGGATTGGTGGCGAATTAAAAAATTAGAATCCGTTAGCCACGGATCGGATTACGGATTGAAGAGTCTGAAATTCAATTCAATCCGTGGCAGTCCGTGACTATATATATATATATAATTAGTAATTATATGTATAAGAATATAATATGCCACATACTTATATGGGTTAACCTAAAAATTCAATATATATTATATTTGTTTATTTAACAATTGTGTTCATTTGTTTATTTAGGAGTACAGGCCCAATCCGCCAATCCAATCAGTTCAATCACGGATTGGATAGGATTTTATTAGCAAATTGTCACGGATTGAATTTTCGCCAATCCATAATTCACAAATCGAATTAGGATTATGCATAATTCGATTCGATCCAATTCCTGGTCACCCCTAATCATTCTTGTGTACAGAACTAGACCTTGTAGCATAGACAACCAACTAAACTGGACCCACACACTCTCTCATCTTATCCCACAATGGACAATTGGAGGACCACTTCAACAACAATACTACTTTATCATTTCACTTTTTGTTTTTTTTTTTTGTTTTTCTCTCTTGCGTGACTGACAATTGGAGGAACACTTCAACAACAATACTACTTTATCATTTCACTTTTTTTTGTTTCTTTGTCTTTCTCTCTTGCGTGACTGACAATTGGGGGAGCACTTCAACAACAATACTGCTTATCATTTCACTTTTTTTTATTTTTTTCTCTCTCTTGCACGACTGCTTGTGAGTGTTAAAGTGATGACCAGCAACTTTTTGTCAACAAAGAATTGATGAGGTGAAATTATTAGATAGTTTTGGATTCCTTGTTCTGATTAATGATAATATATTATTAATGGTAATATATTATTACGATCATAAGTGTTAGAATAAAGGAGATAAAAAATAAATAAATAAATAAAGGAGACATATATACTTATGTATTCCGTTGGAATTGACCCGAAATCCATTAACACGAAACCCATGCCACAGGACTACCTAATAATATCTCGTGAATGAAACCTTTTCCTTTTATTGTTAATAATTTCAGCCTTGGCTAGTTGGGCTTTCACTAAAAAGTGGTGGTGTTAAGTTGAAACAGAAAATTACTAGTGACGCAATTAATAAACATCCTCGGTTTGAGCCCAATCTAAGCCCAATAACACAAGGTGATGTGGGGGCTACGATGAGCCTTAAAGCTGAAATAATCCTTTGAGTTTATACGTTTTTAAAAAGCTTAAAAGTTAGAATAGTGAAGATATATAAGGCACCAATTTGAAATAATATTAATATGAAATGTTATTTACATTTCATTTTTATACTTGTGAAAGTCACTATTTTTTTTTTTACAAAAGAAAAAAATGAATTGACGAAATGATACTTCAAGAGTACTTTCACACTTGACAATTATCACTTTTAGACTCTTTTTTTGAAAATAATTACCTTAATTTCTTTATTTAAATAAATCGTGAATGTGAATTAAAAGTATATTGTCAATATCACATTTCATATCAGAATTAATGAAATTTTAATCTAGCATATCTTCTTTAGCTGAATTTGATTCAAGAATATTTTTTCACCCTTCATTCAAGTAGTTCATGTGACAAAAACAAACAAGTGACTCACCATTTTACGTCTAAGTTCTCTCACCCCACGGTGATGCCGCCTAGCCTCAACTCACTTAAGCTGTGACTTTAAAAAATAATATATTCTGTGTTTTCTTTAATTATTTTTTCTTTATTTTCAATATTCTACATCTCTTAAAATTTTAATAAGAAGAAATACAACATAGAAAACCCATATAAGAAATTAATAGACGTATTTTAATATACCTAATAAAGTATAAGTATATTATAATAATTTTGGAATATAAACGCAGCGTTAAAACTGAATCTCATCTGAATCTGATCGAGACAATGGCCCAATGTTGAAAAATTATTAGATGTTACTGTCCAAATTCAAACATATTCTAGCTAAAAAAAAATGAACGGATTAGAGTATAATAAAATATGACAAAGAAATCTCAACAATAATTTTGATTGCATTAGACTAGCACTGGATAATAATTTATAATGTAATTTTTATGTGTATATGGGACCCACTATCCCATAAGCACTTTTCGAACTAAGTCCGGACTACGACTAAGCACATCTACTATGGGATCTCCAAATTTGGTTCTACAAATTTGAATTTTAGCTAGTCACCTCAGCAATTTAGCCAGCCACATATCATATCAAGATCTCTAAATTTTAACTTCACAACAGGTTCTCCAGATTTAAATTTTAACCAATCACATCATAATCTCTAAATTTTAACTTCACGATAGGTTCTCCAAATTTTCATTACCTACATAATTAAATAATCTGACACAATTAAATTAATCTTAAAATTTTAAGTATATACATATTTATATTAAATTTTTTTATATTTTTTTAACTTGAAAAATTCATAATTTTTTTGTTTTAAGTCAAAAAAATAGCCTAAGTGGTACTCAAATTAAAGCTCTCGAAATTATCTTTATAACAGAATTAATTTCATCAAAAAATTTAATTTGTAGTGAAAGTTATTGATATTTAAGTAAATGATACATATATATATATATATACACGGCACAGATTTTGAGAAAAATAAAGACAAAAAAAAATATATATATACACATTTGGTTGGTTAGCCATGTGTTTCACGAGATTCCGCGAAGCACTTAGCTAACCTTAAGTGGGCTCCATTATTTTGACTATTCCATTATTTGGCTACAAGAGGGTTTGCCGGCCTAATAAGTATCACCACTCGACCACCAAATGGTCATTTTGTGTCAGTTACAAAAATTTGGGAGACGTTACCGAAAGAGATGTCAAGAGTCTACTACTCCAACCATTCAACGGGCATCCGATTGGGTGGTCAAAATATAAATTAATTATTGGACAATGTTTACCTACTCATCAGTGTGTAGGTGAGCCTCCTAACTCTAATAAAAATTAAATACATCAATTTTAATTACAAAATTAAATTTAAAATATAATAAATAAGTATAATAAATGAGATTGACCTCATTTATTATACTTATTTATTACATTTTAAAATTGATGTGTTTATTTTTTATTAGAACACATCAACAATTAGGTGGGCTCACTTACATATTGGTAAATAGGTAAGTATTGTCCTTAATTAATGACCGCTTACCAAACTTTCCTTTATTTTCCAGTTTTTTGGCATGAAAAGTTATCAAACTACTTTGTATATATAGCAAGGAGATTTCACAAATCACGACTCGACATTTTACATTTAAGAAGCAAATCAGTGACCATTTAACAAATCACGATCCCACATTTTATCTCTCTCTTTATCTCCACATATATATATATATATATATATATATATAGAAGACAACATGACATACATGAGAGAATAAGATTAATTTCTGACCTCCTTTCTTCCCTCCCTCTATCTCTCTCTGGCTAGGAGCTAGGTGAGGACTTGAGAGATGGGTTTATGGGTTCATTGCCGTTTCTCTCTGTTGCTCATTATTCTTCTTCAGCTAGCAAATGTAGAGAACTGTGTGGGTGACTGTGATTTCTTCCAAGGGAGTTGGACCGTCGACGAGTCCTACCCTCTCTACACTCCGGGCACGTGTCATTTCATTGAGCGGGAGTTTAACTGCCAGTTAAACGGCCGTCCGGACCTGTTATATCAGAAATACAGGTGGCGGCCCCTTGGTTGCGAGTTAGCAAGGTACTGTATTCTCTCCGGTTACTTTATCATTCCAGTGTAGTGATTATCACCGTTAAGCCATTGTCGGTTGATTGCATTCTGAATTAATTGATCTTTTCTTAGTTAACGATCGATGTTAAAGGTGATCACCAAATTGATTCTTCTCTTTCATTTCGATCTCTATGTGAAAAGGAATAATACTAATAGCTCACGGGTTGCAACATGGGATGTCTTCTAACTTTTTTAATTCTATCATTTATTATTTTTTCAGAGTCCATTGGTGGTATGGGTACACCTTTATTTGTTAATTACTAATTAAAATGTATATATTTTTTTATAAAAATAAATAAATAAATAAAATGTATATAGGTAATTCAGTTGGATTTTAACTGATTATTCACTTAATTTCCAAGAGATATATTGGCCTATCTATATTGATTAATTCACATAATCTCTATCTTAATTAATATCTAGTTATTATTAAAGATTGACCTATATATATATATATATGTATTTATGGAAACAAATTTGTCTTTATTTTATACGAAATTTAGCTTTATGAAGAAAAAAATATATTAAAGTGTTAAATGTTTGTTATACTTGCATTATTTTAACTTTTGGTCTTTTTCTTTTTGGATAGATTTGATGGGGAAGACTTTTTGAAGAGATTTAAAGGGAAAAGCATAATGTTTGTAGGAGATTCTATCAGCCGAAACCAGTGGCAATCACTCACTTGCATGCTTCACGCTGCAGTGCCCACTGCAAAATTCATTGTCACGGCAAAAGATGGGGTCACCATTTTCACTTTCCCGGTACCCAATTTCAAATGCGACTAATTTCTACTATTATCCTACTTTATATATATATATATATATATATTGAATAATGAAACGATGGATGTCAAGTTGGTTGATTAAGATGTGTCATACTAGCTAACTTTTTGAAGATTGTGTCATTTTCTATATAGAGTATTGTGTCACTCACTCTACCAATAACATAAAAGAGAGGTTAGCTGTACCCTTTCTCATAAATCATCCCATATACGTCTCTTTACTGAATTTTGAATTTTAAATTTTAGTACTTATATATATCCTTGATGAATGAATAATACGTCTCACTATGATTTGGATTAATTTCTATGGGTGAAACTTTTTTATTTCATAGCTAGCCACTTATTTTTATTACCACCAAATTAAATTAGACTTCGTAACAATAAAAAAGTTACACACATGAACAAATAAATAAATAACTTTAATCCCAGTTGTGAACTGTTCAACATAGGAATGGTTTGTTTGTCGGTCCAGTTAATTAGAAATGATTCAACTGGATCTAAGTTAAAAAGAGAAAAAATAAATTAGAAAAATATTAGAAAAGTGTAAGAATGTTTATTTTATGTGATGTTTCAACGAGGCTCTTGTTTTTTTATTTATTATATTCATGTCCATGTTTGATGCCATGCGAAAGTTTTATATATTATGATTCCTGCAACTCAATGATTATGATTTGGAACTTAAATCAAACCAGACAGACAAACCATGTTACTGTCATTACACAAAACCTTTTGTATCTGTGGTCCAGCTTCTTTTTTGGTAAATATATATATATATATATATATATATATATATATGTATATGTATGTATATATGGACTGATGGACACAACCATTTTGCTTTGGTGGATTGGATTCCATCTCATGTAAGTCATCTCCAGCTGTATATCGAATGGAGTGTGCACAAACTCCAAAAGGGGGGGCTAGCTTAGCCGTGTCAAAAATTGTCCAAATGAGGTGAATTGATGTCAAGAAGGAAAAGGAAGGAAGATGAGTGAAGGAAAATGATGAAACAAAAGGAATCTATTTCTTTTTGTGGATCATGTTCATTTCTCTTTAAGAGCAATGATAATACACCGTTGAAAAGGAGTAGATGTTTCTTGAGTTAGACATATCACATTATTGGTGTGTGATGAATGAAAATAACACTATTTTAATTTATTTAGATCTATTTTTATATGTAAGTAGGATCGTTTTCATTAAATAATGTATTTTTATTGATGGAGTATACCAATGACAAAGACCTTAGATGTAACAAAATGAGTCTCACATCGATCTCACTTTGACTATTATTTTGATTCACCGAATATCTATTCAATGAAAATTAACAAGGTTAATTAAACACATTTATTTGAAGGGAAAGAAAAAATAAAAATCAAAAGATGGAAAGTAACTGTAATATACCTTTCTTGTAGTAGACATGCATACATGTACGTGTTCATGCATTTTACTAGAGTCATGATTGACACTAAAGATTTATGACATTGCAGGAGTATGGAGTTAAAGTGATGCTTCATCACAAAGTGTACTTAGTGGATGTTGTAAGGGAAAAGATTGGTAGAGTCTTGAAACTTGACTCAATTGAGAGTAGCAAACTATGGGTAGGGATTGACATGCTCATCTTCAATACATGGCATTGGTGGAATCGAAGAGGACCAACTCAACCGTACGTTCAAACTACTATTACTCTCTCTCTCTCTCTCTCTCTCTATATATATATATATGAAGTAAATATTATATTAAATGAATTGTTGTGATTTTTTGCAGATGGGATTATATTCAGATTGGTAACCAGATACTCAAAGACATGGATAGGATGGCTGCATTCGAGAAGGGACTAAGTACATGGGCCAATTGGGTGGACTCAAATGTTGATCCAAACAAATCTATGGTTTTTTTTCAAGGGATTTCTCCATCTCATTACAAGTAAGAACTTAATTTAAGGCTTTCTTTAACTAGTTTAACTATATCTAACAAGAATAAAATTAAGTTCTATTGCTGTCCTTGAAATCCTTAAATGGGCTTCAATTGGATGTTGGAGATATATATCAATATATAGAAGAATTCCAAATCCCTGTATAGGAATTTCGTGGCTTTAGTTTGGATTAATTCTATCCCGTGCCTAAGGTTATGTCACACACTGTAGCTACAAAAGGAAAGTTTTTGAACTTGGACTCAAACACAAATAAATATATGTATGCACGCACGTATATATGTAAGTATATTTCATTGACGACAACACAGTCTTGAATTCCTAATAACACAGTTCGGAGCAATTTGACCATTCATTGTGTTATAAATAGATCCTGTAAATTAAAAATTAAGGTACCATAGATACTAGTAGTGATTCTTTGTCAATGAACTTCAATTCTAACTAATTTTGAGTTCAACCATTGAAATTCAAATATATAAATCAAGTGGTTAAAACATTTTAGAAAAATAAGATGTTGCAGAATTAGAATTTTCTTTCTTTGCATTAATTGCTTATATATATCTCTCTCTCTCTCTCTATATATATATATAGTGGCAGTAACTGGAATGAACCAAGTGTAAAGACATGTGAGGGGCAGCGCCAACCTATGCTAGGATCAACATATCCGGGAGGAATGCCACCTGCATTGGGCGTGGTCAAGAAGGTGCTAAGCAAGATCACAAAACCTGTCACTCTGCTTGACATAACCAACCTTTCACTCCTAAGAAAAGATGGACATCCTTCTGTTTACGGGTTGATGGGCCGACAGGATTGCAGCCACTGGTGTCTTGCAGGAGTCCCTGATACTTGGAATGAGATACTTTACAATCTTATTCTTAATTAAAACACCAACTCATTGATGATTAAACCATTGATAATTTGAATGAATAAATATTTTTTATTTTTTATTGTGTGACATTTTATTTGTTGAGTGTTATTTGATGCAATGCCCATTTGCATATATAACTTGGTAGATTTGAAGTGGTAATTGGATGGGGATGTTCTGGGTATTTTAGTTTACAAATATCATGATATGGAACCATATATTTTACATGGAAAATGCTTCTCAACACGAAAAATAAGCACAGACTATTTTATGAAATTATATTTTGTGAGACACGTACAAATGAATGTATCGAGTATGATTAATTATAGTAAAGCCAGTCTCTATTAACATAGGTGATTTGATATAGATAGAAGAAATTAAACACATGCATACATGCATACATTCTCAAATGGAGAAATGAGTCCATTTTCACACACACACACACATATATATAGCCAGCTCACGCAGTCATCAATAACGCAATCTTTGGATGATCTGAAAATGCATGTTATATATGAGGTGTACGTAAATCGTCAAATGAAGTAGTTGTGTAGAAGAATGTATCACCATGACTAATTACGTAAATGTTCAAATCAAGTAGTAATTGAGTAGGAGGGATATATCAGCATGACTAATATATATAATATACAAAAATGATCTCTTGCTCACTGGTGAGCAAGAAATTCTTCCACACCATTTATAGTAACCATTGAATATGATTGCAATAATTTTTTAAAGTTACTTTTTTTACACTTAGATCATATCTAACAGTTACCATGTTTGATGTGTAAAAAATTTCCTACTCACCGGTGAGCAAGAAATCATTACTCATATATATATATATATATATATATATATATTTCACACTACATCAATTTGAACTTGCTTCATCTTTTCAATTGCAACTTAATTTATAACATCCAATCACAAACTTTTCCTATTCGATATCCTACTACTGAATCATCTGTTAGAGAGTTACAAATTGATTGCAAGTGTAATCCTTTTCTTCAAGGGTATTAATACTGTTTACAAGAATTATATATGATGAAGCAAATATTCTTTTTCTAGTTTTTTATTCAGGTAAGTCACAAACAAACTCATTATTGTCTTACAAGCAAGATTTTGAAAAAGGAATTGATCGTGCTTTCCAACCTCTTCTTTTCACAATCTCTCTTGATTGAGATAAGAAATCCAATGTTTGAAGTTGATTCGATCATATATAAGTGTTGGAATCAGGTCCTACTTAAAAAGTCTTTTTTTTTTTTTTTCTTTCTCTTGCAAGTACCCTAACTTTTTATTTAAAAGAAGGAGAAGATACTTTAATTAAGTCCTTGAATTTCTTTTTCATTTCCTCTCAAGTGTGTGTGTGTATATATATATATTTTCTTCTTTTTAAATCATTCTTAAAATTAAAGAAAGAAAGTTTGTTAACCCATTAAAGCTCTTGCACTCTGGAAAAAATAAACATTCTTTCTTTTTCTATTTTTTTAGTCAAATAATTTTTTTTATGGTATCAGATATTTTAGAATAACTCATAATCTATCCCGACACACGTAGTTGCTCTGTCCCACATGAACTGGTCAGAATATTTCTTGAAAATGATCCCAAGGGAATTCTAGCCAAATAACTTGCTTCAAGGAGATTTGAATTCTTCACATTCCATTTTAAAGAGAAGATATGATTTTTTTTCCTTCAAAGTTCAAGCAAATATACACATACTCACAATATTTATCCTTACTGAGTTCGAACTCTCAACCCCTTTGGATACAAGAGATCATATCATTTAAACTAGTCCATTAGTAAATAAGAGATATCACTATATCACATGAGTTGATAATTATTCTTTTCGAAAAAAATTACTACCCAGTCAAAATTTTAAATTTAAATATCGATAATCCTAATAAATTTTATAAGGAGCATAAAGTCCTATATATGTACTTTTAATAAAAAAAATTCCCAACAAAGTTGTAATTCTTGTTAACGATATTTCTTTTCTAATATTTTCTTTCTTATTGAAATGCATTTAAAACTATGTTCTTGGTAAAGTATAAACTATACGTCTATACCCTTTATCACCATTTTTTAGTTAGTATCAATTTACAATAACATGTTAAAAAATCCATTTACAATAATAACTAGTTTTTACTGCAATCAAAATTAGCAATTTTCTAAAATATATGACAAATTAAAAAATTTCAATTATAATAAAAATAAAATGAAAAGGTAACTAATTAAAAAGCTCCATGATCTTTTTCTATGAAGTATAGTGATGTACAATTAGTGCTCAAACAAATCAATTGTACTCTCATTACCTTGGTCCCCAAAATTCAGAATGCCATCACTTTCACTGACTTCAAACCCATCTCATGCTGCAACATCATTTACAAGTGCATCTCAAAATTAATTGCCAACAAGCTAAATCCTTTATCGCCTCATCTTGTAAGTGACCCTTAATCAGCCTTCATAAAAAATAGAAGAATTGCTGATAACATTTTCCTTACCCAAGAAATTTTCAGATGCTACCATATATAGACACTCCTCCCCTCCGAGATGTGCAGTTAAGGTTGACTTGAGCAAATCATTTGATTCCCTTGGCTGGAACTTTCTTCTAGACACACTCAAAACTGATGGGTTTCTTCCCCTTTTCATCCATTAGATCAACCTTTGTATCTCCATTCCCTCATTCTCCATCTCCATTAATGAAGAATCTAAGGGATTCTTCAGAGGTGGTAGGGGCATTAGGCAGGGTGATCCTCTATCTCCTTCCCTCTTTGTCATAGCAATAGAAATCTTCACACTCATTGTATCTAAACTCACTCAAAACAACTTTAGCTTCCAACTCCACTAGAGATGTGAACAATTTAAACTGACTCATCTCACATTTGAAAATGTTTGATGCTCTACTCAAAAGGCAATTCTAATTCAATTACAGTGCTCAAAGAAGCTTTGGACATCTTCTGGTCACTCTCAGGGCTCTCGACCAATCATCCCAAAAGCCAACTCTTCTTATCTGGAGTTCATGAAACTACACAGCAATAAATCATCAACACTTTCAATTTCAGCAAAGGTGAACTTCCATTCAACTACTTAGGTGTACCGTTGATATCAACAAGCCTTAGCCCTGTTGACTGTACGTGATGCCATGGTTGATAAAATTGCTAATAGGATCACCCCACTTGACCAGCAAGAGCATGTCATACGTTGGTAGGCTCCAACTCAACAAATATGTCCTTTACAACATCTAATTAGATTGGATGAATGTCTTTATCCTACCTAAGAAGGTCACCAACCAAGTGAACAACCTTACAAGGAACTTCATCTGGTCAGACTCTGATATCTCCAAAAGAAACTCAAAAGTGGCTTGGGATTAGGTTTCCCTTCCCGAATAGAATGGTGATTTAGGCCTTGCTAACCTTACTACCCTTAACAGAGCCTCTATGATCAACCACATCTTATTCTTCTTTAAACACCCTCAATGTTTGTGGTCTAAATGGCATGGAGTTTAAACATGGCATGGAGTTTAATTTTCTAAAAAAAAATTAGACCATGTTTGTTTAGAGAAATATTAAACTTCCCACGATGATACCCAAACACCACCGACCTAGGGTTCTCTAGAGAGAGAGAGGGAAGAGCTTCAAGAGAAATCTAGAGAGAAAAATCGTGAGCTTAGTGAGAACAAGAGGCTGTGTATGCTTAGAAGGAGAATCGATTCTAGGGCTTTGAGAGAGAAAAACAACTAAGAAATCAAGATAACGTGATTCAGTGAGCTATAGTGAGTAAAATCCATGGATTCTCAACTCTAAAAGCTTCAAACAGTGTAGGATTTCAAAGCTCAGCTCACGATAAGGATTATCATCTCTTGTTCAAGTTCTTCACAATCTGTGAGTTCAATTTGTGCTTCTTCAAGATCAAATCAAGTATAATCTCATCTCTATCTCTACATATGCACAAGCGCACATTGACAAACTTGAATTTATTTTGTAGTTTGGTTATGTATAGGTGGGGTAGGAGATCAAATCAAGTATAATCTCATCTCTATCTCTACATATGCACAAGCGCACATTGACAAACTTGAATTTATTTTGTAGTTTGGTTATGTATAGGTGGGGTAGGAGACGAGTAATGGTGGCTGTAGTTGGACATGTTTTTGTGTTGGGAATAATGTATATGTAAAACGTACAATTTTTATTTTATAAAAAAAATACACTTTTTATTACGGACTTGGCTCGTGATAGAAAGTTTACTTTTTATCACGGGCTAAGCCTGTAGTGGTAAAAAAATTTCTACCACATGCTAAACTCATGATAGAAAGTCATTCCGCTACTACGACACCGGATATTATGACAAGCCAAAATCGTTATAAAATCCCGTTTTGCTCGCCGTAAAAATTCTATTTTCTTGTAGTGAATTAAGACTCCAAATGAAAAGACTTGTAACGTTCACAAAGATATTAAAATTTATTTAATCAAGTTTAAATTTTAACCCATGTATCAAAATTTTATAGAATTTTTTATTTTTTAATTTATGTATTTATTTATTTATGAAGATGGTATGTCGGACTTATTGATACTTACATTTAAATGTAAGACTAATATATAAGTAATTTTCAGTAATTTTTCCTTCTTTCTATTTATTACGTTTTCTGGATAACCAAACATCCTGAGTGAAAAAGAATGCTTTCCTTAGAAGGAAAGGAAAAAAAGTACCGTAAGTATTGGCAAAGAAATGACGAGAAAACTGGAGTTCACATCACTATTCAGAGAAATGGGTCCAAACAAACACCAACACGATAAGAAATATATATATATATTTGCATAAGAAAACAAATTTCTTTATTTTTAAGCCAATCCAGCTTAAATATGCTCATATCTTACACTTCCAAACTCTATAAATGTCCCATCACTTACTTACCTCTTTGTCTTGTACACATTCCAGTGCCTCTCTCTCTCTCTCTCTCTCCAAATGGGTTATGGGTTTCAAAGAATATGCACTCTTGCATACTCTGTTTTTGTGATTTCATGTCTTCACCAATATTTATGTTATGCTAAACAAGTGCAAGTGGAGCATTATAGTAGTAACATAAAAGAATCACAATTGGAAGGCTGTGATTTCTTCCAAGGGAGTTGGGTTTATGATGATGCCTATCCTCTCTATAACAAGTCCATCTGTCCGTTCATCGAGCAAGAGTTTGACTGCCAGGGCAACGGACGGCCAGATAAACTCTATCTCAAATACAAATGGAAGCCCAATGCGTGCGAATTGCCAAGGTACACACACATATATATATATGATTAAATTAATGGTGCAATCCTAGATATATATACTTTAAGAGCTCTACAGGTGAGTCCGAACTCGGAACAGTCTCGTTTGGCTATTCAGAGTTCGGACTCCAAATAATTTTCAATAATGCAAAATGATATGCTCTTCGATTGAGAATCTCAAAAAGACACAATAAAACTCAACCGATGTTCCTATCATTATTAAAAAGGGTACACTACCCGATTCGGAGAATCCGAACATGGCAGAAAGGGGTGGAGCCTTTCTCCGACTCTCTGAATCAAAAAACATATCGCTGCTTATATACACACATGTATATATATATATATATATATATATATATGTATATGTGTGTGTGTGTGTGTGTGTGTGTGTAAACTACTAAATATATTTCTGTTCAGACTTAAAAGTTATGTTGTATATATGAGAGTAAGATGCTAAGATGTTTTTTTTTTTTTTTTTGGTGCTGCTTGTCCAACAAACAATCTATGCATCCCGGATAAAATCAATCCAATTTATTTATTTATTTTTTCTTTTTGATAAATAATCCATTTTGTTAAAGGAAAAATAACAAATACATGAATTTTTAAATTTTAATTTACAAATACATGGAGTCATAGTCATAAAATTTCAAATAAATGAATTATCATAAAATGCTCATATTTACTTGTCCAAGAAACAATCTATGCATCCCGGATAAAATCAATCCAATTCTTTATTTTCTTTTTGGTAAATGATCCATTTTGTTATAGGAAAAATAACAAATACATGAATTTTTGAAACCTAATTTACAAATACATGGAGTCATAGTCATAAAATTTCAAATAACTGAATTATCCTAAAATGCTGATATTTACCTGAAAAAATAGTGTTCATTTCATTCAAAGTGTCGAAACTGCCCTTTTTAGTCCTCTTTTTATTATTATTATTTTTTATCATCTATCATCGAAATAGTAAGTGTTATTTTTTGACAAATACGACAAAGACAAAGTGATTTATGGAATAAGAATGAGACCCTCAAGTCATATAAATGTTAGCTAACATGTATTCATATAAATAAATATATATTAGCAATACATGTATTAGTAAAAAATATTATATGCAAGGAAAATGCTACTAGGAAGGCACTCACACGTGACTTCGCTTTCTCATTCGTTAATTTTAAACATTTTAAAAACACGGATTCCATCCAACGAAGGAGGAGAACACAAATTTTTGGTGGAAGAGTGATGTGCATGTGCATGCCGTCATGATGATAAGATGTTTTAATTGGTAATCCTCTGGCATATATGCACAGATTTAACGGCCAGGATTTCTTGTGGATGCTGAAGGGCAAGAAAGTACTATTTGTAGGAGACTCTCTGAGTCTTAATCAATGGCAGTCACTCGCATGCATGCTGCATGCTGCAGTGCCCAAGTCAAACTTCACCATTGGGAGGAAAGGAGGTCTCTCCATCTTTACGTTACCGGTGAGTTTCTCTCTCTCTCTCTCTATATATATATATATATATATTAAAAGACTTGAATTCTTCATCTTTTAGAAGATGAGATATACGTTACACGTTACAATAAATTAATCTAGTGATGGTCACATTTTGCACGTCATATTCCATCTGCTCTTCATTATATTAATTCCAAATTAATTAATCTTGTTTGAGTAATTCACTTAAAACCATATATGTCAGTCACCTATATATATATATATATATATATATATATATATATATAATGTGTCGTGGATGCTAACCGAGTGTATATATGCATGTGAGCTATATATGCAGGATTATGGTGTTTCTGTGATGTTAAATCGTAATGAATTTTTAGTTGATCTAGTCAAAGACAAGATAGGAAGAGTTCTAAAGCTAGATTCCATCAAAAATGGCGAAGCATGGAAAGGGTTTGACATGCTCATCTTCAATACCTGGCACTGGTGGCTCCACAAAGGAAGCCAAAAACCGTGAGTTACTAAACTAAAATATATATTAAACTTATATATGTACTTCATATGCATTAACATATATATATATATATATATATAAACATACAGTATTAATGGTATTAGTTACATGCTTTTGAAAATGGTAATGCTTTGTCTACTTTGTGGCATGCATATATATTTTGAGTTTCAGATGGGACTACATTCAAAAAGGAGATAAGATGTATGAAGATATGGATCGTTTGGCTGCTTTTAAAGAGGGACTAACTACATGGTCTAAGTGGGTGGACTCTAATATTGATCCTAAAATCACCAAAGTATTTTTTCAGGGCATCTCTCCAACCCATTACAAGTAATTAAGGCCTTTTCACCTCTAATATTAATTTTTTCAAGGCATATATATATATATTGATTATATATGTAACATTTTCTTTTTATTTTTCTTACTGATGATGAACAGTGGTAAGGAATGGAATGAATCAAACGCAACTTGTAAGGGACAAACCCAACCACTAAGTGGTTCGGTATATCCCGGACCCGGAGGTTCAACACCGGCGGCGGACGTGGTGAAGAACGTGCTGAGGAATACGTTGACGCCGGTCAAATTGCTCGACGTGACAACACTTTCTGAGCTGAGAAAAGATGGACATCCATCGACTTATGGTTTCAGTGGCAAGAAGGGAAACGATTGTAGCCATTGGTGTCTTGCTGGTGTTCCTGATACTTGGAATCAACTCTTATATGCAATGCTGATTAATGGTGGACGCCAACAAGATAAATTTATCAGCTATTAATAAATTAATTAATTAATCTATCCATTTGTAGCATGCATGTAAATTTCAATGGCTGAGAACATGATCATCCATTGATTTTTTTTTACTTATTAAAGTGTAACCATTATTCTACTGTGCAATTTATAATATTTATTACTGACATATCCAGATATCCATTTTCCCATTTTGATTCCTATCCGGTAAAGGTTCATTTTATTTTATTTTATTTTATTATTATTATTATTATTTTGTAAGAAGATACCAGTAAACCATAAATAAGGGGATAAGAGAAAATAATTTTGAAGTCGAACCCAGTGATCTCAATCCCCCACTGTGGGATACAATACAAGTGAACATTAATTAATGTGAAGCTATTGAGATTTATTAGTTGTTGATGTCCATTCTTATATATATATATATATAGCTCGAAATGTGATACCTATTTGACCTGATACTTTATTTTGTGTGTATGGATTCTAATGGGAAAATTTAATGATATGTCATAATTTTTTCATTTTAATTATCAATATTCCTATCAATATTCAAATTAAATTAATTTTTAATAAATATTTCCATATTAATTTTAGAACTCTCAAACTTCCAACTTTACCCATAAAGTTTTAATATGTTCTCTAAAATAATAATAATAAAAAATTACTCAATAATATTTGAATAAGTTTCTTATACTTTTTTAAAATAGAATAATTATTTAACAGTTAAAAACAATAAATTGATAAAAAAATATATATATTCCAACTGCTGAGAAAATAATAAACATGTCTAAATGGTTAGAAAAGAAAAAAAAATCTTTAAAAGAAAAAATTAAGTTTGTACAAAAAGTATAACTGCAAAGTTTTAGTTATATGTATAAATGAAACATTGGAAGGTCTATAACTTATAGGAGTAGTTAATTATCCCATTTCTAATAACTCCATGATTTATATGTATAAATGAAAGATGAGATCATGGGAGCTTTAAGACTTTTAGTGGATCAAGTAGACCCTTTCCCTCATTGGATACCCGACCCATTGGACACCCAATTTTGTATTTTCCACTTTATTCGGTTAGTCAGTCCATACTCCAGAAAAAGCTCCAACCTTTGAAAGATGGCCTCTTTGGCAACTCTGAAGATCCTCAGACCACCCCAATTACTACCAATACCCCACCATCATCAACGATCAAACCTCTCAGCACAAAACCCACAAACCCCAAATCTCAATCCAAATTTCAGAATTCCAAAAATGGTGGTCAAAACTCAAGCAACCACCTCTGGTTTAGGGCTCGTTCAGAGAGCAATAGATTTGGTCCAATCTTCGCCTCCCACTTGGCAATCCGCTTTGCTCAGCAATCTCGCGATCTTCGTTGTGGGTTCTCCGCTTCTTGTATCTGGGTTGTCTCTCTCCGGCATTGGGACCGCGTTCTTGCTTGGTACTCTCACATGGCGCGCTTTTGGACCCTCTGGGTTTCTTCTCGTCGCCACCTATTTCGTTATTGTAAGTTAATAATCTATACCGTATTCTCTTCTTCATATATATATATATATAAGGATATGTGTATGTACCATTATAAATTATATGTTCTTATGCATATGGGTATTTAATATGATTATGATTTTTGAGATTTGTTCATTGGGGAATAAGATTGGTAAGACTATATTCAGATATTCTTTCATTGTAAGTCATAGAATTTGATGATTTTCTTCTGAAGTTGTTTATGAGTTTTAACTGTACCTATGTGAGAGTCTTGGGAAGATCCGGTGGTGATCTAGGCACTCTGTCATTATAAGATAAAACCAGATTCTGTATGTAATTTTAACTTTTTTTTCTCTGAAAATGGAAAGCAAAATAGGTGGAGACACATGTTTGGTTCATGCAAGTCTTTTACTATATATACTTGCCAAAAAACACTATTATGTTTTAGCTTGCGTGGTTTCTCCTGCCACTCCCAAGGGGGAGATGCAGGGTTCAAGTCCCTGTTGGGATGCAAGATTGGAAGTGTCTGTGTTGTAGTTATCAAAAAGAAAAAGGAAATTAAGTTAGAAAGCAAAGGGATAGTATTCATCAGGGAAAAAAAAAAAGCAAAGGGAGAGAAAATTTGTGAATTTAATATACATATGCAAACTGTTAACAAAAATGATTGAATTTCTGATCAGTGAATGGGGGTCAATGATTTTGGATGATTAAATCTGTTAGGGAACGGCAGCGACAAAGGTGAAAATGGCTCAAAAGGAGGCTCAAGGGATTGCTGAGAAGAAGAAAGGAAGAAGAGGACCAGGAAGTGTGATAGGTTCCAGTTTGGCTGGTTGCGTTTGTGCTTTTCTTAGAATATATGGAATTGGTGGAAAGGCATTTTTTCGGCTTTGGGAACTCGGTTTTGTTGCTAGTTTCTGTACTAAGTTGAGTGATACTGTCTCAAGTGAGATAGGGAAGGCATATGGCAGAACAACGTAAGTTATGCTTCTCTTTTGATGCTCTTCGGTATTTTTTGAATCTAAAAAAATCAAAAGAAAAAGTGCACTTCTTCAAAAGCTTTACAAGGATAGTGCATATTGCGTCCAATAGCTGCTTTTAGGAGTGAGCTTCCCATCCCTTGTTGGTGATTTTGGTAATTATGATCTCAGCTATATGTATTTTTGATAAACAACTGCAGGTTTCTAGATATTGGGATTTGATATATGCAAATACTAGACTAAGCTTTTTAAGTGTCACTACATGCACTTAGATAAGAAGCATATCTAGCATCAGTTAATATATGGAATGTAATTTTAGCAACAAGAGAAATACAAGGATGTAGCAAAGATCGAGGGCCAAAAGTTACTAAAAGTCAAAAATGTAAATATTTCTGTTACCCAAACTTGATTATTCAAAGAGATAGAATTTAGAGATGATGTTAGTCATAGAATTAGCGTTAGTTGTTATAAACGAAAGAGTGTTTACGTCATACTGTGTAATTGATATATACCTCTAGAAACAGATAATTTTTATAAAATATTTTTTGAACAAGCTATACTTTGTCTAATAGAATAGTGGAGGACTAAGAAACAATTTATTGATTTGAGTGTAGCCAAAATTTGAATGTCAAGATGGATGTGCGGCATTAAGTAGCACCAAATGGAAATAAAATGAGAAAAGTTCATTTATGATGATTTGGTCATGTGCTGCAAAAACAAATAGTCGTTCCTGTAAGAAAAGAGCGATGTAGTCCATGTAGAGGGTAATGCAAGGGAAAGGGTAAGAGGACGACCAGAACTAACATGGGTTTGAGGTAGTAATTGAGGATATGACAACATGTAGTTTGCGACGAAGTTATGGCCTTAAATAGAGTATAATGGTGTAACAGTGGAATAAGGTTGTATTGAGCTAAATTGAGTATTTAACATGTCTGTTGTGACCTTTATTGTTACCTGACATCAGTACTAGATATAATGTGTCTGGATCTGGTTCATGAATTTGTTACCTGAAGTCAGTAGTAGATACTAGATGTGATATATCTGGATCTGGTTCATGAATTTCAAATTTTCATCTTGATACAATCTATATAATGTGGGGTGCATTCTCTTCTAGTTATTTTATGGTTAATTTATAAATTTTTAGTTAACCCGGCATAATTGGAAACAAAATATTGTATGAATATTGTGTTCAAATGTCTCAAGTTTCCTCTGACTGTTCTATAATGGTGTACAAGCAGTGGTGAGCCTGATGACCCCTTTATAAGTTGTTCAATGAAGTAGATCAAAAGAATCTGAATCTTCAGTGTTTGTGCCTCTCATGCAGGTACCTAGTGACAACATTTAAGGTAGTTCCAAGGGGTACTGAAGGGGCTGTGAGTGTTGAGGGAACCTTTGCTGGACTTTTGGCTTCGATTCTTCTTGCCTTTGTTGGTTATCTACTGGGTGAGGTATTGAATACTATCTACTTCTCTTTTTCTAAATTGTTTTATTTGGCCATGTAGTTGTAACTTACATTCTTTGAATATTTTCCCTCCTGGTGTGGTTCGGCTTGTTCCTATATATAATCATAGATGAAAGAGCAATAGCATTAGATGAGATGGGAGAAACAGTGCATTGAAGTCATTTAAGATGGTTGGGGCTTATGGAGTGAAGATGATTTTAACTGCACTTGGGACAAATGATACAATTTGAGCAACGGTAGGGACAAGGGCAAGAGGATGGAGAAACGGAGTGGGGTCAGGGTGGTGGGAAACACACTGTAATCTATGGTATAACTAGGATATGGACCTGTATGGACTTGAATGCGGAAATAGGATCCATTTAGCGAATCCCAAGTTTTAGGGATATGTATGCCATTTTGTTTGTTTTCGTTATTGTTTGAATAATACCCTATTTTAGATGATTTATTAGTATGTTTTCAATGGGACTTTTGAATGTTCAAGATTTATGCGGCGGACTGAATATGTTTTTAACTATTTTTTTCCTTAAAAAATGGAAACAGATAAATGCAGCTGAAACCTTTATATGCGTACTAGCTTCCCAGATTGCCAATCTTGGTGAGAGCGTGATAGGTGCTGCACTCCAAGAGAAGGAAGGTTTCCGATGGGTAGGTGACCATTTCAATTATGAGTTGATCTTCATGCAACTGGATCAGCTTTTCTAATCTTTACGATTTCGTTCGGCCTAATCAGTTCTTTATGCCATTTGGGATTTGGCCCAGGCCAACCTTGAGCTTGGTGAAAACTGGGCACAGATTGCTAGGGCAGTGCCAAGGCTTGTGCTCTAGAATTAATTTAATTTGACTGGTTGAGGTTTTAAATTCAGTGACACCAATATCATTTTCCAACTCCATCCTTTTTACTTTTCTGTTTTGCAGCTAAACAATGATGCCGTCAACATCATCAACATATCCATGGGCAGCATGTTGGCAGTCATGATGCAGCAAATTGTATTGCGAAACTGGGTCGCATGAATTCAAGAAATCATCTATCTACAACTTCTACTGGAGAGAGGCGTTGAGCTATCTATCTATCTATCTTTTGCTCACGCGATCGATTTATGTTATAATACTACATTGAAACGTTAAAGGGGGCCGTTGTATATTTTTTTAGGAGAGGGACACAAGAAAATGTTGTTTTGTTCTTCATGTTGTTCCATTCTGTTAACAGTATTTCTCCCAAGAATGGTCCCACTCCCATCAAATACTACAGTAGCAAAAATCAATTTACTGTTTCTCATTTTCTGAAAGTTGCTGGTCTTTCCTACAGTTTGATCATTTCCATTATAAACTTTTTATAGTTTGCACACCATTGTTGCTTTCTTATTTTCACTATATATATTCTGTGGAGAGGCAATGGATGGGGGCAAGGGTAAATTGCATGGAGATTGGTAGTGATCGTTTCTTTTCTCTAGTTGTTTCACTATATATATATATATATATTTCAATGTGTAATTGCTCCATTTGGAACTATTAATATCCTCTGGGAAAGCTAGTAAAGTGCTTATAACTGAATTTTTAAAGAGTTGCTAACCAAATCTCTAAAAACCACAAATATGACATTATCTAAAATTTCTTCTCACTCATTTTACAAACCAGAAACGAAAACATAAAAGAAGAGATGTGTGCTAAGTCACATAAAGTAGAAACCGGAGCTCACACATAAAGCGGGAACGAGAGCACAAGAGCAGCAAAAAAAATTCAATTTCTTCTTATGACGTACACATAAAGCGGGAACGAGAGCACAAGAGTGGCAAAAAAAAATTCAATTTCTTCTTATGACATAGCATGGAACTCAGCTCTCGCACGCAAAAGTGACACTCCCTTAGAAGAATTATGTGACTTAGATGTGTTCTCTTCACACTTCCATGCCAAAATGCTTCCGTTTTACCCCCAACATGTTTGTAAGTGTTGCATTTTGGGTTAGGCATCCCACACCGTAAACATACTAACTTGGCTCCATCATTCTAATCACCTTTACACACCCAACATTTCCTGAAATAAATCCTCTGCCATCAAATCTAAAACCCTCATTTCATCCACCCTTCAAAAATGCAACTATTAGCTCTATTCAAGTATTTAATTATACCCAAAAGCACCATTTTATGAATAAACAAATTACCGCTCCAATTAAAATGCCATTGAAAACCATAACAATCCGGAAAGTGTCAGCATTTACTTGACTCGCCATGAAACAAGATTATTTCTCAGAAAACTAGTCCACCACAGAGAACATTGGTTTCTGTGTATTCTGATATTAGAATTTTCCAATTGCTCGGCAGTATTCTGACCTAATATATTATTGATTCCGGTTTGTCTTCTCTTCTCACGTAGAAAACAAATTTGTTTTCAGAGAATTTTGAACCCAATTCTAATCCCCTCGTCCATCGGATTCATAAGCCCCTCAAATACAACTGCAATATTTTCATCTAAGCTAAACTGCCTAAAGAGTGACAGCGTTGAGAGAAATTATTACTTACAGACAGTGTCTAGCATAAGTGGTAGCTCAAACAACTTGAACTATTGAAGGTAAAAGATACTGTGGAGACCAACAGCACAGGCTATCTTACAAAGCACCCAATGGCAGAAGAACAGTGCTCTGACGAGGGGGCCCTCATCACCGTTAGATCTAGTGACTGATGACCTCAGCCACCAGATCTAACAGTGATAAGGTCGTGACCCCACTAAGGCCACTATCATCACAGCATTTTCCACAGCACAAAGGAGCTCAGGGAGATGGATTAGAATTGCCTTTGCCTTTTTAAGCTTGTGCCATTTGGTTGACAATGGTGTGAGTTCTGCGTGGGCAAGAAGCATATGTCAGGCACAAATACGGCAGTGTCAGGTGGGCTCCGATAATTTTTTGGCCAGTAAAGCCCTGATGCTGTAGGTGGGGAAGGGATCTGTGGTACCATCCAAGATGCATCTGGCACCTGACCTAAGCAGTCATCACCATCAATTTCTTCCTCCGCAGTTCTTAATATCGGGGAGCAGTCAGAGTCTCCAATCTTACCACTATCAGCCTGAAAGAATTTATCGCAAAAAGATACAAAATTAGGGACATTATAGGCTATTGTCTATTTACTACAGACCCGGAGAAGATAATTAACCAGTCCCATCAAGCAATGAAACATTTTAAACCTGAAACTCCGATGGGCACAGGGATAACACAGTTTACAGCCAACTGGAGGTAAAAATTAAAAATATTTATGAAAACAGGATCCTAACAAAACGAACAATACAATCAACTATTAAGATGAAATTGCATGTTAAAGAACTCAATGCGACAATCCAAAGAAAATGAAATCTCTGGAAGACAATGGCCAAGCTTAATGTTGCCTGGATTTGTTTCAGACGCTGCAGACTACATTCTCAACGCAAGTAAACATCCACTGAAGCTTTGTTTGGTGCGTAGTTCACAATGAATAGTCAAACTTTCAGTGCAAAATGAATAGTCAGCTACTTATTTATAGTAACAGCTTAAAGAGTGAAAATGAAGCCATACAGGACTTTTTCTAGTCTTTGATACCTTACGAGACTATGAACGCAACTTTCATTTGGGAGGAGGGAAACAGTTCTTCCAAATTCCCTCAAAACGTTAGCAATTTAACACCAGTAAGGTGACTCACTGACTTTTGGTGAAACTTTTAGCTAATTCTTCAGCTAAAATTGATAGGCTTTGCATCACAAGGGAGTAAGAGAACTGCTCAAAAGTATATTAAATTATAGAACCAAAATATTAGTACCAGTAAGGTGACTCGTTGACTTCTGGTGAAACTTTTAGTCACAAAACTTGGACAAATATAGATTACAATACAGTTTTAAAAGACTTCATTATCAAACCTAAAGTTGACGCCCATTTGCCATCTGCCAAGCAAGATTCAACATTACAAGCCAACCCGTGCTGGCAAAATCAACCTGAGGAGATGTCTGTGTAGCTGATGCAGTATTTACCCACATAGATTTAGAATTGATATTTGAAACCAGACCATTTGGCCAGGAAATATCATTGCTGCACCACTTGCAAGATATTGCAGTGCTATCAGCATAGGTAGCAATTATTCTCTATGCAGATTGACACAATGAGGGCATGCTATGAAAAACTCGTTCACGCTCTCAAAGCAAGAAATGTAATTACATAAAAGACCCTTCAATGATAGATGGCAGCCATCATGTATGCATGAGTTCTAACAAGATAACATGTAGTGATGACTAAGATGATACCTTGGATGAGCCATTATCAATGTAGCCATAATTCTGATCAAATTCGGCTAGCCCAAGAAATTCATCTAATTGCCATTGTGGAATACTTGCAGCTGCAGAACCTCCGGTAGATGGCAACTTTGTTTGCAGAAGATTCATAATACCACTAGCTTGCACAGGTAATACCTTGTCAGGTAATACTTTGTCATATTGACCAGCTAATGACATCGGGCTATCCCTTCTAGATAGAGAACGAGATTCCATTTCTGAGATTTTCTCACCAGTGCGACTTCCTGAGGAAGATGACGGACCAGGTTTAGCAGGTTCAAGCTCTACTTTTACTCCAGTAAGCAGAAACCTCTGATGAGCTGACACATAAGTATTTGCTGTGTGTATGGAAACATCACACTTCCTGCAGAGTAAAGCTCGATCCTCCAGGCAGAAGAAATAGCCAACTGCTTCCTGTATGGGATAACAATACTCTTGTCAGTACAAAAGACTGGAACTTTTCTCTTCTTCTTTTTTTTTCCCCTTTTTCTCCTGGGAAAGGGTGGAGACCAGGAGTGGTTTATCAACCAAAGCAGAAAAGCAATACAGTTCCAGGCTAGCTAAAACCACATCATCCCAGGCGGGAAAAGGGAAAAATTGAACATTGTTACAATCAGAAAATATCCACATACCTCGTGAAAATGTCACAAGAGAGCCAGAGATGAAGGAAATTAAAATGATTCAATTAAAAAAATTCACAATGACGACGACAACCCCCAAAGCAGATTTTCCGCAATCACTCTTATACTATTTAAAAACTAAAAAACCCATTAAAGCTCAGATTTCAACTCAAGCAGCTCTAATAAAACACAAATGAGCACCAACAATTCCATTTTGTGTGTGCATCTGATTTCCCAGGCAAAGCCAATCAAACGACAGAAACAGTAGTGAACAAAACAGATAGCCGAATTGAACCAAGTAAAATGTCATAATATTCTCATTGGAATCACAAGAAAATTCGTAAACCATATATGAACGTATAAATATATGTAAAATGTAAGAGAGTCCTTAATGAAGTTATATGATTATATCAATTTGGTCATATCTTGCCACTAGAATCATAACATATTCAATTTTCCAGTTCTAATGAATTTCCGAGATCTCAAGAAGTGATGAGCAATCTTATTAAACCTCTCATTTCGTGATATCCATAACTCATATATACACATATTTGTGAATAATTATATTGAATTTGTTTATAAAAATGGGAAAAACAATTCTGGAAAATTGCCATTCCTTTAGAAAATCTTTGTAAACTATTCCCCAATAAAAAAATTGTTCAGCAAAGCGCATCTTCCATATCATTCTCATTTTCCAAGAACACTTTTTTGAGGATGATAATAAACAATCAATTTCTTTAACTATGACAAAAATTAACTTGTAATTTTTCACCATAAAAAAAAAAAAAGTAGGAATTGAATCACTTTAGGACACCTGAATAATCAAAATTTAATTGGCACTTGGCTACAAAAATCCCAACAATTATACAACTTAGAAGACCCATATCAGCAAGCAACCAACATAGCAAATCCCCATCCATTTCATAAAAATAACACAGTATCAATAACCAATTCATCACATTAAACTCTACAATTCGGCGGCATGAAGTACTTACTAATATGAAAACCAATGCAACAATGAACGAAGACAAATAACGGCATAATCGTTACAACAATAGAAAATATCTCAATTTTCAATTAAAACATCATATTCATGCGTGTGTATCGATGTATAAACACACTAAGAGCATACCACATATATATACATATATAATTGAATAGATATACATATATAGAGAGAGGGATGGCGCTACAAAAGATTCAGATGAAATTAATATGAATTTAAATCATAAACAATAAAATGAAGTGGACTTGATGAATATACCTGACAGATATCACATTTAGGCATCTGCGAGGAAGAACTGGAAAGAGGAACCCTCTGGTGCTTGCTTGCGAGCTTGTTCGCGGCATGAACCTTCTCGTCGCACGCCCAACACAGAGCCGCCTCGTCCGCGCAGCACAGAACGTTCGCCTCCGCAACCTCACAAACGTTGCACTGAATCTTCATCCTCTCTCTCTGTCTCTCTCTCTCTAGATATATATAAATCTTATCTTTCTATCTATATATATATCGTGGGTGAGAGAAAATGGAGAACCCTAGGGTTTGAGATCTACGGGGTGAGAATCAGTAAATGAAGGGAAATGAAGAGAAGAAGCAAGTGGAGCGGTTTAAGAACAAGTAGTGATTCTTCTGCGTCAATCTTTACCAGTAACAAGTGATATTTTTTTTAGCTAATTATTTTCTGCGCCGAATTCGGCCCGGGTTCCTGCTGTAAAAAAAATTAAATTTACTTTCAACACATTATTTCAAAGTAGAAATAATATATTGAAATACAATTTAATTGTATTAAATTTTATCGTCATCATTTTTATTTTTAACACTATTACGTTAGTTTAAAGTAATGGCACTGAAACTATTTCTCAACACAAGTAAATCAAATTTTAAATTCACATTATTTATTTAAGGGTAATGATAGAAAAGCCGAATTCTACTGTTTTTGAAAATGAATTTTGTGAGTAAGAGTGATGAAGGATCAGTGTTGTACGGTGTTAGATTTTCAACACAATTAAATCGTAATTCAACGCATTATTTAAATAAAGGATAATTATTCTTTTTCTTAATTCGATTGTTTTAGAGTTTACTCACAAAATATATTTTTAAACATAGTCGAATTTAGAAGAAGAATTAGAGCTCATTTGAGATTGGTGTTAGACTAAAAAAAATGTTTTTGTCCAAAAAATTATTATTGGTAAAAAAAATTCTAAGTTTTTGGTAATACATTGTATAAAGTACTTTTTATTTTTAATTTATTTAAAAAATTCACAATATAACTAGGAAGCAGTTTCAAATACCACACCCTTGATAAAAATATTTTTTAAAATACTTATATTACTAATTTTACAATAATACTCTTTAATAGAATGTTATTATATTTTATAATAACAACTTTATAAAAGTGAAATTGTCTTTAAAACAATAAAAAAATATAAAATTGTTTATGAAGAAATAGTTGCCTAATATATAAAATTTGAACGCAATTTTAAAAGTTACAAATTATAACTTATTTCAAAAGTTCTATTGGATTAAATTAGTAACTATTAAAAATGTTTCTAATGATTATCAAACATATCTAAACATAAAATTATAAAATAAAAGGACTTTTACAATTTTGAAAGATAATTTCAGATGGGCTCTTAATATCTTTTATTTAAATAATGGGTTGAATTATGATTTGTCTGTGTTGAGAATCTAGCACAGGTACAATAGTGATCCGATACAGCAAAGAATTCAGACGCCGGAACCGAACGAGAGAGAGAGAGATATGGGCTCAGCCACTATTGTGGGCCCATTCCCCCCCCCCCCCCCCCTCTCTCTCTCTCTCTCTCTCTGGGGTTCGGAGGGGAGAGAGAGAGTAATGTTCCTTTCCTTGACACCTCACACTACTTTTAATATCTTGAGGCGGTGAGGCCTGAGGGTGACTCGGAGACTTTTATCTAGCTCAACTGTTTTTTGATATTTTCAGCCCACGCTTCATTCTGACGTGTTATACAGATATTTATAATTCATACAAGATATTATAAATGTCGCTTTAAGTTTTACATGTGTTTAATTTATAAAGAGTGACCATAATACTTTCTTATCTGTAAAGTAGACTATTCAGGGTTCAAAACTCCACTTCAATGAGTAAGATATATATATATATCGTAAAGATTTTACGAACAGAATTTCAATATAATCGAGTCCAATAAATTAGCAAAATTTTTTATTTTATTTCTGGTAAGTAAACTAGTAAAGTAATTGATATCTAATTGATTATTTTTTTTTAGTACTGGAGTGGGTTGGCTAGATTTATCGTAGCTAATCATTGGTCAGATTTGTCGTAGCCAACCAATGGATTGGATTAATTTGTAGGGTCCACGGCTGGTTGGCTAAATGCTCCGCGTGCAAACACATAGCCAATCAATTGCCTTTTTTATTAATTTATTTTTTATCTTACATTTATAGAAGTTTGGGTCATGTATATATTTATGTGTATGTGTATCATTCATTAAATCTCAATAACTTTCACTATAAATTGAATTTTTTTATGAAATCATTTCTGTTAGAAAGATAATTTCAAGAGCTTTAATTTAAGTACTACTTAAGCTATTTTTTTAACTTAAAACAAAAAAAAATTAGAAATTTTCAACTTCAAAAAGTACAATTTTTTTTAACATAAATATGTATATACATAAAATTTTAGATTAATTTAATTGTGAAAGATTATTTAATCGTGTGGGTAGTGAAAATTTAGAGAACTTGTTGTGGATTCAAAATTTAGAGATCAATGACTGGCTAAAATTCAAATTTGGAAAACCATTTTTGGCCAACCTATATTGAATGCCCTTAGAGAGGAGTGTAACTTCTAACATGCCTCTTAAATGTGACTTGGTTAAACACTTACTTGTATTCTTTTGAAAAACTTTAATTACCAAGTAGGGTAACGAAAGAGGTTCGAAACCAGAACCTACTGCTATACCATGCAAGGGCGGATACTGGGGTGGGCTTTGAGCCGACCAAAAAAAATGTTTATTACTGTAGCTAATTTTAGCCTAGTCCAAAGTAAAATTTATTATTATAATTAGCTCACCAAAGCCCACCAAAAAAAATGTTTATTACTATAGCCAATTTTAGCCTAGTCTAAAATAAAATTTATTAGTATAATTAGCTCAGCTAAATATTAGCTCACTTCATTCACAATTCTAAACCTACTCTTAATATCATATTGAAGATCATCTACTCTAAAATCTTAAAATATTAAAGAGGAATGTAACTTGAATATTTAAACAATTATATTTTGAAATGTTGAAGGATTTAAATATTTAATTTATATCCTCTCTAATAGCTTAGGTTATATGTGAATCATAATTAAAATTGCTTTCAAAGTCGAACTGATTTTCACAATTTTTGTTTTGAATTTCCACTTTTAAATCAAACAATACAAGTTTATTACTATAAAAGCGTACTTATGCTCAAAAATGTATATATAGACTAAAACCAAGATATGATCAAACTTAATTGGATTGACAAACAAAGTTTGAACTTTGAACATGCAACTCAGAGGCCCTTAATGAGTTGAGCCGAGTCATACATGAGCGTGTTGACTCGTTTGCGGTCGAGACCTTTGAACCGGTGAGATATAAACCGGTATACGACCCGTTATTGCTCCAACTCCGTTAAAACTGCCTTTTGCCGCCATTTCTTATTCCAACTTAGGTCGATTGAGAGAGAGAGGAAACAAATTGTTTCAAACAATACGCTGTATTTTGAAATCGTTTCAATTATCTGATTCAAGAAGCGGAAAATTCAAAAAATTCATATATCACACTGGATCTCATATAACAATATTTGAAGGTAATATAGTCCTAAATTTCGACTTTTCTGATTTCAATTTCGAAATTTTCAGCGATTTTAGTCGATTCTTTGATTCTTCTGTTCTTACAATTAGTTCTTGAAATTGAACACAATCTGACAGTTTTGAGTTTTGTTTAGATTTTCCTGAATTGATTGGGCATGAAATTATAGTTTATTAGAAAAGATGAAATTCATTCTGTCGGAATTGTGCTGATCCTAACATTTTTTTTGAAATACTTATTAATTTTATGTAAATGCGGATGGCTTTTCTCTGAAATTTCAGATTGGCGAGAGAGATTCCTGGAGGAGGAAAGCTGAAGCTTTGTGAAGAGTTCGTATTGATTATTTGGTATGATCGAATTTAAGGGATATAATTTCTTAATGATACGTTTTATTTATGAGAAACTGAAGAAGGAAAACACGAGAACTTTGAATATTGAACCTGAGACTTTTCCTTATTTGAGACATGAGAGATTCTCATTCAACTGAACCTAATGAAATCGAATGATTTGATTGAGCTGATTCAGTCATTTCGAATAATGCTTGCTTTTCTTTTCTCAGATCTCTTAGCAACCAAACACAGGGTATTTTTAATCTTTTCCGGTTAGTCTATTTTCCTCTTGTGATGTGTACAGTTATTTTGCAGTTCTGTATATTTGCATGTTTCAAGCTTAATCTGGAAAATCTCATTATTAGACAATTATAGAACTGGTTGTAGAATAATTCGCCTTCAATATGATCAATCCATCCCCTTTATATCTCCATTTTTTCTTCTTCATCAAGTACAAAAAAACTTACTGTATAAGTTCTTAGTTTTTATATCAGTCATCTGTGCTTTGAGATTATTTTCTCCTCTCTTAATCTTTAATTTTCAATAATACTATGTTTTCTACATGTGTCAATTTCAATTCAGAGATCAATGGTTAAATATTTGCTTGCACTGCCTTCGGATTTGTTCAAAATTTGAATTTTCAGCCAACATTGGACAGCTTGAAATCATTAATATCTAACTATTCAGCCTTTTTTTTGGCCTGAATTTCTGGATTATACGCCACACTTGCAGTTGGTGGGAAAACAAGAACTAAGAAGTTTGCAGTAGTTGACTGTACCAGCTTTATCTTTGCTAGGTTTCTCTACATCATTTACTGACAAAACTATTCAGCCAGTTTCTGCCTGAATTTCTGGACTATATGTCCATGTTTGCAGTTGGATTGGAAAATATAAACTGAAAAGTTTAAAGTAACCGACAGTGCCAACTTTCTCATAAAATTAGTCCTCGCTTGGTTTTTATATATCATTTAGTGATACAATCTATGGGTGCCTCTCACAAAAGGCAGTTAGCAGGCATATCGACTTGTGGGAGAACCATTCTCTCAGATGTTTGATTGTGATTTACAGGAGTTCAAGCCAGACTATGCTACGCAATTAAAGATAATTTTTGAAGACTGAAATGAGATGCAATGCGTGCTGGCGAGAACTGGAAGGGCGGGCCATTTCTACCACCTGTGGCCATCTCTTGTGTATCCAGATACATAATGTAGTTTTGATTTTCTACAACTGTACTTCAGAACAAAGAAAAAAAAAGGATAAGGGGAATTGGTGCTTTTGTTTTCCTTAACAGTGTTAAAAGGCACAGAAGATGCTAGTAAGATCCTCAGCAATGATGCAGCTTGCCCTATTTGTGATCAGGTGCTCTCAAAAAGGTTAGTGGCTTCTAATGGTGATGTTTGGAGTTTTAGTATGTTCTATTGCTCTTGTATACATAAAGCATGGGTTTTGCTAAATGCATGGGACTTAAAGGCATTGATCAATGGGAAAACAAGTAAATGTAATTTTGATTTTGACCATGCATCCTGCTGACAAGTTGCTGAATAAAATGATTATGAGAATCTTTAACAGCCATCAATGATCTTATCTACATTTCCTTCCCCCTCATTATGAGTATATCACATACTGCTATAGAATATATAAATAATGATCCCCAATACTTCAGGTCTAAATCTGGAAATTTCTGGCCAATTTTATGTTATAAATCCCAAGTTATATACGTCATTTGTATTATTTGATTGTCTCTTAACATAACATGTGCTCTTGTTTGCCAGTCTTATGAAACCAGTGGATATCAATCCAAATGATGAATGGATAAATGTAAGCAAGCAGTCCTCAGATAACTCTTCTTTAGCTAATGCTTATTTGTCTTCTGTTATTTAAATAGATATCCACCTTAAGCTTGCTCTTGATTACATGCTGTGATTCTCTTGGTTTTCCTTATCTTTATGCTAATTTTTACGTATTCTTTGCAGATGGCCATGGCTGGTATATCTCCACAAATATGTATCCTTTTTTACCTATTCTATTTTATTTTCTGGTCGTGTTCCCAGTTCAGAATTTGTCCTATTATTTAATGGAATGGGGAGAAAATACAATTCAAGTATTTGGTGCAGTACTCATAATGCTCTTCCTTGTGAGACTTTCCAACTAATGAGGTATAGGGGGCTCTGCAATGTTTTATTTATAAAAAAAAAAAACGAAAAAACAGAGTTGCAAAATACATATTGGGCTTTTTTCCTTGAACAAGCACAGTGATGAAAAGTGCATACAGAAGCGTGATGTTCTACATTGGGCAGAAGGAACTGGAGATGCAATTCAAGATGAACAGAATAGTAGATCAGTGCCGGCAGAAATGCGAGACAATGCAAGAAAAGTTCACAGAAAAACTGGAGCAGGTGCACACTGCATATCAGAAAATGGCCAAGAGGTGCCAGATGCTAGAACAAGAGATGGAGAGCTTGTCCAAGGATAAGCAAGAGCTCCAGGAAAAATTTTCGGAGAAATCTAGGTCAGTCTCTGACACCGATGTGTCCAAACCTTCTAAAACGTATAACTTTTTCATTTCTGAAAGTTGGTATCTTGAGGAATTTGAGAAGACCTGTGGTTGAATTATCAAGTTTTTTGTTTTATTACTTGTACTAATATTATTCTTTTATCATCTTTGCATTGGTTCACACGTGTATTTTTTGTCTTACAATTGGAACTGATATAAATTGCTATTTCCCAATACCAGGCAAAAGAGAAAACTTGATGAAATGTATGATCAATTGAGAAGTGAGTATGAGTCGATGAAACGATCAGCCATCCAACCTGCAAACAATTTCTATTCAAGACCTGAACCTGATTTGTTCTCAAGTCCAGCTAACATGATGGATAACAGAGATCCTGTAAGAAAAGGTAACCCCGTTCTGTTTATAGCATTTGGAAAATGTGGCAGAGCTGATATAGTGTTCACACTAAATAATAGTCCCTTTAATTCTGAAATTCTACTAAAGCCTTTATTTAGTAATTCTTTTTGACTTCTTGATGATATTATTATAGAGCTTTAGCTTGGTACTGTATTATGGTTATAGTCTTTCAAGAAATACTAGTTAACTTATTTGTCGCAGATTGGTCGGTTTACACTCCTGAAACTCCAGGCCCTAGAGAGGATATATGGCCTACAGCAAGACAGAATAGTTCAAATTCTGGCCCCTTTGACATCTCCAGCGGCTCACCCGCAAAACAATCAGCAGTTCCAATTGATTCTGGAAACAGAAGGCCCGGTGCTCATCATGTTTTTGGTGGTGGAGGAAGCAATGCCTCAGTGACCTTAAGGAACCTAATCCTTTCACCAATAAAGCGGCCTCAGCTCTCTCGTAACCGTCCTCAAATGTTCACGTAAGCCACAAATTTTAACTTTGCTAGATATATTGTGCCAACATTCTGAATTAGTGAATATATACGTATCATCATAATAAATCTTGGTTTCCCAGGTTGTAGACAAAGAGGTTGGAGGGTTTATCATTGTTCAACTAGTCATGCTGGACATTTCTATGATATATGTATGCAATCTTTGCCGGTCTTCTTATTTGGTGTGGGGGGAACCTCTAAACTTGTACTTTTTGCTTCCTTCTGTGGCTCGAAAAGTATATGGTGGTCTTTCTATAGGTAGAAGCAGCAGCCAAGAGGAATAGAAATTGGAATATAAGAAAGTATTATTCTAGGTGATTTACCCTTTTTGGTATTACTGTTGTACAATGTTGAAAAGAACCTATGTTGAAAGTCTACTATTTTTTTTTAAATCAAATGTTGAAAGTTTACTAGAGGAATTATAATTTCCTGAGGAATACACGTTGAAATTGAATCATCCCTTTGGAATGCTACCTGTGACAAGAAATTATTAATTACCACAGAAATTCCGTGTATTGAAAAATTCTGCCACTAATAAGACTTCATTTATTATGATTTCCTAGAAATAGTGTTTTATCAGTGATAAAATTCTTACATTTAAAAAATTTCCGCAGTATTGTAGAACTATTCGCCTGTGACAATTAACTCTTTGCAGTTCCACAATACTCAAAACAAACCGAGAGAGAAGTCGGTTGTTACTGAAATTTCAAATTCAAGCAATTGCAAATCCATTGAAAAATGATACCCACGTGATGACGATCTTAAACTTGAATCTACCAGTATTTATGAAGCTCGTAATATCATAGTATCCATTTATATAGCCTCATACACTGCGTCTTTGATTACGTCTCTAACGCCTGTATGATCATTTCCATCTACATATATATGGTTTTCGCCAAATACTTGTCACCAATAATAAAGATGGAATGAAATAGAACAAAGAACAAAAACAGAAGAATTCCTGGATGGATGTCATTTTATTATTCAGAACATCTCCATCTCAGATTTACAATTTACACTCAAAAATCGCAGAAAAAATCAACTTCTTTTGGGTTAGATATATACTGCAAACTTGTTCATGTATATTCTACTACGGCAAGTGATGAGGCAAGAAAACTTTCAGAATAGGGGCCCTGGAAGATAGTTCAATGGTATCCCCGTGTTGGATAGAATAAAAAACATGAGAACCATCAACATATATTAGCCCCTCTTTACAATACCATGAAGTGTCCATACTCTCTTCAAATTTTACAACTCCATGCATTAGGCTAGAGTTGGCTTCTCCAGGTGAAATGGGTTCCCTTACCATATACTGGAGATCCTTGGATAAAATGGGCATTAAAAACCCACCTGATGAGAGCATTGCAGCGGTTGATCCAGCAGCTGTTGAGACTCGGAGACCACTTGATCGACAGTTTACTGAAGGGGTACAAGGCTGCCCTTCTTTCCTAATTCTGCCAACAAACAGAACAAAGGTTGAACACCTTTAATCTCAAAGTGCCACATATCCGAAAATGCCAATGCTCCAAGGAAAATTCCTTACCTGTACGAGAACCGAGAAACTGTCGCAGGACATGGGTGTGCGATTAAAACATCATTAAGAGCGTAGGTTGACAGCAGTTGTGAATTTACAGAAATTGACATCCTTGTTAATTTAGAAGGAGAAGTCCTACCCTCGAGTATGCCGTCTAGTACCTGGGGAAAAGAAAATGCTTGTGTTCAAATAATAAACAGAAATTCTTCTAAATGATGATGATGTTTTGTTCTGAATACCATGCAAGCTAGATTCAAGATCAGAAAATCAAAGCAAGCAACATTCTATGACAAACATACATAATATGATTCGAGAAAATATTAACATATGTCAAATACCATGCAAGAGCATGAAGAAGCAATTTCATAAAAAAATGTCTTGTAATGGCTACTAGAGTAATTTTTACTTATCCCTGTAAAATACATAGTAAGGCAAAGGCAAGGGTGGAAACTGAACTTAGGCAAGTAACTTCCACCCAACTTGATGGCCCTTTCTAGCACCCTCCAAAAAGAAAGTGATAAATCTACCCACTTATCTAAGATATTGTTTCACCAATCGTATACAATATGCGAAGTTGTATGAAATGTGAACAAAAGTCCTGATTAAGTCAATAGGATTGTGTCACTTCCAAATGATTTGTCATCAACATAGAAATTGAAGACAAAGACCGAGCCAAAATTGACATCAAAATGATTCTTCAAGCTTCCTTAATCACACGGCTTCGGAATGGAAAGTGACTTGGAGGCCACAGGATTTAGTTTGGTTAATCATTAAAATTAGTTTGTAGACCTCACTTGGCTCAGATGTTTGAATGAATCAATTTAAAAACTAATTAGCAAGTTTAATATGAAAAGCAATTACGTACCGAGCGATGAGGCAAAGCAGCCTGTCCAATCCAGAGGATTGTAGGCTTGAGAGGAAGGACTGACAATAAACCCAATTTGACATAACCAACCAACTTATTTGGGGCATTCAAAGGGTAAAACTCACAAGACAAAATTTCTTGGGTAATTTGCTAGGAATTTGTTTCACAATTTTCAAGAAGAATGCTTCAAACAAGGTTAAGTAAGGTGTCAACCAATTGAGCTAAGGAACTAAACTCATCAAACATTGAGCAGAATAATATATTAAAAAATAAAAAATTAGTTGTTTTCTAATCCAACATGATCTTTACTTGCCAAACTCGTCCATAACTCTAAAATTAATAATAGTTCAGAACTCATTCCAGAATATGTTAAACAAGAGAGAAGAATGATGAAAGATAGCTTTAGGCAAAATCAATTGATAGAGTTGTTATCTCTCTCTGTCTCTCCTTTTTTTTAAAACCCAACTCACATGTACATCCCTGGGTATTGCCAGAATGGGGACTTGACTCTAAACTGGACACATGGAAGGAGGAGGAGGAGATACCACTTGAGCACCAATGGTCAATTAACATATTTATTCTCACATAGTTAGGTTGTTAGGTTGATACACATATAGATAGAGTCATGCTTGAAGCATATCTCACATATATACTTATTCTGGCCAAGTTATACTTGGAGCTTATTAATATAAGCTGAGATTGTCAACCACATAATTCTTTATCCATTATATCTTAGAAGACTTAGATTGAGAGTTCGAGTGATGATCCGTTGTGATCGGATTACAATCACTGTCAAGGAAGAAGGATTCTGAGAAACGGTCCATAAACGTGGACAGCAATTGGACTTGTAGGATACGGACATAAGACTACGACATGTATAAAAATTGGCGATGAGTGGGAACAATCATAAGTCTGTGATATGGATAGAAAGTGCCTCATGACAAGTTGTACCAGGCATAGAGCTGTGTATCAAAAGTAAATCAACAGATGGTGATTCTTGGGGCAAGAGTATGTAACCAGGAGGTAAACATTGTACTTCTGCTCATAATGGATTGCTAGCTCTGGATGTTGAGGGTTTTTTCACATAAAATACTGTTTCTTTACTACTTTCTTGATTTGCTTAATTTAAGATCTTCATGATTATGTCTAATTGATTAAAAATCGAGTAATTGATTAATTTGGATTTGTTAAAAGTAATAAAAAATTATTCAGGGAAAAAAGGAATAAAGAATTAAATCGGTCAAAAAGTAATCAAAAAAATTTGGACCTAATTCACCCCCTTCTAGTTCCTATATAATTCCAAGAAGCCCATTGTCATGGTACAAACGAACTTGTAACAAGCTGCTTACAAGCACAATCAATAAAATTACAGAATAGTTTACATTTTCCTTGTTTGTGTTAGTCTAATGAGTTGGTCTTACTTGTTCAAAGTTTTTGACTGTTGCTGCACAAAGATAGCCAGTGCTTCTTGTAGCATCAAACACATCACTGAATTCTTCCACCTAAATGAAAGAAAAAAGGTAATTAACTTCTTCAAATGAGAAGTCCCAATTCAAAAAAGAACTGATCACTGGAAACCACAGAAATTCATGCCTAGCAATGAAGAGCAAAAATATAAATATTAGTTGGACAAATAAACAACCTCTTGAACTTGTGTTGGATCAGAATTTACTCCTAGAACTGGAATTGAGTCATCCATGAAATGGCTTGCCTGCAAAAGCGTGCCATCACCGCCAACTGTAACAACCAGATCCACATCACGGATTGGTTGTGATAGGTTACTACGTAGAACAGGCTCCCAATCAACAGACTTTCTCTGCAAAATATCTTGACAAAAGTTTATGGCATCCTTGTGAACCTCACGTCTATTGGTCAAATAACTCAACACCTGCAATGAGTTAAAGAAAGAATTAGATTACAAGGTGAAACATTGGATTTTTTAAAGTGGAATGCTTTAAGGAGGGCGGGAAATGGACAACAATGAAAGTCTACATGTACATACAACATCATACTCTTAGCTAAAAGGCATTTCAACAAGACACTGCCCACCAATCAGAGATTAAATTTGATGTTATATTTTGCTAATATACCAAGGAATCCACACAATAACAAGTCAACATTGGTCGAAAATTCAAAATGTGGATTTCAATGTTCTCAGATCTTTAAGGCATTATTTATTAATTTGCCAAATATTTGAAGCTATGCCACCAAAATAACAATGTTCAACAATATAATAAAATAGGAATCAACTATTTTAACATGAAGGATTAGGCCAATATTTGAAGCTATGCCACCAAAATAACAATGTTCAACAATACAATAAAACAGAAATCAACTATTTTAACATGAAAGATTAAAATATACACTCATTAGGTAATAAGGTCATTGTCAATTGTAATCAAAGCTAATGCTATTAGCTTTGACATTTTAACGAACACGTAATCTACATGAATGCTATGATGCAGATACTGATCTAAACACTAGGTTAATTAAGAGAGAAACAGTAAATAGATTACAGAACTATACATTATATAGTTTCCAAAAACCTAATAGTCAAACTGATGAGTTTTTGATGTGGTATGAGGTGGTACCTTAGGGTTTGTGAAGCGAGAGAGGTCGTTGGATTTGTGGGATAGGTACACGTCGAAGGGCTTTAACAGCAACAGCAGTCGTCTCCTTGCCATTTTCACTCTCTCTAAAAGCACACACTTTCTGATGTGATACCAGATTTTTCAGTACGACGTACTTTACGGTGACACTGCTTGGCGGCAAAGCACCGAACTGGATGCGGCAAGGACTGACCTGAAAGAGGAGATCGTGGGTCCCAGCTTTTCTATTTATTTCCTTGAGAAAATTACAAAGAAGTCCTTAAATGAAATTACTCATCTGTTCAAAATATATGAGTACTTCCATTCGAAACTGAAGTAGTCATATATTTTAAAATGGAGGAACTATGAAAATGACAAATTCTTGTTTTCAATAAAATATAGTAGATTTATTCATATTAAGCACCAACACGAGTACGATACAATAAGCCAATACGATAAATTTTAAAAAATGGGACACATACAAAATAGGTCAAAAAAATATAGGAGTATTAATAAAAAAAATTAATTTTAAACTAGTTTTATGTAACATTATGAATGTATAATCACAAATATATTGATAAGGGCATTCGGATTTCAGTACAATTCGATAGACACACGGTGATGTATGGGGTTCGCTAGACTGCGGACTCCACATATATTGCTAGCAGGTTCGCTAAGTTTTAATGTTTTTTAATCTCTCTCTCTCGCCTTCTTTCTGTTCTCCTGTCTCTCTCTATTTAATTAGATTTTATCCCCTCTCTCTCTTAATTAGAATTGGGTTTAAAATATAATTAGAATAATATATTATACTATCTTTCTTCTTGTTAAAATATATATATATATATATTAAGAGTGATCATACTAGATGGCAACTTAAAATGTGGTTTAGAGGGTCTTGTCCTACATCAGATTCGGATACAAAAGTGATTAGGTATAAATGGACGAGTAGGTAATACTATTCAATAGCTTAGACTTTTGGGTTAGAAGATAAACGACCGACCTGTTACATTTGGTATCAAAAGCTAAATTCAGGTCTTGATTCGGTACCACACCTAGCACCTACCTGGGTAGAGTTTGGGTTCAGGTCATTACTAGGTCCTCCTATTGTTAGGGGGTCGGGTAGACAGGATGATCCTACCGCAATAAAGTCGTTGCGAGTTTCGGTAAAAAGAATGTTAAAGGGTCTTGTCCCACATCGGATCCAAATGGGAAAATGATTGGGTATAAATGAGCGAGTAAGCAACACTACTCAATAACTTAGATTTTTAAGTTAGAGTACAAGTGATAAGTGTACAAAACTTGCTATTTTATATCCTAAAATAAGTTTTTAATTCATATTTTATTTTATTTAAATGTTCTTATCTTTGCATTTTATGTTTTATAGGGGTTGATTTCCAAATAAGAAGAAAAGTAGCAAAAGAGGGCTAAAAAGGATATATATAGCCAAAGATGAACATAAGAAAAATTGTAGGAGAGATGGTATTCTGTGCAATCTACTTGACAATAAGTCTTAAGTTCAAAACTTTGCAAAATATTTTTTACACGGCTAAGTCTGCAGTCCAGAATTGAAATTAAAGATATGAAAATCAAATTTTAGATATTTAAATTCAAAATTTTGTATTTTGAATTTTTGTTTTTGAATTTTGTATTTCAAATTTGTATTTTGAATTTTGTATTTAAAATTTTTCCCACCTAAACCATTCCCCTCTAACTCTATAAATAGGGGGTCTTAGGGGATGGTGAAGGGGGTTAGAAATTGTAGAGAAATTATAGAAAAGAATAATGTAATTATTTTATTGATTCAATGATGAGTAGTAGTTTCATTTCTATTTGTTTGTTTTCAATTAATATGCAAGCGTAAACATCCTTCTCAAGGGAGTGATGAAGCCACCATGGCTGAAGTATAGGTAAGTTGTTTTATTTTCTTGTCTACTTTTTCCTCCCAAGAGCATTCTTCTACTCTTCTATTCTGGATTTTATTTTCTAAAATTAGAGGAAGGATTCTTCGTGTTTGCCAAATAATGGTAATTCGAAGAATGCCTACCTATGTTTACCTAGCCAATGTGCATCAGATTAAGTAAAGAAATGTCTCTCTCATATATAATCAAGTCATTCTTTTTTATTCCATATTTTCCTCCATCTTTCCAAGTTCTAATTGGATTGGTGAAGTGTATTGGTTATTGGAGGAAAAACTAGATAAGAATATAAAAAAAAACTTTATTTATATGGATCCATGGTGGTGAATTCTCTTTCCTTGAGATTTGTCCCATCATTTGATCTAAGACATTTAATATTAGTTTTTATTATTAAATAAAAAATCAGAATTTTATTTTTGAAATATTCATTTTTCATCTCAAGAGATTTAGGTTTTGAAGTTTAGACTTGTTACTGATTCTCACTTGAGAGTGGTTCGATCCTGCTTACTGCTATACAATTTTTAGTAAAGTTTTTGCAGGTTTTATTATTTTTGTATGAAGTGTAGAAAAGCAACGACAAACATCCAATAATCTACACTCGTCAACAAGCGTCCAACCTGTTACACTAACCATACTGGATGCCCTAAATAAATAGACAATTAGATGAAACACAAAAAGAAAAATTCTAATCTTAGAACATCATCATCATTCTTGTCTTTTTCCCAAATGAATAAGGTTGGTTATGTGAATTTTATTTTTTCATTCTATTTTATTATACACCATGTCTCCTCTAATATTTAATATTTTAAAATCATATTTAATTACTTTCTTACATGTTTGTTTTGGTCGTCCTCACCTTCCCTTACCGTCCATACAAACTACTATTCTCTTTCTAAAAGGTCCATCAATGAATCTACGTTATGTGTCCATACCACCTAAGTCTAATCATAAAACATAAATGACTCAAATTCTTACTAAATATTTGATTTCCCTTCTTCATCATCTCCTTCTTTTTCTCTCACTGTCAATTTTGTATTTTAACTCATTTTTGTTTTATTTTCTTTTAAATAATATTTTTTATTATTAAAATTAGACCTTTGTTTTTTATAAAATAATATTTATAATTTTGTCAAACCATATCCCAAAAGTATCATGTGGGTTAGGGTGCACAAAGAACTGGTGGAATCGAAATCGTAATTGAACCGAATCAAATTATTCACTACGGTTGTAGTTGCGATTCTAAATTTTAGGAATCGTTCATTACGTTTTCAATTCTGATTCCAAGTCAAGAAACTGAAACCAGAACTGTTAGAATATATGCATATAATATATAATATAATATAATATATAAATGAATAATAATAGTTTATAAGTTCTAGTGTTCTATATAAATAAATATATATATATAGAGTATAAAATATATAATATATAAATAAATATTACTCGTAATAGCTTCTAAATTATAGTATTCTATTTATATATAAAGTATAAAATATATAATGTATTGATAAATATTGTCCATGCCTGCAGCACTTGTTTGCAAATATAATCATGTTCATTAGATATGGTTATTTCGACCCGTAGATAAGCATAGACATTTCGACCCACATGGTTGATTTTTTAATCACTTTTAATCGTTAGATTGACTTTTTTGTCTTATTATACCAAGCTAATTTGTAATATAATATATATATATATATATATAAATAAATACCAATAGCTTATAATCTATTGTTATAACTAGTGGTGCAGAAGTACGAGTGTGTTTCTTGTCAATATAAAAAAAAATTGATAAAGAATTATTGGAAACTATACAGGAACCGAACAAAACTCAACGATTCCGGTTCTACCAGAAACCGTAATGAATCGGTACCAAGATCGAATCGAACTGAGTTTAACGGTTCTGACTCCATCAGAAATCGTAAAGATCTGAACTGTGTGCACCCTTATCTGTGAGAACGAGAGGTCAACCACCTAACTCTGACTTGAGTAGTATGGCTTGTTGAGGATTACTTGAACCCTATTTGGAACCAAATTCAAAAGGAATTTTATTTGAAAAAATAAGAAGTTGAAATTTAACAAGCTAAAATAAGAGTCAAATTGGATAAACTGTGAATCTTACTCAAGTAAATTCCCATGAAATTCGACTGCTTTTATGAAATTTCAAAACATTATAATTTGAAATTTGAAATCTCATCAAATTCAATTCAAATATTAATTACATTTGTTCCAAATGACAAGAATCTCATTTTAGAATCCAATTGAGTGTGTTGCTTAGTATTAAAAAATATATATATACTAGAGTATTGCTCGTACTTACGACACTATAAAAATATAATGTTATTTTAGGTGTGAGAGTAGTGGATGTGTATGTGTATATGTATGTAAATTTAGGTGTGAATGTAGTGGGTGAATTGTGACTGTTTGCTTATAAGTAGTGAGAGTTATTTTAGATCTTAGATAGACATAAATATTTTGAACCATAAGATTGAATTGTTAAGCATTTTTTTACTTTTAATCGTGATTATATTTTGAAGAAAAATTCAAATACAATGGTTAAATGTAATATAGATATTTTATTAATTAGTTCAACAGTGTCTTACTCTCCTCTTCCAAGTGTAAAGTGAAATGACAATAAGCCTAAAAATTACTGAATGGTAAATGCATATTAAATGCGTAAAAAAAAAAAAAAAAAAAAGTGATATTAATAAAGTTTGAGCATTGGTATATGATGAATTATAATTTATGCTATTTATCTTTTTATCATGTCCAAAATATGTATTGCAATTTTAAGGTTTAGTTTGAGTCAGCATAAAATTATACTGTATTTTTTATTTTTATTTTGCTTTAAAATTATAGTGTATTAGTTTAGTGGTATCTACTTGCGTTCCAAAAGAAATTGTCTGAGTAGTGAAGTCTCATGTCCTCTTGAAGGCACTACTAAATTCATGAGTAATATGATAGAGATTGCTGAATCTATGATCGGTTGTCTAAATAGCAAGACTCAAGTGCCCCCATTTGTGAATACTTTTCTTACTGTACTATGACTTAAAATTTGGCTAACTAGCTCTCAAATCACGAGCTAGTATCTACCATTTCTGATGTTTTCTCAATCACATACTTTGCTACACTACATATTTCTCAGAAAGAAAATAGTAGCTTTTACGTTTGGGTTTTTCACATGGTTTTGGTTAAAAATTAAAACGGTGTGGTGGACCATGAGCTGTTTATGGTTTAAAAGGTTGATATATATATATATATATATATATATATATATATATATATATATGCGGTCCCATTCCAGCTTTTCAATTCTTGTTCGGCTGGATGAGGATCACACACACATGCCTACCTTGTCAGACCAAACATGGCCATTTTAACAATACAATGAGTATGTGTGATTGACAGAGGGCAAGCCACTCTGTATGTGATGATTCTATTCCTGGGCAATGCTGCTCATTGCGACACCCTGACAGTTGAGTGTCTTCTTACGATGCCTGTGTAGTGGGACACTGAGTCATTATGACACATTCGGTTGTTGGGTGGGTGTGTCGACAAGAGGGATTTTTTTTTCTATTATCTCCAAATTATGTTAAATTAACCCATTTAACCTATACTATTTTACTTGATGCAACAAAGTGGAACCCACGATGATTCCATTCCCGAGCAATGCTGCTCGCTATGACACCCTGACAGTCCAGTGTCTCGCAATCACTGCACAATGGGACACACAATCACAATCACAACCATAGGATATTAATCTTGAGTTAAAGTAAATTAAAAATTAAATAAATAAATAAAAATTGTTGTCCTTCTGAGTAATTGTAAGAAGGGTATTTTTCTCTCACAGGATGTAAATAAAGAAAATAATGGATATAAATAGACGGGTAAATAATTTTATTCAATATTTTAGATAAGTTATTGGTAAGTCCTCGATTCGTTATAGTTGATATCAAAGTCAGATCCAATTTTTTATTTGATGTCATGTCTAGCGTTCATTCGAATAGAGTTCGAATTTGTATGGTTAATAAATTTTTTCATTTTTAAAGAGAATGAGAAGATGTTCTGATCGCAACAAAAGTATTCTAATAATGGAGTAACATACTGTAGGCAAAAGAAACGAGTCAGCATTTTGTGTACCCCGCATGTTGAGTAGATTCGGGACGAAAGAATTATTCCGGCAGCAAATTGTACACCACGTGCATCTCTGGGTGAGAATTAGAGAACCCCTCCTGTCCCACCAATTCATTCACTGCCTCAAATAAAATCGCATGCCGACAGTCCTATCCCCCACGCGGATAGAAAAGAAAGTATCCAAACAGACCAAGTTTGATTTTTTTATTTTTCGCTGACAAATGCAGAATATATTAGTGTTCAAAGTCCTAGAAATATTAAGGAATTTAAGGGACATCTTGGCCTAAAACTTCCAATAGCCGTTGCCAAACTCAAAATCCAAATCATGCTTCGTCAGATAAGCTTAAAGTGAGGAGAAATTATTAAATAGTTTTGTTGGATCATCTGTAACTTGGCAGTGTAGTAAAATTAATTTTCAATTTTTTTTGTAATATATTAATACTCTTGTAACGTTACTTTCTTAATAGAAGAATCTAAATTAGACCAGAATACTTCGAGAACTGTTACTCTCACATACTCAATTCTCAAAACTTTTATTTTCAGTAATTTTGCGTTTAGGCTTAATGCAATCTGATGTATTTAAATTGAGAATGCAACAACCACACAATAACTTTGAATCGATAATGTAATAATTACGTAAATGTATTGAATTCTCGATTTAATAGTATTGCAGTGTTGAATTACGATGTAATATTTTATATTTTATATATATATATGTTGCATGACTGTTACATCGTTGTTGTATGAGTACGAGTATTAATTTGATCCATCAATTCTTACGAATTGAATTGAATTTTCAATTCAACTGCTCCAATGGATTGATGGAGGAGTCATAGAATAAGAATTTATTGGATTGGATTGAATTAGGCACTACTCGTTGACATTGTTTGAGTAGTAGTTTGTATATTTGCAGTGACTGAAGAGTCACAAGTTAACAGCTCAAATTTTGTTCCCTCTCTAACATCGTTGTCTTGCGGGTCGAGAGCACTCAATTCTGTTGTTGGGTCATATCTTAGTAATTTTTTACGGATTAAATCGAATCAGATTTAAGCCTTTTCATAATTGAAAATCAAAATGTGTAATTTGATCATATTCTATTGGTTAACTACATTAAACTTTTCTAAATTATTACCATATCGTAAGAAATTTCTTTGAACTATAAATTACTCTCTAAACTATTACCAAATTGCAAGAAATCCTTCTGAACTATCATCAGATTGCAAAAAACTTCTGAATTACAAATTCTCCTTGAATTATCACCAGATTACAAAAAAATTTCTTAAATTATAAGAAACACACACTTAAGCACAAATCGTCAACTATCATTTAACGAAAAAAATTAAATTACTTTTTTGTCCTTAGTTAATATGTATAATTGTTGGTAAAGTAGACTAAAGTCCTGTTTGGTAGCAATTTCGATTTCAGATTTCAACATTTATTTTTATTTTTTTAAAGTCACAACATAAATCGCGTTTGATAATGCAATTTTCATTTTTGAAAAAATAAAAGTGATGTCAAATTTTTGACAATCCTTAGGCACAATTTAAAAGTTTCATCACGAAACTTTCAGTTTCAGATTTTATTTTTTAGTTCAAGTTTTTATTTATGATTTTTTTTATAAAATACAATAAATAAAAATTTTTTGCTCCAAAATATAATATAATATAATCCAATAAATTAAAATTTTATAAAAAAATACAATAAATACAAAATTGGTGACTCAAAAAATATAAATATTACAAAATAAAATACAATAAACACAAAATTGGTGACTCAAAAAATATAAATATTACAAAATAAAATACAATAAAATAAGACATGTTAGTTATTTTAATTGTTGAGGTTGAGAGCATATTTATATATAATGGTTTCCTAGTAACAAGGGTATTTTTGATCATTTAAATTTGAAGTAAATTATGTATGTCAATTAAGGATAAATTTTGAATAGTATGTAAATAATAATTAAGGAGAATTTTTGAAGGAGAGAAAATAGTTCAAGTGTCCTATTCCATTGGATCTGTGATACGTCGAAATGTCTAATTTCATCCAATCCGATTCTATTCTATCCGTAAGCTGTGGTCACTCCTGTATGAGACATGAGTGTTACATTAATTGATGTGCAGTGTTGAACAGAAGAGATTCCGAATCCCTTGGTTAGTGGACTCAATAAATGAGTACTCGTACACATGATGTTGAGAAGGAAAGGTAAGTGTACCTTACCCCAAAAATAAATATATAATATAATATAATATAATATAATATAATGGTAAAGTGTACACCAATACGAAGCATTTCTCAGTATCACATGGAACAAATAAGGGCATCCACAATGGTTGGCCATTGTTAAACTGAAAATTATTTTTTCATCTAAATTGTACACCAATACTTAAATTGTGTTTTCTTAACTTTAATTTTTATAATTTTTACTATAATTTAAATTTTTTAATAAAACTATTTTATTAGAACAATTTAAGTATCTTTTTAAAAAAATTAAAATTTATTAAAATATTATCATTCTGACTAGCAAAAATATAAAAAAATTATTGAGATACTAACTAGAATTTAATTTGGAGAACCAAATATAATCTAGCGGTTGTGATGGGCTAAACGATTTCTCGTGCACGAAGAATTGTCTTGAGATCAACATCAATCATTGTGTGACAGGGAGGGCCTCATAAGTACAAGCTCTTTGTTTTCAACACGTTGCTTCATTTTTCTCCCTTCTTTGTTTGAAATTGAAAGATATTGGTACGAATTAATGAATCAACCAATAAAGTCTCTTGTGATGTTAGCAAATAATTGAAATAAAGCTCCACCTTCATTTGTACAGGAATCATGGATTTGAAAGAAAAAAAAAAGGTTGATAATGATTATATATATATATATATATATATATATATATATATATATATAACGGTTTGGTATTTGAAAAATTCGATTCGAACTTTTAAACCGAATCGATCCAAACTATGGCTAATATAATATTTATAAATATATTTTATAGGGAGTTGATATTGGCACTCCACCAATATCCTCTAGCACTACACTCCTATATTTTTGTAAAGTAAAATTACAAAAGTGGTCATTTGTTATACCATTTTAGATTCTTATATTTTTAGTACCCTAATTGCCCTTCTAATTCAAGACTCAATTTTAATTTAATTTAATTTTTCTTAAAAAAAAGTTTTTTCAACTTTTTTACTTTAGGTTTACAATCTAACAATCCATTTATTACCACCCAAATACTATAATTTAGACATTTTTCAATTGAAACTTATTGTTAGTGTCATTATCCTATATAACTCAAAGAATCCAAAATTTAAAATATTCTATTTTTACTCACCAAACATGTAATTTATTTTTCATGTGTCTTATTTATAAAATAACATAAATTAACAATTTGAAACATACCATCAATTTGTGAACAAACAAAATAGAAAGGAAGGAGGAGAAAATAAAAAGCAAACGAAAAAAAATATCATATTAATTTTTTTTATTTTTATCTTTTGAAATTTTGGTGCAAAGGCTCCTTAGTTAAATTAAGACAACTACAATTGAAAAAATATTTTATAGAGTCATGTTTTTCTCTTTTCATATTTTAATTTCTAAAAGTTCTCTATTAAAATAAAAAAGATTTCCTTAATTTTCTTAAACAACTATATATCATAATTTTTATTCAACTAAAATTAAACTTTCTTTTGATTTTAAATATAATTAATTTTTTTTCAAATAGGTTTTATTCATTGATATAATGTTTGTTTCCAACTCAAATACATTTTTAATATTTCTCTAGGTAATCTATTATTAACAACTTTTTCCCAACTTATCTAATCATGTAACTTTTATTATCCGAATCAAATATATTTGATTGATACTCTCTAAATCATTATATTGAATCCTAAACTTTTTTACTTCTAAAATAAATATTGATAAATTGATTCAACATAAAAAAATAATATTTTTAAAATCAATGAAGAAATATTTTCACACCAAAAAAGAGAGAAGTTGTAATTTGGAGTTAAGAATTCTAACATTATCAAATAAGGGCAATTAGAATATTAAAAATATAAGAATCAATATTGTATAGTAGAGGGATACCTTTGTAATTGTACTTTACAAAAAGGTAGAAGTGAAGTGCCAGATGATATTGGTGGAGTGCCAATATCAGCTCCCATTTTATATTATATATAATTATATATATACTATTTTAAATATATATTATAACTACTTTACCTTTTTTTGTTTTCTTTTATGTTTCAATCCCATGCTCACACTAACTATTAGAATGTTACTTTTTTGTTTTCTTTATGTTTCTTTTAACAATATTTACTTTCTTTTCTTTATGTTTCTGTCACACTATCTGTTGTTTTTCTTAGGTATTCTTGGGTTTTGCAAGCCTAGTCACACACTGTCTTAATTTTTCTCTACTATTCCAATGTTTATTTTGAATCACTAAGAAAATAACATCATATTATTCTATTAACTGTAATGTTTATTGAGTATGCCCAATCCTTAATCCGGTCCAAACCAATCCATTTTTTTAACGGTTCGATTTGGTTCAGATTAATATTGGCCACGGTTTGGATTGACAATAAACTAAGCTGTAAACCACAGTTTGGATTAGATTTAGTGCCTAATTCGCACCGATCCGAACCGTGGTCACTCCTACTTACTCCTTCATTCGTGATAATTAAAAAATAATATTAAAATTTATTAATTTTCATATATAATATATATATAAAAGAATAAAGTGCAAAAAATACCTCACTATATACCAAATGTGCAAAAAAAAAAAAAAAATACTGCAGTGCAAAAAAAACTCTTCATTTTTTGCAAAATGTGCAAATAAGGACATTTTGTCAATTTAATAACTAAAATGTCTAAAACACCCTTACACTCTTGTGCCATACTTGAATGTCCAAAAAGGGTTCATTTAAATATTAATTTCTTATTTATTTAAAAAAATGTACGAATACTCTTATTTTCACTTGTCGAGCCCTTCTGAAATAATAAAATAATTAAAATATGTTTTTAGTTAATAAAAAAAAGAATAAGAAATATTGCATCTAAACATGACACAAATGTTTTAAAGTTTGTGAGGAATATTTTGGTCATTTAAAAGAGAAATTTTGACAAAAAGAGGTGTTTGCACATATTGTAAAAATATAGAGAAGTTATACGTACATAATAAATTGTAAGGGATTTTTTTACACATTTTATATTTTTGCACTTTTCCTAAAAAATATCGTAAAGTTTATTAATTTTCATATATAATATATTAATTTAAAATAATATTAAAATTCGAGTTGTGTTTCATGTTGGTCCCACTCTCTCTTAGGTGAGCTTAGGTAAATATTGATTAATTAAATGGAAATTCCAGGTAGAGAGCATAGGCCTGAAAAGGGATGAGGACAAGACTGGTCTATTCTTTTCACTAAAATTGAATGGAATCTGAGGGTTTGCAAGTTGGTCATGACCGATGTGATCAAAAGACCTACTTTATGTAAAGGGGCATAAAGTGATCAAAAGACATGCTTTATGTAAAGGTGCATAAAGCAATCTTTGCTTATGTACATCAATCAAGAAAAAAATAGAGGAAAAGGAGGAGATGGCTGGTATCTTAGAATACAATAATATGCAAGGTCACGTGACAGCCAAACAAGTATATATATATATACATATGAGATAAGGCCAGAAAGGTATAATCATATTGGATGAATGACCAGAGCAGGGAAAATGGTCCACGACTTAAAAGAGAGAGATGCCCCATCAGACAGATAAATAGAATAAAATCTTACTTTTTGCATTCTTATGATGGGAACATCTATGCTTTAATTTATACTAATACACGTTTAATACTTAACCAACAAATGTCATTGACAAAGTTAGTTGTGATTAGCATATACAGATACTAACATCTGAGATCATAACACTTGATAAATATATACGCGTAACACACACACACACACCATGTACTCTACAAGTGTTTACACAATATGATTATTCTTGGAAACTCCAACCAATCCTCATACTCGTGAACTTTATTGGAGAAAGATATATAAACTTTAAATGACTTAAATAGCCGCATGTCATTGTCAAACTTTATTCCACTAGTTATTTCAATAGTAAACACTAAACAGCTGGTAATATTTGAGTTGATGAAAGGTTACTTGAGCAGTAATAGAAGGATCAAATAGAGAAATTGGTGTAGCAAGCTTGAAATCCTTGCACTCCATACTCAATTGATGTAGCACCTAGCTTCGCTTGCATCAGCACATATCCAGCTTGGGTTGGAATGGAGATAGAATGTCTTTTGCTTTGATCTGCTAATTAAATCTGTCATTATTAGGAGTGGTGGGACTTGGGTGAATCTGACCCCAACAATCTGATTTTCATCTCAAGTTTTTACGGGTACGGATAAGGTATTAAGATTATGAGATTGAGACTGAATTTAAATTTTAGAGTCTGAATTTATTTTAGATAAAATTTGAATAAATGTTTTACTAACTGAAGGTACCTAAAATATAAAAAAAGTTTATAGTTTTTATATTTGTAAGAATAGAAGTTGTTTATGTAAAATAAAATTAAAATTAGATGATTCATAATATCATAATAGGTATTAACCTAATTTTGACACGCTTGGTTTAAAATTTTGAAGAAAAAAAAATTCATAATAATCTAATTTTAGTTAAACAAACAAAAATAATATAGAGTATACAATTTTGAATTCTTTTCAAATAATATTACTAAGTCCACAAGTTTTAATCACTTAAAGTCCTAAAGAAACTCTACGTGTGAGTAGTTCTATTTCATGTCAAGTGTATGTAGTTATGTACTTTAATATTTCATTTTTTGTAATGCTTATTTATTAGTAGGTTATTAAAATTATGAGTGACCCGAAAAATCTGTGAAACAAGTGTAATATGGCACGGCTTGAGATGGAATGTGTTTTTTGAAACTTGGGCTTGGCACAAAATACAGTTTTAAAATGTTTGATTTGGTGTGGGCAAATTCCTTGGCTGGCTCAACTCCCCTGAATTTCGAGTAAATCTACAATACATTTGATATAAATATATATGATGAATCTAAATTTTATGAGTATTTGTGACTTTTACTCCAGCAAACGGATGACAAGAAAGTGAGGAAAAAAAATGATATATTTAAAGGGTAATGCTACTTAGGCAGAATTGTTAGACAGAATTTATAGGCAAAAATTTTTAAATTCATTAGATGCATGTGGTAAGCCCCACCATATACACTCAACACATGCATCCAATGGATGTAAATGTTTCTGCCTACGAATTTTGCCTGAGTAGCATTATCCATATTTAAATTACTTGGACACAACCTCAACATGGTATAGCTCTAATACCTATGCAACCATTTGGACGAACAAAATTGCATTTAATACCATAATTAAACACAATCCAATCACAATTTAGGCTCCAGCAAACTTTCCTAAATTAAGGGTGAGATTGGGGGAGAACGTCTATAATATGAGCAATGTTATACGTCTTGAATAAATATTACAAATTTTAACTCGAATTTATGTGTCAAGTAATATAGTCCATTATTTTATAAGATAAAATTAAATGGTAAGTTAGTATTGGTAGGATTCCCTCATACACAGAGTCAAGTTAAAATTCGTGAAATAAAATTGTGAAGTTTAACATTTCCCCTATAATATATATGGTATAAATACACGGAATAAATTTGGACTTTATCACCCAATGTATTTATATCGAGTATATTTACATCAGGTATATTGTAGATCTAGTGAATCTAAAATTTATCACAAAGTTCAAATTCATCCGATTTATTTATACATCTGATTTATACCAGATGTATTGTAAACCTTCTCCGAAATTTCACTCCTAATTTAGGATAGTTTGCAGAGCCTAAATTGCAGTTGAATTGTACGTGTTTAATTATGGTATTAAATGCAATTCTATTTTGTCCAAATGGTTGCATAGGTATTAGAGCTATACCATGTTGAGGTTGTGTCCAAGTAATTTAAATATATCATTTTTTTTCCCTTACTTTCTTGCTATCCGTTTGTTTGCTGGAGTAAAAGTCACAAAACAGTCATATTACTTTCTAGGATGTGTTTCTAGAGTATTTTAATGGCGTTAATAATTCTTAGAGGGTCATATAAGGATCTTACCTCAGCTATTTAAATTCATGGAATATATTCTGTATGATGGCACATAATGTTGATTTCTTTTTTACTCAGTTGTAAGGGGGCCATGCTTAGTTTAGCACTATATTCTGTTTAAAGTCGCACTTGATTCGCGACGACACTTGCTTAGTTTGAGTGCACATTGACGTGTTCTTTAGTCAAATAAGAAATGCTTTTGCTACATGGACCGCATTCAGAAGAAATGCATGTATTTAGAAAACCTTGGAATGTGGTTGAGAAGTCGTGCCTGCTCTTTTACATGATAATGTTTTAAAAACATTAGTCTTCGCCTATTGTTAGATAGGTATAAATATACGAGTAGGATACACTAGCCATTTCTTTTGCTGTTTAAGTACATGATAATGTTTTAAAAATATTAGTCTTTGCCTATTATTAGGGGGTTTTTTTTTCTACTATGTCAGATTTGAATGAGAAAGAGAATAGGTAAAAATGGGTGAATAGGCGATACTACTTAATAACTTAAGAAACACATACATTGACAAATGTACGACATGACACGGACACGACAAATTTTAAAAAAACAAGACACGAACACGACAGAGATATGGTTATAAATAATAATATATTAATATATATTTAACAAGTTAACCAATATTCACAATACCATAAATTTAACAATAAAAAAAAAAATCACAAATACTTGAATTTATTATCAAGCAATTAATGTATTTTCAAAATGAGTGTTTTCATTATATTCAAACTCATTACTAGAATTTTACACGTTACTCATTTTTCTAATAACAAAACAAATAAATTTAAATACAAAATACTTAACAAAATGACATGGCTTTATGTTAAATAAAGTTCTGTTGGCTTTTTTATTTTTTTGTTTTTAAATTTACTATTTAGAAATTTTATCTAACTATTTTTTATTTTTTAAAATTTTATTTTAGAAAACACTATATTTATAAAAAAGAAAGAGCATTATAGTCATATTAAATGATATATATGCCATTATAATTTTTCTAGGAGGTCCAGATGTTATCTTTTATAAGATGAGGGAGTTATATGCTCAAAAAAAATAGTTTAAAGGGGTCTTTTTGAAACTTTGAAAAAATTCAGGGGTTTTTTTGAACTCTTAAAAATTACAAAATGTTCCCTACCGTGTCTGCCACGTGTCCTTGCCGTGTCTCCTGCGTGTCCAAAAAATAAAAATTTCACGATACTTCTAAGGAGTGTTCGAGTGTCCAACAAGGGTACGACACCCTTATATGAAGTGTTTGCGTTTTCTATCTAATAACTTAGACTTTTAGGTCATTGGTAAGTGTCAGATCCGTTATAGTTGGTATCAGAGCCAAACTCAGTTTTTGATCTGGTGCCACACCTAGCGCCTACCCGGATGAAGTTTGAGTTCAAATCGTTGTTGGGTCCCTCCCGTCATAAGGGAGAACGGATAGGGAGGGTGGTTGGACCGTAATGATAGCATTACGAGTTTGAGTTAGAGAGAATGTTAAAAGGGTCTTTTTTATCTCATATTATATTTGAATAAAAAATAAAATAAAAATAAATGAATAAGTAATTCAATAATTTAAACTTTTGAATCATTGATAAGCCGTGAATCCATTACACCTATCTCTCCCCGTGCACAAAGTACGTGGAAGGAGACTTTCAGTCCGCATACATGACATGGTTTTTTACCCGATGAATTAACCGGTTAGTATGATCTTATTAGGATATTCGGATCAGCAACAAGGTTTCTATCTCGATGGGTCCCATAACACTGGTTGGCACCAACCCTTCTTGCATGACAAATTCATGGCTAGTTTTTGGTGGAGAAGACACCCCCTGTTTCTGTCTTTTACCATTGACTGCAAATTCCCTGGATAGTACAGAGCCTTCACGGGCCTCTCCCATTCCACCCTTTCACATTCGTTACCACAGAACAGGCCTAGCTAATACGGTTTCTCCACTTGCATTTGTCTGCTTGCCACTCTTTATCTGTCAAACCCACTTTTTCTTTGGCCTATTCCTCCATTTAGTCACACTTTGTTAGGATTCTTTCCCATCGATCTCCTTCCTATGCCTTTTGCACTTAAGGCCCCCCCTATATCTATATATATATATATATATATATATATATATAGGCGTCTCTGTCTTTCCAATTCAAGCAGATATTTTGGAGATATTTCTGCTGTTAGATCATAGGCTAGGCCTTTTTTAAATATCAAAATGTTTCTCGAGGTAAATATTCTTACAGAAGCATGATACAATACCTATTAATTAAGAAAATTTAATTTCTGATGCTACCTGATTGCTCGCTTTGTCCGGAACTGATTTTCTTTATTAGATGATCTTATTTTGTGCATGCACGTGTGGTCTTTCTACAAAAACCTCACAACTAAGAATCATAATTTATTTGAAGATAGCGGGTAGAGCGCCTCTCCACATTGACAGGTTAAAAAAAAAGGTAATTTATTTATTTATTTATTTATTTTATCAATTTGCTACTATTTATTATAGAGTTAGATTTTGAACTCTGAGTAGGTACGTGGGAGTTGGCTTGGGCATAACTGCTTTTAGGCAGTGAACAAATTAAGACGAAACCAGCTGATTGGCAACTTTATCGTGCAATTTAGTGGGTTGGGATATTATGCTACGTTTGCTCCGCAATTATGGAATAAAATAATAAAAATGAAATGAAATGGTTATTCTCATTCTATTATTTAGTTTCAAACATAAAATGATGTAAGAATGAAATGATGACTACATTATTTTTAAGAGCTAGATTTTATTTTTTAATATTTATTGGAAATGAAATGACCATTTCATAGGTTGAATAGTGGAATGAATTTTTTTTTTTTTTCATTTTAAAAGAATGATACGAAATGATCATTCGCACTTTAATTTTTTTTTACCAAACAAAAAAATAATCCAAAAATGTAAGATTGACATTCAATTTCATTTCATTGTTGCGTATCAACCGCAACATAATTGTGGATGACCGGTTATGGTTGCCCTACATCAATCACTGTGTGCTCACTTTTGTTATTAATGGCAATTAGGATAAGATGTGACTTTTTGTGGTTCCATAGTGATATATGAAAATGGTGGGTATATATATACACACACACACACGCTAATAGGGAAGGTGATGGATAGTCTCTGGCGCCAAAGTTAAACTAGTTGTCCAACCGGAAGAGGAAAGTTCCATGGTGAATGCTGTGGACATATCCATTGATATTTTGACTAATTTTAGAGCCAATTCCATGAAAATGCCAACTTTGATCCACTATTTATAAATGTTGACAAAAGACCTACAAATGTTGACGAAAGATCCGAAACTATTCACAAATCCAACAACTTTTGGTGTTCACTTTTTATTTTATATTTGATCATATACCGAATTGCTCTTGAGTCCTAATTCATGCAATTACTATAACTAAATAATAAGCAGAGGTGCACGATGTGACACATCGGTACATAAATTTTAGTTCAAATTTCTTCACCGGTGTAAGGAGGGGAGCACCAATGAAGGTATGTGCTGATATATATATATATATATATATATATATATATATATACAATGTTTGGTAGTATTGGAATTTATGAATTGACATTGGAATTTGCAAAAGATAGTTTAAGATTTAAACTACTTTTGTCTTCAATTCAAATTCTACTACTTTGATTCTATAATTCTACACACAACATAAAAAGTAATTGCAAAATGAATTATTAGTAAGAGCATGCTTAGTCGGATTTTTTTTAAAATAGTTGTTTGTTTAGAGGAGGCTTAAGAATTAGAACAGAGTACGAAAATTTATTTGACAAATGCTTTTTGAATATTGAGTTAAAATAAAAGGTTTAATTTTAGAGAGAATTTTTTTATTTATATTCCTGAGAAAGAGAAAATACCATGGATAGATTACACTCACATCTCATATTGTTTGAATTTATTTGACACGGTGATAAATTTTGATTACAGTATAAACTCAAATGTTTTGCATCGTCTATCAGAGAGATCATAAGTCTATTAGCCCCGCCTTCTCTACCGTTGCGAGTCACCATGTACAAAGCTTCAATTTTACCATTATCTTCACCTCCAAGCTACCCACTACCCAAGTTTCAATGCACACGTCACTATAACTCCAAGCCTTTCGACCTAAACTCTATCGCCGTCCATGGCTAACTCCAACAATTGGGTCTTCTTTGCTCGAAGAAACCCACTTCACCAGTCCTCCATGGCAAGTCATCAAGAAGACTTATGAAGAGACCCACTTCTAGTTCCTCATCACTAATTGAGGAGCTCCATTGTCGAGTCACCTTAATGATGGCAGCCATGAAGAGAAAAAGAAAGAGAGAGAAAGAGAAGAGATGGTATATTTTGGAAAGGGTAATGCTACTCAGGCAGAATTTTTAGGTAGAATTCGTAGGCAGAAACATTTACATCCATTAGATGTATGTGGTAGGTCCCACCACATACACTCACCACATGCATCAAATGAATGTAAATGTTTCTGCCTAAGAATTCTGTGAATTCTGCCTAAGTAGCATTATTCTTTTGAAAATAAACATAATAAATTAATAGGGGTATATTGGATATTTTGCAGGTAATTTAACGGTGTTAGAGACGAAAATATCTTTGATGGTGTATACGATGGATATAAGCAAAATTTATGTCCGTGAATCATAATTCCAAACATCGGATGCAGCTAAAGAAACCCAGAAAAAGGAATTTTTCAGCTTTTATTGTACTTCATCACAGTTGCATGTAAAAACGCAGATTCCCTTTTTAATTTTTTTTAATAAGAAAGAATAATATGGGATTCCTGATTATTGTCAATAAATATTCGTAGATTAGATCAGAAAACGTGCTAACGGAGTCCGGAGAGAACGTTATACGATCTATCCTCAACCCAAAAAAGTAAAATTAATAGAAATATTGATTATCACTACTTGACGCTAATCCTTATAGATTATGTTTCTAATATAAGGTGATTTTCACGTAGGAAGCTTTTTAGCCAACCCTTTTTAAAACTAGTTTTACTTTTCAGAAAAACGGTGTCACCTGCATGGCTGTAAGGCTTTATGTAACTTGTAAAGCTTACACGAGGATTCGTTTGCTTCCTCTCTTTTTCTCTCACTATGATAATTATCTGCCACCCAGAATCTGGAGATTTCACCTCATCCCTTCTCCTCTGATCCCTCTCTCTCTCTCTCTCTCTACAACAGAATCTTTTTTCTCTCACTATATTAGACGTGATATTTTTTTGAAAGCTTTGTTCTAATACGGCCGGGCTTGAGCTATAACTGAAAACATCTCAAAACAGTGACGTTTGGATCAAATTAAGGTGAGACTGGTCATATTGAGTGGCATTGTTTTCCCGGTCATGATAGACTCTTGATTTTCTTGTTTCTCCATCTGCTATTGTTTTTTGAGTGCCCTTTACAGTGGGGGTTCCAATTCTTTTCCTGTTTTAGAAATTTATTACATGTTTGATTTTTTGGAGATACGGCGTCTTTAAATTTCTCTGTGCTTTCTTACTTTTAACGAATTAAAACTCGTCTGATTTTCAGGCATGCCATTGTGTTTTGTCGTTTGAGAGTTGTGAATCTTGATGTGAAAGAAACAGAGGCTCTAGCTTTTCACCTAAAGCATTTGTTTATCTCATCATCTCTGGTCTCTCTCTCTCTTTCTCTCTCTCTATATATGATATGATAAATATATATATGATATGATGTATTTATGTATATGGTTTTCTCTCTCTTTTCATGAACTTGCCAAGGGTGCTGTTGTTTTACGTTTCTGAATTTGTTCATATTGGGTTGCAAAAATTCATTGGTAGACCCCATTTTTTCCCCCTCATATAATTTATGTGGATCCCATTCTATCTGTTATCTCGTTCTGTATGTCCCAAAGTCTTTCTCTTGTTTTCATGTGTTCATTAAGGAATTTAATGCTTTTCATTTTTGTTTCTTTGATTTTATATCAATTGTTTGTAAAATTATTACACTGCTGTAGAATTGCACAGTTACCGTTTGTTTAAATGCACTTCTGTTATAGTTTTTTTCTTTTTTATTCATCGTAGCAAAAATTGTAGGGATTCTTGGTTTGACAACGACTTTGATTTACTTTTACCAAAATGTAGGACAATTAATTGTTTTCACCGGAGCCCATACTAAAGTTGGTACTGGAGGACTGGTTGTAGACTGAGCGTATGCCTGGGAACAAGTACAACGGCAACTCAGGCTACACTGCCATCCCCACAAGTCGATTAGAAAGGCTCTTGAGAGACAGGGAGCTGAGAAAGAGTAACAGGGTTTCTAATTCAAATGAGTCTGTTGATAGTAACAGGGGAGCTGAGTTCTCTGAGCATGAATTGCGCTTAAGAGAGAGTGATAGCTTAGGGGTTTCCTGTGTAGAACAATATCTGGAAGGGGCAGTAAGGGCACATAATGAGGGATGGGAAAGGCCAGATTTTAGACCTGTCAGACAACGACTGTTGGTGGTGGCAAATAGGTTGCCGGTCTCTGCTGTTAGGAGAGGTGAGGAGACCTGGTCCCTGGAGATAAGTGCTGGGGGTCTAGTCACTGCTCTTCTGGGTAAGTATTGTCCAGATTCTGACTCTTTAGTCTTACTTTGCTTGTTTATTGTGATTTATTTATGCATTGAGTATTGGCTTTTTCTATTTTTGTTCATTACATCTGCTATTTCTAGAGAAACCTAATGGCCATTTCATATTACTTGGAATTGTTGAAGGTGTGAAGGAGTTTGAGGCAAGATGGATTGGGTGGGCAGGTGTAAATGTGCCAGATGAGGCAGGACAGAAGGCACTTACTAAAGCTTTGGCTGAAAAGGTGAAGAGTTCGGTCTACAATCTTTTTGGCCTTTTGAGATTATAATGCATCATGAATTTTTGAGCCTTGTGACATTGATAGTTTAAATATTTGTTTTTGCTTCATGAGAAAAGTTTTTCCATCAATGCAGAGGTGTATTCCTGTCTTCCTTGATGAAGATATTGTTCACCAGTACTACAATGGCTATTGCAACAACATATTATGGCCTCTTTTCCATTATCTTGGACTTCCTCAAGAAGATCGGCTGGCCACTACCAGAAGTTTTCAATCTCAGTTTGCTGCATATAAAAAAGCAAATCAAATGTTTGCTGATGTCGTAAATGAGCACTACAAAGAGGGTGATGTTGTTTGGTGCCATGACTACCATCTCATGTTTCTACCGAAATGTCTAAAGGAATACAACAGCGAAATGAAAGTTGGTTGGTTTCTCCATACACCCTTTCCTTCCTCTGAAATTCATAGGACGTTGCCATCTCGATCAGAGCTGTTGCGTGCAGTTCTTGCTGCAGATCTAGTTGGGTAAGAATGTATCTCATGTTTACACTGAGAACTGCATTAATATCCGCTAACTATCTGTAATATCTACTTGGAGCAGAATCTATGTGGAAAGTTCTTGTAACAATGGTACATGAAGGCAAACAAGCGAAACACCTTCATCACTCTTCATATAGCCCAAAATGATTCCACCTAAATATTTTTATATGCTGCTATATTCATGTTTACAACTGTTAATTTAAATGTTAGCTTTGTGATTTATTGTGCGCCAACCATTCTATATTTGTTTATTTCATCAACTTCTGTTGACATGGGCTAAATACATTTAGATTGGTTGTTAATTAGATCAATGAGTGTGGGTCCCCACTCACGTGTTGCCTTAATTTGCTTATTTTGTTCTCCATATGTTCATGTTTTATGCATCTTTTAATAGAATTGTTGTTTCTCAAGAAGCTGCTGGTTCTAATACACTCAACTAAAAAGTCCATTATGTTAATTAGTTGTGCTGTTTGATTGACATTGATGAACTACCATTGTTATTTCTTAAATGCCTCTACATTGTTGAAATTTAGCCTCTTACAGTATTGTTTTTATATTTGCATTTGAAACAAAAACTCAGGCTACAAAATGAAGACTGAAGACTTGAAAATTTAAACTGCTATTTTTCTTGGTTAATCTATCGGCAACCCAAATTTTGAAGTTCTGTTTGATCTGTAACTTACATGACGTGGGATGTTATAAACCTCCTTAGGACTTGGATGTTTTTAAGGGTTTGACGTTTCAACTTGGCCATCAAAATTCACCTAATTTGTACTCTTACTCAACATATTATCTGAAACTGGATATGACATATATGTTGATTTCTGAACTTATAAATCTTTAAGATAGACAGGATATTTGTTACCTCAACATATTATCAGGTTTGGTTACTGTTTCCTTGAGTGAGCTGCTCAATTGATGACTGACTTATGAAACTGAGAATGAGAATGAGTTAAATGTAGCAATTCCATAATTTCTTATTATTTTTGTTTACTTTTTCTTTTCTGGTTTAGATAAGTATAAAAGGTAGTCAAAAAATATGAAGTGAAGTAATCAAACCTTAATGGATCGTACTAGATGCATCAGGCATCCCGAAAGGCTTGTTGGCTTTCCTGCTTTGGATATGTGTGCTTGATTAATGGTTGCAAGTTGACATATGTTGTGGATTCGTAAAGATGTTCATACTTAAATAATATTCATATCTTCTACAAGCATTATAATTTGTTCTGTTCTGATTCATATTCCCCAACCTTTTCAAAACCTATTAGTCGTACTTCTCTTTCCTTGCACCATGGTTTATATCCGAAAAATAGTGAGCTTTTTATAAGATGATGTTCTCATAGAAACTTTGAAACTTTTAAGTTTTGTGCAACTTACACACTAATAAGTTTTATTATTGATATTTCTAATTGGATGATAAGATATTAGTTCTTGGTTAACTTCTTCTTGCATTGACATCTATTGTGGATTGACAGCTCAGTTCTCTTTTTCTATTTCTTTCTAAGATATATACATTGGATATTCTACTTCTACATTTTTAAGTAGCTGATTGTATACTACAATAAAAAAATTTCCTTTCTTACTAGAATCAATTGCATATTTTGGTTGTGATAATTGATTTTTCTACTGCAGCCTCATATCTTAAATTTGCAAAACAACACTAATTTGAGTTTTGTGTTTCAGTTTCCATACTTATGATTATGCAAGGCATTTTGTTAGTGCTTGTACTCGTATTCTTGGACTTGAAGGTACACCGGAAGGAGTAGAGGATCAAGGAAGGTTGACTCGTGTGGCTGCGGTATGTGAAGTTATTTTGTTGATTTTGTCCACTCTTGCCTTGATAATGTATTTGACATTTCAAAATCATTTCTAACGTAATAACACTGGTAAATCTAATTTCTTACTATTGGTCACATAAATTTCTTAGCACGTTGCGTGTTTACAGAATTCTATTTGAACTACTTAGAACTCAACCTTTTTACGCTTACTTTGGTTCTTTATGGTGGTGGAACTTCAGTTTCCTATTGGGATTGATTCAGAACGGTTCATTCGTGCACTCGAGCTTCCTCAAGTCCAGGAACACATCAAAGAATTAAAAGAAAGATTTGCTGGGCGTAAGGTTTGTGTTATTTCCCTTTTGGTGCCGTTTTATGTTCACAAAATTTAGTTAACTTTGCTTTTTATATATGTAAGTAATTTAAAAAACATTGATGCTTTTGTGGATTTGTTGAAAATTCAGTTCAGTGTTGAGTTGATTAAGTTCTGGTACAACTCTTAGTTCTAAAAGCTTGGGCTTTGTTTTAGTCAACATGAGAAGTTATTAATCATCTAAAAAATCTTGCCGAGTCCATCATGTTTCATATTTAGCTAAAAAATACGAACATAGTTGACCTTTTTAGTGTTGGGTTAAGTCTACTTGTAGAGCAATAACATCGGGTTGGGGTTGAGTTTTTGAGCTATGGTTTTGTTGTTGTTAAAAACTCAAGCTGTTAAGTTTCCTTGCATTCTGTCTCCATGATATGACTATAATCCATGAGCATCTGATATGGTTGTTGATATTCACGGAGTTTACCAATGCTTTTAGTGCTACAAGCCTACACCTACTTAATTTTGAATCTTAGAACACAATTTTACTTTCCAAGAGAACACTGTTTCATGTATTTTAACCAGTGTTACTTGTGCATTTTTTACATTTCTTCTGCTTATTTCTTCCCTGAAACAGTTTTTTATTTGAATTATTGACCATAATTGCTGGGAAACCTAGTTTTGGGTGGGAAATGCATGTCCCCAGCAACATATTTCTGAATCAGGAGCAACCCTTGGGAAGTCTGAATGAAATGTTCCAGAATGCCTAGGAAGTAAATACATGAAATATTCTGGGAAGTTTTTTGAAAACATTACAAGTCTTATGAGAATTGTATTCCCCCCACCCCCTTTTGGTAGGTTGTGAGAATTGTATTCTCAATCTCATTTTCCGTACTTTCTAATTGAAGCTTTTCCTGGAATGATTCAACAGAACATTTTTACAAGTTCTTTTATTTTTATTTTTTCCCCTGCAAATTACATATTTAATTTTCTTTATGGATAATAAAGAGAATCTGCTTGCTTAGATTAGTGAAATTGTTGAGATTAGGGTTTACTGGATCTGGGACTGATTAAAATTAGGACATTTCTAAGGTTTCTATTCATTCTATCGAAGCTTTTCTTTAAATTTCCTTCTATAGAGTATCTGCCCTATTCCAAATTGTTTCCAACTTCACATTCCCCTTACAGTTTTGACTATGCCTCCTGTTGCCATGCTGTTTCCCACCTCCTCTTCCCATTTAGATAATTATGATATCGCTACCTCTTGTTCTACTAAGAAACCAACTGCATATTCTCTGTAGTTAATTGTTGCATCATGCCTTAAAATTGTATAAGCACAACTGTAATTTTGTCACTGATTTTAAGACTTGGAGTCATGTGTCATTCATGCCACTCATTAGAAAGGTAGTTAAAAATTCTTAAGTATGGTCTTTTTTGTTAGCAAGGATTGGAACTTCTGATTTTCTTCTCCGAGTTCTATCTATTACGGCTGTGCTTGGTTAATGGCTGTGGGAATTCAACATGAGGATGAAAATTTGGTTCCTTTTTGTCCTTGCTATATATGGCAGTATGTCAGGTGAATTCCTTTGTAGTCTGCCTCTTCTTTGTGATATTAAGCCAGCCACCTTTGTCATGTGAATTCAACTCATTTCACTGTTGATTTTGGTTACTATAGTTGTTTGGGAAGAATTCCTCGAAACAATCTTTAGGTTGAATGTTAGATATCGTAGGTTCTATAAAGAATTGGCAGTCTTCCTTGTCCTTGCTTTGTTGGATATGACTGTCATGGCTTTTAGGGTGTTTCTAGTAGGGTCTAATTTTGGTTTACACATATTGTATCTGTGTATTAGCAGTCACTTGACCAACGTTCTTTCATTTTTGGATTTCATTTATGCTTTGGTCATTTACTTGCGCTGATTTGATGTTCTTCACAGTTTTTCGTCCTCTCTTATCTTCTATATCTTTTTCCCTCAACCCCTCCAGAAATTATGTGTTGTCTATCGTATTTGGTCCTTGAGGGTAGAAATTATAATTTTCTTTCTTTTTCCTTTTATTGGGCATTTTTTTGGAAACAAGAAGTAAAGTTTTTGAAGTGAGGCATTGAAATTTATTCGCTGCTTAATCAGTTATAAATATTTTATTTTTCTTCTTTGTTATTGCACAAAGTTATTTCTTGATCAAAGAAATATTAATTTTGAAACAGGATTGAAAAACTTGGTACATGTGTGAAAAACATCAAATCAAAATTTTCTATTACTGCATAAGAGCCAAGACAATTAACAGATAATGTGTTTTCATTTTCTCAAACAGAGTTGCAAGGTAGTAAGGTACGATTATCATAATTGCCAAATACACTTACCTTCTTCTCCCCTGAAACTCTGATCCGAGTAGAAGCTGCATCAGGTGTGGAATGAGGAAAAGACTGTGTCGTCACTCTGGTTTTTCATAAGGCTGCTGGGGATTTTCAGGAATGAAAGATTGGATATGTATGCGCCGTTGGAATTATGTCTTATCGTTTTTCGGTTTCGGTTTTTACATTTTAGTTATTCATTCATTAATAAATAAAATGTATTGAGAATAGTGGATTGGATTTGTACGAAAATATGTATTTTTGTGCACTACGCTTGTTTGTATGTGAGTTTGGTATCTGTTTTAATTGAATACACTTTTTAGATGGTGTTTGTAAGGTGTATTGTGCTTTTGATTGTACATGTGTGAAGCACTGGATCAGCTATTGATATTTCTTGATTTATCATAGAGTTGCAATTATTACTTTATGAACTTTTTATTTCTCTTTCTTTCTTTCTCTAGATATATGTCTATCTTTATATTTTCCTATCGGTTATAATGACGTTCAGATTTATTTTAGTTTTTTACTCATTCTAGTCACTGTGTTAACACATGGTCACAAAAACCAATTTGTTTTCCATATGCTCAGGCATTTCCTTCTTGTTGATTTTCAAATTTTACTGGTATAATATTTATATGCAGTGTTTAAAATTTAAAAACAATGATATTTTAATTTTTTAAAAACACTCTCTTAATCTACTAGTGATGTACATCGTTCTTTTCACGACTGTTATTTATGCAGAGACAGAATAATTTTTTCTTATCATTTTGTTTGGAAAGGTGGAAGACTCAAAAGTTCTCTATTTCCATATTATATTTGTAGTGATTGTTTGGTCTGTTTACTAATTTTGGGTTATTATTTTTCCCACAGGTAATGTTAGGCGTTGATCGCCTTGATATGATTAAAGGAATTCCCCAAAAGATATTGGCATTTGAAAAGTTTCTTGAGGAAAGCCCAAGTTGGCGAGATAAAGTGGTTTTGTTGCAAATCGCTGTGCCAACTAGAACTGATGTTCCTGAATGTATGCTCCTTTTGTAACATGCTCAACCTTATCCTTTTTTAAGTCGTGTTTACATCATGCTTTGTCAAATGAGTTCTTTTCTGGAACTGAGTTTTCTTTGTCAGAGCAGAAGATTTGGCTTGCCTAAGTTTCTACTTACCGCCGCTGCTGACACATTGTCTAACCAAATCAAATTCTCTCTCGATACAAACCAAAACTGTGAAAGCCTAGAAACGAGCATGAAGAAATTAACGAACTTCTTTATCTCTTGAGTTGTTCCTACATGACCTGATCAATTCGATCAGGCACTCGCCTTAATTCTCTCATCCCTTGAACCTATTCATCCCAGAAAATTATTTCAATTTTTTCATTGGAATCCAGATTGTAACTGGCATTTGCTGCTGAAACTTTTTTGAATGATATTCAAGAAAAGAGTATTTTAGAAAAATTCATAGAATTAGAAGACCTCCTCCTTTTGGATTTTTAAAAATGGATAGTCCTTAGAACTTGGGGTTTACGCTCCTTCCTTAACATGATCGACGTGTCAGAGCAGAAGATTTGACTTGCCTAAGTTTCTACTTATTTTTAATAATGGATAGTCCAGAGAACTTGGGGTTTACGCTCCTTCCTTAACATGATCGACGTGTCAGAGCAGAAGATTTGACTTGCCTAAGTTTCTACTTATTTTTAATAATGGATAGTCCTTAGAACTTGGGGTTTACGTTCCTTCCTTAACATGATTGACCTTGACCTTATTATTTTTATTGCACTGCTTACATCATTCACATCTAACTTTAGTTTTACCAGAGTGGAAGATTTGGGTTGCCAAATGTGCTAGCTATCCTTAATAACTGAAGACATTAGAAATAGGGGTTGAGGCTTAAAAGTTGGCAGTTTAGTAGGGGATGCATGCTGTATAGGGCATAGACTGGGAAAATCAAGATAATTAGTTGCTCAGGGGTACATGGAGATTCTGCTAAATAAAGTCAAGGTTTCTCCAACTATTGATCTTTGAAGCACATTTCAATAGGTCAGGGATCAAACCATTCAATACATAGGGAACATTGTTTATTAATGAAGATGGGACTATAAAGGCCTTATTTTTCTCATTCTAGAATCAGTTACGTGAAACTTACCCGTTGTATTACTTGCATCAGAATACAAATTGCAGTCATTTTCCATTGGTGTTGTTTGATTAACTGTCCCTGAGAGTCTAAGTAGCTTCCAGTTTGGAATTGGAGACAATAGGTTTGACCATTGAATATAATGTCTGTGGCTTCTACTTACAATATAGTACACTGCAAAACAGCCCCAAACCAATGATGACTTGCTTTTGAGATTACTACAGTAAGTACTGAGCAATGAACTTGTCTAATATGTTTCAGAAAGAACCTGAATGAGACCAAAATAGGGAATATGGAAAATATTACTTTGAAAGAAACTTCTGTCCACACATAGGCTTTTATTTACATTTCAAGAGCACAATAAAGAGAATTGATATTTTAAGTCCCTGGATTTCTATTTTTCTTGGTTGCATCTCCCTAAATAGTGTAAATTCATGATATTGGTCTGACTTCTTTACTATAATTACTCTCCAGGTTCATTGAAACCATGATGACTGGAAAATATTCGATTAAGGATTAGATGCATGTTTCCTGAATTCCCTTCCATATGCAGTCAGAAATTTCTGTGATATCAGTTTCTCCATGATGCAAGCAGCCAAATATTTTTTCCTAAAACTAAAGTAGAAAATTTACTTTGCAAGGATTTGTTTACCTATGTCCATCTGATGGGTTTCCTTACTTCCATTAAAAATTACGATGTTCAAGCCTTTGAAAGTTGTTTTCTAAATTGAGTGAATTACTTACACTTTTCTTTATATTTGATTTCAATCCAGTTTTATATCCAGACTTATCTCAGTTTTCCATTTCTTACTGCTTTGATCTAGAAATTTTTTCTTTTTCCAAAATGACCAGTAAGTTTACATATACAAGCTGTGATGAGCTCTTGCAAGTTTTTGTTGCCTTAATGCAGTCCTACTTAGTGCTTGCAGAGCTTGTGTCTCTTTTCCAGTGTATGCCATTACATTTTTAATTACGTTTTTTCACAGATCAAAAACTTACAAGCCAAGTTCATGAAATTGTTGGACGCATTAACGGCAGATTTGGAACTTTGACTGCTGTTCCAATACATCATCTGGTCAGTCTTTACTTTGTTACTCATCACAAATAAATCGATGATATACCTGATACATATTTTAGATTTTATTTCACTGCTCAATATATAATTTGATATGAAGCTGGTCCGTGTACATCTTTTTCCTAGTATAATCCTTATCGTACAATAACCCTTTCCAGAAAGAATGTATTTGCTCTCAATTATAAAGAATATTTGCTCACAGAGGTTTCAGGTCTTAAATTGTAACATCATGCAAGATGTCCTGTAATAAAATTACTGGATCTCATCTTAGCATCTCTTGTTCCTATTCTTCCTTTACAGAATTTGTTTCTATGTTTCTTTTTGTCAAGTGTAGATACAAGTTCAATACACAAGATTCATCTTCCTAGCTATAATTATTACATGATTTTAAGAGAAAATTTAATATTTCAATAGCTTTGTAATTTTTTTGTTTCAATTCAAAATGCAAGCATAAATATCAGGTTGATTATGGACTGTGTGTCAAGTATAAGCAAAAATTTTGTGAATGCTCTCTCAAAATCCTAGGACAATGTAGCTCAGGCAGGCAGGACTTTGCGAAACAACAGAGGAACCATTCTCTTTGCCTTTTCAAAGCTGTTAAGTGTAGGAGGAGCTAATAATTTATTTTGAAATTTTATGTTAAGCATGGGCTATCTCATATGAAATATATCTTCATGAAAAAATACTGTTGACCAAGGCATAGGTATGGCCTTATTGATGTCTCACCCTGCTTTTTCAAGGCCTTGGCATGGACCTTGTCAATTCGTACAGCTTCTATGACGATAAATAGTGGTCTGGTTCTGTTTGTACTGTATCATCAGGATTCTTTGAATGCTAGATCATGAAATAGATTTCATTGTGGTCATGAAATGTGCACATACTGATTTGGCACTGTCTTGTAATTTTGTTAATCCATGACCATTGTAGGTTTTATGTTTTCTCTCACAAATATTCTTCAACTTTATAATTTATTGTACAATGTGATATTTCCTAAAGAAAACTTTTTCTAAACCTCCAGGACCGTTCTCTTGATTTTCATGCGTTATGTGCACTATATGCTGTCACAGGTACTAATTCTTAGTCTTTGACATTTACAATTTTGTCTTTTAGTTAGCCAAACTATCTAAGCATGTCTTTATCTAAAATGAGTACCAATAGGCCTTCATTATGCAATTTAACTAATATTACATTGCAAATGGGAGAATACAATTAGATTGTGGGAAAGGTCTCTTAGCAAGTGATTACCATTCATACTAAATATGTCCATAACCCCTAGATCTATGAAGTTGCCATACATTTATGTTTTCTGTCATTAGTTGCCAAGTATTATCCATAAATATACAATTTTCAGTGTCCACTTTCGTACTTATTGGTGCTGCTGTAATTATGTCGTATTATGATACTTAATGTTTCACCAACCAAAAAATGGTATTATTTGTTTCTCCAACTCATCAAGCAGTCTAAACCACAAAATGAGAGAAATTATTAAGTTCCCTTGTATGGTATAAGAGAATGTTGAGAGTGAATTGCCATAACCTGAAAGTAATGTTTCTTGGCGTCATTGTATCTTTATGCCTTTACAAAATGTGGCACTGGTACATAGTTGCCACATTATACGGTTGTGAGCTAAGTCAGAAAGTGCAGGCGCGGAGTGAGAGCGTGAAAGCATCAAAATCTAAAATTTCTTGAGAAGCGGGAGTCATTAGTGCGTCTGTGCATGGAATGTATATGTACTAAGCCCCACTAAATATATGGTCATTTTAATTTATTTAATATCATTTTGTTCATTTTTATTTTAACAAGTCTAAAACCTTTATGTTGGTTATGTTATATGTCACTTTTATGTAAGCATATCCCTATATATAAATATATCTGGTTCAGTTTAACTGAATATCAAAATTTGTTAAATAAAATAATTGACTAAGTTTTGCACAAAAAATAGTGGTTCGGTGGTAAGCAGCTTCACCTTTGCCTGTCAAGTCATGGGCTCGAACAATGTAATGTTACTTTTGCTTGCATTTTAGAAGCATTTAATAAATAAAGCACCAATAAATCACTGGAAGTGGAATGCCTTTGTAAAATGTATTGGTTTGCGGATTCAAAAACTGAATTTGTGAATTCCGAAATTTGAGTTCACGATTTCCAAGCACATTTGCTCCTAGTTTGCCGATTCATGTGTGGAACGTGGGATAGACCTAAGAGGCAAATCGTGTGACCAGGGGCAAACCTAGGAGTATGAAAAAAAAAATTTGGGGGGGCCAAATATAAATTTCTTTATATGTATTTTTAAAATTAGTTTTTTACAAACATATATATAAGGTGTAAAAAAAATTTTGGAGGGGCCATGGCCCCCCTTGGTCCTCACAGTGGTCCGCCCCTGCGTGTGACTAAGGTTGTGAGCAAGTTGACTGTCATCTTTTAGCACGTCAGAGATATATGAGATAATGAGCTTCAAACTTTGCAACTTGCAAGTACAATGAAATTATGAAAAGAGTTGGCTACTTATGCAATTTAAATCTAGGTATATAATGTTGGTTTTTTTGGTACTTAGATTGAACTTTGGGCACTTGGAAGTGGAGATGGTTGTTTGAATATTATTGAATTTTTGGAATCTCAAATCAATATGATTTTAGATCATAAAGATTGAACTATCAGTTAACTGATTTTATTTATTTATTTTGCGCATCACCTAAATGATAATTGTGTGAAATTCCGAGAAATCTGTCTGATGAGGTTTTGGACTGATTTTTTTTTTTCTCTGACACTGGAAAGAAGTAGACTGATGATGTGTTTTCAAATTATTATTTTTTTTGCTCAGATGTAGCACTTGTCACATCTTTGCGTGATGGAATGAATCTCGTTAGCTATGAATTTGTCGCATGCCAAGATTCAAAGAAAGGGGTTCTCATTCTTAGTGAAGTAATTTTCAATACCTTGTATCTGTTCTTGCACTTATTTTGATTGTCACATGCATTTTACCTTTTGATGTCATCACTTAATGATCTTGTGATTGCTGGGGAAAGGGAAATAAAATTTAGAATATTTTGACTCAAATAAACTTGCTAATGATGAAGTTTAGTTTAGTTTTTTTTTTTTGTTCTCTTAAAAGATGTTGTTATGTACTTAAGAAATATTTTAAGTTTTAGCTAACTACTAGTTTTCTTGTTATTAGCGAACAGATAATTTTGTAAATTAAACTATTAAATGTCTAATGATTATTTAAAACATTGATTGACAAAGATTTAGAATTATATAAACTTTTACTTCCTTACAAAACTCGTTTTTGTGCTATACATGTGCAACACACTTATTTCGAGGATGCAACACAGCTATTTGATTGTCTTCATGGCATAAGAGATGTAGATCTGCTACAAGTATATAAATAAATATGGGAACAGAGTTGAAAGGGAAACGGAGTAGCCTAAGGAGCATGTTTAGAAGTGATATACCTTTACTGTAGTTATGTTGCAAAGACAAACACAACATGGATAAGTTGATGCTTCAAATGCTAAAAAGGTAGTATTAGGACATCATCATCATCATCCTTGCCTTATTCCCATTTGGATGGGGTCGGCCACGTGAATTCTCTATCTCCATTCCTTTCTATTACTGCCATATCACCTACCATGTTTAACTCATTAAAATCATTTCTAATAACTTCATTCCACGTTATTTTTGGTCTCCCTCTCCATTTCTTGCCTTCTAAGGAAATTAAACTTCCCCTTCTCATCAGTGCATCTATAGGTCTCCGGTGCATGTGCCCAAACCATCTAAGTCTACTCTCTCTTATTTTCTTGTTGATGGGTACCACACCTTGTTTTTCTCTGACAGTTTCATTTGTGACCCATCTCTTCTAGTCTCTCCAACCATCCATCTTAATAGTATATAAATGGCCTTGGCCATATGTGCTTAATATTACATGAAATTAATATTAATTTTTGATTAATTTGTTATAACAGTGGTAAATTGGAAATTTAAGCTAAGAAAATATCTTGTTCATACATATGTTTGTGTACTTCCATTATATTATTAATCTGGTGTCATACTTTAAAACATTACTAAAAGCATTCCAGGTTCTCTGAAACATTTAACAAGAGTTGGTCATCTGTGGTTAAACTACCTTAGGAGGTTAATTATATAACTTTGCAAGTCAGGTATATCACCTGCCATGCGACTTTACCTTTGGTCATTGTTATATAGTCTCACCAGGACATGGTTGCGAGCTAAGTATAGGTACAAACAGTAGGTAGCAACACTCAGTTAAGATTGTTGGTTTAATCAAATACGTTAGGGCTCTGTCTTCCAGTTTACCCCCAATGATATTTTCTTCTCTCATCCTTTTGTTGTTAAAAGGTTTTAGAAATTTTATTTATTCCCAAGATCTGAGTATCTGAAAGATATGATTCAAGTCCAAAAATTATCAGATCTGAGCAACCTCTAACAAAATTCTTCAATATCTAGTCAAGGCTATAAACTTTATTGATCCTCTCTCTGTCTTATTGAGAATTTGTTAGTTTATTAATATGGAACATGATAATCTCTTTATTTATTTTTTTGCACACAATTATTTGAGTTTGATATGTTGTCAGAGTGTCGGATTCTTTTTTTCTTGTTCACTCTTTATGTTAGCTTTATTGACTTTAATTGATATCTTGTTATAGATTGCTGTCATTATGGCTGAAAAGATATTGCAGCATTCTAGTGATGAATTTCTTTTTCCAGAAAAAGAAATGTAACAAACAGTTGTAAATCATATGATGCATTTTTATTTGTCCAAGTTTTTACCAACCACAATTGCTTTGTTATAGTTAGTGGAATGTTAATTATTGTACCGTTCTATATGGAGATTTATGGTTCCAATGGAGTTCTGGAAAATTTTGTTATGTGGAATTTTTGACTCAAGTGATTCTTAATGGTGCTGAAAGTGCAAGTAATGCAACTATTAAATTAAGTGTATTTCTTCTATAGTATGATACCGACAACTGTAAGGCATATATTCTGGTCCGCTGCACATGGGATTTCCAAATTCTTTTTGTATGAATTACTTTCCTGCATACTCTGTTTCTTTCCCTTAAAAGATATATTCTTACCTTCTGTTTTGCTCTCATTTTATCATCCTTTTGGCACATTTCTAGTTTGCAGGTGCTGCGCAGTCTCTGGGTGCTGGTGCAATCCTTGTGAACCCCTGGAACGTCACAGAAGTTGCTTCTTCCATAGCCCAAGCTTTAAATATGTCAGCTGAAGAAAGAGAGAAGCGACATTGGCATAACTATGTGCATGTGACAACCCATACTGCTCAAGAGTGGGCTGAAACTTTTGTAAGGTATATATCAATGTCATTGCCTTTGAGTTGGAACTGAATGAAGAATTCCTTGATTTTTTATCATCTTTTATATTTTAGTAAAAAAAAGAAGCATCACTTTTCTTTTTACTCTGCAAAAGTAAAGATTTGTGGAGTACATGATGTGCAATTTATTAGAATAAAGGAATTCATTTAGTTTGACAAGATAGCATAGCATCACTTTTCGATCTCTTGCTTTCTTCTCTTTTTTTCTTGCTTTTTTTTTCTGATAAGAACTTCATTGCACTTTTATCTTTAGAAATAAACACAGAAAATTTCAAACCCCTAAAAAATTTTATTTGGGCACTTGGTCCTGATACCATCTCGGCTACAAAACTGGTAGTTTATATATATATATGGACAATACTTACCTACTCACCAGTGAGTAGGTAAGCCCTCTTGACCGCTAATGTGTTCCAATAAAAAATGAACACATCAGCTTTAATTACAAAATTTAAAATGTAATAAATGGGATTGACTAGGCTTCATTCGGGTAATTAACGTTCTATATTCACCATTCTCTCTCTTTCACCCCTTCTCACATTCACGCATTCTCTCCACTATTCTTCTTCCTCTCACCCTCTATGAAACATCATCACTCAAAAGGCAAGTACACTCCAAACCGAAAATCTTCACCGTCGATGAAATTCGATGATTCAACAACATGATGATAGCAATGACGAAGAAATTAAAATTTACCATAAAGCAAAAGCATGAATTGTAGCACAACTAAACAGAGAGAGGAGTGAGAGACATGGGTTCTGTTGTTCATGCATGATTATGGTTCTACTACTTTATATATTTTTTATATAACTGAAAATTCTACAAACTCATATGCATATATATGTAATGATTTATTCCACAAAATATTTTTATCCTTTCTAAATTTCTTCCTTTAATAGAATTTCAGTTTGGTGATATATATATATATATATATATATATATATATATATTTACACACACATATATAGTAAAAGTTCAATAACACCTTACTCCTGCGATGTCTCCAATGGAAATCTATGAATCCATGAATATAAATTTCTGAAATTGAATACATGAAATCACATATAGATATAGTAAAAGTTCAATAATACCTTACTACTGTGATGCCTCCTATGGAAATCTATGAATCCATGAATTTAAAATTCTAAAATTCCATGAAATCAGCGGACCTTCTGTGGAAATTCCTCTTTCTCATGACTCTTATTCTCCTATTGATATAGTAACCGGGTTAATCCAGTTTCATTATCCTTATTTATTACTTTTTAAATTTTGTAATTAAAGCTGATGTGTTCATTTTTTATTGCAACACATCAGTGGTTAGGAGAGCTTATCTACTCATCGGTGAGTAGGTAAGTATTGTCCTATATATATATCCCAGATCTGCCCCACTCTTGTCCAACCCAGCTCCCTTATTACTCCACTAGATGTGTATCATCTCCTAGATCGTAGAACCCTTCCACCAACATTAGTTATTCATTATTATAGTATGCAAGTAAAATGTTCAATAAAATTAAAATATTTTCCTTTTTGGTGTTTATTTAACATTATTGTAGAAATTAACACTATTCAAGACGCCAAGTTTCAATCATTTCCAATCCCAAGGAGAAAAAAGAAGTCTTGTTTTTAGCACTATTACAAACCTTATTTTTGTTGTCATAATTAAGTATACTTCTTAAGTCTTAACTTGAACACACTTTCAAATCATTTATCCAAACACTACCTGTTTGAGAAGCCTCTGGGGATGCTCATTGTAGGAAGCACATTTCTGCAATGCACTTGCTGTAGCAACAATCTGTCCTTAATGTAACCAATTTTTTCCCTAATGTGTATTAGCTTAGAGTTCTTTCATTTTGTCACCTTGTAATATCGTTGTTGACTCTGGCTGAATTTATTTTGGAAATACCCAAAAATGGTGGAGAATGTAACCCCGGATCTCAAGATACCATTTCGAATTCATGACTAATTGCGGTGGACTGATTGAAATCCTTTATATGTAGCCTTGACATCAAGAGACTGACCACACATCAGTTAATAGCCTATTACTAAGACCTTCTCACACAGTAAAATATTTAAGGTATAGTTATATCTGTGAAACATAAATTTTACTGTGTACATAGATCAGGAGCAACTGTCTCAGATAGTTATGAATGTAATAACACACCCATCACTCAGAATGTTGGTTATGTTTTCATCGTTTCAAGAGTTATCTGGATAGGAACATAAGTTATTGAAAAAATAAAGTAAAAGATAAGTCAGAAAATGTCTAGTTTTACTACATATGCGAGGTTTAAAGGAATGCATCTTCTACGCAAAACTATGGTTAGTTACTCAGGTTACTTGAAATTTGAGTTTCTTTCTATTGGTTTTTGTAGTGAACTGAATGATACTGTTGTCGAAGCTCAGCTAAGGATTAGACAAGTTCCACCTCCGCTTCCAGTCATAGATGCAATCAATCATTACTTGCAGTCCAATAATCGGTTACTCATACTGGTATGCACTGTTTCATATTGGAACTCAAGAATTTTAGCTAGTTTATGAATCTAATAAAAGCTGTTCACTTTTTTATATGAGCAACTCCTCTTTGATTAATTAATGATTCTAACCATGTCAACAGAATAGTGAATATATATTTTTATGGCTTTTAGGTGCATTGGCATCATGATTACTTTATCGAACATATTAAATTACAAAATTATTTAGGGATGATTTTTTCAAAATATCTACTTTAAATCAGTTGGTGGCCCTGAGAATTTTTGTAATTTTCTTCTGTTGCTTCATGTTGGCTCAATCGCATTCTCAAGGAAATGTGTCTTATATGTTTGTCTGTCTTAATCATAGATTGGTAATAACATCAGCATATTTCATCTGCTGAAAGGGTTTATCGCCCCCACCTCCCCCTGCCAGCTTATTGGTTATAGTCTACTCACAGATTAGTGATAGGAACATGCTTCCAATACTTGTTGGCCAGGAGTCTTTGATGAGGAAAGGTTTTAGAAAGGACAACAAGTCAGCAAATCCCCCCCCCCTTCCCTTTTTTTTTTGTTGGGTGTTGGGGGGTGTAAAGATAAAAAAGGAAATGTTGAAATACATCTTATTTTACTAGAAGCAAATTTGTCCTTTTCTTTTCGTCTATATTGTGTATTATATAATTAGTGGAGACCTTAGTTTTGGCTTTGTAGAGTTGTTAATGATTCCAGTACTGTGTGGGTCCAATGCTACATTGGATATGAGAGATGACTTTGAAGATAACAGAAATCAAAAAAAAAAATGTCTAATGGAAAACCAGGCAGACGTGAAGTGTTAGGGAGAGAAGATGGCCATATTAGAGACAACAATTCCTCAATTGTGGTTAGAGTCGATGACAGATGGGATTGGTAGGGGATCCTTCTTCAGACCTCGGCAAAGTGTGAGATTCTTAAAATAAAACTCTTGGGCCAGTTGGGGTTTAATTGGGTCTCTAGAGCTCTTAAATTCCCAACTACAGGGGGTTTATATTGGGGGACATTACACATTAGCAAGTAAAGACTATTATATTGAGGTAGGGACCATTGGGCATAGTTGTGTGCCTTGATGTGGTCAGACTGCTGGCGGCCTGTCATGACAAGACAAGCTGGAGCATCTGGACAGGTGATAGGGACGCTGCACAGGTTTCAGCCAGGTCATTATAAGTGTGGCACAGTTAATGCAGTGGGCCGAATTCCTGGGTGAAATACTGACATTTAATGCGATGAGATGACCAACGGGTTCTCAACTTGGAATGGGTGTCTTTCTTCGAGGATTTGCTGTTCTCTCCTACCTTCTTGATAGGCCCTTGGTTTCAGTCACCTATCCACTTACTTCGAGAATTCTGCTAAATCTCATTGACCATTATGAGGCTTGCTTCCAGCTCAAGAGGTCCCAAAGGGTCTTTAGGTCATCCTCAGGACTTGTTTGCATGAGGGGTTACTTGCAGCGAGGAATATTCTAGAGGGTCTCGGAAACATTGATGTTAGCCCTGCGATCCGAGCTGCCATCATCAAGGCTTATCTTCAAGAGGAGTTCCCTCTAGAAGATTACTACTGGCACAAAAGCCTTTCATAAGAGAGGAAGTCCTTGTGTTACAAAGTTCGCCTTCGACAAGCTGGGGGCTCCCATGGAGCTTTGGATCAGTAAGTCTCAGCCCCTCACCCTCCAACAGTGCATGAGAGTGCTCTCTCTCTCTCCATCTTCAACCATCATAGATTATGCCTGCTCAAGCATACATTCTCTTTCAACTTCTACAAAACTTTTTCTCAATCTCACCTTGCCCTCTCCAAAAGAACCAACATTTTCAGGTGGTCAATACTTTAGGTCTATATTGTATTGTGTAGAATCCCCCAATTCATATATGTATTTATATATATATTCATATATAAAAGACAAAATAACAATAACAATAATAAAGAAAGGGAATGAGAGAGGTGTCCTTGTGGGCTGCTGTTAGAGGGGCTAACTTGTCGCACATCGGATTTGGATAGGGAAGGACTTGGGCATATAAGGGTGGGTATGCAACACTATTTAATAGCTTAGGCTTTTGGGTTAGAGGGCAAGTGTCCAATCCGTTACATTTGGTATCAGAGCCAAACCCAGTCCTTGATCCGGTGTCATGCCAAGCGCCCGGCTGGGAGGAGTCTGGTTGCACCCCAAGTAGGCAGGGTGGCCCGATCGCAACAATGGTTGGTCGGCACCAACATGCTGGAGTTGTAGGCAGTTGTACGACTTGTAACAGTTCGTGATGCTTTGACGAGGACATCGGATTCTTTTAGTGGGGGTGGTTTGTTAGCCTGTTAACATTTTGCCCCGCACCAGGCCATGCCATGGCATACCCATGGCTAGGCCCTTGATAGCATTTCGTGGGCATGGAGGGGTGCCAGCATGCCACAACGTGCAACAGTGGCATCCTTGTAAATATGGTGAAAATCAAAGTTGGGAATTTTTGACTTGGAAAAAATACTGTAGTATCCTAAAGTCATTTGAAGCCCATTCCTCAAGTTTGGTGAATTTTTGGAAATACCCATATTTATTAATGGGCATTATGACTCCTCAGACATAGGTGATGTTTGTTGTTGTCAGAGTGCTGAATGTTCGTTTTGCATATATAGGGGGTATGGATAGTCTCACTTCCACCCTTCGGCACCCAAGCCCACTTGGCTAGGCATTGGCAAGCTTAACACGAGGCAAGCATTGGGAGCATGCTAAACATGCCTTTGACATGGTTGTGCACCACCCTAAAGATGGTGGCACTTGATGGTGTGGCAATAGGAACCCCATGAGTGGGTGGCACATGCTGGTGCACCCCAAGCCGTGCACGTGGTAGGCATGCCATATGCATATGGGCCCATGGGTGTGCAAACTTGCCCTTAGGCAAGGTGGTGGCTCAGATATGCATGGTGATTCTTGGTTGCGACTCAAGCCCCCATAGGCACGACACGGTGGGCACAAACATAAATTGGTGGGCATGGCTTGGACCATGCACCAACAGATCAAGTCATAGCTAACTCATGGGCAAGGTTGGCATTCGGATGTGCCTTGGCAAGCCCTAGTGGGCATGGCACAGATTGGCTTATGGTGCAGCCGTGCACGCTTGATGCACCAATAGATCAAGGCGGTGCCAAACTCATTGGCATGGTTTGGACTTGGTCAAGGCGTGGACATTCGCATGGACCACGTGGCAAGGGCTTGGCTTAGCATAGGTTAAGCCCCAATCAGATTGGCTAAATCAAATGTGACTAGCATGGACCATGGCTTAGGCTAGGCATGGTCAAAGGCATTGGTTGACACTTGGTGGACAGGTGGCATGCAAAGACATGGTCAGCATATGGTTCCTATTATATAAGAGTGGTTGGCACCACCTTCCACAACATGTGCATACATGGTGGGAATGTGGGTTATGCTACAACTACCCATGACAGGTGGCATATTCTGAAGGCTAATAACATATGGCGGATACGAGCATTGAGGGTTGTTCTCCAACATAGCAAAGAAGTGGGAGACATGGCATAATGTTGACAACCACCAGGACACTTGGCAAGGCATGGAAGGCTCCAGCAGATGCAAGTTGTTTGAATTGTTGCTGACGACCTTCCATATATATAGCTATATTGTGGGAAGGTGGGGGAAGACCAGCAACCAACTCTGCAAGGTGGCAACCTCTTGGCTTGCCAACACACAGCAGTTCCAGCACTTCTTCACATGATGCTAAAGATGAGGAGACATGGGCATAATGCCGGCAACCACCAAGGCAAGGTGACATATGCTAATAAGTTCCAACACAACCTTAGGTGGATGGGGGTGTCATCCACCAATATTGTGGGTTGTATAGGCAGTTTTGTGAGTGCTTATATATAGTCTTGATGGGCATTGTAGTGAGATAACGAATTTTGGAGTGAAAACATAGTTGAGAGCTATACACTTTAGGAGGGTTAGGCATTTGTGTGCCTTTGTATGTTTAATACAGACCTTGGCCAAAATTTCCTTGTATTGTTCTTGTGTTTATAATATAAGGTTGGGAGTCATAAGACTTCTGTAAATATTGTGTGCTTTGTCCCTTCTCTTCCTACATAACCTTCTTGTGTGTGTGAGAGTGTCTTGGTGTGTGTCCAAAATATCAAGAATGTTGACTGAGACTAAGGCAGAGGAAGATAAGGGTTGTCCTAGTGCCATCACAGTGGTGAAAGTTTCTGGTTTAATTTGACGCCTGTGACAGCTGTCCACTTAGACTACTTTACTATCTCGATGCCATGTGGATTGGTTTCAGTTGTTGGGGAATTCTATACCCACATGCTGCAGTACGAAACTAGTTTTCTTCTCAATTCTTCTTCTTTGATCTTTCACCTATGGATTGGTTTTGAACTGTTTTACATTAATAATAAAAGAGAATTGTTTGTTTTTTAGTGTTAACTGATAAAGTAATGTCCTAATTTTTTTTAGAAAAGACAGCAAGAACAACAATTTGACTTATTAATTGAAATTTTGCTTTTTAATTTTTTTTCATTAATTCAATGACTTATTGAAAATGATTTCTGAATTCTAGATTTTAGATAAATCTTTTACAATGAATAAAAGTCCTTCTATTTCTTTTTTAAAATAAATAAATAAAGTTCAATGGTATATCTACATGATGGCGCTTTATTGGTTTACAGGGATGGATTTGCATAACAAATTGTCTACAATTAGTGGAAGTAAAAGTTATGCTACAATGATTAGAATTTCTTTTATAGTTCAAGTTTATTGTAGTATCAATCTTCATATTTAGTAATTGAAAGGTTTTAAGCATATTTATTATCATATTAGTTATCATAACACTCAACCCCATTCAGGGTAATTTGATAAAAGTAAAGATTCAAAATTACTTAATACTACAGACTGAGATCACCAATAAATCCAAATTGCATGATTGGACTTCCACATATTGTTTGTAGGAAATCTACAGAAATTTGAGAGTTATAAAATCGTCTTACATCATTTAATCTCTCTCTCTCTCATCCAACCCCCATCATCATCCTTATCTTATTCCCATCAAAAAAAGGCTAAACTTAGAGAACAATCTAAACTTTTCTGTTCTCAGAAAATAGAATCAAAGGTGTTTTGTTTTGTTTTTGTTTTTGTGAATGCGATCCCATTTATCAATTCGGTAAATGTAGAGTGTTGATTGTTCAAATCCATTTTGTTGTGTTTCAAAGCTTCAACGGTGTTAAACACCAACTTTTTTCAGAAAGAACTTATATTTTTCAGTTCAACATCTAGTTTAACTTGGGCCTGGTTCTGCTTTGTTTTTCTCATCTTGCTGGTGATCCGAAACTACAGGGATTCAATGCAACATTAACTGAACCGGTGGATATTCCTGGGAGAAGAGGGGGAGATCAAATTAGAGAAATGGAACTTAAATTGCATCCTGAGCTAAAAGAACCCTTGACAGCACTTTGTAGTGATCCAAATACAACTATTGTTGTCCTCAGTGGCAGTGACAGAAGTGTCTTAGATGATGTATTCATCTTGCTAATTTTTGTGTTACTTCCTATCCCTACTATATCCAATTCTGAAGTAAGTGATTGCTTTCACAGAACTTTGGTGGGTACAACATGTGGCTGGCAGCAGAAAATGGGATGTTTTTGCGCTTTACAAAGGGAGATTGGATGACAACAATGCCAGAGCATTTAAATATGGAATGGGTTGACAGTGTGAAGGTATGTCGCTATGTGTTATGGATGACAACAATGCCGGAGCATTTAGTCTTTTCATAGTCTCTTCTGATCTCACAATTTCTGATACTTTTGGTCAACTTTACAGCATGTTTTTGAGTATTTCACGGAAAGGACACCTCGATCACATTTTGAACTCCGTGAAACATCACTTGTATGGAATTACAAGTATGCAGGTACTTAATTCGTTTAATCCCTTCTCTTTTTCAGGTTAATGTTTTCAAGCATCTCTTATTCTCGCACTCTCTCTCTATATTTCTTGTCTTCTTTTTGTGATTGTAGATGTTGAATTTGGAAGACTGCAAGCCAGGGATATGCTACAGCATCTCTGGACAGGCCCAATTTCAAATGCATCCGTAGATGTTGTCCAAGGTAGCCGATCTGTTGAAGTGCGAGCAGTTGGTGTTACAAAGGTGATTGGCTTTTAGTTATACTCGACTTATTTGAATTATTTAATTTATGTAGTGTGTATTTACGGAAAATATATTTGTTACCCCTATTTGATCCCTTATTTTGCATACAGGGAGCAGCAATTGATCGTATATTGGGAGAGATAGTTCATAGTAAATCCATTCCAACACCAATTGATTATGTCCTATGCATTGGGCATTTTTTGGGGAAGGTATATCTTCTTTCCCTTGAAATAAGCATTTTTCTGAAATTCAGTTCTTACTTATGTTTTGAAATTTCTTTCTTAACTCTTTGATTTTATCACATGTTGCTTTGACATGATTTTCCAAAATCTGGAATTTGAGCTTCTGAAAAAGGGATGTACTGGCATTATTGCATGTAATTTGTACTTTATCCAAGACGGCAAACTAATCAAATCATTCCCGTCCTCCTCTGAGACAATTAGTCCAAAATTTAAACATTATCATGCCATCGTTTTTTATTTCTCACAAATTCCATCTCCCATTTACTTAAAAAGAATGGAATCAAGGAACTAGAGTGTACCAATGATGTTGGATTAGGGTAAATCAATTTGTAGAAACATAAATGTACATGTGCATTGCACATAGTAAACCAATGAGAAAACAATATTATGTGAAATAGCAGTATCTAATCTGAAAAACAATATGTCGTGGTGTGGAGTAAATTCGACATGTAACACTATAGATGGAATACATAGGATGGTATCATAGAGATAATTTCCCAAAGAAGAGTAGCTATTAATTTATGCATGAAATTTAAATTCATGCTCCTTAAAATGTGACAATTGCGAATGAAATACATTAAAGCTATTTTTGGTAGCACATAATCGGCGCTATGAACTAAATTTCCTCTAATTCCAACTCCAAGGCGCCGATTTGGTGCTCCCAAATGCAACATAATTTTTTTTTTTTTTGAACATCTTGTGAATTTTTTTTTTCCCTGGCTAGAAACTCACACACACACACTGCCCCTATAGGTACTTGAACCCTTGACCTTCTAACCCTTAATGGTGAACATTTTGTGAATTAAACACATGAAAAAAGTTACTACTGAAACATGTGGCATTCTAGACTGGAGCAGGACGCAACCCGATCATGTGCTTATAAGAGTTGAGGGTGTTATATGCTAGTTGATTGTGGTGCTTAATTGTTTTTCATTGTGCCTATACCACTAGATCAATACACTTTGCGAAAAGAGAAACATGCTGGCTCTTTGATACAATGTGAATAAGAGAAAAATGCAATAGATATGCCTTCTCTTTTTTATGATAATTATTAACTTTGTTTCAGGATGAGGATGTGTACACCTTTTTCGAGCCAGAGCTTCCCTCTGAAAACATAGGTATTCCAAGAAGCAAAGTAACTGATACATCAAAGCTACCCGGAGAGAGAAGACCACCTTTGAAGCCAGCTAACAGAAATAACTCAAAATCATCTCACAACAAGACTCAAAAACCTTTGTCAAATCCAGATAAGAGAACCACCAACCATGTATGTGGGAGTAGGCGGCCATCTCCAGAAAAGATTTCCTGGAATGTGCTCGATCTCAACGGCGAGAACTACTTCTCTTGTGCTGTTGGGCGGACCCGTACCAATGCTCGGTATCTCCTTGGATCATCGGATGATGTTGTTGCGTTTCTGGGGGAACTGGCTGAGGCATCTTTATCAACTTCTTCATCGTCAAGCTGAGATATATCGTACTCTTGCAACTCTGGATTTAAGGCATGGCACTCATCCGGGAAGCTTTCTTGTTGCAAGCTCAATAAAGGCATTTAGTAGTTTTTACATACTAAACCATCTAAAACCTCAGTATGATTAAAATTTTCAAACATCTAGAAAAATGGTTTTTCGGTGCCAACTCTCTCTCTCTCTCTCTCTCTCTCACACACACACACACACACACACACACGATCTTTCTTCTTCTTCTTTTTTTCTTTTCTTACCCGGTATTCATTTTTTAATATGATCCCGGTATTCAATGGTCTTTCAATCATCAAAATGGTGACAACCACGGCCACAATAGAGAATTTCAATTCAGGCAGGTAAGAATCTTTGGTGTGTCAAACACATTCATAAATGCTTTAGGAACGTAAAACAATGAGATTGAAGCAAAGAAAAGCACATTCATAAATGCTTCGCCACTGCTTTCTTGAATTAAATCCATGAGCTCATCGGGTAGTGCCCCAAAATTAGCACCATAGGCTGTTTAATCCTTTGTGCCTGAAAGGTAATCTAGTTTGTCAGTAGTTCTATGGATGTCATCATATCACTGAGCTCTCTCTGCATATATATGGTACTACGAAAGTCCTAATCAAATCAACGATTTCGAAACGCAGTTGGATTTTCTTCAGGGTTGGACCTGCTGGTCCGTGGTCTTTGTGATAAAAAGCATCAACCCTATTATAACACAATCAACCCAATTGTTTCAACTAAGCACTTCCACATGAAACTAACACAATCAACCCAATTGTTTCAACTAAGCACTTCCACATGAAACTGATATGCATACGCATCAATCGCCTGTTTGATTTAGTTTTCTGGAAACAGTTTTTTATTTTCAAAGAACTGAAAATAAGAAAACGGTAAAAATTCAATTTAGTTCAGTTTTCTGAAAACTCTAGTTATAAAAAATTATAAGATACAGTTTTCTTAGTTGTGAGTTCTCTAGAACAATTTTCAGAAAACTAAACCAAGCACGCTCTAAATTTCTTGCGTCAGTTCTTTAACAAAATTTGTAGTTTTTTGACATTGATATAAAATGAAATGGTCCCATGACAATTAAAAAACAGAAGGATGAAAAACTATAAGAAACAGAAAATAAAAATAAGGGCAATAGAAAGACCAAGTAGTTCTAGCAACATCTAAATCCATCTTGCCGGAAAATCATTCACATGGGTTATCAATATTCACTTTATCTTAAAAGTATCAAAAAAATCATAAACCTTGTGAAAGTGAAGCCTGAGCAAAAAAGCTCCAATGTCGGTAACAAGGGGGCTGTGATATTTTGCACTTGTTTCCTCCAGAAAACAGGAACCTGGGAGTGTGGGACTTTTTTCAATTGGATGAGTGAAACAAACATGTATAACTCAAATTTTCAATCAGCCTTCCGATGCCAAGATAGATGAAAATTAAAGAAATGTAATAATTAGTATTGAACAAACAAATGCATATAATAGAATCCAAAAGTAAATAAGGTTCACAATGACAACAAATATATGAAGACTGTTCTGTTCATTCCTCTTAGAAGGAAGGGAATGGAATGTAAAGAAAACTAAATTTTAACTAATCACGGAAAACACTTCCAGCCATCCTGATAACTATCTAGATTCTGAATGGGTAGTAATAATGGGATGAAACTGAGAATAATGACTTGAATTGATTGACACTGTAAAAGGTAATCTGAAACCATCTTTGCCAAGTGCGAAATGTGGTGTTGGCCCTGAGATTTACAACCCTAAAGTGCTGATTCTGTATAACTTTTCTTGTTGGGTTCAAACACATACTTGATCAGCGACTCCTTGATTGGAAGCAACTCAGGGAATTCATTCTTCAACTTGGATGTGCCCATCTCATTGTTGCTTCGAGGGGCAACTATCACCTTGGCTTGCTCTTCCAGTGTGAAGTTAGCCCACTTAAATTTGGGATCAATGAATTTTTTGTACATCTCAAGAATCTCATTGTGGCTCACAACCCCAGGGTTTGTAAAATTCCATATGCCCCTAAGGTTCCGCTTCGCCATCTCAATGGAAATAGGAAGAAGCTCATCCAAGATGGTCATGCTGTTTGGAATGTTAACCACTTTATTGTAACGAGTAATCTTAGTAATGAAATTGCGAGGGTTGTTGAGGTCTGAAGATATCGGCATTCTGACTCTAAGGGTGCAAACATTGTCATATTCTCTTAACAGCTCCTCAACCTGGTCGAAAAATCAAAAAAACTAAATAAGTAATCACAATCAATATGAGGTTTTGAAAGATGCATTCAAACACAATCCCTTAATGGAATAAGAATGAAACCGGATATGCTAAATTACCATGGCCTTGGTTTTGGAGTAGAATGAGCCAGTGAAATTGGGCTTGTCTTCCTCCTTGTACCCAATGCCAGAACCCTCTGGATGAGCAGCATCATATTCAAATATGCATCCAGTAGCAAAATTCATCATTAGAAGTCCATTCTCTCTGCAAACATCTGCTAAGTTTAGTGTACCGGCAACATTGGTACGGATTGTTTCTGTTTTATGAGTTTCACACCAATCAACGTTGGGCCTACCAGTCACACCAGCAGCATTAAAAACATGAGTAGGCCTAACATTCTGAATATCAACCAAGAGCTGTGACCGATCCTCTAGACGCCCCTTTCCATACTCGTAAGGAATCCCTTGTTTCTCACATAACTTTCCAAGTAGGCCACCAATCCACCCGGTCCTACCATAAATTAAGAATTTGAAGGAGGGCTTTTCAGGAGAGCTGTTAGTTTTGGAAACTGGAACCACCATTCGGGTTTGATTAGAATTACTTGAAAAATGAGAGGATTCTTCATTGCATTTTTCAGACCCATCAAAAAGCCTCTCAATCCCACCAGGCATCATCAGCATTCTAGGATGAGGGAGCAATGCTCCAGAGACATCCCCCCACCAATCAGGGTTGTTGGTGTACCACTCCATGGTCTTCTTCAACCCCTCTTCCCACGTCGTCCGTTCTGACCACCCCAAGTTCTTCAACTTCTGATCATCTAGGAAGTACCTCTGGTCATTAAATGGTCTGTTGTCCACAAACTTAATGATTGATTCTGGGTCCATTGAGAATAGTTTGCATATATCTTTAGCAACATCAATTACCCTCCTTTCCTTCTTTGTCCCAATATTGTAAACATGACCAACTTCTCCCCTATGAAGAATGACTTCAAAAGCCTCAGCAACATCCTCACAGTAGAGATAACTCCTCACATTAGAACCATCCCCATGAATTGGAAGAGGTTTCCCTCTCATGGCTAGGAGGATGAACTTTGGGATTAACTTTTCAGGAAATTGGTTGGGACCATAGACATTGTTTCCTCGAGTGGTTATCACAGGTAAACCATATGACCTGCCATAAGCCATAACAAGCATTTCTGCCCCAGCTTTTGTGGCGGAGTATGGGTTTGTAGGAAGGAGTTGAGAAGCTTCATGATTTCCTACAACAGCATCCTCATCTGTCTCCCCATAGACCTCGTCCGTGCTAACATGGATGAACCTTCTTATTTGGCCAGTGACTTTGCAGGCCTCTAGAAGGACATGGGTGCCATAAATGTTGTTTTTGGTAAACTCAAAGCTGTTACCAAAGGAGTTGTCGACATGAGTCTGTGCTGCAAAATGCATTATTGTGTCGATGGACTCAGTGATGAGGAGGAAATTGACAAGGTCGGCACTGCCAATGTCCCCCTGCACAAACTTAAAATTGGGGGATGATCGTGACGGAAGGAGGTTTTTAAGATTTGAACAGTAATCAAGCTTGTCAAGCACAATAATATTGTATTCAGGGTAATTCCGAATGAGCCGGTTAGCGACATGAGATGCAATGAATCCAGCAGCCCCAGTAATGAGGATGTTCTTGGGGGTATATGCAGCCATAACAAAGCAGTCTCTAAACAAGACAAATTACAAAACTAAATTCAGCTCCACAAAGTAACCATAGAAACCTGTAGAACGCTACAAAAACCAAACACTGATCTGCTAGGGAAAAATAAAATTACATGTACAAAATTCATACCCAATGACATAACCATCGGTTAACTGATTAATTCCAAAATCAAAATAATGAACATGACCTTATGAAAGAATATTTAAATGTGATTCATTCCAAATCAAAAAAATCAACATGACCTTATGAAAGAATATTTAAATAAATGCTTTCACCAACAACATCACATAAGCAATCAAAAGTAAGTCACCCCGTCACACATTTATGGCACCTAGTATTAAAAGGACAAAGCATTAAAAAGAGAACTAAATCCATCAAAGCAGAGTTCGCATTCTAAATATAGAAAATGAAGAGAGAAACAACTGATCCTAATGGAAAATAAGGCAGTTTAATGACCAAATCATTATAAATAGTTACTCAGACAAATCCAATCCGGATCAGCACACACAAAAACCGAATTAGGAGTATCCAAATTTAGTTCAACACAGATCACTGGAAAACAACTCGAAATTATTAGATCCTACATTTGATCCTTTAATAACGATTACCCACCAATCAGATAACACATTGATATAAGCACACATATACCAAAACATTTTCACACACACAAATAACGATTGATTTAACAGATCTAAATGAAATTAAGCAATGCCATTGGATTTAAATTAGAGTTAACGGCATTTAAAATATGGAAATTAAACACATTTGTGAACAGATCCAACCCAGTTGAAGAATACCCAGATCATTAACAACTTCAATCTACTCAAAAATTCAAGCTTTGTGCTACCATAACATGATCATGATTGGAAAAGCAATTGAAGGTTCAGAGTTGGATCGACTTACATATTGAATACCAACCAGGATCAACCAAAATGGAGAGAAAGAGAGACCCCAGAGAGAGAGTAGAGAGAGAGAGAGAGAACGATTCAGACAAGCAATGATGAGGAACAAAGAACGGAAATTTACGAGAAGAGTGGAGGCTTAAGAGAGGCCTATAAATGCATATTGTAGTAGCTCTCTGTTACAATCATGCAAATCCAAATCAGAGACGGTTAAGGAGAGCCATCGGGGAGTTGAATTGACTTAAATGCCCTGCGTCGGTAGGGTTATTTAATTCACGCGGTATGTGTTGTGTCCTGTGGGCCGCAGTTTTTTATGAGGAGTTATTGCTACCTTCTCCGGGACTAAGGGGTAGGTTAGTCATAACACTAGTGTCCCCGCACTGTGAGGGGCTTGATGTTGCGTGTACTCAGTATCGTTTGAGTCTCAGGTTTTGTCCACATTTCATTGGCTAGAAAAAATAAATAGTTCGTTTTTGCCCCCCAATTTTTTTCTTTTGAATCATTGCTTTTTAAAAGGGGAAAAAAACAGAGTTTTTTTTTTTTTGGAATTGGAAAATAAATATTAAAAAAAAAGAAGAAGAAAATAATGTAAGCCATTGGAATCATTGTGGTTTATAGCCTTATAGGTCATGACTTCTCATTGTAGCTTTGTAATTAATTTTTGTATTTAAAATTCGATTAAGATTGAGAAAAAGATGTTTAGGATGACAATGATTTGAGGTGGAAATAACTTAAAAACACCATTTAATATATTAGTTTTGATAAATATTTAAAGCAAATATATTTTGAAGTGATGGATAGTTATATGTTTTATATCTATATTTATTTGAATAGATTCTTGTCATTTATCTTTTTATTCACGCTATCCTCCTATTCTTCATACCGAGAGTGCTTTTGTGAACGAGAAAAGCATGAAAGAAAATTTTGTTTTAAAAAAAAATAAAATAAGAATAACGATGTAAATGTAAGAACTAATTTAAAAAGATTAATGATACAATGATTTGATCGTTATTGAAACTCATTTATGTGAGTGGTGATAAACTCACAAAACATGTATTTAAAAATAGCAAAAAAAAAAAATATTATCCAACTTTAAATAATTAACTTCTTTTTCTCCACACCAGAAAAATTAAATTACTTTGATCAATTAATCCCTGCACTCCTGAGAACATTCACCAACTTTGTGTCTAATTTATTTTCGCTTTTTTTTTTTAACACAGTAGTCTTATATTTTTGACCCTTTTAAAAGATAAAGATGGATTCTTAAAATTAGGAAAAGCAATGAATAATAAAAAGGATTGGATGAGAATTTACTTTTTTACTAAAAAGTATTGGATGAGATGAATTTGCATTATTACAGCATTCTCATATAGTGTATATATATATGGTCATAATACTTTTGTGATGGGACAATGGAAACCCATAGCATGTGGTTACACATGACATGACCTTTGCTTGATTATATGTCTATATGAACTGGGGGATATATTCCAAACTTGTTATTTCTAAGATGCCGACACAGCTAGATGCATCTCATTGAAAAAAACATAACCTACCATGGACATTTTAGTATTAAAGAATAGATTAAATAGAACTTCCAATAAATTAAATTAAAAAATATATAAAATATAATTGTGTGTCTCAAAACTAAACTGAAACACAAAACTTGTGAGCTCGACCATGTGTCGGTAGTGACTCCCACAAATTTTGTGTCCGATTAGGTGAATTCGTTTTCAATTTCTCTCTCTCTCTCTCTCTATATATATATATATATATATTTTATGAACAATAATCATAATAGGAGGAGGAATGTAATTGGAAGGGGACATGATCAACTCTAACTTTTTGTTGTTCCTCTTCATTAATTATGATCATGCATTCTTGTAATTTCTCACAAGTCATGAGATATGAAATGTCTTTCTGTTTTGTGTTGTTATTTATGTCAATCTTGAAAATTATGACAATCAATGCTAAAAATTAGATCAAATCACATACTATAATTTACAAGTTCATAAATTGACAAATGAGATCCAAGATTTCACTTTATTACATGTTTGAAAATTTTCTGTTTTGATATTTTCAAAATTGTATCTAATATTTATATAAATGATTAGTGATAAAGACTCCGAATCGGATTAAATTGAGAACAGTTTTATGTTAGTGGAATGGTAGATCCTATCACGTGACATCATGTGGTGGAGTTTATAACTTCACTCACATAAAAATAAAATTAGACTAATCCGATCGGCCTTCAAATCATAATTCTTATATATACTATATGCCAAAAGTTTTAGAAAGGAAAGAAGGTGAAATGAAAACAATTTTACATTTTTTTTTTCTTAATTTGTCACCGGTGAATTTGAAGCTAATATTTGTGTGCCATTTGGTAGCATGAAATCTACACAGATCATGTTCCTTCAAATTTTAAACTAGTTTTTTTTTTTCTTTCAATTTCAATTTTAGAGATTGAATTCAATACAACCAAATTCAACATAAAAAATAAATTACCACTTCTTACTCGAGAGAAAATGACAGCCAGTGTGTTATTACCATATATGAAGACATACTGAGAACTATTCCCGAAAGTTAAAAAAGCTTATATCTGGTGTCTGAGTTTATTTTAATAAACAAATTATTAACTTATATTTTATTATAGTTTAATTGTGAGCTTTGTTTTGTCACTTGTTACACATAAAACTTTAAAGTCATTTATCCTGCAAATTAAAGCCAACAAACAATAGAAGGCATTTAGAACATAACTACTGAGGATGCAATTTGAACATGTTATTGTGTTATGGAGTTGACAATTTTAATTCAACCCAGGTATAAATTATTTATAAAATTTTATCCTAATCAGATCTCCAATCTGAAAAGTAATACCAAATTTGATCTTAATCCAATCTCCAATCTAAAAAATAATATCAAATTTGATCCTATCCGATCTAAAAGTAACTCAGAATCAAAATTTTCTTATTTTCTAAAACACAACTCATGTTGGGTAGGTTATTTAAAACTTTTCTTTTTTTTTTTTTTTTAGATAGACAATCCGATAAACTTAAAACAAATGTTACTCAACATTTCAGCTTAAAAACATTAGGGTAAAATATTCTAACTTCCCCGAGGTTTTCTTTTATCACCCACGGATTAAAGTTTTTGTAAATTTCTTAGACACCCCTGTTAGACTAACTTATTGTTAAATAACTTAACAATTCTTGTGTTTTTTCCTTAAAACCCTCAACTTCAGACTAGAGAATTACAAAAATACTCATTCTCTGTGTTCCAGTATCTGACGTCAATATTAATTTTTTAATTTTTTAAAATACCTTGATTAGATTGCATCACTACGAAAACATGCGATATTCCTCTATTTATAGAATTTTTAACTTCTTAAACCCTAACATGGACTTCGAAATTTTGGTGAAGATCTCAGCAATGAAATTGGAGACTGAGGCTTTGAACTCGATTCTAATAAGAAGACAATGTTGGGAGATTCAACGAAATCAGTGACATCTCTAGCACTTTTATTTTCATTGTCTTCGCAATAAGGTGCAGTGAATTTCAAATCGAGGAAAGACTCACCATTGTCAATTTTGTGGTCGATTCCCATCGTCTGATAGCTTACTTTGTGAATGGTTGCTCCATTGCAGGATCCAACACGTGGAGAAATTGACACACACACACACACATATGTATACATATATACACACAAATGTATTCGCGTCAATTTGAACTCGAATTAGTCAAGTCTAATGGAAATTCATCAAGGGCAAGGCGAAAAAGATCAACAACATATTCCGGTCTACCAGATCCCCAATGTTCATTTTGGACGAATCGTGATCCATTTTTATTTTAGGGTTTGTTCGTTTTCGTTGAATAACAACATTACAGAGTATTACCGGTTCGTAACCCTTTTATTCAATTACCAGGCATTGGATATTGAATTTGAGACTAACCAGGTCTTCATCTGGCAAAGAAGAAGATTGCTCTGGTAGAGATAGTGATGAGAGATAATTCTTCTGGTAGAAGAAAAAAAAGTGATGAGAAAGAGAGAGAGAAATTTTTTTAATGGCTATCAAGTAATGATACTTTTGTAAATGTGTGCATGGGAGGGTAGTTTAGGGATTAAATTTGTTTGTTTCATTTGATTTTAACGACTCCAACAATCTGTTAATGATAGAGAATATTAGAGTTAACTCAACCAAATCTCAGAGGAGGTTAATCATGGTATTTTGAAAACTTTAATATGTGAGAAATAAAAGGATATCTCATAAGAGGTTAGGGTAATTTACCCAAAATAGTATCATGACATTCAAAAGTATACCGAAAGTTTGACTGTATGTCTCGGGGTACTGAAAGTGGGGGCGTAGGCCCCACATTACACAATACTAAAATGACTAAATAAAAACCATATTACCACCATGTGTCCGGTATATGTGAGACTAGGGGGCTGCATGTGTTTGGTGGTTAAGGGTGCAATTTAGACAAGTGGAAAGAACAATCAACCTGTAAAGAGGGATAAGTTAAAGCCAAGAAAAGGTGTCAGCGAAGGTAGCCAACACGCAGAAAAGCCTATCTGCACAGAAAGGCTTGTCTAGGGAAAGCTACTTGTATACAAGGAGAGTCTTGAACTGTAAAGGAATGAAAAAGTGCGCAGGGAACACCTACCCACGTAAAAAACTCATACGTAGGAAAGACTCTCCCTCGTACAGGTTATCTACGCGGGAAAGACTTGTTCACATGGATACAAGTTCATAAATGTATGGGTATGTAGGGAGCGATGGGATTGGGGGCAATCCTCTCTCACAAGTATGTTATAGCTAACAATTTGATGATGTTTCTTAGACAAACTCCCTAAAAGAGTATGCCTACATAAAAATTTCTAAACTGATAATATGGTATGCTTAAGGGCTACAAGGAATCATGGATGAATGAGTCGTTGTGTGGCTTTGAGCCTACAACTCCAAGTGATAACATGGACTATGTAGAAGACTACTAATTCTCATTTTCAATATAGAAAGTAACTTGTCATGATGTTACTTATAAGATTGAGGAGTTGGAATCAGTATGAGGCTACAGAGCCCCACATATCATTTTAGGCACATAGACATACTGTGATATGATCTGGGCGATCACGATATCATAATGAAGCATATGATGTCATGATCTTAGGCAAAAAATGTGGGTTGAGTGTGGAAAGGAGGATTAAGAGAAAGACTTGTTGGACTACTGGCATAAGACATGAAGCTATGCTAAAGTGACTCTACGCGGGCACTATCATAACATTCCTCGTGAGCTTGACTAAGCCTACGAAGAACAAAGATTTGGGTTTGTGGTTACAACCAAGGGTGGTAAAGGAAAGGACACGTGACAGAGTGTCACATAGGATGTAACGACCCGGATTAATTTTGACCGGTTCTGGACGATTTTGGACCGGATTAAATTTTTTTCGAGTTAATTAATTTCGGAAGGATACAGATATATATATGTATATATATGGGATATATATATATATATAGGAAAAGAGAAAGTTTATATATATGAAATTATATATATATGATTTGAGAGTAAGCATGTATAAATATATATATGGAGATACATGTGCATGATAAATACATGTATAAACATGAGAGAGGAGATTATGTATGTATGGTGTAATGTATACCTACATGAGTGTATGTATTCTTTTAAATACACATGTAGGTTAAGTATGTATATATATAAAATATATGCACATATATATATGTGGCTGAGAGGGTTTAGAGAACATGTGATGCATGTTAAAAAGGGGATAAATTAAACAATAAAAGAAAAGAGAAAGACCACATGGTGGTCTTCGGCTGAAGAGAAAAAGAAGAAAAGAGAAAGAAAGAAGGAAGAAAGAAAATAGGAGAGAAGAAAGAGAAAGCTAGAGAGAGAAAGAGAGAGAAAGTCGAGACGGCTAGAGAGAGAGAGAGAAGCTGCGATGGTGGCAGCTGGGTTGCTCACAGTGGAGCTTCGTCCTGGGTGACGGTGGAGGCTCAGCTGGGTCTTCTCACGTGGGTTCTGTTCAAATGGTGCTGGCTATGGCGGTAATGTGGGTGGTGATGTGGGTTTGGGTTGAGCTCAGCTTGGCTGTGGACTATTCGGTGAGTTGAAGGTGATAGGTTGGTTGCTTGATGCTCCAACGAGACTTGCGCAAGGGAAGGTTCGTTCCATGAAGGACCGTGAGTTAAGGTAGTTGTTCATGGTGTTCCGGCAGTAGGGGTGGTCGGAGAAGAAGGTTGGGATGCTACTGTTTTGGCGTCACAATTTCGGACGACCGGTAGATTCCGTCGGTCGACCGAAAGTATCATTTTGGTTGACCGAAAGTATCATTTCGGTCAATCGAAACCATTCTTCGGTCGACCGATCTTATGGCCTGTTTGGATGCTTGCTGTTGGTGTGACTTTGGCCAATTTTGAGGTGGTTTCGGCTTGCATAGAGGCTCCGGGGTTTGTAATATGGCTGGTGCATGGTGGTTGTGACATGGGTTTATTCACGGCAACGTTGGTGGTGTGGGCAGAGGTAGCTCGGCTGGTTATGGCGGTTCACAGGTGGTTAGGTTTTGGTATTGAGCTTTCACGGTTAAGGTGAGGGTCGACGGTTGTAGTGAGTTGGTTGCTCGGCATCGACGACAATACTTGGATAGTAGTGGAGCCCCATCACCATGGGAGGTGGTAGTGCTAGCCGTGGGTTGATGCTTGCGGCTGGGCTAGTTGTGGGCCTATGATGGCTAGCCAATTTGGTGGCCGAAAATGGGTTCTATTTTGGATCTTGGTTGTTTCAAGTTGAAGGTGGGAATGGACTTGGTGATGGTGACTCAAATGGCTTGGAGATGGTCACGGCTTCGACGGGTGTAATGAAGGTAGTGATATATGTAGATGCGTGTGTGTACAATTATTTACATATATGGATGGAGGTGGGTTTGTTATAACTCACAGTGAGTGGATTAAATTCCATGGGTAGTTGAACTGGTATGGACTCATGGGTTTTGAGTTGGTTCATGGATGATGTTTATGGATTGGACCATTGAATTGGGCCTTGCGATATTGGGCTAGATTTGGGTGTATGATGAGGATTGGGTTACCATATTTAAATTGGGCCAAACATGGAAATAAATGGAAAGGGAGTAGGTTCGTGAGTGACTTGGACACGGGACTGGACCGGGCTTGGTATGGATCGCTTTGCAGACGCGGATTCATTGAAGAGCGGGACTTAAGGCAAGTTGATTCTTGCCTCTATCTCCTACGTATATATTTTAAATACGTCATTAATTTTACATATGTTCTCTTAAATGTTCATATGTGGTATTTATATATATAGGTGCTTATATACATATAAATGTGGTTATGATATGTATATGGGTATATATATATATATATTTGGGATATGAAAGTATACTAGATTTAAATGCTTGTGTACATTGCGATATGTATATGTGTATATTGAGCAATGTGAAGCATGCTAAATAAAATATGTTTAGCTAAATGCTATCTTGTATGCATAGGTAGATTTTATCCATGGTGTTAAATATATATGTTAAATATATATATGTGATTATATATATGGGAGCAGTGGTAGAAATGCATGCTAAATATGAATATAACTTTTGGCGGGCATTTGCAAAGCATGATTATGATATGCTAGGTGTTCTATATATTCTTATTACATATGTGGGTGATGTAATATATATGTGTTTATATATTGTGAATGGAATGTATGTAATTACTTGTGGTAAATACATGCATTGAATGAAGCATGATGATAATTATGCTAATGTATATGCATATGTGATTTATATGCATGAATTGACATGTACATGATTATGTGTGGGTATATGTGAATGAAATGCATGTTATGTACTTTTAACTAGCTTATGCATTGTGAGGCATGAACATTAAATGTTTGGTTGTTATATGTTCAAAATACATATATGAGGCCGTTGTGAGGAAACGGAAAAGTGTGTTTGAATCACCCAGAATAGGTCATTACTCGGTCACGGTGTCGAAGTGGCCTCATCACCTGGTATGACCGATGTTCTCGGTGGTGTATTTTAAAATTATCTCATCACCTGGTAGGACCGATGTTCTCGGTGGTGCATATTGAAGTAGTCTCACCACTTGGTAGGACCGATGTTCTCGGTGGTGTATTCCAAAATTATCTCATCACTTAGTAGAACCAATGTTCTCGGTGATGTCAATTCTGAAATTGTGTGGGAAGTGTCTCGGTCACATGATTGGTTGAGAATCATGTTAGGGTATCGGGTTGAGTCCGAGAGAGAGACAAGTGTGTGAACTTGCTTACATTATCTATTGTGAAACATGCTATGTGTTAAACGCATTTTTATAGATGCGTTGCTTGTGACAGAACATGATATATGTTGGATATCTATTACTTTTGAGCATGTTATATGGTTTAAATGAATCTTCATTGCATTTGAGATTGCTACTTGTCAAGTAGGGGACGTGATGGTTGATTTACATTGTTTTATGTAAATAGACATATATGTTCTTTATACATATTGGTGCTGGATGTTTTCTGCTTTCAAGCATGTTGAAAATGATTTCAGAAATCTTGTGTAGTTGGCTTATATGTCCATATGTGCTAGAATTGCCATATGCATTGTTGGTTCATGTATGCTAGGTGGAACATGCTTTAAATATTGTGATATATTTAAATGTGTATATTTTTGAGAATATGTGAGGATCGACCTGCTGCAGCAATGATAGTATGGTTCGACATACCTTGTTGGGCCTTTGAGCTCACCCCCTCCTACGTTTTGCAGGTATTGCTGATTATGGAGTCAGTTAGGGGACTCATAGTACCAGTCGCAGAGGTAGTGATTAGACTCCTTATAATCTAATTTATGTCCAAGATATTAGATGATGTTGTACATTTGGACTAAATGTATGGAGCGATTATGATGATTAAATTCCTTCAGTTGTATTTTATTCATTGGATGTATGTATATGAGACGGACATTCAGGGACTGAATTTTATTTTTATTATAATATGCATGTTGTAGGAATGCTGAGGGGACACGTGCCCAGAAGTGTTCATTTTTATTGTTAGATATAAATGTTGGGGGGACACATGCCCAGAAGTATCCATTTTGATTTCTTTGATGTGAATGCTGGGGGGACACGTGCCCATAAGTGTCCAATTGAATTTAAAGTAAGAATAAATTATTAGGATATGATTTATTATAATGGGTCATGCCCAATTTTCATAAAAATAATAGAAAATTGAGATTGTATGATCAGGTGGTGGTTATAGCATGAGGGTGATCCCACAGAGTTCACACCTCGGTTTCCGGGCTTCGGGAATCGGGGCGTGACAGAATGGTATCAGAGCATGGTACTTTATAGAGGATAAAAGGGTCCATTGGGACTAATGGACGGGTTAACCTCCGGTTTCCCTGGAGTCGGAGATCGGGGCGTTACATAGGATGACAGTTATCAAAAGTCTCACACCTAATGTCTATAAATACCCCATGGCGTGGTGACATTTGGATTATTCTGGTGCCCCCCCTCCCTCTTAATCACTAATGTTTTCTCTTTCTCTCATCTAGCACCCAACTTGCATTCTCATTTGGTTCATTCAGTTTGATCCTCACCGATTCGTACAATCCAGTCTAGTGACAGTCATTCCTCGTAGTAGAATGCACCACCCATTTACACAACCCAACATATGAAATGTTAAACTTTAACATTACCTAATTTGAACTAACCAATCCAACCCCAACCTATTCTTAAATTTTTTATCTCGAGTTGAATTCGAGCTTACAACTCGGGTTAAAATTTCGAGTTGTCACACTAACTTTATCATATAAGCATCTTATACTATACTAACTTTATGCAACTTGTAAATTACTTTTATTTTTTTACGTGCTTGAAAACACATCATCTACTGTCTAGGCATGATTACGGTAAAGACTAATATATGAGCAACCTTAACCTTTTCACAATTGAAATAATTGAAGATATTGGCATATCGTCATCAACAACCTAATATGTGTTTTTTTTTTCTGTAAAGGAAATTAATGTCAAAAGAGATCGATAAACAATGATTATAATGACAAATGAGATACAACAAAAGACAAATAAAAATATGAAAGAAAAAGGAAATAAATTAGATCATTTACTATTTTTTAAAGAAAAACATTTGAGAATTTTAAAAAATAAAATAAATAGATGGAAGAATAAGATAAAATACTAATAAAAATATTTGGATAATAAGTAAATATTATATAAGGTAAATTACACTGACCTCCCTTGAGGTTTGGCCTAATTATATCCGGCATCAAACTAATGAATTTTGTTACAGTGGTCTTCCTTTATGTTTGCTCCGTTATGACAAAGACCTCCTCCGTCCAAATATATATATATATATATGCACATAAATACATATACATATATGTAGACTCTTTCTCTCTCCTCTATCCTTCAATTTTTTTTCTTTTCCTCATTGGCACCTCTATACATCACCACCAACCTACCACCACCACCACAATCTCACCATACCCGAAGATCTATCACTTCCTTGTTGAAATATAAAGTTTGATTCATAAAGATTCAAGAACTTGTGAGCAAAATCATGAGGCTATGAGAAGATGGAATAAGCTACCAGAAGAAAAGAATTTAACGACCACTGCAGTAGTGGTGGCTACCGACCATCGGGCCGCGAAACATCATCTCATTGAATTCTGCCCAGAAATGAAAGTGATCAAAATAACATTTTGATCACACCAGAAGGTCCATAGGATCGAGACGAGTACAACAATGCAAAAAAATAGAAGCCCGAAGAGGTTTCACACACCTTCACGCGTTGCCAGAAATTTTGTGTGTGAGATTCATGCTCCTGCACGCGCCTCATTCCGACAAACTTTTCAGCGAACCTGTATTGTTCCGGTCATCCTCTCTGGTGAACTTTCAGCGAAAATGCACTTTTTCGGTGAACTTTTCGGCAAACCTGCACTGCTTGGTCATCCTCTCCGGTGAACTTCCAGCGAAGCTGCACTTTTCTGGCGAACTTTTCCAACGAACCTGCACTATCTGGCAAAACTGCACTTTTTTGAACGCAACAGTAAATCTTGTTTTTCATAATTCAGACCTCAAAAGATGATGAATATAATATTAAGGGTATAATAGACATTTCACTCAATATTTAACGTCCATTAATGTATTTCTATTACAGGGAAAATCATTGTAACAAAATCTATTAGTTTGATACTGGGTGTAATTAGGTTAAACCTCAAGGGAGGTCAGTGTAATTTACCCTATTATATATTATAGCAGTAGGTAATATATATTTAACATCTAATCGATCGGATTATTATTGGATAAAACTGATCATAATCCATATTCGATTTGTATAGTTAATCGATTATTGGATTCGGATCGTTAATGGGTTATCGAATTAAATTTTCAATTTATATATGAATTATCAGATCAAATTTGGATCAAAATTCGATCAATTAACAAGTCTACATGTACATCTTATGAGATAATAACAAATGGATAACTGTTAGAGGGATTAATTTGCCCACATCAGATTCGGATGGGGAAGGACTTGGGCATATAAGGTTAGGTATGTAGCACTACCCAATAACTTAGACTTTTGAGTCATTAGTAAGTGTCCGATCCTTTATATTTGGTATCAGAGCCAAATCTAGTCCTTTGTCTGATATCACGCCAAGTGCCCAATCAGGAGGAGTTTGGGTCTGCCCCGGGTAGAGGTGCACATGGTTCGGTTCCAAAATACGTTAAACTATACAGATTGATTTTATTAAACTATGAAACCGAACCAAACTGTTTTAAGTATAAAATCGAACCGTGATGAAACGGTTTGGTTCGATTCTAACCACGGTTCTATCATTATTTTTTTTTTTTGTATAAAAAGGGTAAAAAAAATATAATAGTTTAGATCTTTTAAAAATCTGTTACTAGCCTACTACCATAAAAATGACTACTAGCCTACTATCAAAAGGCAAAAAATATCATAGTTTAAAAAACTGCTACTTGTGAATTCACATGAGCATATGCCATAATATCATATATTTTATAAATTATATATATAGAGTATCGATTTCTTGCTCACCGGTGAGCAAAATAATTTATCCACACTTTCGATAGTGGCCGTTAGATTTAATCTAATGGCCACATTCTAAACGCACTTCTCACATTTTCAAAATTCACAAAACCACTTTATACTTATTTTTGGTATTTTGTTAGAAAATTAAAGTAAGAACTATATATATATATATTAACTAAATTAAGAACTATTGGTCATCATTCAGAATATGACGCAACTCGTGATCCGACATGAATGTGATATTAGAAGATATACAAAAACTTTTCACCAAAAGAATTACTGGTTATTCATAAAGGCTCGATAAAAACATTAATTTTCTTCACTACTAGTTACTTTACTATCCAACAAAGGTTAGAGAAATTGAATTAAATTTTGCAGTACAGTCAATTTTATTTCATGTCCACCACTTAAACATCAGTTGCTTCTGAGATACTTTGCAACAAAATTTGTCAACAAAGTTATCACGGAAGGTTGCTTTTGAGATACAAGATGTAGGGTAGCCCTTAACTGAACAGACAGTTGTGGCAGAAGGTGGAAGAAGACTAATACCGGTTCTTGATCACGTCTCACATCCTAATTAAATTGTTTACTTTTGGTAATTTATCATTTTTTTTACAATAAGGAATTGATAAACCACGGTAATATTAATTTTTCAAAATTGAAATTCACAGAAGGTAGTTTTGTGAATTTTGGAAAGGTGAGAAGTGGGATTGGAATGTGGCCATTAGATTAAATTTAATGGCCACTATCGAAAATGTGGATAAATTCTCTTGTTTATCGATGATCAAGAGAATCAGTATTCTATATATATAACTAAATAGTTCGGTTCTAATAAACATGAAATCATAACAGAATTGAACAATTACAGATTGAAGTTTTTGAAACCATGACCAAACCAAACCGTTTTATCCAATCTGGTCCGATTCCATTTTTCGGTTTGGACGAATTTTTGTGCACCCTTGCCCCAGGTAGGTAGGATGACCCGATCACAACGAGGGGGTTGCAAGTTCAGGTGTGAAAAAATGTTAGAAGGGCTAATTTGTCCCACATCGAATTCGGATGAGGAAGGACTTGGGCAGATAAAGGTGGGTATGCAACACTACCTAATAACTTAGACTTTTGACACTTAGAGGGCAACCACCCGAACCGTTACAATAAATGACTACACCAACCCGACTATAATTTAAAATATATACATAGTATATTTAAAATAAAATACATATAAAAAATAAAATTATAATTCAGGTTTGGATTGGGTTCAGGCTGATGATACCTCAATCCAAACTCAAGCTTAAATTAAGTTTAAGTTGAGATTTTTTAATCCAAACTTAATCCTAATGATAAAATAACCTGAGTTGGGTTGGTCCAAGTTTTACTTGGTGATGGATTATGGTTGGGCTTAACACCACCGTCGCTGGCAAAAAAACAATGAAAGAAAAAAATTATATGTTGGTTCTGAGTTGTCCAACAGCTCTGTTGAAATCCAACCTGAATATTGAATGAATTGAAAATTCAATTCAAGTCCAGCCCAACCATCCCAACCCAACCCGAGGAACATAAGTAGTTTGTCCAAGTCTATTGATTGGATTGGATAGGATAGGAAAACGGACCAAGTTGTAGCCTCGAGTTCATTTGCGTGGTTTTTTCCTCTCAGATACAAGTTTGAATGAGATCGCTCGCTCTATCTCTCTCTCTCTCTCTGTCTGTTTTGAAGCTTCAAAATTAGCAAAGGTGAGTGATTTGAATGAAAAACTTGTCTATGGTTTGTGTTACACGTGCTTGTGAACTCACGTTATCGTGTCATGTACCTTACATTCTGTTGTACCTGAACGCGATCTTTTCTTTAACCCTAAGATATAAATAATCTTTTTTTTAAGGGTTTAGATTATTGGTCACTCAAGACTCAACACATCTCTTATTTCTTGACTTTTTCGATTATACGTTCATTGTATGTTCATTTTCATGCCGACCGTAAAACTATGTCAAATCCCCTTTGATGGATGATGATATGTATGTTCTTGTTCATCGGGTTAATCGATTGTGCGCGCATTGATATATTAACTTCGGGAACTGCGGTAAATTTTATTCATTTTCGTTGGATTGTTTATAGTATTGGATTGTAATAATAAGAGATTTTTTTTATTAATTGCTAAGAATTGCATTTTCTAGTGTTGGGTCTTTGTTTCTTTAATTCTATTTCAGGATTTGATTGATTTGATGTTCTGGGTTTCTCTCTTTGCTTTCCCGTTGATCGAACGTATATGCTTTCGTGTTCATTGATTGTACACATATAGCGTCATTTGTTGAATTGTATCGTTAATTCTCAAGAATCATACATTTTTACACTCGATGCATTTATTGTTCAAGGAATTTAGGTTTTTAACTTCACTTTTTTTTTTTTTTTTTGGGATTTTCTGTAGGTGTCTTGATTAGGGAAGCTTTTCCATCAACACTTGAGTATCAAATCCTTTTCTACTATTGAATTTTTGAAGGAAATATGTCTGGAAGAAATCGCGGGCCACCATTTCCAATGAAAGGTGTTCCACATGGTGGCCTACCCCAAATTCATGAACCTCCCTTCGGCAGAGGTCTTGGCCCAATGCCCCACCCTGCACTGCTTGAAGAAATGAGGGAATCCCAGTTCAGAATGGGCTCTGGACAACTCCCTCCTCACCCCGCTATAATGGAGGAGCGACTTGCAGCTCAACATCAGGATATTCAAGTGCTTTTGGTTGATAATCAACGACTAGCTGCAACTCATGTGGCACTTAAACAGGAAGTAGAAGCTGTCCAGCATGAGCTTCAACAAACAGCTCACTTTGCCAGTTCATTACATTCGGAGAGGGATATGCAGATGAGGGAAATGTATGAGAAGTCTGTTAAAATGGAAATGGATGTTCGTGGGGCAGAGGCTATGAAGGCTGAACTTCAGCAAGTTCATGCTGATATTAAAGAGTTAACTGCCTCAAGGCAAGAGCTTACAGGTCAGGTCCAAGCAATGACTCAGGATATGACCAGAGCTTCTGCAGATTTGCAACAGGTTCCAGCCCTAAAGGCAGAAATTGAAGGTTTGAAACAGGAGCTGCAGCGAGCAAGGTAATATTGTGTGTAGCTTTATAGTTAAGCTTGGCTTTCTGACTTGTGATTCACATTCTATTCTTTTGTTGGTTTATAGGGCTGCCATTGAGTATGAGAAGAAGGGATATGCAGAGAACTATGAGCATGGTCAAATGATGGAGAAGAACTTGGTCTCAATGGCAAGGGAGTTGGAAAAACTTCGTGCAGAGATGGCTAATGCAGAAAAAAGAGCACGTGCTGCTGCAGCTGTTGGGAATCCGGGTATGTGAATTCAAGGAGGAGTTTTTTGTTTGGTTGCTTTAGATTTTTTTCCCCTCCTTTTTAAATGGATAGACATTTTATAGTTACAAGAATGATAGAACAAAACTACAAAATGGAAGGAGGTTTTCTTCTTCAAAAAGAGACTGCCGTTAGAACTTAGAAGTTGTGTGAAGAAGGCACGTGAACAAAAACACAAAGCATAACCCAGAAATTCAATTGAAAAGGAAATTCCTAAGATCCTTAAGAGTCAGAGCCCCCTCTTTTGGGCATGAAAGTCACCCTTGAGTCAGATGATTATTGAAAACAGGCAAAGTAAGAAATGAGTTTGAAGGAAGATTGCTTTTGTTCCATTCGATGGGCAGATATTCTCTATGGTCTGTCCTCCTGAAGCCCGTGACACTTTACCTATGACCAATTCTCAATGTGAATGAGAATCAGAAGGCATAGAGGTTTACCATTTTTTTTTGGCATTGAGAGTGACAAAAGAGGTTAGACCTTCATGGTCACTTATTGAAAATGGTTGACCTTATTTCCTGTAAGAATTGCAATCAACTTCGACCCTAAGTTTGGTACAGGACCTTGAGCTATGCTGTAGACTTCATGAAAGCTGTAGGAGACACTTACATATACTATTTTAGCTGTTAAATTCTTAGTGCTCTTTTTATTTTATTTTTTAAATATTTTTGAACCTCCTGTTCCACCTGGGAGGAACCTTTATGTCCATCTTGTTCATATTGCTTATGGTCTGTTTGGTAGTTGGGAAGAGTGGTTTGAAGGAAAGGGGGTGAAGGAAAAGGTCAGGGATGGATAGAATTTCCATAGTTTGGTATGAAGGAAACTGGAAGGAAGATAGAGGACGAGTGTACTGAAATCGACATGAGCCGGTGCTTATTATTGATGATTTGCTGGCTTAGGGTTATGAAAAGCTTGTATATTTTTAGGGTTTTGTAATGTGGAAGAAAGATTATGGCTTTGCGAATGAGAAAAGGGCTGAAATGGGCTAGGTGTTGAAGGTGTTAGGTTGCAGGAAATTCAGTGAATACACTGCCAGAATTTCTAGACAGCAACAAATTTTCAGTTTAGGTGTCAAATTGAGGGCCAAAAGGTAACAGAAAGGATTGGTTCGATTAAGGCTCAGTTGAGTAGAGCTTTGGGGAATAAATAGAAGCTTTTGGGGCTGGAGCTAATCTTGTGCCACAAACAGTAACCCATAAAAAGTAACTTTGGATCACTGTGCTTTGAGGTTGCTAGCATTGAATATTTGATGAAGGGAATTGGCCTTATTAAATTAGTGAAAAGATTGTTCAATAGAATCTGATTGTAATATCAAAATGTAAAAAACCAAAGAAAGAAAAAGAGAAGAGAGAATCTCCAAATCCTGCTAAAATTCCTTAGGTATCAGTCATTGACTTCATAAGTCTTGTGCTTGAGCCATTATTTCTATTGGTTTAGTCACCAGATGCATTTCCCATGATTTGATGACCTTTAACAATTCTTTTAACCAATTGGTGCTACCACTTTAGCTGTCCTAAAACATGTTACTTTTAATCATAACGTATATTCAGCCCATATTTACCTCAGAATGGTCATATTAGCTGGACTCTTTATGGGAAATGCTTTTTCTTTCTAGTTAGAAAATGATGGAGAGCAAACGATTATTTAATGATGAGGATTCTGTAACAATGAATACAAAGTGAAAGCAGTCTTGAATCTTAATCCTGAAAAATACAACTGCAACCAGACAACCAAACAGTAGTCCCATACAACGGCCAGGATAGACGATGAAGTGATACTTACCTCTTATTCTCTTAAGCAGGAGAGAAAAAACTACAACTACAATCCAAGCTGAAGGAACTCCTTTTGGGAATCGCCTCTTGACTGTATGACTTGCAGGCATGATGTATCTTGATTGCTAAATATGGCCTCTTTCATCTGGTTTTCTCTCATCTGTCGAATATTTTCATCCATCTTGGCTTACGCGGTTGTCATTGGAACTATATTAGTTTTCTATATCTTTCAATAACTTCTCTCATTTAAAGTTTTTCTTTGGTAGCACAAGGCTTTCTCATCCAAGATCAAATGGGCTTCATTGATAAAAGCTTACTACAAAACTTAAGTTATCAGCAAATAGGATTTATGAATTTATTAGGTTTGATGTGGAATATTTCATTAGCAACTAGTCTATCCCATACTTGGAAAGTTGGAAGTACTTGCTTTCACGAACTTCGGTGAAAGGAACAGATTTTCCATGTGGACTTTATTCTGGTTACACAAATATTAATGCTCCGTTTGGTTGAAGGGATGGAAGGGAGAGGGGGAGGGGTGAACGAGGCATCCCTAGGGAAGGGAGGTGTCTCCCTCACTTTTTGTTTGGTTGAATGGAAGGGATAGTAGAAAGGATGGATGGGGTGACACTTTTTTTTGTTTGGTTGGAACTTGGGAGGAAGGGAAGGAGAATTTTTATATTTTTTTACCAATATACCTTTATTATATTAACTTATAAAAAGTAAATATTCATTCCATATTTAGATAAAGTAGAGTGATTTTTTAAATAATTGAAGGTTAAAATTGGTATTACATATTTATAGAGTAGTTTTACTTTCTTTCCCCCCTCTTTTCCGAGTTCTGGCCAATTTTGGACAGATAAAAAACATGGATTTGGAGAGATGCTTCATCCATCCTTGCTTCCTCCCTCTCTTCCCTTCCTTCCAACCAAACATGGGAAGCTTCTTCTATCCCTCCTCTCTTTCATCCTTCCTTCCAACCAAACATAGCATAAAGGTTGTAAGCAAAACTTTCAAGCTTAGAGTTACTATGGCAATTTAGATGTATTTCAGGCGGAGAGATGAAAAGATATATGGGGAACTCCATAGCAGAAGAAGCATTATTAGTTCCTGTTGTGAAAAACTGTCGTGTACCAAGCACAATCACGAAATACGACATAAAACGAAACAAGCACAACACACAGAACATAGGAATTTATGTGGTACAGCGATGTGCCTACGTCCACGGCGAAGATTTGGTGAAAGATTTCACTATTCGAAAATTAGGAGATTACAAGTTCCAACCCCAAACCCTAGCTCTCACTCTCTTTCTGCGTTTTCAATGTTTTCTCTCTCACTCCAAACCCTTAGATGCCCTTATATATTGGGCTACAAGAGAGTCCTAATCCGGGTCCAAAACCCGCAAGCGAAAAATGGGTCATAAAATTTTTTTCGGGGGCATTTTTGGGTCAAAACTAGGTCATAACGCGACCCGGGCCGAGAAAAAATTCGGGCAACAACATAACAAATCTCCGCTTTGGCTCGAATTCTACCAAGCTCTGCAATCCCAGCTACTCTTTTCGCCTCCTTTGCATGCCCCTAAGGGCCTCAGCAACTGTAAACACCAATCAAGCCCAAACAATGTTTGAACTTGATAGTAGGAATGACCTTAGTCATCATATCTGCCGGATTCTTTGTTGTCCCAATCTTCCTCACTACAATAGCACCTTGTGCAATCACATTTCTGATGAAGTGCAACCTGACATCAATATGTTTGGTCTTCTCATGGAACATCTGATTTTTAGTCAGATGTATAGCACCTTGGCTGTTCCAAAATACTGCAAATCATCCTGCTGCAAGTACAGATCACTAACCAAGCCTCAAAGCCATATAACTTCCTTCACTGACTCTGTGGTAGCCATGTACTCAGTCTCTGTAGTAGACAATGCAACTGTAGATTGCAAAGTCGCTTTCCAACTGATCATACTCCCACAAAGAGTAAAGACATACTCTGTCAAGGACCTCCTCCTATCAAGATCTCCAGCATAATCCGAATCAAAATATCCAAAACACTCCCAGACGTGTTGCTGCCTCTGTCATAGACTAATCCAACATCTACAGTACTTCACAAATATCGCAATATCCATTTCACAGTCTGCCAATGAACTTTCCCTGGTTTATCCATGTATCTGCTCACTACACTAACTATATGTGAAATGTTTGGCTTATTGCACACCATAGCATACATGATGCTACCAACTACACTAGCATAAGGAACACGAGACATGTGCTCCACCTCCTCCTCCTCGGTTTGTGGTGACAATTCTGCCGAAAGTCTGAAGTGGCCGCCAATGGAGTACTCACAGGTTTTGATGCTTGCATACCGAAGCGTTCCAGCACCTTTTTGATGTAGTTCTTTTGTGACAAATACAATCTGTCCACTCCTCTGTCTCTGTAAATCTCCATACCCAAAATCTTCTTTGGGGCACCTAGATCCTTCATTTTGATTTCTGACATGTTTCTACAAGCTATCAACATGTCATCAACATAGAGCAACAAATACAAATATGAACCATCTGAGAGCCTCTTGTGATACACACAACTATCGAACTCACTCCTATAGTAGCCACTCCCAATCATAAAGGTGTCGAATCACTTGTACCACTGTCTAGGAGACTACTTCAGCCCATACAAGGACTTCTTCAGTAGGCAAACATGGTCTTCCTTTCCCTGAATCTCAAACCCCTCAGGTTGATGCATATAAATCTACTCTTCCAACTCTCCATGTAAGAACGCAGTCTTGACAGCAAGCTGCTCAAGCTCCAAGTCATACAGAGCAACCATAGCAAGTAACACTCGAATTGAGATTTGTTTCACAACAGGAGAGAAAACTACATTGAAGTCCACCCCTTCCCTTCTGTGTCCTTTTGCCACCAAGCGTGCCTGAAACCTCGCATCTTCCACTCTTGCAGTTCCTTCCTTCTTCTTGAAGACCCATTGACAGCCCACAATCTTCTGGCCCTTAGGCTTCTTGACTAGCTCCCAAGTCTGGTTCTTATGAAGAGAGTCAATCTCCTCACTCATGGCAACAGACCACTGTGCTGACTATCCACCCGTGATGGCCTCATGATAAGTACTTGATACCTACTCATTAATACTCTTTGCCACACTAAGTGCATAAGCAACTGAATCAGCATGTGAAAACCATACTTTTGAGGTGGCTTAATCTCCTTCCTCGGTCTGTCTCTAGCCACATTGTACCGCTGTAACTGTGTATCTTCTTCCTCAACCTGAAACTGCACCTGTTCATCATTCGACTGATCAGGAACACTTTCTAACTGAACCTCTGATAGCTCCACCTGCTCACTGACACCCTGAGCTCTAGCTGAATCAACTACCTCCTTTTGCAGAGTAAGCATCGCAGACTCATTAAAGGTCACATCTCTTTTAATAAGTAATTTCTTTCCCGAAGCTTCTAGGCATCCCAATCTGTAACCCTTGACCCCGGGCTCAAAACCAAGAAATATGCACTTCTTAGCCCTCGGTTCAAGCTTTCCCTCATTGACATAAGCATACGCAGGACACCCAAATATTCTTATATTACTGTAACTAGCAGGAGAACTAGACTATACCTCCTCCGGAGTCTTACAGTCGATAGCAGTCGATGGAGACCGGTTCACCAAGAAACAAGTTGTGGAAACAACTTTAGCCTAGAACACTTTATCTAACCCAGCATTGGACAACATACACCGTGCTCTCTCCAATAGTGTTATGTTCATCCATTCTGCAACTCCATTCTGCTGTGGAGTTTTCCTCATTGTGTGGTTTCTCACAATCTCGTGATTCTTGCAAAATTCATTAAATTCTCCATCATAGAACTCCAAACCGTTGTCTATCTTCAAGCGTTTAACCTGTTTTCCAGTTTGCTTTTCAATTAAGGTCTTCCACTGCTTGAACGTGACAGACCTCATTCTTGTGTTTCAGAATATAAACCCAAACTTTTCGAGAAAAATCATTAATCAACGTTATCATATATCTACCACCACCATGTGAATTAACCTGAGAAGGACTCCAAAGATCAGAATGGATATAATCCAATGTGCCCTTGGTCTTGTGAATTCTCGCACTAAACTTCACTTTACATTGTTTCCCGAAGACACAAAGCTTACAGGAATTCAGTTTTCTGACCACCAAGCAGGCCCTGCTTACTCAGAACATCCATCCTTCTCTCACTCATATGCCCCAACCTGATAGTATTTAAATCTGGATCCGAGGACGATACTGCAGCAGAATGTGCTACCTTGTAGAGTATACAAATCAGTGTACCCTTTGAAACCCTAATGACTCCACCTTTAGCTTTGTAACTGCAACCGATGGAATCCAGTGTACCCAGGGAAATCAAATTCTTCTTCAGTTCTGGAACATGCCTAACATCAATTAGTGTTCTTACTATACTGTCAAACATCTTGATTTGAACTGTACCGATACCTATAACCTTGCACGACACATTATTCCTCATTAGAAATTCCCCTTCATCAATGGAACAATAAGAGGTAAACCAGTCCCTGTTAGGACAAATGTGATACGAGCAACCCGAATCAAGTATCCACTCATCGCTAAAGCCACGGGCAGAAATTGTGAGAATGCTACCACCATCTGAATCATTACCCTCTGCAACAGCCACCTCAGCGGCTTCAAAGGATTTTCCCTTTCCCTTTTTACGCTCTGGATAGTCTTTCCTGAAGTGCCCTTGTGACAAGTGAAGCATTTCAGCACCTTCGATTTGTTCTTAGACTTAGAACGACCTCTGCTGCCAGACCTTTCCTTCTGATCCGTTCCCCCTCTAACAACCAAGCCCTTTGCGGAACTTTCTGTATTGCCCTCAAACGTTCTTCTCTGCAACTCCTTAGAATTCAAAGATGCCTTCACATCTTCCATGGACAAATTAGTTCTGCCATATATCATTGTATTGATAAAGTTCTAGTATAAGAGTGGTAGAGAACACAACAGAATAATAGCCTGATCTTCATCCTCTATTTTAACATCAATATTCTTTAAATCCATGATGACAGCATTAACCTTGTCAAGGTGGTCTTTTAGAGACGAACCTTCTAGCATCTGAAGAGTGAACAACCGCTTATTTAGGTACAAGCGATTCGCAAGAGACTTCGTCATATAACGGGATTCCAACTTACTCCACAGCCCATCCGTCGTAGTTTCTCTAGAAACTTTTCGCAAAACCTCGTTACTCAAGCACAACAGAATCGCACTGTGTGCTTTCTCCATAGCCTCATCTTTTTGATCGTCCTTCCACTTTTTTGGTAATGCATTATTTCCCTTCAGCGCCTTGGATGTCCCATGTTGAACCAACATCATCTTAACCCGTCACAGGTTGAAGTCGTTCATGCTGTTAAACTTCTCGATTTCCATAAACTTGGTCAACATCCCAGCTTAGAACCAAAAGCTCTGATACCAATTTGTTGTGAAAAACTGTCGTGAACCAAGCACAATCACGAAATACGATACAAAACGAAACAAACATAACACACAGAACAGAGGAATTTACGTGGTTCGGCGATGTGCTTACGTCCACGGCGAAGATCCGGCGAAAGATTTCACTATGCGAAAATCAGGAGATTAGAAGTTCCAACCCCCAACCCTAGCTCTCGCTCTCTCACTCTCTTTCTGCGTTTTCAATATTTTCTTTCTCTTACTCCAAACCCTTAGATGCCCTTATATATCGGGCTACAAGAGAGTCCTAATTCGGGTACAAAACCCGCAAGTGAAAAACGGGTCATAAATTTTTTCCCGGGGGCATTTTCGGGTCAAAACCAGGTCGCAACGCGACCCGGGTCGAGACAAAATTCGGGCCACAACATAATAGTTCCCTTTATTTGATGTGAAAGTCATAAAACAAGCTGAAGCTCTTGAATACTTTTATTTTAAAGTTGTTTTTCAAACAAAAACCACGCTTCCAACTTGTACTTGTTCTTTGATTGCCTTGTGTAATAGTTTGAGCTGCATTCAGTGATGAATGTTGCACTGTGTATCTTTAACCACAATCACATGTTTTTGAAAATTAGAACTGGTGATGTAGCTAGTTCAAAAATGGGTGGACCACTCTTCAACTGAGTCAATTCATCATGTAGATTATCTATGGAATAAAAGAGAATAAATGAGTAATTGGTCCAAAATGAGAACCACCTGATTTAGGCTGGTTCCATCATTGGCTCTCAATAACTTAAGCCCAAACAACTCAGAGGTTTCTCCAACCTGGCTCGGGGTTCAGTTGAGTGCGTGATGGACCAGTTCAATTGGCAAGCTGGTTTCTTAACTTTCTATTAAAATGCCTTTGCTACATTAAGCATATTTATTTCCCCTCACTGGAGTTTTATTTCATCAGTAATAAATTTTATGTTGATTTTGTTTCTGCAAGTGCAGGTTATGATGGAAATTATGGCAATCCTGAAGCTGGATATGCAGGAAATCCTTATCCTTCCGGTTATGGCATGAATCCAATGAATCCTGTAAGCTTTCTCTTGCTTTTTACCGTTTTACCTGATGTTTTCAATCCATGTACACCCTCAATAGCTGTATGTTTTGTGCGTGAGGTTCAAATTGGTATAGTTTCTTCTTTTAAGAGACATTGAGATTCTCTTCCTTGCACCTCAGGTACAGGCTGGTGCAGAAAACTTTCCTCAATATGGACCTGGACCTGGCTCTTGGGGTGCTTATTCCATGCAGCAAGCTCAAGGACACAGATAGACTAGTATGCCTACTAGGCTAAAGCTATATTCTCTTATTTTGCTTGTGAGCTGGTTCTTTGGGTTGCAACATAGTAGATGATTTAGATTTGAAGTGTTGTCTCATGATAGATGTTTTGAACATTATGCTCGATTAATTTGGAGAATTGTAGTTCCAACTTCAAGTATTGACAGTTTATATTAGCTTGGTGCTGTGGAATGTTATATTCGCACCGACCTCTTCTATCTTCAATTGCATTTCATTGCGATGTTTTCTTTCACTTTACATGTGTGCATGTATTTAGTGTCTACTTCTACAATCCTGGATAGTGCAGCAGATACAATTTTTGATTTGTTTAGTCAGCTACTTCAGTAAAATTTCTTCATTGCCAAGCAAGTGCAGTGATGTTACTCACCGGTTGGAGTTTGTGTAGTATAAAGTGTGGCATCTGAGTTTTGTGATCATGAAATTGTGGTGTTTTTCCTTGCTAATTCATATAATTATTGTAGTTTGCTTTAGCATTCCTTGAGATCCTTATTTGGATTTGTTGTGCCTTAATTGTTGCTCCTTTATGAAGTTAATCTTTTATCTCTGCTTGCTTCCTGTCCACTTTGTTAATATATTATCTAACCACAAGGAGTTTACAGAAGAGGTTTTCTTACTCCTTGATTTGTGGATGGGGCACAAAACTTATTATTTTGCTTCTATTGGAGAAAAATTCTCAATTTGTAGTCATTATTCTCGTCTTTTGGTCAGTCATTCAATGAAAGTCAAATTCTTTTTTCCAGTAGTTATTATTGTTTCCCATAATCAGAAAGTAAATTTGGCTAGGGTCAGATTAGCTTCTGGATTCCTAATCCTCAGTCATTTCTAAACAGATCTGTGGTTCTAGATCCATTAATCTGCAAGTAGCATGGAAGTTATGAAACAATCTAAAAATGGACTTTTAGATCTGTATTGGTACTTCATTGAAATTTAGTAAATGCTCATAGATAATTAGCTTCCTAGATTTCAAATGCTCAAAGATAATTAGCTTCCTAAGTTTCAAGTTACGATCAGTTCATTTTTAAGCTGGCATGTTCAGGGTATGATTGAAGGCATTTCCTTGATTTTTCATCAGTCAGATAGGATGAGAGTACAGAATCACTGGTCCATAGTGAAGCAACAGATACAGAATTCAGCCTTTGATGCTTCTCTGTGGGGTTTGACTGGTGTTTTTCTGCTGAGGAGGTAGGAGATGAATCATCCTTTAAAACGATGCTTTCCAAGTAGTCAAGACACAAAATATTGTGGAAATTTTACAAATAGTATGCAAATTTTACTGTAGAAACGTATAGACTGAGTTATATAAAGTTGTTATAGGGTACTGAACCAAAACCCCCCCCCCCCCCCCCCCCCCCCACCACACACACACACACAAAAAAAAAAAAGAAAAGAACAATATTATAAGCCCCCCTTACCCTTCTTGGCAGTAAAAGTAGTATCTCATTCTCATGATTTTCAGGGTTGATGTCTTCTTCTTGTTCTTTCTCATTCCATTTTCATTCTAATTTCTTTCCTGTTTTAGTGGAGAAGAAATTGTTGACAACCAACAGTGGTCAAACTCAGGATTCACTACTTTGCTAGAGTCCTCTTTGGTATCCAAACCACTGTTTGAGCATTCTTTTGCCTCTCATATTTCAACTTGTGATTCAAATATTTTGCATTAAATGTCCAATGCTATTTCCATCATATTGATCCATTTGCGAACTAATATTGTTTTCTTGTGCTAATATTTTGTTATCTTGAATATGGTACATCCCTAAATAATATTCTTGCGCAAATATAGTCTGTATATAAGTTGATATTCAGGAAACAATTCTTGTTAATATAATGAATGAAAAAATAACATTCACGAATCATGGTAGAGTGGTAATGTGATTCTGGATGGTGAAGATAATGCAAGATATACAATTCACCAAGGACTTATCTTAACAACTTAGATTTGATCATGGATCGTCAGTTACTTGTCATCATGCTGTTGAAAGCACTACATTCTATTTCATCTAGGAAAAGATGAGATTTGGAGATGATGTTGTTTGTATCAAAGCCTAGGTGTAAAATGCATATTGTAGAAACTAGCATATGGAAAGAAGGAAGTGGCCATAGAGGTAATATATTAACTCAGCCCAGCAAAGCTTTAATTTCAATTCTCAACTACTTGGGTTTTTTCCATTCAACTTTAGCTAAAGCGATATATGCACTTTTATGTCATTGACAATTATATATTATTGTATGCCTAAGATGTATATATATATATTTTCTTGCAATATCTACTAGAAAACTGATGGTAATGCTGAATCTATTAACGCTTTGCTACATTCCGTTCTTCCCTTGTGTTGTGGGTTTCTGCCCTTGGAAGTTGTTTTGGAAGAAGGCTGTACTGGATAGAGGCTAAAGTTGTACCATGGGTATTTTAGATGAACTTTTGAGGTAATTATTTCTGTGGAGCTGCTCGTGAGTGTGGCAAGTTTTTGTCTACATTATGGTGTATTGATTTTTTCAGTTTTCGGATGCATAATAGTCATCATGGTATTCAATTATATTGGTATTTTGACTCTGTTAAGAAGAGCTGTATTGAGGACAGTTTTTTTTATTTCAAAATTTTCAAACTTTCATGCTGCATAAGAATTACCGTTTTAATAGAATAGAATTATTTTTCTAGATAAAAAGTCAAGCATGAACTAAGAAAAAATTATATATGATTTATAAAATCCGTATTACCTATATAATTACTAATTATAAAAGTTAATTTTAAGCTTTGCATAAAATTTGTTTTCACCTTATGCATACTGTACTTTTGCGTGAGGATTGTTGTGCAGAAGTACGAGTTCTGCCTTAAGGTGAAAGAAAAAGCTCTATGCTTCTAATGGATCTTTATAGTATTGTCACGGTCTTTCTGACTAGTTGCAGCTCCTGTTTATTCATGCAAGTCTCTGTCCGCCATCTTGACTTCTAATTCTCTATTTATTGCTCGGAATCAACTGGTTCTGTAATTTTCTGTGGTTGTTTTAAGAAGTGAATGAATCTGTCTGGCATCTAAGTCATATTCTGGTGCTAGTTTAAGGAGTAAAAAGATCAGCTCAGTTGTTTCTACTTGTCATCCCTATCATTCAATCTCAGGTGTTAACTCCAACTAGGTTTCTAAGTGGTTGTTATCCATTTGGTTTTAACTATCAACCGACCAGCTCAATGACTCATCCCATAAAGTAGTGCGACTGTGCTAGGGCCGATTCACCATTAGCAATTTTTCAGTGCACTAGGGACTGATGCCATTGGAAGATTTCAGCAGTAAAGCAATAGGATTAGTGAATTGGTATTGGTGCAAGCTGTTGTTATGTGGTTGAGCTTCATGAAAGAGGTAGTGTTATTTCCTTTTAGAGTACAGAAGTCAAGTATTGGGGGAATCTTATTCATTGCATGTGTATGCTGGCCATTGGCAAGACATGTTCTACAGTTGAGTGGCAGGATGAGTTTCTCAAGTAAGTGACACAACTCTGTATATATCACCCTGTTTCATTTGCTTTTCTTCTATTGGTTGTGCCTATTCAAGAATCTCTTTTAATTTTTTATATGTATCTACCCTAGCGAATTGATGGCAACTCCCATTGTTCATAATGATTGCTGGATAGATTCCTTCAAGGCAGTGGTATGTGTGACAGCCACAGTTTATCCTTACTAGTGACATCCCCGGGTTGCTGTTATGGGATTGCAGTTACTTGGATGGTTTCTCAATGTTGTTTTTATTGTTGAAGTGGTAGTCTAAAATTAAGGTGGCCTTTGATATTTTATCATGTTTTGGTGGATTAGCTTTCTTGAACCAATTTCATTTACTTTATGTATGGGCTGAAGATTGAGGGTGTTTTCCTACATAATTGTAATTATTAACTCTTTCCCTTTCCAGCTATAAATCCAGAATATTTCCTTTTGATCTGGACCCTTTTTTTTTTTTTTCTCTCCAGGGATAGATTTTTGACTTGGGATGTGTAGGATATAATAATTCGCTTCAGTAAGTTATAAAGCATGGTCATGTTTTACTCTTTCCACTTCTCTTTGTTAGTACTGTACCTGAAAGATTTTTCAATGCAATATAATTTAAATTACCAATAGTGGGGTTTACTCATTGTGTTCCCTTAGCATTATGGTGGCTTAAAAATAGGCTTGATGCCATACCAGTGGTAGTGTTGGTTTTGTGGGTGATGGCCAAGGCAATGATGATAGTAATAGAATTTTATTGAAGCTACAAGAGGACAAGAGCAGCCCATGGCAACGTTTTACTGACTGGAAATTTGGATTGTCATAAAAAATTTGGATATTGTCATACAAATTGTCAGATGTCTCTAAAGATTTTGTTGAGAGAGCCTAGGGCATATATGTATACAGTACACATGTATATATATACATGCTAAAAGAGGGTAATCAAACAGTACAGTTTCTGTTAATCTGAGGTGCTGAGAGGGGTAGACTTGAGATGAACCTAACCTCTGTGCGTGCATTAATTGCACAAAGTTGTTGCTCTCAGGATTTGAACCTGTGTTCTCATGCTTGACAATCTGTGCTTTTATCACTGTACTTAGTAACAATTCCAGACTATATTTACGCTGCTTGTGTAATTATTTTAATTAAAAAATGTATGATTCTGCTCATTTTTTGGGTGTCAATTCATATAGATTGCCTTCTATCCAAGGGTACTTTGAAACCCATTAATTAGTGTGTGGACTTGGTAGAAACTTGGCAGTTAGATTTCATCTACTACACACGGGTTAGAGCCTCTGCTGCCCTCTATTGCTCATATGTTTGAATTGTGACAAACTTTATATATTAAAATTTGTTATCATGGAGTGTCTGACTACTTTATAATGTGGCTAGGCAATTACTTGTTGGAGCAATTTTAGCAATTAGCAACAATTTAGATTTAAATTGCATTCTATGCTTGAGTGCTTGTATCTTACAAGAGATCCTTTTCATTTATTGTGCCTTTCTTTCTCATTTATTGGGCGTTGTTTGATATGCATAGACGGGCGGCAAATGAACTGAGCTATTCATGAACTCGACTCGTTTAAGGCTCGGCTCGGGCTCGTTCGTTAAGCAAACGAGTTAAGCTTGAGCTTGATTTCTGGACTCGTTTAGTAAACGATCCAACCTGAATAGTATTGGGCTTGGCTCGTGAATATAAACTCGTGTAGGCTCGTATATGTTCGTGAACATAGGCTTGTATAGGGCTCGTGAACACGTTCATAAACATAGGCTTGTATAGGTTCATGAACGTAAGCTCATGGACACGTTCATGAACATAGGCTTGTATAAGTTCGTGAACAAGCCAAAACGATCTTGAACACGAGCTCAAATCGAGTTCGAGCTTTTTAAAATGACGAGCCGAGCCTGAGCTCAATTTTTCGAGCTCATCACGATTCTGAGCTGAGCCCACAAACGAACGAGCCAGACCCGAAAAGAGTCAAGCTCGGCTCGGCTCGGCTCGGCTCGATTCATTTGCAGCCCCAACATAGTGTCAACACCCAAGGTAATTTGGAAAAATTAGTGGAAGTCTAAGACTTTGTAAAATTATTGTTTTTAAATCTCATCTGGAGCTTCTGCCCACTTCTGCTCATATGATTGTATTGTGATATACCTGCAAGTGTTTAATTTTGTTACTGTGTGTCATTCACTCAATAGAGGGTTGTTTCTGTAGATAAATTTATGCTGCATGTGCACATTGTTTGTATTGTGATCAAGTCTCTGACTACTTGATATGGCTGGCTAGCTATTTTTTTGGAGCAACTTTAATAGATAGAACTTAACTTTTGATTGCTTTCTGTAGTTGTGTACTTGTATTTTATGTGAAAGATCAAACTTCTTAGTTGTGGTTGAGTTTTTATTACTTGATTAGACTGCTATAGAATTTGTTTTGTATTTTATGTTGATTTGGTTGCCTTGCCTCACTAGAATAGTTCCCTAAAATGATTCAGGGAAAAAAAAATAGTTCCCTTCCATGATTCTTATCGTCTGGAAATTACATCGTGTTATTTCACATTTGTATTACATTTTATTTGTTTTCCTCAACTATGCAGTCTTGTCTAGTGTCCTTGTGCTTCTTATATACAATTAACATTTAGATCCTCTGGATTGTAGGTCGTAACCAAGTGCTTTCAAGAACCAGCTACTTCTCCCACCGTGCTCCAGTATTTGAATTTCACAAGGTTTGTGCACTTGTTCAGTTATGTTTACGGGTTTGTTTATAGTTGTCGTTGTATCCCAATATATGGCAGATTTAAACCAGAACAAGCAGAATATAGTTATGTCTACTTATGGTGATTGGTAGGCACGTGACTTAACCTCCAATTCATTTATTTTATGTCTGTTTGGACCTTAATCATACTGCCTCGATATATTGCTTGGTAGCTACATAAGATGCGTGGCTGCCTTGGTATTTTATTTGCTTTTCTCCAAACTATAATAGATAGTAATTGGAGAAGTAATTTCTTATTAGGTTATACAACTTTTCTCCAAACTATAATAGATAGTTATTTGAGAAGTAATTTCTTATTAGGTTATACAACTTACGAATCTTCAAATAAAATGTTGTCTCGTTTACATTTTTGGTGTTAATAAAGGCTTTTTGACATGTGATCTTGGATTGTCATAATCTCTCGATATATATGGCGTGGTAGAATCTTCTGTACTACTACTACTACCATGCTGCCTGAATTGTTGTCTTGATATGTAGCTGCCTTCTAATTAATCCTAATAAAGAGTTTAATCTGGTTCTATTTGACCCAAAATATTTTCCTTTACTACTCTATTTGATTAATCCAAGTAATCATTGAATTTGGTTCAAGTAATAATTGAAATTTGTAATCTGATTGCAACAGAGCCCATATAGGATGATATATGAACTGGAACGTGTGAAGCTTCATCCTAACCCGGTCTTCCAGAATTAACTACCTGGTATTATTATTATTTTTTCCTGAAATCCATATTGGTAAGGCTTCTGTGCGTATCTTGTGTTTGGCTGATCATGTGAATGCCTCCCTCTTTTAGTGGCAGCTGCAACTCTTGGTTGGGCAAATAGTGGAATGATTTGAAGTTTTCCTGTTCTTTTAAGGAATGTCTTTGGGCTGCCTTTGGTATAGTTTGGCTTTATTGTTGGCAGGTAAATGGAATGAATAGCATGATTTCTCATAGGTTGAAATGCTGGGCTGAAAGCATCCTGAACATAGGATGCAACAAAGTGGGCCTGTGCATCATGGCTCTTTCTCATAAATTTGATTTGAATTTCTATTATGGATCCATAGATGTTTTTATGAAGCTGATAGTGAGGGCTACAAGGCCCATTCTTCTTTTGTTGAAATGAGGACAAATTGACTGATGTATCCTGGAGATGGTCTTGTTTGTTTACCATAATACATGAGCCCAGTTGCTTGTTATTTATTTCTTTAGTTATTTACACTTAGGCAGGAAATGTGCCAAATTGCTCTATATATGGTGGCTACTCTATAAATATGTTTCAGGGGGAAAATAAAAGGAAAAAAGAAGAGGGTAAAATCCACAGTAAGTTATATCCAGGGTTCTAGAACTTTGAGTTCAGCTTTTATTATGTTTAGAATAGATTTATGGTTGAGGTTGGATTTGGTTTAGTGTGCAATTGAGTTTAAGGGTGCTTAAGCCTTTTCTGGTTGGTTCTTAATTTGGCTTTAGCCTTTATATAGGGTCTATGGTCCCTGATTGGAGCCCTTGACAGCAACTTTGTGATGGGTGGGATGATTAAATTTCATTGAACCTGGGGAATAATCGACTAGGTTTTGAATGGCCCAGTGTCTGGTTATGCTTATTGGGTTAGGCGGTTGAACATTTTTTTGGGTCAAACCGTTCTTGGACCATTTTGATAGTTTCACCATCACCTGAAGCTGTACTCATCTATTTGTCAATGGCCCAAGCAAACTTAAAATATCATTAAATCAAGAATTTAATACATTTATGTAGTTGTTGCATTAACACACGAGTGAATTCTGGTTCTCCCTCCACATAGGAGAAGGGTATCCGGATTTGGTTGGCAAGTAGGCCGGCTTGGCTATTTCGGTGCACTGGAGGGCCACGGACAGGCAAGTTTGCAGCCTTCCATTGATTTCCACGAGATAACGTTACATGTCTTTGCCTTTGTGGTATGAAACAAGACGTGTTATCGAGGAGAGAGACTTGGGCTCCGCATGTGTGCAGTGGTGGGTGGGCTCCCATCACTTAGTTCATAATATCATTGCTCTATAATTTCTACATCATTGTGTTACTTTTTATAGGGGTGCACAAAAATTCGGCTGAACCGGGAAACCAAACTGTACAGGATCGGACAATTTTGATTTTTTCGCGATCCGGTTCGGCTACGGTTTCAGGTCCCTTAGGACAGGACCAGACCGTTTCTGTATATATATATAAATATAAAATATATTATACTTGTACAGTTATACTTCAGTCATCCTTATTCCTTTTCATAGATTCGTTTTCAAAAACACGCCGCAAGAGAGCTAGGGTTCCTTTGGAAGACTGTTTCAAAATTTCAATCCTGCCTCTCTCCTTTGTTTCTCCGATCTCTCTGCCTCTCACCTTTCTCTCTCTCTCTGTATCTCACGATTCTCACCTCTTGGCTCTCTCTCTGTCGATCTCAAGAAGGCACTTCAGTACTTTACGGCTCACGCACAATCAACCACAGACTCGTCATCATCGTTTTCAATTGAGGTAAGAGCTCGATCTATATATATATATGCCATATCATAGTTATGGTGTTCCTCATCGTGTAAGAAGGAGCAAATTGGTGGGACGAGTGTCAGATTGACCTCCCAAATGTCCATGTGACCATCCTGAATTAATTTCTCTGTGTTTATTAGGTGATTTGTTTTGTTTGTATCATTGAAGCTTCAAATAATAATTACCTTTATTAATTTCTGTTGTATTTCTTACTTGATTTCTCTTGTTTGTATCATTGACCCTTCCAATAATAATCACAATCACAGGGAATCACGACGTTGATTGATGAATTGCCTACAAGTTCTAAACTAGCTTGTTCTCTGGATTTGTTTACTTAGGAAATTGGTCTAAGTTATGATTAAGTTATCAGTTATGAGCTTGTTTATTCAATAGCATGCCTCGACTTAAATTTTGTTTTAGGTTTTTTTTTTTAATTAGTTTTATAACCATTTATCAATCAAAAAGTAATAAAATTTATTTGAAGTACAAATGCTGAGGCTTAAAACAGGTTGGCAGTAAGGTTGAGTATAGGCTTGAAAGTTTGAAACAGGTAGGTGAATCGTGGAACCAAATCAAACTAAACCAATTTTTCGCAGTCCGGTTTTGTCCGGTTCTATTTTTAGTGGAATCGGACTATACGATTTGGTTCAAAAAAAGACCAAAATCGGACCTTGTACACCCTTACTATTTTTTAATAGATAAATTAGAGTGTCTTTTTCTAAGATTTGGACAAATTAATTACAGATATAACGTTTGAGGTTTATTACTTTCACATTCACATTCACTAAGGTTTGGTGTGTGTGTTCAACACGATACCCCGAATGTTTTCTTTCTTTTCGTTTGAACTGTTAACCAAAATTTTAAAAATAACTATTTTGCCCTTCACTTCAATAATATTGAGTAAATTACACGGACTTCTCCCAAGGTTTGGTCAAATTTCACATAAGTAAAACTTTTGATGGTTATTGATTTGACCTCCCTTAATCTCATATGCGAGGACTGAAATGTCCTTTATGCCATTCAATTAAATATAACTTATGTTATTGCCATTGACTTGTTTTGAAGGGCATATGGGTGGTTATTGTTGTCTCTTCATATAAAGGAAGGGCAATATGACCATTTTCTAAAATTTTGTTCACAGTGGACATTGAACACTTGTGTTAAACTTTAGGAGATGTCAAAGTAATAAACCTAAAACACTCTACCTGTGTGTAATTTGGCAAAACCTCTTAGGAGGTCGGTATAATTTACTCATGATATTTTATATTAAAATACTAAGGGTAAAAAAAATAACGTTCGTTAGAGGTTTAACCTCCACGGGAAGGTCAAAGTAATAATGGCCAAACGCTCCATCTGTGTGTAATTTGTTCAAATCTTAAGGGAAGTTAGTGTAATTTATTTATTTGTTAATTATAGCTTTTACTTTCTCTTGTATAATTATATTATTATTATTTTTAAAAAAAACTAAATTGCTCAAAATATAGTTAGAGCTTGATTTGTTTACTCGGAAGGAACATGAATTTGCCTAGCTATCTTTAGTCGATTTTTGGAACTGAGATAGGTTATGTCAAGTTTGTACCTGCCTAAATTTTAGTGGAATTGTCAATTTCTGAAGCTTTTAGATACAAACTAGGAAGCACAGACACAAGTACGACACAGATACGGGAAATTTTTAAAAAATAAAACACGGACACGGTGATGGTACGATTATAAAATAATAATATAATATATTAATATATATTAATTATTCAATAAAAAAATACTATATTACAGAAATATTTCAATTTATCATTAAACAATTAAGAATCAAACAAACTTATAAACAAATAGATTAAAATAAATTAAAGAACTAGACTTATTTAACTTAGTTTTTAATCATATATTTAAATTAGTTTTTAATCATAACTTAGTATCGTATAATTTTCATTCGAAATATTTAAATATACATCACTGCTATGAAGTGTTTGATATGTCTTTGAGGAGTGTTTAAGAAGTATTCAAGAAATGTCTGAGAAGTGTTATAAAAAGAAAAATGTTAGGACACTTCTATGAAGTGTCCCACATGTGTCTAAGGAGTGTCCAAGTGTTTGACATGGTGTTCGAGTATCTGACACAGGTACAACACTCTCAGTGAAGTGTCCTTGCTTTATAAGATACAGTAATTCAATACACATATTGTAGAAAGTGGCGTTGCTTTGTTTTTTTGCTCAATATCAGTTTATGATACAAGATATTTTGGCGTGAAAATTTTGCCTCAAACTCTAGTCTGAATTGCCAATTATACAGATCAAAATTTTCTAATTCATAATCTTATCATTTTTTTACCTAAATTTTAGATAAAAAGACTTTAAAACTTGTTTAATATTATTATTTTTCATCCAAAATTCATACCAAATTAAGATCGAGTATAATCAGCGGTTAAAAAGAGAAGAAAGTGAGTATAAGCCCAAACTAAAGTGGTCCAAATACATGAGGCTACAATGAAATACATTCTGAAATTTGAAATGCACTTTGGATCATCAAATGAGGATTAATCAGTCAAAAACCTTTTTTTAAAAAACGAGAGGGGCAACTGTTTTTAACTTGCCGCCAAATTCAAACGTTTAGAAAGTCATAACCCAGTTTTCTCTTCCCGGGTTTTCTTCCCACCACCACTTTTGCTCAATTCAAAGCTCCAAACCTCCATAAACTTCCCAAAAAATTCAACTCTCTCTCTCTCTCTCTCTCCACAACCCTCAAATGGAGTTTCATGGTCTACCTCCTCTCAAAAGATTCAGACTTGTGCAACAAGAAGAAGCAAGAGAACACGAAGATGATACAGTGACCTCGTCGCGCCTTCCGGCAAAGAAGAGAAAAGAATCCCGGGATCTACCAGCACCACTCTCCGATCCAGCCGCCTCCACCACCACCACCTACTGCTTACCTGCTAAGAAAAGGGTTTGGGCTCTCCAACCAAATTTTATCCCTGACAACCCAATTTCACCTTTCGACCTCAATGTCGAATACAAGCCATCATTTGATGAACCAAAAAGTGACTCACAAGAAGCAAATGATGCTGAAAATGGGAATGACAACATCAAAATCCCCGAAGAGTTGGAAGAAAAAGGAGATGAAACTGAAGAAGAAGAAGAAGATGATGGGATCGAATGTGCTATATGTCAAAGCACAGACGGAGACCCATCAGATCCCATTGTGTTCTGTGATGGTTGTGATCTAATGGTCCATACCACCTGTTATGGCTATCCTCTCATAAAGGGTGTCCCAGATGGTGATTGGTTTTGCGCCCAATGCTTGATTTCTCAATCAAACCAGATTGAAACTTGCAAGGGCTTTTCTTGCTGCCTTTGCCCTGTCACTGGTGGGGCCATGAAACTCACCAGTGACGGCCGGTGGGCCCACATCGTCTGTGCTCTACTCATACCGGAGGCCTTCTTTGGTGACCCGGAAGGCCGCGAAGGGATTGATTGTTCCAGGGTTCCTCCAAGAAGGTGGGAACAGAGGTGTTTTGTGTGCAAATCTGCAAATGGGTGTGTCATTGATTGCTCTGAGCCCAACTGTACATTGGCCTTTCATGTTACTTGTGGGTTGAAAGAAGAGCTCTCTATTGAGTACAAGGTTCCTCCAGGAAGGAGCAAGGAGGCTATTGTTGCTGGGTTCTGCAAAAGCCATACTGAGCTGTGGAAGAAGGTAAAAAACTAATTTTATATAATGTAATCTATAGGATATAGCTTTTCTTTTGATGTGATTAAATAATTTTTTGATGTGGTTTTGTGAATGGGTTTTGTTTTGTTTGCAGCAACAACAAACAGGGAAGTTCAAGATTGTGGCTAGGGAGGAGCCCAAGAAATAGCAAGGTTATGTGTTAAAAGATTTGGTTATGATAGCTATCATTGTGTCTGATAGGAACTAGGAAATGGGGTTTGTTCATTTAGGGATTAGAAATGTTTTAACATTAGTTTAGTTATTTTGTTATAATTTTTTAGTCATGGTACTTGTTACCCCATGTAATGGATTGAATCTTTTCTTTCTATTGTTTTTTTTTTTGTTCTTGCTGATCTATTTTGAGTCAAGACTAAAGCCGATGTGTAGTACGTAGTAGGTTCTCTGCTGTAGCGTGTTATAAATTTTCAACACAATTAATGTATGTTGAAAGTAGATTTAATTGTGTTAAACTCACTTAGAATATGATGCAGTGCAGTGGATTTGACTCCACTATTTGGATGATAAAAATTTCTCACTGTCAAAACTTTCTATTTGTGGGAGACCTATATTTGTCTGTGCACAATTCAGAAGATTTGGAGAGCTTGTGGACACAAATAATACTTGTGGAACTGAAAAAATTATTAATTATCCCGGAGTTTGTGTATGTAAGTACTTCGTCTAATACTAACTCTTACTTCGGATACCTAAATCCTAATATCATAAAAAGTACTCTGAATACCTAATACCAGTTCGTGCAATTGAGCCATAACTATTAATATAATGACTTGACTTGAATTTCATTTGTACCATTTTGGTGCTTAGGCTAATTTAGAGCCAAGAGGGTAATAATAGTTAGGTTTGGTACTTAGTTATTCAACTTAGGTAAAACTGTAAAAAAGTTCTTGGGGCTTTGTTGTTAATTACTTATTTATACAGAAGTCTCTTTGCAATTTATAACGGTCATACTAACAAAAAGATTAATTTTTTGTATCGCTTTAATTCTGAAGCTACTTGTAAAATTTTAAATAAATAGAGGGCCATTTATCAAAAAAGAAATAGTTTAGAGAGTTTAACGGCAAATACTGAAAAAGTAGATGATTTTTCTTTTTTGCAATTTATTCCATATTGGCAATATGGTTTAGATTTTATTGATCACTTGACCACAATTTCGTAAGATTTGAGGAAGCCCCAGTTGGACTCTATTGGACAATTTTGTTTCATAGATACAATTTCAGTTTGACATGATATCTCTCAAGCACTTGGGACTTCCTCAAAAGCAACAACAATTACAGCATCAATTATTTGAAAACAATGACAAGAGTCCACCAAGACCATCTTTATCGATCACAAGAAAATAGTTCCAAACAGTTGAAAGAACATCTCATTCATCAGTTGATAACCATTTAACATTGCCTCAATAGTCACTACCACTATCTGTTCCTCTGTGTGTCTAAATCTAAAGCAGCCTTTGATATGGCATCCTCAATCTTCATAATTGCCAGAACCATTGCCCTAATATATTTATTATATATGTACATATATATATCATTGTTGTTATAGATAGTCAAGATGGCTATGAGTGTTCAGTCTCTCAGTTGGGCGAGACTCATGTATCTCATCAGTTCAAAGCATTCCTCCATTGTTGCCACAATCATCACTGCTGTCCAAGTCACAAAAATGATGCAACCAATGTGCATACAAACATCGCCCTGTTCCCACACACTCGGTCTTTTCTTTCACAAAAAGTAGGTCTTATTGACATTTTACACTATTTGCTTTGGGAGAAGTTTAAGAAAAAGTGAGTTTGATTAATGGTAAAGAGGTTAGAAAAAATAAAAGTATATGTTGACTGTCAAAACTTTAAAGATGTTTTGAGGAAATGGTAACCACTTAAAAAGGATTACACAGGTTATGCAGGTGAATCTCAAAACATGTGTCGGTGGGAGGTAAAAGCCCCCCATCAACTCTAATGCAGGTTCATCACTGCTTTGTAAAGCTAGAAACAAAACATTGTGATGATGATGATGATGATGATGATGAAAATGACGATAACTATACACTCGGCATCATGGTATTTGATTGACAAACTCTGTATTGTTTATTTGCAACTCCAAGTGTATAATAAAACAAATGTTGAGAGAGATAGAGAGAGAGTCATGGATTTCTTTGTAACTTCGTTTTCCACTTCTGTTTTGGGAAGGAATTACTGATGGGATTGGGTCCTGAATGTACCTCATGTAACTCTTTCCTTTGGGCATGATCAATAAGAAGGAACTGAAATAGATGGAAAAGAAGAAAACTCAAGTACTCTACCAATCAGAAATGTAATGAAATATAATTTAGCATTCTTACCTTATCCTCACAATTGATTGTTGATTCTCTCCCTTTGTCAATCTCAGCATCTAACAAGAAGCATTTCAAGTTAGAACATAAGTATATCAGAAACAAACACACAGAGATGTATAAAGAGAGAACCTTCGGATGTTCCCGTGGCCAGAATTGAATACAGAAATAGATGAGACATTAGAAGGATGATGAGAAGAGAAGGGTAACTCATAGTTGTGCAACTTGTGCTGAAACTTGCAATTCTGACTGAGAGAGAGGGGAAGTTGTGATTGATGAGAGAGAGAGAGAGAGAGAGAGAGAGTGGCATGGGTTTGAGACAAATAACAAAAAGACTGTTTTTTAGTGGGAGGAGAGGGAGGGACAAGTTTGGTTAATAAGACAACAGAGTTATGTTTTAGATGCCTTCTACAATCGTCATCCACGGCTGCAAGAGTTGGAACTCAAGGTAACCATTTAGTCTATTATATCTACCTGTTTATGTAAGCCAACCATCTGATAATACTCTTTACCAAAAAAAAAAAAATTCATGTGATATTAAATATATTATACATGTACTGCATGTAAATCTTTCCATTGCAACATCAGCATCATCATCTTCAAATAGGCCTAGTTTGCTTATGCAAGTGTCATCACTCTGTCTATCCGATACTTGCGGGTCTTACAAATGAAAGACTGGAGACAAATCTAACCATTCACATACAAAGTGACTTACTTGTACCATATCTAATTACTATTGAAATGTTAAGGTTGGTTGTGTGATGATGGCAGCCAAGGAAGATGTGGAAACAAATTTTGTTATCAAAAGCAACAATCATTTCATTAATCAAATTATCATTGCTGACACTATCACTGCGTGTACCATGACTTTTCATAAGGTAACTATATTATGCTCATGTAGTTCTATGGTTTGAAATCACTGCATAACTTTTAAATTTTTTAATTTTACGCCACAGCAATGGAAGCCAAATACAAAAATCTGAATAAATTGCAAACATAGAATTTGTTGCATATTCTACTCTCGAAAACATTTCAAGCTATCTACATATTATTAACCTAAATTTTTTTATTTCTGATTGCTCCCAATACTTAAAAACATCCAAAGCTATAATTTGCCATGATGCCTTTAGTATATCCCGCAGAGAAATTGTATATATATTTTGACTAATTACACATGCTAGAAAACTCTGGAATATATTCATCTTACCTATGGTAGATACATATATATTTAAAAAAAACTGTATCAAAAGGAGAAAAAATGAACCTGGAATAAGGTCTATTTTTCTCTATTTTTATCAATAAAAGCATATATAAAACAAGGGAACAAATTCAAAGGCTACAGAAGGTCAAGCTAACTACAGAACTATTTAGAATGTTAAAGCAGATGACGTTTAGATAGGTACAGTACGGATACAAGAACATGGCCAAGTTAGGAGCAGCATAAAAAAAGGAAATATGCTTTGGCAAAAGCCCATTGCTTTATGTCAATTGACAAGAACCAAGGACTTGCTTGCTACAGATTTTTAAATAGTTTTTAATTCTTAGAGATAACAAAAAAATGAAAACAACATCGAAAATCTTTTTAATTCCATTCTCAAAAAATGTTCTCCGAAATAACAACCACTACCAAGCCTTTTTTCCAATTACTTGGGGTTGGCTACATAAATCCTATGTTTCCATTCCGCTCTAGCCAAGGCTATAACCTTAGTCAAACCACATACCATCATATCCTTCTTTACTTAACTCTACCCAAATTAACTTTGGTCTTCCTCTTTTCCGAGTATTACCCTCAATGTGGACTATGCCACTTTTCCTAACTGGCACACCTAATGGTCTGTCTTTGCCAAAACAATACAGTCAAAAATCTCTTTGCCCCCATTCCCGAAAAATATTTTAGGAAACAAAAACATGAGAAGCTCTTTTTTCTTTTCTTTTTCAGTAAAAAGTATTAAATTGATCGAAAACATTGTGTAATAAAAAATTTCACTGTCTTCTAAAACACATCTTCGATAATTAAATTCTAGAAGTTGTGCACCAGATAGGCCTTCAATGCCACAGACCAACTACTTTATTAATTCCAGCAACCAAACTCAAGTTCATTTCATAAGAAAAATGAAGGGGTAGTCACCAACTGTACAAACTGCTCATCAACAATTTTTCCATTTTCAGGGTATACATCTACAATAGGAAAATATATTGTTTCACCAACAGACCTTACAAGAACACATTCTCATTATAGCGTCTCCCTTATATTAGCTTTTCATGTCAGGAAAGTGCAGTGTGGGAAAGCTGCATATAATTCACCCAAGGCGTATTGCACACCCATGCAAATGGAGAAGTTCAATCTCTCGAGTAAACCAGGCATAACCCATTTTAATGTCCTGCCAGAATCTCTTCTTCAATCATTAAAAAAGAAAAAACAAAAGCAACAATGCTCATAAGGAATCGGAGTCTAAATTTTCCATTAAATTAATGAATAATTAAAAAAACCATTCACTAAACACTGCCCAAGGATCAAAAAAGAAAAAAAGAAAAATAGGTCACCTCTGTCGTTTATACAGGCATTAAGAGCTGACCTAGAAATAGAAACATCCTCAGAGTGACTGAAGAAGATCCAAAACTGATTTCTTGTCTGGCATGCTTGGAATGGCTCCCTTCACTTGGACACAAAGAGAGGCTGCTGCAGCTGTTAAAAATAACAAATAATTTACTAGGAACTTACTTGTACAAAGAGCATACATGTATAGACAAACCAGAAAAGTACCACAAGCATACCGGCAAATGTCAAGCACTCCTTTTTGGACTTCCCCTCCACGAGTGCTACAGCAAAAGCAGCCGTGAAAGTATCACCAGCTCCAGTTGTATCAAGGACTCTTGGAGCAGATATAATGGGTTGTTTAATGGGTTCTTCTCCATCTATAAACAGAGCTGATCCTTTGGCCCCAAGTTTCACAAGGATTTTCTTGACACCCTGAGAGTAAACACACCCAGATTCTGAATATGTTGAAACATGTGAGACTTGGCACATTTACCTTCTAGAATTCAGTTGTCATACTATCTTTGGTATATGATTGTCATACCAACATTTCTTTAAAACCAATCCTCTGAATGCACCAAAATTCATGAAGGGTCCAATGGTTTTGGGTGGACAAGGTACCAAATAAGAAAGAAAAATAAATAAAATATGATATTTAATATCCAAACATCTTAATGACTCTATTTCTTTTTTAAACAAATACAACACACCTTGAAGATTGCACTTGCAGAAGTTAAAAGGATTTAGAAAAGGGCGAACATGTCCTAATCAAGCTTTGATTAAAAAATCACAATTAATTAAATGATCAATTGAGATTCAGTTTTCAATTTGATTAATTTCAATAAAATAATTAACCAAGTATTAATTAATCAACAATGATCATGTAATCATCAAATGAAGCAACCAAGCAAACCATAAAGCGGCAGAAGAAAGTAAATCACTGCAAAGAGAGGCACCATTTTTCCATGAAAAACCCAACGAGTAAGAATCACAGGATCCCATTCAATTGCAAATAATCCACTATAACAAAAACTACAACTCTAGGTTGCAAACTCTTAATATTAAAAATCATCTAGGTTGATTTACATCCAATCTAGACTTACACCTCAGCCTTGTATCCACATTTCCAATAGTTGTCAATCAACACATCCATCAGCATTCAATTCAAGCTCTTACTCTTCTATGAATCCCTTTGTAGGCAGCAAGTTGTCACCAGCATCGACGAGCAAAGGTCTCCACACCTCCATTTCGAAGATACTTTGTTTAATGTTGTGGTTGATTAATCATCAAATCTTCAATAAAAGTCCTTACTCTATTAGCATAATATGGTCATTTATTTAAAATCCTAACTATGTGAGAATCAAGCAGAAATAAAACTGTCATTATATTTATTAAGCGCTCTCTCTCTCTATCTATCTCTCTCATATTCTTGTGTATTTTCTTTTTCTCTCTTTTGTTTAGAAGGCCCTTTGAACCCTTTTTACAGTGTTGTCAATTAGAGCATTTGAATGAGTTTTGAAAACTTTTAGTTTGTTTTGGACTAGGAAAACTCGTTATTTTCTGACTTAATGAATAAGGAATTGATCCCACCCTTCTAGAGTAGAGGATTGATTGCTCTCCACTGTTCTAGTTTGTCTGGTCACTTTTCACTGTATGATCGCCATCTATAATTTTAAGAGCTAAGTTGACGAGTCAAATGCACTCAAAATCAAATCAATTGTATATCACTGAAAAAGTTTATCGAGTCTAACCTATGAAAACATAAAGCTCGTAACCAGACTCCACATGGAGAACTTTTAGTAGCTTTAGGAAGACAGATAGGTCAATTTTAACAAAATCAGAAAAAATTTCCAATATCAACCTCCTAATTTCTAGAACACTTTATTTTTAGTTCAAACTTAAATTATAGACTTTCCAACCAAAATGAAAGCTTCCAATTTCATTTCAAGTTAATAAAAGGCCAACTATCAACTTCCTAATTAAACTCAAACTAGTTTCAAACCATTCTTAATTAATTCAAGTTCGTTCCAATTAACTCCAAGCTATTTCCAACTTTACTTATTAATTCCAAATCAATTTTAACCAATTTCACCAAGTTAATTATAAAATTTCTAAGACATGTCAATAGTTAATTAACCACTCTCCTATGACGTTTTAGGTCAGGTACCTTTCCTAAACTGTGTGATTGTAGGAGGTTGGAGGAATATTTCAACTTTTTCTTCAATCACAACTTTAATGTCAATGACAAACCTTTGATGAAGTGACACAACACTATGTACTAAATTAAGACTTTCGTTTACAAAATATGCTAACACATGACACGTAGACCTCATACACTCATCCACATCAGACAAGATTTGAAGTGATTGAACCCGGCACCTCACTTTGGAGGTCACTCAAGAAAGAATACTTATTGATTTTGAAGCTATATGGTATGACTAATTAGACAAGATAAATTCAAGGCAGTCTGGATGCTCCATAGGAACAGATTATTCCATTATCTAACAGGTAGCTTCTGACATCACAAACCCAAAATATACATAATTTGAATCCTTACAGATTATTCGACATATTGATGCTCCATAGGAACAGATTATTCCATTATCTAACGGGTAACTTCTGTCATTACAAACCCAAAATATACATATTTGAATCCTTACAGATTATCCGACATATTACATAGAACAAACACATTTCATATACTTTAAATGGAAAATGGATATCACTTATTATAAGAAATGAAAAATTATCTCATAGAAATTGAATTCTCCATTTTTCTTCATGTAGCACTTGAAGGCATAATCCATCATTGGGCTAAAGAAAATGGGATCCACCAAGGCAACTAATAGCTTAGGATCATTGTTACATGGACTCTTCAAAAATGCTCAAAATATCTGTGATGGACGAAACCCCAACAGGGTTATAGGACATGTGACTGACACATTTAGTTGGAAAGCGCATAACACAAGTATTTCAACAAATCAAGTGTCTGTACCTAAAACTCTATAATCATGTTCCTTTTATTATATTATACCTTGAAACAAGTGAAGTGTCTATGTTGAATGTTATTTTATTTGACTCTAGAAAATAGAAGCATTATATTATAAGTTATGAATATTTAGCCTTGCCCCGTGTCCTTGGGTTTGGGAATTTGATAAATGAAATGTTTAGATGCATACCGTCACCCACATAAATGAGTCCATGTAAACATAGCATAGGATTAGTTTCAAGATGTCATGAGATGAAACTGTTCAAAACGGGATATTCAGTGTATCCAAAAAACTTTAGGTTAGACAAGACACTGACTCTTGGAGAATCAAAGTTGTAGGTGTGTCAGAGCTTACCATTTTATGGCATTTTATCACAGCTTGACTAATCTGTTCAAAACTTTCAGTTGGCATTCCCGTCAAACGAGCAAGTTCAGATTCATTTGGGCTCAGAATGTCAACAAAACTAAGAAGTTCCGGTGGGATGGGTGCATCCACTCCCCCGGCATCCAAAATGACTGGGACCCCTGCACTCCTTGCAGACTGGAAATATACAAATTGTGCAAAACAAGTTAAAAGCAAGCATACCAAAAATTCAGAAACCTGATAACCTGAATGCAAAATTTGGAATGACATGAGGTGAAACAGAATATGATGGTGATACAGTATCATATATAATTATTCAGCATCATCATGAACAACTTAGGGGTACATGATTGCTTTCTCTCTACTCAGAACAAATGTAGATCAAGTGACAAAAACATTAAAATTGCCTAGAAACAAGACTTTTTTCTTTGATCGAAAAGAACGAAGGGGTAAAAGAAATCAAATTACTCAAAATAAATCAAAAGTACTGGTCTTCCTTTGTCCTGGTGGCTTTCGGTGTTTGCTCCCAAGTCTTAGGTCAAGCTTTCGAGACTAGTAGAAGAGAAGAAAAGTAGTCGGAAGCAGACAAGAATTGGAGTGCCATATGTCAGTAAATATCCCAACTTCTTTCAAAACTCCAAACTTTTTTATTATATAATTTTCAAAGAACTATAATAAATGGACCATACATATCCACCCTACCTTCAAAAAGTGAAAATAGGAAACAATTACTGACCCCATTTTGCTGCAAAGCATTGCATAAGATCAAACAATGAAATGCACAAAGATAATCCTCAGATAGTATATTTGTAGCCCATTAATTCCAGTCAATTGGGATATCTATGACTTGTTAATGACTGATTTTTTAATTATAAAAAAAGGTTTATGTTTGGTGACATTAGATCACTCGTTGATCCTTCGGATCCAATAATGCCTGATTTTTTTAATATAAAAACGGACCATGTTCAGTACTCATGAGAACACTCTTTGATCCAATAAGTAGCCTAATTATCCATTGAAATCAGAAAGAAGTAGCAAAAACTACAAATTAATGCATCATAACAATTAAGATATAGTGGAACTTAAAAATAAATACACTTATAGATGTAAACAGAAAGATAGATGAATGAACTAGCAGTCTATAAGATTATAGTCAAGCTATGAATAGTAAATGTGGAAAGTTTGGCCTTGTGTCATTTCTACTATGCTTTAAATCTTCCTATCCCCATTTTTTCTCATCTTAATTACACAGTTTAAAATCAAGAATTTGAGCTCAATTCATCTATTTACCACAATATCAATGTCCAGTTGTATCAAACAAACATTCCAGTGCAATTTAGTCTATCTTAACACAGCTGCAAGCTCCCATAAACAAATAAACAAACAGTTAATCTCCACTTGATAAGTAGCGAATTCCCTTAATCTGACTTGTATTTTCTCTGCCTTTAATCTGTCCTCAAGCTAATCGGAACATCAGTTCCACGTACAAAAACTGATTAGTCTCTTTTGAATAAAGTTTCCAAGCACCCACATAATAAAACCACAAAAACCAATAACACAAGCTCAAGTTGATTCAATTTAATACAAATCCTAATTTCCAAAAAATGTTCAATACAAATCCGCTCATGTTTCTTTATATGCACAAGAATTCATCATTACTAGAATAATCCCAATAAGTAAAGAACATCCATTGTCGCATTACAAACTAATTATCTTTCCAATAAATGAACAGAACAACCATGATAAAATAATCCATAGAAGGTAAACAATACACATCCAAAGATATCAAAATCAATCTTTTCAATTCTTAGCTGTATGCTCAAACATACATACACGTATATGCGTATGACAAAAAGGAAAATAGTATCAAAGGCCTGACCTTTGCAAATTGAATGTTAACAGAATCTGGGATTTCCCTCTGAAGCAAAACAATCCCAGCATTCTTCACAACCTCCAAGTCCTTATCAGAGAGAGTTTGAGGCCAAGAACTCATGTTGGCACCCCCAACAATGATGATTGAGTTCTGCCCATCAGATTGGAGCATCACCACAGCATGGCCAGTAGGGGCAGCAGACACAGTAGTAAGGTGGTCAAGGTGGACCCCACCACCCTCAAGTGCCTCAGTGATCAACTTCCCATGAGCATCCTCACCAACCTGTCCCACAAAGTAAGTTGGGTGTGAAAGTTTCCCACCACACACAGCCTGATTGGCCCCTTTGCCACCAGCAAGGGTCTGCCCAGTCTTGGCTGAGATGGTCTCACCCTCTTTGGGGAGTCTGTCAATCTCCACATAGATATCTGCATTGGCTGATCCTATAACTACTAGTGGTGGAATGGTGGGGTTGTAGATGGCTTGAATTGGGGTTTTGGAGGGATTTATGGCAAAAGAGGGAAGTGGGTTGACTTTTCTTGTTGACAGATTGTTGGTGGGGTAAAACTGAATTGGGATTGTGTTGCATCCTCTGTTGGATTGTTTTGTTGGGTTGTTCTGGGTTGTGGGGTACCAATGTTTTGATTGTGAAAGTGCTGCTATGCCTCTCATCTTCCCCCAGTCTCTCTCTCTCTCTATCTGGGTGTGAGTGTTTGGGTTTGTAACCGAAGGAGTTTGATGGATACAGGGAAGATCGCAAGAGAATTACTGCTAGGATACACGCATTGAGGAGGGGAGGACATACGTTTGTTTCACGCGCTTTAATGGGAGTGTGGTAATCGCCATTTGCGCAGGAATTGGATCTGAGTTTTGTTTTACAGTCCCAGGCCTAAGATTAGTAAGATTTGGGCCAATATGGACTTCCATTACCATTTCAACTCAATAGCTGATGGTTATGGGCTAGATTGTGTCTATGTAGCCATTAAGCCCAATACCCGTTCCAATAAGTGTTTATTCACATGCAATACATTTTAATGCAAAACATATATGTATATAGCAAATGTACTTGAGAGGATTTGTATGACTACATTGTCAAGATTTATACCAATCCATGTCAGTATAATGAACTGATATAAATACTGAATATTTTTCCATTATTGCTCTTTATTTCTAAATTCTCATTAGTACTTTTCTTCATTGAAAAAAAAAATTTCTCTCTACTTCTTCCAATGTTTTGTAACTAATACCTATTTAAAATATATATATTAATTGTTACCAAAGTTAATAATTCTAAAAAAATTAACAAATTATTTCAAATTCACTTTCTGTAAATACTTTATGAATAATAAATAAATTATTTCTATTATTTTTTAATTTTCTTCTTCATATTTCTTTTAAAAATAATCTCAAGAATCAAAAATAAATCTCTATAAATTTGAGACAATGTTATCTAAACAAGTTATCAGATTATCTTAATAAATCAAATATAACATGGATTTGAAATAATTTTTTTCCTAAATTATTTATTACAATAAAAATTTTAGCAAAATTGTTTGTAGAAAATTAATTAAGCAACAAAGATGATATATGAAAAGGGGAAAAGATGAATTGTATTAGTTATATTTTGTTAAATTTTTTTTTATGAAAAGAAAGATTCATTTATCTTTAGAGTGCAAAAGTAGGACTAATTTGTAATTTTTTTCAAGTTTTTTTTTTCTCTCGCTCTATTTGTGTGCGTGGATCTGGATGAAGTATGTTCATCAATTCTTTTTTGAAGTAAAGTAGATTCTTATTTTGTATAACAAAAAAGAATTCAAAGTTCAATAGTTTTTAACAAGTCTTTTCGAATAAAATAGCTACAAAAAAGAAAAAGAAAAAAAAAGGAGTTCGTTTTTGAAGTGCAATTAGGAATGTCATTAGTAAGATTAATCAATTAGTGACTGTTTCTACGGAGAAAAAAACCCAAGACAACCATTTAGGGCCTGTTTGGTAACACTGTTATTTTTTTTTTCAAGTTTTTGAAAAATGAAAACTGAAAATCAGTAATGCTATCATTTTCGTCAAAAGTAAAATACGTTTGGTAATGTCATCTATTGTCAATTTTTTAACATTACTATATTGCCCTTAAAAATAAAAATTAAAACTGACAGTTTCATTTTGAAGCTCAACTTATACTTAATTGGTTGTTACTTTAATTTTTTTGAAATAAAAAAACGTTATCAAATGCATTTTTTACTATAACTTCTCTTTATTTATAAATAACAACATAAAATAAAAAATGACCAACTTACCCGTCAGACCCTTATCAACACAAGTAGAAAAGATCAAAATGAATATCCTATTTCACATGATTCCTTATGTGGTGGGCACACTTTTTGGTGAGGGAAGACAAATTTGACTGTGTCGCGCACACACACCCCTGCCCCTGTATCTTTATCTTAAAAGGGTTGCTTCTATAATTTCTCAACCCCCCACATAAATGGGAAGGACAGGTGGTACAGAATATGTGGAGACAGCAATAGTTGTTTAATTCACATGTTTGCTTCTTCATACTTGTGCATATCTTTTTGTTTGAGTTCTCTTTATATATATATGTATATGTATATATATATATATGCCATAATCAAACTCAGCCACTCACTGCTTCATTTAATTTATTGGTAGTAAATCACATGTTTAAGTTTTGAGTCCCCAAATAAATTATACACCCTACATTCTTTTTCCTTTCCCATTCTCCATTTCTACTTGTATATCATTTTGCAATCCCAATGATGTGACATGCTGAATAACTTCGAATTTGCTTGCTTGATTCAATAAGTAGTTTTTTTAATTCTGTTGTCAAAGAAAAATACTATTATCCAAACATTTTTTTTTTGAAACTGAAGACAGAAAATTATTACCATAAGATGAAATGAAATGTCCAAATGAAACAATCTTGTTTGCCATCTGCATTTCCCAGAAAATAAAGGAAAAAATAGCAAATGCAAATGTCGACGGGTTGTTCACGACTCACCGAGTCAACTCAGCCTGTCACGAGATCAATAGTTGCATAAATCTAAGAATCTAATAAATCAACCACAGTTGGAGTTGACACTTGTCATACCCCATCTGTTCTAAGAGTAGGCAACAGGTCTATCCATCCTGCATGGCTTAAACACACTTTTTTGCAAAGGACAAATAAACATACTTCTCATGACTATGCCCAGATACGTATATGAGTTTATATATCATATGATGTGGCAAAGTATGTACTCTACTGAGTCTCATTGTGGGGTGACTCAATTGTCAACAAAAGTGGACAGACACTTTGGTTGATCCTTCTTTCTACACAATTATCAATGACCCTAACCAAAAAGAAAAAAGAAAAATCAAATGATCAATGATGAAAAGCACCATTAGATTTGAAAAAGCTACTTGTACCCGACGAGACGGCTTCTTCTTGTACCCAATTCTCTTCTTCACTCCGTTTCTTTCTGCAGTTCTCTTAAAACACACACACACACACACATATATATATGCAGTAATCTTTACTCCATGTGTGAGTCTAATGGGGTTTTCATGAGATCAAGACTATTTGGTACTGTTGTGTTGGGTGGTTTTCTTCACTCACAAATTTCTGTTCTACGGTAAGAGACACCCCACCACTTTTATCTTCAGTTCACATTCATATTCTTATCGATTACTTCATCTTTTTTCTCTTCAAAAGATGCATTCAGTAAGTTAGTTTTGTTCAGATTAACAGTCCAGAATGATCTTATTTTCTTGGGTTGATTGTAGCTTCAAGCAATGATAACTCTTTTACTGTAGATTTAGCTAGATCTTGCTCTAATTTAATATCCTTCAAGCCAATCAAATGTGGAAGTGATTCTTAAAGCAGGTACCTCTAGCTTCTCGGATTAAGTTATTACGAAGATCAAGAGAGAAGCATTAAGATGAATCTGAATCACCTACTGAAAGGGAAAAAAAATTGAATCTGAAATCTTGCTTATTATAGTTTCATCTTGAATTTCTCCCCCTGCATCCCTCCTAAGCCAGCAACAATAACAATATCAACATATTAAGGCATTGCAAATGCTTCTTCCTAGAAGTAAACTCTTCCTCACACCTGTAGTGTTTGTTTCCTTCTGATTCATTTATCAGATGTGTAGAGATAATGTTACCTTTGGTACCAAGGAGGAGTGATTTTCTTTTCTTCGTTTTGCTTAGAGACTTTGACATTTTGCGTATTTTTTTGTTTGATTGCCGAGAATTTTAAATGATAGTGCATCCTTATATGTGAATGATGAGGTTTAAATCCATTCATTTAATAGGAGATTTCAGAAAATTTGACTAATTATGTCCTTTGGTACTGAAGCAGGCTGCAAGCAAGATTTTCTACCAACTACAGAATGATAATCATGGAAGTTTATAGATATCTATTTTAGACCATCAATTTGTTTTAACTTATTTCTAGTATATATTTGTTTGTCTGTGTGCAAGTCTATTGCCTTAAATTTATTTTGACAGAGAGTTCCATAATTCAGAATCCACTCTGATATTTGAGTACATTAATTGGTCTGTCTAACTTGTAGAATTAGATGGACAATGCTCGGGTTTTAGCGTGCTACATCACAGTATGCATTGTCGCTTTTGTTATTTCAAAAATTACCATAGTAGTCCTCCTCTATCGGCGATGGCAGAGAAAGCACACGGTTGTTCAAGATGGTTTATCCGGTATAATTTTGCGTCAGATTCAAGATTTCTCTATTTTACTTCCTTGAAAGGGAGAAATATGCTTATATATTTTAATGGGTAAACACAGGTGGAAAGCTGGTGATGTTCAGATCATCAAAGATGAAAACTCTACAATCTGATACTTTCTTGAAGAAGACGATGAAACTGAGTAACAAGGACATCATCGGAGCTGGAGGGTACGGAACAGTTTATAAAATGACAGTAAATGACTCCGTATCATTTGCAGTGAAAAGGCTTAACAGGGGAACTTCAGACAGAGATCGAGGTTTTGAGAGAGAGTTGGAGGCAATGGGGGACATAAAGCATCGGAACATTGTTACTCTTCACGGATATTACACTGCTCCTCACTATAATCTTCTTATCTATGAGCTAATGCCTAATGGAAGTTTGGACACTGTGCTCCATGGTATGAATTTTAGCATAAATCCTAAGGTTTTGAATTCTAGTTTCTGACCTTCATTCAGTTGTTGTTAAGATCAGTCATCTTTGTTTTTCATTCGGTACATTTTATAGTTTTTACAAAAGGGTTTGACATTTTGAAGTGTAAATCTAACAATGAAGTCTAAATCTACCATAACTTGAAATCAATCTTTTCAAAGGTAATCTGATATATGCGTTTCTTGATATTTGATATTTACCCATTATGATGCAGGAAGATCAATGGACAAGAAGTTTCTGGATTGGCCTTCAAGATACAAAATAGCAGTAGGTGCCGCGAGGGGAATATCATACCTTCATCAGGATTGCATCCCTCACATAATCCATAGGGATATTAAGTCGAGCAACATACTGCTGGATAAAAATATGGAGGCTCAAGTGTCTGATTTTGGACTAGCCACACTCATGGAACCAGACAAGACTCATGTTTCTACATTTGTTGCAGGAACATTTGGATACTTAGCTCCTGGTATGTTGCACCAAAAGATTCCATAGCGAGTCCCCCCACTGATGGTGTTTGGTTTCTTATATACAATCCATTATGCTCTTCTGCAGAATATTTTGACACAGGAAGAGCAACAGCAAAAGGAGATGTTTACAGCTTTGGTGTTGTTTTACTTGAGTTATTAACAGGTAAGAAGCCAACAGATGAGGCATTTATCGAGGAAGGAACCAAGCTTGTGACATGGGTAAGTTTTGAACTTCAACATTTCAGTAGTTTTTACAATTCTGCATTCTTTTTGCATACTAACATCTAGTTTTATAGGAAAAACTCCGAAACTGCATCATTCTAAAAAATTGTTTGCTACTGCCACTTAAAATGAAGCGAGTTTTATTCTTATTTATATTTTAACCTCAGCATTGTTCTTCTAAACAACTGTCAGGGGGTGTTTGGATGTCCTAAGAAAATAAGAAATTGAATCCATCCATTGCAGTATATATATATATATATATATATATAATATGAGATCATTGCAATCAATAAAAGAAAATAAAATAGAAATGAGGTTTTAATTGACATCCTAAATGCTTTAGTTTTAAAAATATATTAACACTAAAACATATTTAATAGAAAAGTGACATGCCGTGATGTACAACAGGCCTTTTTTCATATGTGATATATAAAAAATAGGATCATCCAATAAACATCATTTATCCTCGTACAATCTCCAAAGGAACACCGAAGTAAAGAGAAAAGCAGTGGTATTAAACGTTAAATACATAAACCGGAGGTTAAAAAGCCATTACTCAATGTTGGTCATGCCTACATAGTGTGCTGGAGACCAGGTCTTTTTTCTGCTCTCTCTTAAGTTGCTGTGATCTTTTAAATAAAACAGGCCTATGTGCATAATGTTATGAAATTAGTTATTTGTTTATTCAAGTCTTTATGCAATCGAAATGGTTTTTCATTTTAACTAATATGCAATTCAAATATTAATCAAGCAATATGTTTAACAGATTTTTATGTAATATAGCCACTGTTCTGTTCTTTTAGGTCTCCAGGTTGGTGGTTTAAAAACATCAATATATTCAAGTCTTTCTGTTTATTCGAGTTATTACGTTGGAACAGGTGAAAGCGGTTGTCCAAGAGAAAAGAGAAGAGTACGTGCTTGATAGTAGCTTACAGTGTTGTCCTGTTGAAGAAATTAACCATATGTTCAGTATTGCATTAATGTGCCTTGAGCCAGAGCCATCCAAAAGACCTACCATGGCAGAGGTTCTCAAGATGCTTGAGCAAATCAAAACAGACAAAGTTATATCAGATTCTTGATCTTTTTTATAACAGAGCGTACTTGTTTTATTTACTTTTATTCCATCAATGTTTTTACCTGATCTACTTGCACGGATACAATTAAACTTACGGCAACTCAAGTTAATGCAGCAAATCCATGAATTTCTGAATCTACCTTCATCGCACGAAAAAGAAAAACGATTAAGGAACCAACTTGTCATGGTTTTTATTTGAGGATTGTCTGTAACCCATTGGAAACAGAAGCTTTCAGTGAAGGAGAAACTGGATCAGCTCCCAAAAATACATCGAAAATGGCCAGTGTTACATTCATCGACTCTATTGTAGCATCCACGTCAGTAGGCAACCCATCAGATGACACGCAAACCTGAAAACATGCATAAATCCAGTTTGAATGTCAACAAATAAGAAAAAAAATTGAGAGAGAGAGAGAGAATTCTTTGTTGAATTATATTATTGTAAAAACTCTTACATTATGATAAAATGTCATGGGAATGTTTTGTCTACTAAATGCATACTTACAAGCATTTTGCCTGGGTCCAGCCAAGTCAAAAATATGAAAGTTCCTTTCTTTAGAGGTCGCCCTTGGAAGATGGTACGAAATGTGGAGAGAGCAGATTCATCAGCAGGAGTGGGGGTTTTGATTCTTGGGGAGATGGCATCATTCAATGCATCCCAGAAGGTTTTACCATCAACATCTCTTACCAGGACAATATGCAATGATTTCTCCAGAGGAGCTGCACTCGTATAATAACACTTACATTAGCACCCTCAATTAGTAATTTAGTATCTCTCTCTCTCTCTCCAGTAACTGAAATGTTCAACTTAATCATAATTACATTGTAAAATTGAGTCAAACAAAGATGGATCTTCTTGAATTTCAGCAGCTGATCGTCCTTTCCAAGCATCTAATTTACTTTTAATAGATTGATTCACATATAATCCTGCAGCATAGACCTTAACACCAATTATTGCAAAAACTTTCTCCCTGTATCCTGAAAATATTCAAGCAGTAAATGTTACAATGATGCAGATTATTAACACAAAGGTAAGCATGAACATAAACACTAAGCGTTATAGGTTGAAAATTCTAGGTTTAATCATCCGTTTATAATCTCCAATCAAGGCTATTTTTTCTAGAACATAATTACTAAAACTAAAGCATCTGACCAGTGCCAAGCAAAGACAATGGAGTCGAGCAACCCGGGAGGCTTATTGACTTCTGAAATTTCACACTGGTAGCAGGTTCCTCTGTGTATTCTGCACTTCCAACTAGAGTCACAATTTCAAAGCACAAAGATGTCAGATTTTTTAAAAAGGGTATGGAAAATGATAGTGTGATAATGTATGCTTTCATTTTTACTATTTCATTAAGTTCAAATCTACACCCTGAGCCTACAACTACCAAGAAACTTAGGCATCTATATGTAAAAATTAGTGTTCAGACCCTTCTATATTCAGTTACTTCAATTAATAAACAGTGGCCACATTCAGGTGAATATTTGAATCTTGATTAGAGATAAAACATTTCAGCACTGCTTTAATTAATTGTTGTCATCACTCATCAGCAATAAACAAAGATGAGCCTTACAAATAATAGAAAAGAGAGAAAATCAATACATAAAAAATAACTCTGTTGTTATCCTTCATATCTAATGAATCCCTGTCAATATCATAGTTTAATATGAAAATTTGGCCTAAATTTTTACTTGTGCTCCAATTGTCCAATATACTTCCAAGAAGTTTTGACAGCTTCAATCCATATTTCGCAAATTTCACTAGCTTTCCTAAATTTTCAGTTCAAATTTCATACACTTTTACAAGACTTTCTTAAAAACGTAACTTTCATACTTATCCTCACCAGGCTGGAAATCTCCATTTAAATTTATCCTCAATTCAAGGGATTGAGGATAAAATTCAAATCTGGCCAACTACATTCACTAAGAAATTTAAATACAATGGTTAAGATTTCTACATTCCCAATTTCCCATCTATACACATCCTAAATCAGATAAAAGAAAAAGAAAGAAAAAAATTCCTTAGTGTTGATTGCCATATGCCAAACTTAATTTTCTTCTTTTCTTGATTTGTCTTTTCCATGATTTACAAATTTGAATTATGTTTTCAGTTTCTTATACTGTGCTTATAGTGAAACACTAAGGGTTACATTCCTTCAACAATTCAACAAGTTTACTTGAAAAACTCTTTGAGAATAACATAATGAATCAATCCAAGATAGTAAAATGATTTATGTGGGAACAGTTTCACAGTCTTGGATTTGAAATTCAAACTTGAATCTTTCTAGCAAAAGCATTTCCTTTTTTCTCTTTTTGGGTGTAGTAGTGAAAGTGTTAACATGATTGTGTAATGGATAATGTGGGAAGTTTTGAAAAACTTACTTGAGGAAGAAGCAGCAGCTTTGGGCAAGAAATGGGTGTGCAAATTGTAAACCTTCTGGAGAGAGAGACGATGAGAAAATGTGGATAAGAGAGAGGAAGTGTGGGTTTTTCTCAGTTGTTTCGATACTGGGTTTGCTGAAATTCCCTTTGGAAAACAGATTCTGGATTTGGGTTTGGAATTGGAGGAACTGGATTTGGTGGGTGATGAGAGCCAAATTGGTGTGGAAGTTGCTACAACTCCAAGCATTTTTGAATCCTACCGTGAATCTGAGGAAAATAATTTTTCAAAATCTCAGTTGAATTATTATAAAGATTATACTCCAGTATTTTCGGCCCTTTTATCGAAGTCGTTGATTACATTTATGATTACGAGGACTGAGAATTGGCGTGAAATCCTACTAGGGCTTTTCTCACTAGAAAATACTGTATAACAGCAAAGGAGGTGCATAAAGTTCCTCTTGTTTTTTTCATTCATGGGTACTGGGTAGTGAAAAGAGGGGATTAGTGGAAGCTGCGTGGGTCCACCTCCTTCGCCAATGAAATGTTGCTCAATTGGTGTGGTAGTCAGAGTGGGGATGAGGTGTTTAATGACGAGTCGGCATAGCCAACTTAGGGTTTGGTGGGTGTAAACTGTAAATAAATAACTTAAAAAATGTATACTGAGCATTTAGGTCAAATTTTAATAATATAGGCTGATCATATTTGTATTCCAATATCCTAATCCTATATATATATATATATATATATATATATTATACACACACATATTGTGTTAATCTAAATTTGAATTAGTAGATCAATATGTTGGTGAAGAAAATGCATCCGCTGTATTGTATGTGTTGTCAGGAACTTATTCTTGCTTATTAGAGGAGATGGTTTCCAACGGTGAAAACCTTTTTATTAAGAGAATATGCAAGGCTTTTTAGAAACAGAAAATTTGTTGCAGAGAAACTTAAAAGAGTTAGAGCATGGGCAATAGGTTGATTAGAGTCCATTCTAACGCCCCTAATGATACTCTTGGTCTGCAATAGTTTAGCCAAAAAAGTGAGTCAGACAATTGTTTTGCTAGGTGGTTTGCCTGATCGAACGAACCATCTAGTCAACTCTATTCATATTTATTTTTTTGTATTTTAGAATAATTTAATATAAAACTAACTAAAGATTACTTTAAATTTTCAAAGTGGAGATTGGACATATGGACTTTTTAACTAGAAATCTCATCTCGAGTTTAAAAATTCAAAGATGAATTGTACTTGAGTTGAGTAATTAGGGTTGAAAGTCGGGTTAGAGTTAAGTTTAGGTTGAACATTTCATCTATCGGATTGGACCCGAGTTGTACCTCTAATCTTCTCAACCCACCCGAATTGCAATGCTTGAGGATATTCTTGGAGTGTAAATATTAGCACCCATAATATAATATATTATTATATATATATATATAATATCATCATGCATGTTAAAAGAAAGGGACGTGGCTCAATGCTCTACTACTAATACTTGGAGAGCTTTTTATTTATTTATTGGAGCTATACTTTTTTGGGTCCATTATACAATTTACTTTTTATTATAAATAAGAATATTTTTACCTCTTTGGATTGGTCTCCTAATATATATATATATATATATATATATATATATATATATATTTTGCTACTTTTATTCACATCATCATGCATGTTAAAAGAAATGGGCATGGCCGCTCAATGCTCTACTAATACTTGGAGAACTTTTATTTTATTTTATTAGAGCTATACTTTTTGGGCCCAGTATACAATTTACTTTTTATTATAAACAGGTGTAATAAAAAGTAATTAATTTACCAAAAAAAGAAAAGAAAAATAATATATATATATATATATATATATATATATATATATATATATATATATATATATTGTGGGATGCGGGTAGATTGTGACATTGATACCGTTGACACCAACTGTATTGTATATACAATGTACTCCTATGCCCACGTCCGACTCCTTCCCCCTCTCTCTCTACATTTAAAAAAAAAATAAAAGACGACTGTCCTTTCTTTCGAATACCTGAATTAAAAAAAAAAACCAGAAATTCAAATGTGTGCTCGTTGGATCCACCCTCTCTGGAATACACTGAGCTTCAACTTATCTTCTCTCTATGTAGACAATAGATTCTCATGAGCTAAATACCCATTTGAAATCATTCAGTTATTTCACTGTTCCCTTGGCACCACACCTATTTCTTGGTTGAAATGATTATATTCTAGGTTACTTTATTGTATATGTGAAATTGAGCAAATTTCCGATGTGGGTATTTGATTTGAGAGAAAAAATTGATATTTTCTATATCTGGTTTTCGTGGAGGATGATGTCAATGACAGGGCATAATCTTTAATTTGTTCGAACTGGATTGGAATTGGTTGCTTGTTGGTGCTCTTGCAATGTTCTGTTGGACCAATGTGCAGTAAGAAACTAGAGGCTATGGGGTCGAAATCGTGTGTTGCTGCCAAGATTATATTGCTTGGAGAATTCGCTAATTGGTACTTTTTCTATCTCGCTCAGCATGGTTTTGAATTTGTTTCTGTTTTATTTATTTATTTATTTCTAAGTAAGTAGTTTATCTAATCAATGTCAGTTTGAACCCTAATTAAGTGCTCTTTGCATCAGTAAGCTTTCACCTTCCTCAAGTTCAAGTTCTTCACTTCCCATATGACCTTCTTTCTTCATCGTACATAGATTCAATGAATCATCAACAAAATATTTGCCAGTCTCTTCATCAACAAGAGTCAAGATTGAATCGATTTGCCTCTTTGAAACTCATTGTGCTGGACAACTTGTGCACATTTTAAACAAAATGATGCTTGATTTGTGTAATGGTTTTGATCTCTTTAACATAATTTATAGGGTGTTGTGTTGATGGGTTCTTGGTGAAATTCCTATTGTTTGAACTAATACCACCAGTATGTGAAGATTTATGAACATCCACATACTTCTTTGCACTCTACATAAGCAATGCAACTCTGCTTCATCTGAGAGTTTAACTCACTGAATTACCTTGGTATGAATTGCTTTTCCATCTCTGGAATATTATTACATGCCATTACCTCATAAAATTCCCGATTGTAGTCAACTTCGCTCTCAGTGAAGGTTATTAGATTAAGAAAATGAATTTGGAGGTAAAACCTCGTGAAGGAATCTCTCTATGAGAAATCTACAATTGATATGCTCTGATACCAATTGTGAAATATGAGGGCCCTTACCAAAGGCTTTGATATGTTAGAGTGCGCACGATTAAATAGACCTAGAATGGGTGAATAGGTCTCACAACTAATTTTTTGAAATTAGGCATTAGACCTCAGTCCTTGTTTAAAATTCAGTTAATTAGTTAGCCACACAAACATAGAAAACAATAAATAAAGTAGAACAGAGACACTAGGTTTTTACGTGAAAAATCCTAAACAGGAAAAAAAAATCAAGGGACCTCGTCCAATCATGAACAATTTGCTATGAGAGAGAAATTTTACAGCTAGGTTACAATATTTCCACCTTAGAATCTCCTAGTACCTCTTGGCAGAGACACACCAAACTCTCCACTCGGGTCTCTAGGTTGTCTGCTCAATAAATAGATTCACTCCTTGCGCAATCCGCTTCTCCATGGTATGTTCAATTCTTCAGCACAAACTCTGATCAGTTGAATTGCACTTGTTGATGATTCTAATGATCTCCTTCTTTGAATCTCTAAATGATCACATATGATAGTCAAACTATAGGAAACCCTAGATTAAGAAATGGGGCTCTCTCGCTGAAAATATTGAGTCTCTTTCTAAATTATGTAGAGACTCTTAAGAGGTGTCACTAGACTGATTATAATCCCATATCTAATATCGAAGACCCATGTAGTCTGCAGGGTTCGGTCAACACCAACTGGACAAACTTCGAGATCGATTGAAGCAACCTGGCTTTTGAATTTTTTTTTTGGGAAAACGTCGATCTCCACCTATCGATTGAATCATATTGGAGTTCCCTTGGTTGATTAACCTTTCGATCGATGCATGCTATTTTTTGAAAAATCCCAATTTCGAAAATCATTAAGAAAAATTTAGTTCAAATCCCCAAGTTTGAAAAGCAAGTTTAAAACATAATCTTGAGCAAGTAAAGATTAAGGTTTCTATGGTCTTATTTACCTTAATCCTAGATATGTGACTGAGTATTGAGAGAATTGCGTTGTGTTCTTTGCTGATCTTCATCTCCATCATTTCTCGAGATTGTAGACAAACGACTCAAGAAATTTACACATATTACAACCAAAGTTTTGAGTGGGAATTTGCCAACCCATGACTAATAATCCTAACATTGATTTATTTTTCCAGAAGCAGAAATTTTAGAATTTCCATTTGAAAGGTATATCTCTTGAAATCTGTCCTACTATGCTGAAGCATGGCCAAAAAGTCTTTGCACATTGGTCCTCTGGTATCTTTTTGGGATAAAAATACTTCTCAATAACAACTAACAAATTAGGTAAATCAGTTTCAATGGCATTTGGAACACATTAGAACCTCTCTTATCATGACTCCTCACTGATGCCGAAAAGGTTCTCATCGGACTCATCACAGTCTGCCTCATGCTTATTACAATCTTCTTGCTGTTTAAGTTGCATGGTAAGTTGGTCAGCTTGTCTTTGAACTGCTTAAAAGTTAAAACTCATCATTCTTTACATGACTACCTCCACCTTTGCTTACTACTATGGAGCAGGACGACATGTGGTGAAGCAGGGTCAATAGCTTAGCTTAAGTTCCCATACAAACTAAAATCAAGAAAAATTATATAAAACAAGAAGACACAAGAAAGAGAATGATAAGAATAAAGTTCCATCTTCTTTGGAAAATATATAGCATTTTTCAACATTATCAATTGCACAACAATTCAAATTCGAAATACTATAAATAATAGATAAAGTAGCTGCAAAACAAACCATTAACAATTGTCTAATCCCATATCAAAGCCATAGTCTTCCAACAAGATCACTTAAGGTATCCACATGGTATTGACAAGCCACGCGTTATTGTCGTTATATCAATTTCAACACTATAGTTTGTGCAAAATCAAGTGAGCACCATGTTGGGGTTGAAGAGAGCATGCACATAGGATGGTGAAAGTTCAAAAGAGAAGCTTTGCGGGATCAGCGCGAGGGCCATTTTCGATTCTAACAGTGCAAAGTTTGAATGGGAAAAATGAGACTTGGCTCTTTGTTGCCTTGGACACTCCTTCAGCAAACCTCTCTGGATTGAACTCCTTTGCATCTTCACCCCATATTTCATTGTCGTGGTGAAGTATGACCTGTGGTACCATTAACTGGACAACAGCTGGTAGGGTATATTGTCCTAATTTGGTTTCTTCATGAGTAGTTTTAATGAGCTCAACGACTGGTGGGTATACCCTTAAAACCTAATGTGCATTGGAAAACTACGTATGATACATTACACCACAACTTTTGATTTAATAAGGGCAACCAATATTGTACCTTGTGTACATGAAATGTTCTAAATAAGGTTTTCTTTTTTATCCTAGTTGGCACACACACCCGCCTCCAAAGAATTGCTTGCACCCAAGAGGACTTGATCTTTAGACCTAATGCTTGCTAGGCACTAGGGCCAAGTTCTTTATCCACTTGAGCCAACCCCTTGGGGTTTCTAAATAAGATTTTCATTTCCCCTTTCTCAAGGAGGCAGTGGTCTTTCTAATTAAATGTGAAAATTTCACATGCAATATTTCGTTTTTTCTAATATTCATTTGGTTTTAAAGTTAATTTAATCATATGCTAAGACAGAAACTTAACCCTCCCCAATACTGAATGTTCCTTTACCTTTCCAAATCTCACCACATCAAATGGGCTATACAATTGAGTGCGCCTGGAACTGATGTGGTGAGATCTTTGGGGGGTGGGTGGAGGGTTGGCTCTTGTTGGACTTTCAATCTGAGACATATAGCATAAATCTGAATTTATCAACTGTAGCACATGTATTATCTCCAAAATCTGAAGTTTTCTAAACGCCTTAAATCATCTTACCCCATTGCCAACCTAATGAAATGTTGCTGTTGTTGTGCATCCATGAGAGTATATTGGTGGTGAACTTGCATGTTATAATTCTTCGCTTTGAAAGTTTAAAAATTCTGTATTCTAATATTATGTTTAAGAACTACAAGTCACTAATATTCCTTTTTAGAATTCCAAAAGATAATATATAGAAAACACTCGCAACTTTTAGGTGATTTATCCCATCATAGTCCGGTTGGTTATTTCCAAAGACTTGCACAACTTCTTCTCTAGCGCCCTCTTGCCATTTCGGATACCTACTCAAGAAAAACATTGTCCACACAAGTAAAGTTGAGGTGGTGTCCCGCCCAGCAAAGTCGAATAGCTTGCACTCACCAGTGACCTCCTCAATACTTAATCCACTGTTCTTGTTCTTTCCATGTTCTTCGATCTCTTTGAGATTGGATTCCAGTAATATACCCAATAAATCATTACTACCAGCTTTTCCTGTCTTCATTGCCTTCAGTCTTCTATTGATGGCATCCCTTAGCAAAGCACACACTATTTTGTCAATTTCTTTCATTCTCTTGTTTGTCTTAGTTGGAAAAAACCTACACAAGCAATATCAGTAAAACAACAAACATTAACTTGGGTAAGCAGGAAAGGAAATGATACTATTAGTTAGGAGAGGAAAGAAAGAAAATGGAACTTTCATCGTGTTTAGATTAGTCTGGAGAGAGAAGGGAATGATAGTGCTAACCCCTTCATCTTCTTTAGGAAAGATAGTGGAGGAAAAAGAAAGTTCAATGCTGACCTGTAGATGTGCTGGTGAGGAAAGGAAGATTGATTTGCATAGAAGGTAAAAGTCAAAGAAGCCGACCAAAATTAACATGGAATGAAGTAATAAAAAATTATTTTAAAAATTAAATCTAGTAGGAGAAATAGCTTATGATAGAAAAGATTGAAAAAAGAGAATCCATGGGGCTAATCCCGTTTGTATGGGATAAAGGCACGCATGATGACAAGTGGAGGAAAAATAAAGGAATGAAGTGTTTTAGTACAAGAGTGGAGAGAGTAAAACAATAATTTATTTTTTATTAATAAAAATAGAGATAAAATGGATAATTACTAACTCCCTTGCTCTTTTCTTCAAAATCCTTCCACTTCTGGAAGGATAGCAAGATAATTTTTTTCAAGATTTAAGAAACCCCCTCCTCCCTTTTATTCCTTTCTCTTCTCTCCTGATTTATGAATTAAACATGAAATAAGGTTTCTTTCCTTCTCGTTTCCTATTGTGCCTTTTGAAGTCCTTCACTCTAGCTCAAGAAAGAACAAAACTCACAGAAATCTCATTTTGCAATCGGTATTTCAACCTTTCACTTCATTTGGTGCTTTGTACTCAATGGATTTTCGTTTTTAGCTTAACAGTAAGCAAACGTCTATTTCTGATTGAAATTTCTCGTAACAAGATGTTAGATGCATCATCTTTGAAACAGAAATGAAATTAATTTAGCAAAATCTAATCCTACCAAAAAGAAATATAGCTTTAACTAGAAACAATTTAACTTTACGTCCGGCCTGGGATGTAAACAAACTGTATAATCTGAATTGTAAGTTCAGTTAATTCTTTCATAAGGTGGAGTATATCTTTTCCTTCTTCGTAGCTACTTCCAAACAATGTCCTCGAAATCACCTCGCCGCTTAATGTTTCAAGATCAGGCCACACATCCACTTCACACGATCCTGCTCCAGCAGAGACCATCTTCTCCCATTTGTTCAATATGTCAATACAACTCGAATGAAATGCAGGTAGTATATGCTATCAAAAATATTAAAAACAAAAATTAACCCAAGAATCATCTGTATTAGATTTAAAGGCTTGTTAGGTTCACTTCCACCACAAACACAACTTGAAAACGCAAGCTTGAAATGGAAACTACCAGGTGGAAATGTTTTGAAGATTATCGTATTGTTGTATTAAGAGTTGAACGGAATATTTAGAATGGAGAGTACCTTCAACTTCTCCATATGGAAAGCAGGGTTAATAATTCTTCTGTGCATATAGCCCATTTGCCACCCTCTAAGCTTCCTATTCCACTTAGAAGTATCTCGGCTATGGGATCAAGTGCCTTATGATTCTGCTATATTTATAGTACTTGATCAAGACTTCCCTTACAAGTTCGGGTTCTGTGATGTGCACTCTTGGTATCCGTCCAACCCACATAAAGGAATTTTTACCTGCAAATTACAGCTACTAGGGTGTTATATATATATATATATATATATATATATAAGCACCAAAATTAACATTTTTTACATTGCTATGTTCTATTATAATCATTTGTTAGCAGTTCCTACATTTCTATTTGATGTTATGCATTCTCAAATTTCAGCATTAGTCTTTACTATAACGAGCTTTTAAATTGGTTATGTTAGTATGATATTATTGGACATGTACATCTATAGATAATTAGATAGTAAGTTCACTATGGGGTGTGTGTGTGTGTGTATATATATATGTGACAATGTAAAACATATAATACTACTACTATCAGTGATAAATTAGTAAGAAATTGAACTATAGGCACACTAGGAAATAATCAAAGTTTGAACGTGTAGCATGGATTGGAAGATGACACAAGTTAACTATCACAAATCTAGAAGATAACTACAGATGCTATAATGCGTAAGTTTTACCATGACTTTGGGAGGGGGAGATTAGTTTGTGGGAAAAATAAAGATGAAGAGGTCGACTAAAAGTAATATGAGATAAAGTAATTAGAAGAACTAAATATAATAGGATAAAGAGTTTATATATAAAAAGAATGGAAAAAAAAGAAGAAGAAATTTTATGTGACAAAACCTATTCATATGGAAGTATGGAACCAAAGATGATAATAATGATGACGATAACACAAAGGATTCCCTCATAAATTCCTGAAATCTCATGTCAATGCATAAACTTGAACCCTTTTTTTTATTTTTTGCGCTTGTATAAGTAAATAAGTAACGAAAATAGTATATAAAATATACAAGTGTACGGATAGTATATAAGATGATGATACGCTCTACTTGAATTTTTGAGAAATGAAATGACAAAATTATTCTTAAAGAGTGGAATGTGTGACTACTTTTTTAAATAATTGTTGAGATTATGTTTTTTAAGGGCAATTATGTCATTTTCTTATATGAAAATCAAGTGGGGGCTGTAAATATAGAAAAGTATTATTTTTGTTACATTCAGGTCACCATAGGCATAGGCTCCTAGTCATTATGGGCCTCAAAGGGAAAGGCACAGGCCTGACCCTTGGAGGGCTTGGATCCGATAAAGCAAGTTGGGCTTCCAGATCAGGGGCCGAATGTAGACTTTACTTTTCACTTTTCAAGGGTCAAAATAGGCAAAAGTGAAATGAGCAGAGTCCTTTAGTTTCAAAACATCAACACCTAACCCCCTTAGAATTTCGGGCACTTTATGATACACATGACTTTTTTTATTTTTTTAATTTCAAAATTACCCACCAATATTACCTTTATACCTCTCATCTTTCTTTAGCTTTATTTTTCTCTCCATTTTCTCAATCCAGTTCCCTCTCTCTCTAACATTTCTTCTTCTCTCTCAGCTTCGGTGGTAGAAGGTTGGAGACCCAGAATTTGCTAATGTCATCAAATGAAAATGTTTTGTTTGCTCACCATGCCATGCACAACACCAATCCGAACCCAGCCATGCATGCTGAAAATGTTTTGTTTAATCTCTCTTCCCTCTTTTTTTATCTTCTTCTCGGATTTCCATTTGCAGCATATATATATATATATATATATATATATATATATATATATGTGTGTGTGTGTGTGTGTGTATATATAGATATATATATATATATATATATATATATGTGTGTGTGTGTGTGTGTGTGTGTGTATATATAGATATATATATGTATATGTATATGTATATATATATATATATGTATATATATGTTTCCATGCATCAGTTCCAAACTCACGGATACATCTGGATGCCTTTATTATTTTGTTCCATAAATTTCTAGAGCTGCCGGCCTTGGGTTTTCAAAGTCAGGAAAAAAATCAGTGAGGCAATTGACATGAAAGAACACCAGCAATGAACTCCAGTGCAAACTCAACTTGGTTAGCTAGGCCTGTGTCTATTTCTAAGCAGTAAGAGAGAGTCTCGTAAACGAAAAGGGAAAACCAATCAAAATAAATTACATTAAAAGAAGGAAAAGAGAGACCACCAAGTGGGTTTTGGTGCCACTATACAGCCTATAATTACAAGGGATAGTTTAGTAAATGCACAATGACATCGGACATAATTGAAATTCTTGAATAAGGGAGTAAGGTGTTCATGTTTTAAAATTAGAAGGACTCGTTTGTCGGTTCTAAAATTACAAAGAATATTTTATTTATACGGTGAAAGCAAAGGAGGTGTGTTTCACTTTTGCATTTATAATATAAATCTTGAGGTGTGTTTGTACGAGAGAGAGAGAGAGAGAGTGAGTTATTTGTGCGAAATTCCTGAGCTACTTGTGGGGTACTCAATTATTAAGAGCATACTTTCCCAAAAAAGAATAATTATTAAGATCATGATAAAGTATTTTATATATATATATATATATCCAGAAAAAGAAAACGCCAAAGTGGAATGGAGTGGCTGACAGATGACGCCTGAGCTATGCAGTGAGAAATTATTACATACATATCGAGAGCATTCACTGGAAGACACTATCATAAAAAATTTCTTAATAATTTCTACGACCTCCAACAATACTGACTTTCGCACGATCAAATCTGCCCAAGAGAGATTCCAAGACACTATCAAAAGTTGTTTCTTAATAATTTCTAATAGGAGCGCACTCTTATAAGAATACTAATGAGGGCATTTTTATAATCACGCCATCAAATGCCAAAATTAGAAAACTGAAACTTTGTAAGCCATATGGCTCTCCAAACCTCTCAGTTTAAAATATATATGGATTATTAATTTTATTATTTAATTTTTGATCGAGATAGAGATAGAAAAACTGCAACATGTGATGCCGCTGAATGATTATCATATTTAGTTGTTATGATTATAATTGAAATTGGTAATATTAAGTAAAAGGATTAAATTAGAGCTAATACGGAGATTAAATATCTTTTAAATAAAGTGAAAATAGATATCATGACAAAGGATAATTTTTTACAATTTTTTAGTTAATTATAGAAAATTCAAGAAAAATATATTATTTATTTATTTCTCACAAAACAGGGAGAATCCATTTTGTAATTTTATGTGTGAAAGTGACGCGGTTTCTTAGTTTTAATTTTTTTTACTTTCAAATATCGAAAACACAATTTTTTTAATAATAATAACAACGGTGACACACGAGGAGAGAGAAATACAAGGAAAGAGGGAAAAATAAAGTTTTAAAAGATTGTATTAAAAAACGGAATAATAAAGTTTAAGATTGTATTCATAACTCAGACTTTCTTGTTTTCACACAACAGATATAAATAATGCGTGTGTCTTCTCAAGTGTCACAACTATTAAAGAGAGTCCAAAAAGCACAGACACTGATTTTTTTGGGCTGTTGTGGCAACGTGGATGTGTGTTCGACACGCACACATACCTAAAGGTTATTATGAATTAATTAAAAAAATAATATAAAATTAGAATACAAAATTAAAAACATCTAAATCTAAACTCTAAGGACATGTTTGGTATGCGTTTGTGTTTTGCATTTTTTATTTTTATCTAAAACTTAGAGAGTGTTTTGAATCATAATCGAAAACACGTTTGGTAAAAAAAATGTGTTTTTAATTTTTTTTTTTTGTTTATTTATTTATTTTGGCCTCTACAGTAGCCAAAACACAATAAAACATCATTTTGGTGTTTCAAATTTCGGTTCAAAATTTTGAAACTATTTGACACTGTTCAAAATACAACGGATGATACCAAACTTGTTTTGTTTCAATTATTTGTTATAGTACCAAAACAGAAACAAAATGCGTGCCAAACAGCTCCTAAATTAGTTCTTTTATTCATGATTTTATGGATAAAATGACTAAAAATTATTATATATATAATCATATTATTTTTTGACGTTTTAATGGTGCATCTATCCTATTTTTTGTGAGATTTGTCTTATCATTGTGTCTGCATTGTGTTCTATCTGTGTTTTGTGTCTATATCCTTGCTATTTAGATAAAGAGTTCCGGTTAAAAAAGAAAAAGAAATAGAGAGTTTATTTCAACAAAGAGTCAATATATCATCACAAGTAAGGATGACAACGGGGCGGGGCGGGTTTTGACTTTCCTGTCCCCGCAATTGTTTAACTTTTCCTGTCCCGTCTCTGTCCCACAACCGTTTACAAAATTATCCCCAAACCTCATCACCGAAATCGTTTAATTTTTCCTCCCTGTTTATATTTTTTTTTAATGTAAAATTTTTTATAATAATAAATCTGATACTCAGATACATATAAACAAGTAATTTCAAACATTGCTATACTACTGTGTTTTAATTCTTAGTCTCTTATTTGTCTATAATATAGTGAAAATCAAAGAAAAAGTAGTGAAAATTGATGTAGAATGTTTCCTTTATATATATATATATATATACACTTAAACGGGGCGAGGTGGGTACCCGTCGGGATAGGGTCTTACCCCGCCTTCGTCCCGAATTCACGTGGGTTATTTTCCTAACCTCATTCCTACCCCGTTTCCTTAAACAGTTCAGTAAACAGATTTTAAACGGAGCGGGTATCCGATGGGACAAAGCAAATTGTCATCTCTAATCACCGGGTAGGACAACTCAAATTGAATATGAGTTCGAGTTCAATTTTTTATGAGTTTGGATAACTATTTTTACAATTAAGATTGAATCTAAGTTAAAAATCTCAACTTGAATTTAATTAAAATTGAGTTTGGGTTGAAATGTCAGCCACTCAAATTCAATTTGAATCCAAATTGTAATAATTTTTTTGAGTAAATAACACTTACACCTCTTGATATTACTTTTATTACACATAGTGGTCGAGATGCTCGAAATTGACCAGATCGCCCTTATTGGCGTTAGGATTAAAAAAATCACATGAAATGTCATTTTTGCCCATTATTTTATAATAATTTTTTGGCGAAAGTGTAAAAAAATTCCCTGTACTCTTTCAAATATGTAAATTCATCTCTTAGATAATTTTTTGAAGCAAATCAGTCCTTTATATTATAAAAGTGAATAATTTGACCCGACAGAACTATAATAACACATATTTTCTTTATTATGTTGATTATGTCTTTTTTATTTTTATAAATACAGTGTTTTCTAAATATGGTGCGCAATCTTCTCTGAATACCGTGTTACTTTTGCCTTTTCAGACGAATTAAAGCGATATGAATCAGTAAAAGGAATTTAAATAAGACAATACTGCTGACTATGAATATAATCTTAACAAAAATTATCAGAGCCAATTTCTGATCGAAAGTGTGAGTCTTAAGCCCTGCAAGAGAAGAGGGCCGGTGTTTTGAGCTACATACGAAAGTGTGAGTTGAACACCTGTGGATGGGATCCACATCGTTTGAAAAGGCAAGAATTGCACACCATATATCAACATCGCATAGTGATGGATCTTGATTTCCCCACGTATCTGCATGTATAAATAAATTATATCGTAGCATGAGTTTTGATGTGCTTAACTGTTGTTACATGGACGAGGACTTGTTTATATTTACACCAAGCAGTATATAGTGTACTTGATAAAAAATTAAAAAAAAAAGTAGTTGGTAATATTCAATAAATCTTGGTATATAGTAACTCATTATTCGCAAAATAAAATATAATAAAGATAATTTTGAAAATTACACACCATTAAAAGTGATGTTATAATGATAAAAATGCCCCTTAACATAAATTTATGAAAAATTAGATTTTTTTTTAAAATGATTTTCATTTTGGTTTTCTATATATTTATAATTTTTTAAAAGAAATCAAAATTTAAGAAAATTTTGAAAATTGTTCCAAAGTATCACTGTCCAAATATACTCCATTTAAATTTTTTTTTTTTTTGAAATAATTCTTAACACTATGCTAAATAAGTTATTTGTATTAATGTTGTTAATCTTATCATTGAAAAATAATTAGAAGAAATGATAGTTTCGTCCATGGGTATTAAAGTAATTTAAAATTTATTCATTTTTAGGACAAATTGCATTAAATCCCTTGACTTTATTTTCAATAAGTCCGAGGTATTTTGGTACTTTTCATTCGGCTCTTTTGAGTTTGGGAAACTCTTGCAACAATTGATTAGTACAAGGGTGTTTTGTACCAATTTCAAACCGATAAGGAGGTTTTTTCAATTTGCCCAAATAATTAAAACCAAAATTATAGTGCCAATCTGGCATTACTATTGTGGCAGAGTCCATCATTAAAGTCATTAGCAGGACTCAAGAACATCTAGAGATGTAAACGAGTCGAGTGGAGCTGAGCTTTGGTGCGTTTGTTTGGGTTCAAGTTGACACTGCTGGAACAAGCTCGGATACTCGTTTATTCATTCCAAAATATATGCAATGATCTTGACTTCCATGTTAACATTCCTTCAGTTTTTGACCGATCTCCAAAGTCTCACACAGTAGAAGAAACTCTTGATTTTAGTGACTCATGTGATTATGAAGAGAATACACGAGTCAAACCAGATGGGACAGAGCACTAACCTTAGAGAGTAGCGTTTTGTAGACGTCGCCGATCGGTGGATCCAATTACTATTGCCCATTCCTTCTGTGATCGTCGCGTGCTTGGGGAGGTGGTGGTTTGGTGCAGCTAGAGTTGTGAGTGGATATAAATAATAATATTGTGTCTAGGTTTAAATAAATTATAGGGAGAATCGGCTTGGGTTTGGGTTAGTTTTATTTTCAAAACAAATCAGAAAATAATATGACAAATTATTTCTACACGATTAAAACAACGTGCCCACACACACACACAAGTCCAAACAACTTTTCTCTCCAAATGCCAAATGCCAAATGCCAAATCCAAATGATGTGGGTCATCACGTCAAGTCACATTACAGTAATAGTGCTAGATTCTCAATTTAATGTTATTGCATGATTCGCATTCATAATTTAAGGTCATTGAATGGTATACTGGATCTCGAATAGAATAGTGAAGAAACCCACGAAGAAAAAATCAAAATTTGTACAACAAAATACATCACATCACCAATAGCAAGAGAAACAGCGGATCATCATCTCAACAACCCCCGGCCATTTATTAAAAGTTTTTGACACCAAAAGGCCGCCACATTCATCAGTTTTTTACATGTAGAAATCTGCTTCTTCTCTATTAACATTGACATCCATTACTATAACCTCTTATTTATATACTGAGAGCATGCATTAGCAGGTTTTGGCATTTAAATCCTGCAACCCACAGACAATATTTGCGGGAACCGCTACATCGATCATCTTTGGATACGGTAGGTTTAAATCTGTCGAAATAAGTGTGCAGCAATTAGCAGTTAATATATAATTATGATTGTATATACTAATAAATGCAACACTAGCTTTCACCAGCTTTTTAACACAAACTACTTACTTTCCATGATCTTCTTGAATGTTTCCTGCAAAATTAAGCATTCACCAATGTACAAATAAATTAGTAAAAAGAAGTTAGAACCAGAGTGAAAGAAAACAAAAGAGTAATTTTCCTCTTTTCTTTTACAGGAATTGGAATTGGAATTGATTTTCCATTAACCTTCCCGTATCTTTTTTTCCTTCTTTTTTTTCCCCACATAATTGTCCGATGTTCAAAAGTTGCACAGTAGAAAAAGAATTCTACTTTCCATTTTTTATTCAGAAGTTCATTTCATTCAGCTTATAAGCTGTTTGAGGTTAGGTTATTGAAATTCTTATAGCTTATCATAAAAATTATCACAAACATTACCAAGTTCATTCTTTCCAGAAACCGGAGGTGCAATGCATTTTCCCAAATCTTTTTTTTCCCCTTTTCCTTTTCATTCTTTTTTCTTTGTTTTTTTGCTTTTTTGAAAGATATATGCCCTTCTCAAACTTTTCACAACTTTACTTGGGGAACTTATCCCTTTGGCGAAAAAAAGCAACCCCCCCCCCCCCCCCCCCCCCCCCCCCCCCCCCCCCAAAAAAAAAAGAAAAAAGGAACATAAGTTTGTATAGTTATTTAAATTTTCCTCAATAACAAAAAAAGTTCTTTAGCTATTCAACTCGAAATAAGAAAAATACACTTTCCAGATGCAGAATTACCTCATCTTTGGTCAGACGAGAGTTATAGAGCATCTCCTCTCCCACGGTACTAACCTGGAAATTGATGAGGTTATATAAGCAGCTATTTTTTGATACAGTATATCCCAGAAATAAGAGGCATTGGATGTATACTTACAGTGAAACCTTTGTAGTCATGAGCGGGATATACTAAAGTGTCCTTCGGCAGCGTAAAGATCTGGCCCCATAAGACAAAAACACGAGTGACAGTTAAAATTAAAATAAAACAAATGAAGATGAATAAGACATAATGATCATTTTTTTTTCTTTACAAGTTTTGTGTTTCTTATTTTACTCCATATTTGGAACATACTGAATTTTCATTTTCTTGCCTGTGAATGCACTGATTTATACAGCTGCTGAGAACTTCCACCCTGCAGTGAAATAACTGATATTAAACCTAGCTGCTTAAATTAATTTCCTTGAAACGGGAAACTATAGGCACCCAGTAAGATCAAAGCACAACGTGCCATGGAGATTGAACTAGTGCATTGTGCTTTGAATAGCATTCGAGCTGACAAACTTGTATAATACTCAATAGTTGAATTTAAAGGTAATAAAGCTGAGCACTTTCACTTCAACTCTCTATTTAAAAACATGATTTTAAGGGAAAACTTTTAGAAATGTTACTGCAGGTAATAAGCTAAGCAGGCACCAACAACAAATGTCTTACTTGAAGTCAATGCATGCTTAAATCTCTAGAAGTGGAAAAGGAATATGTTGAGGGGCACAAAATCAGTTATGCGGGAGAGGTTTACAATTGATACATTATCACTCAAGTATGAGAACAAGACGGAAAAAACAATTCATGATGCCCACCCCAAAAAAATTTATTGCTACATGCTTCATAAGATTATCCAATCTTTATGTGAAACATATTTTGTGGTTCCCCAAATTTCTGAAGTAATTGCACATTATGCTAGGAATTGAGAAGCACATTCTTTTCGATTAAACAATTACCTGAAAATCTGTCCTCCCACATCCACGTATTAATAGGGTGTCGCCCGTGAAAGCCATCCTTGGTTGAGGCTGATCAGGTCCATCTCCTGTAACATAAGTAACACAACCTAAGGTATGACCTGGTGTAGCACGAACCTGCAAGAAATTTATTATTTGTTCTATTAGATAAGTCAGGGCTGGAGAATAAACCAGCGTAAACCGCATAATCTAACTCTCCCACACACATTACTATAAATGTAAGAGTCACTTTGGGTTCACTTTAGCACATCCTACAACATTATCTCCCTAATCATCCATAAATTTTCATTTTCATTTCCAATCAATCATCAAAATGGATTGAAAACAACACAAATATGTGAAATAGGTCCTAGGGTAGAAATCACCACAAGATGGCCCTAATTAACAGATTATCAATATAGGATGTTATCATGGTCCACCAGGAAGCACTATGATTGGACAGAAATTCCATATACATACATATATATGACTGAGGAAGTTCTGACAGATGGCTAATCAAAAGGGGTCAACAGAGCCCACTGATGTGGGATTCTGAACAATCTGTTCACAATTGCAAGTTACATACTGGTTTGAATTGGTATGATGCAATGTATACTTGACCATTTACGATCATGATCTGAATTAAAACAATACATTCCCTTATCTATTCTTCCGTTATCATTTCTCCATTCTACTATGCACAAACATAAACTATATCAAAATGTATAATATTACACCTTGTGAGAGAAACCATCCCCAAGGCAGTTGAGATTTTGAGTGACACTAAATGAACAGAGCTTAAATAAAATAAAACTCACAGCTATATAATGTTCGTAGCATTCAACTTGTCAGAAAAAACACTCTGGAAATTGTACATGGATCCCTACCTCCAAAAAGAGATCACCAAAATAGATTTTATCACCAGGTTCAACAAAGAGATCAGCTTTTGCATCGCTTGCTTTGGAAATGATAGATTTAACACCAGGAAACTTGCTCTGCAGGCAAGAGTAACACAGTAAACAACAATGAAGTAACAAATGCTGATAAATTCTAATGAACTATTAAATAAATAATCAATCGGAAAAAATGAATTTGACAGGATGATCACAACCTGAAGCACTAGCAAAAGTCTTACAAATTGCTCATAACTGAAGTGAATGAATATTTGACATACCTTCATAAGGCCAGTTCCAGTAACATGATCAGCATGTACATGGGTATTTATAGCATATATAAGCTTCAACCCCAGATCTCTAACAAGAGAAAGGTCCCTATCCACTGTCTTGTCCACTGGGTCTACCAGCTTCATACAGATAAACAATGTCAGCATATACTGAAGTTCACAACCAAACAAAGAAAGTAGAGTAAACAGATAATTGTAGATTTTACAGTTCTAATTAACCACAAAAACACAATATTGATGCAATATTTAGTTTAAAAGATTGGAGTACTCTTTTATGTGGTTCTAAAGGTTTATCTTGCAGAGTACGTGTACTGATCTATAGAACACTATATAAATCAGCTATTGAAGAATAAAATAGAATATTTAAAAATAGCAAAAGCCTTTTAAATCAACAAATCTCAAAAACGAAAAAAAAAATCTCAAAAGTTTCGCATTTATCGAATTTCAATCCATTAAAAGTTCCAACATTTCTCTGTACAGAACTGCCCATATTGCTTTCTATCAACAAATCTCAAAAACGAAAAAAAAAACTCAAAATTTTGGCATTTATCGAATTCCAATCCATTAAAAGTTCCAACATTTCTCTGTAAAGAACTGCCCATATTGCTTTCTATTTCCATCTTCTCTTCTAACCCACAATATATAAAAATCAAATGTTAATTCATCGATGCTCTACTCTTGAGAATTTTCAAAACTTCATACTAACTGTTTGTCAAAATTAGGTTGGTCAACAAACTCTTGAAAAACTATACTGCACCAAAAAATGAATTTGACCATCATATTCTGTTTTATTCTAAATGGCATCTTGCCCATTTGTTGCTTTTTCATTTTCATCCATTATTTTTTTCTTTTACTTTTATTATGGTCATCTGTGGTATTAAGCAGAAATAAAAGATTAGAGGTTGAGGCCAGCCACTTCAAAGCCAGATTTAAGATGTCTATTAGTCTACTACTTGTTGCACCTGTCATTTCGTTTAACAAGACAACATCGAAAACGGCCATTTTCCTTCATGATTTTATAATTTTTTTTTGGTTAAATTAAGTAAATATATAGTTATTAAATAATCCCACTTTATGGGCTTACTTCTTCCTCGCAAACAAACTATGAATTCTTCTGTTTTACATAAACAAGTAAGCACAAAAATTAATTGTGAACCACGAAGAAATCATCATAATCACCAAGCAAAATTAGAACAAAAATGACATAATTAAAATCATGTAATGCAATTCAGAATAACAATTCGGCATTGATAAGCAATTGAAAAACTCATTTCGGATTCCATTCTTAAGAAATTAAGAAGAAAAAAAAAATTAATTCCAAAAAATTTCCACAATCACCATTGTGCAAAAAAAAATCATAAGATAATATATATGTAAGTTTTTGGGTCAGAAATTTACCAGAGCGGGTTTCTCAGGATGAGAGACATCGGCGAGAAGGTAAGTATAGGTAGAGGAGTCCTTCTCGAAGAGCTGGCGAATGAAGAGCTTCGGCGACGGAGACGACGCTGTACAAAAACCCATTTGAGATTGCGACCTGAGCTTCGAATTTGATGTTCTCGGGACAGAGACAGAGATGAGAGGAGGACTTATTGTGGGTTTTGTAGAGAGGGTTGAGATCAGAGACGAAGATAGAAGACACCCTAGGAATCGTAATCGTAACATTTCTGTCCTTTTCGAAGTAGGCGATCGAATCAATATCAACCAACACCTAGTTTATCAATGGCGTACCAAAATCATAGGTAATAACAACCAAAACTTAGTTTATCAATGGTGTATCAAAATTATAGGTAATATCAACCAAAACCTAGTTTTTCAATGGCGTATATTAATTATACATATACTATATAGGCATTGGTTATATCACCGTTACAAGACTGATGTAATGGACGTTGCTTCCGGTGTCGGTATTGGTATCCACATCACAGTCCACATGAACTAACCCTTTCGCTTGCATGTAGAGATAGGGATGATTCTTAATTTCTGAAATCTAAAGGTCACTCACTCTCATGTTTGAATATTTATTTATCTACTCATTTAATTATTCGTTTATGTTACTTTTTATTAGTGAAATGCTGAGTAATGCCACTATAAAATATTAATTTGTTAATATTTTATTTCCTGTAGCTGATCACATGATTCACATCTCACCGTATCGGAAATGTGGATTGATATCAGTCCGTAGATGTGATCTCAGGAGGAGTAGACATAATTGCAAATTGATTTCTATTAAACATTGACTTTCAATTCAAGTGTGTAAATCAATTGATATATGAAATTTTTTCCAACACTAATTTAGTAAATTTTATGCAGTTTTTGTGGTAAACCAAATGAACTCTAAAAATCAAGCAAAACAAAATTGTTACCTTGGAAATATCGATATATTGATATATCAGAAGATATAAATTACAAAATATATAGGGACCGAATATTCAACTTTCTATTTTAGAAAGTAGGAAAAATAGCAGTGATTTACAATTTTTGATGGTTCACAAAAATGATGCTTGGTTGATTCAAGTCTATGATTTTTGATGATCGTATAGTTTTTGTTGTTTTTTATTTTAAATGAATTTCATGGGCTTGGTGCATGGGCCAGGCCACAATCAGGGCCTATTGAGATTTAATTGGTCCTTAAATTGACGGATTATCGGACTGGGCCATGGATCTTGACACCAATACCCAATCATGTTGAACCAATTTCGTGATTTGGGTTGGGAATTGGGATGCATCGGGTCATGTCATGAGAGTCGGGCCCTTCGGAAACTCGTGCACGACCGATATGTATGCGAGAATCTCTAATTATTTTCTTATTTACTCGTGGAATAAATATGATATAAAATCAAAACACCAGACTTATTTGGGATTATTTGTAAGGAACAATGATATTACTTGACTGATTATTTGATAATTTTTTAATTCGTGAATTACTATCTCAAATTAGGTTGTTGATCGATTATTTGGCATTACGTGATTGATTATTTGACAATTTTAAAAGTAATTATTTTAATAGAATACAAAAGGAGAAAAAATAAAAAAAATTATCATTATAGAATCTAAATCCTATCATAACTCAATAATTTAGAATTCAAATTAATTTTTTTTCTGATATCTTATTATGAAAGACCCTTTCAACTAAATCTTCATATAATTGAAAAAAAAAATTCATGATTTCTTTAACGTAAACTTGGAAATCTTTTTCTTGAATAAAAACTCTAATTTTCTCTACTATCTACATGTGAATAATTAGATAAACACATAATATACTTGGAGCGTTCTTATATATATATAATAAAAAAATGAGAGAGAAAAACCTAATTTGATTACCCTTGTCACTTTTTCCTTTAATGAAATTTATTTAGTTTAAAATACACTTGTAGAATTTAATTCAGAATTACTTAAAATGGATCCTCTCCTACCAAACAAACAGCAGATTTAACATGGGAAATTTACATGGTGAATAAAAAATATATAAAAATAAAAAATGAGTGATATACTTGAGTATTTATGTACGTGTGGCCGGCCAATATAAATGTTTGTAAAGTTGTAGATATATAAGAAGATTTCTGACACTTGGTGACATCGATTGTTATCTATTCCTTTGGATGTGTAAATTAAGAAACACACAGCTTTAGTTTAGTCCGCTCTTTAAGAGTGAAAGATCACAATGTAAAGCTTTTTGGCTTACTGCAGTTTCTATATATATATATATATATATATATATGTTGAAAGGAATTACAATTGGAGTAGACTTCTAGAATTAATTGGAAACGTTAAAAGTCTCTCTGTTCTTGTTTTTTCTGAAATACATGGTACGTAGGTTTTAGTGTTTTACACTAAAACATATATGGTAAAAACAATTGTAATATCCACCAACATTCATGGGCTTGCTTACTTCCAACCTCACTCATTATTCAACCAACCTCACTCTTGACTAGAGAGTACTACCGATTAATATCCACCAACAGTCAGTGAAAGCTTAGTAGCTTCCATTAATTGGATCAAACAAGTATTTATCAGGGTTGCCAAAGTATTGGGTACTCTACCCTCCTCAATTAATGTTGGCTTATGCATGCATATACTCAAAAGTTTAATTCCTATTGTACCCCTTTGGGAAAGATTGGTGAAAATTTTCTTCGTTTTACTTGTACAACTTTCAAAGTGCTACAAACAACACTGCACTCAACAACTCTCCACCCAATTCACATTCTTTGTTTTGGAATTGCTGCCCATCCCTTTTTCCATCTCCATTGATAGATGTAATGGGATATTGAATTGATACGAAATCAAGAGTACATAGGTACACAAGGTTAGTTCTAAGATTAAATAAAGAGAGTGATAGGTGAGGTTATATAAAGGATGAGGTAGTAAAATATATCTAACTTTAATATCTGTCTAGATTAATACATATGTGCACAACATGAATATAGAATGTATAATGATAGGTGGCGATAGAGGGATAGTACACTAGTAGTACAAGATATAATAGTATAGTAAAAATTATCACCAAATAAGTAGTTGAGTGTCACTTCATTCATTGACTACTGAAAGGGAGATATATATTTGAATTCCACATACACTATCCAATAGATAGGAAAACGATTCAATTTTATATTCGGTAATAACTTTCACCCCGCGTTTTATTTTTTAATACTCTAATTAAATATAAGTAAATTTTTATTTATGTGCCAAGATATAGTTCCTGTTTGAAAGAGTTTCCCGAGGCTTCAAAAAGTCATTTCCAGGCATCAAAAGTCCTTTTAAAAAAATGTGACGTTTGGTTACACATATGTAAAGGTCTTTCCGAAGAAGCCGGTGGTCAGGAAGCCCATTTCAGAGAAATAATAAAATGTTGCTTTCAGAACCTCCTTTTAGGAAGCCAAATTTTTTTTGAAATAAATTTGTTATTATACTAATTTGTCCATATACTTCTTATATATTACAAGATTGTGATATATTCTCTTTTGGTCTCTCGTTCCTCCACCGCCACCGCTACCGTCGCCTTCCACCACCATCACCACCACCTCCACTGCCACTGCCACCACCATTGCCACCACTATCTCCACTGCCACCGCCACCATCTCCCCCATCACCATCGCCATTGTTGTTTTCCACCACCACCATCACTGTCGCCGCCACCACCACTACTGCCACTATCATCACTGTCACTGTCTTCCACCACCACCAATGCCACCACCACCATCGTCACCGCTACCTCCACTTCCACCTCCACCACCACCTCCATCAGCACCGCCACCTCCACCACCACCTCCATCAGCACCGCCACCTCCACCGTCGCCACCACAGCTTTCTTCCATGGTCGACTTTGCTCTTTCTAAGGGTTGTAATCAAAGAAGCACATATACGGCTCTTGTAGAACGGTGGTCGTATCGGACACGTATCCGATACGGATACGGCCCAGATACGGCCGAATATGTGTCCAATACGGCTAAGAAGTATCCAAGTTTTTAAAATTATTTTTTGAAAATCGGATACGGTTGGGATACAAGAGGGATATGATTAGGATACGTGGGATATGCCAGGATACGAGAAGGATACAGTTGGGATACGGAAAAGATACGTTTAGGATACTTTGTGGGGCAAATTTATAATTTTTTGTTATATAATATGGGGTTAAGATGTAATATTAAAAACTTTATAGGTTAGAAAATAAGAATTATTTTATAATAAATCAAAAATGGTTTTAAGTTTATTTATTTTATGGTTGAAGAATAACACTTAATATTTTATGTATAATATTATATTTTTATTTATTTATTTATTTGACGTATCCTTGCGGTGTTCGTATCCTACTTTTTTGAGATTTTTCGTATCGCCGTATCCGTATCGTGTCGTACCCGTATCTCATGCCCGTGTCCGTGCTTCTTAGGTTGTAATCGTTGTTAAAGATAAGGAATAATATTGTCAAGAAGAAAATAATTTAAAAGATAAAGTATATATAAAAAATGCACTAGTCAAATATTTTTTTTCTCCTAAATTCGTTCTAAGAAAATTTTGTTTACAAAGGTTTTATCAATGAAGTTCTTTTGATATTAGGAAGCTCCCCAAATAGAGCCATAATTAGTTGATAACACCAATAACATTGTAAAAAGAAGCACTTCTCGTGTTCTTGGTCCCCTTCACCCAATGATTCATTCTCCACAAATTAAACATGTAACCATTGCCCTCTTCCTTTCACTACCTGTTGTCCCATCAAATTTGGAACAAATGTGATGATGATACACGTGTTCATGCATTTGGAAATTAAAGGAGGACACTTTTTTAATCATTAAATTTAGGTTATACAGAGGCTCACCACCTCTCACTCATCATCACACCAAAAGATTTACAATACATTTTGTGTAAATGTATCAGATGATCAATATGAATTATACATGCACAACACACAGAGTAGGTTTTACTATCCGTATATAATATGCAAAATTTAGATTCACCCGATATATTTAGACCAAGTGTATTGTAAATGTCTTCTACTGAAGCATCCACTTCATAGTTCATACATAATTTTTCACTCTCAGATAAAGACACAGCTATATAAAATTCTACGACACTATTTAGGTACCTTCTCCCTACAAAGTTAATACTGGATGAATATGGAGATTAGCTTTATCCTTGTTTCATCTATAAAAATAAGCAGCAAACTTATTGATACAACACTCTACAAATGAAAAAAAAAATTGTAAAAGAAGAAAGTATTTTACAATTGCACAGTTAATGTCAATCAGATTATTCAAATATCAAATAGCCAAATCTATTGTTTTGTCTCTGTTAATAATTTTTTTCATTTTTTCACCCCTTGGATTTTGTTTTTCTTGTCCTCTAAATGCTTAAGGTCTGCTCATGGTCATCTTTAGCTATGTTGCTAGTGTTAGCTGAAGGTCTACCCTGTTTGACCCTTGATTGGGACTTTATGTTATTTCTCAATATCTGACTCCTCTTTTTTTTTTCTTTTTTTTTTTAGATTAACGCCTCCCCACTTCAGGCCAGGCAAGTCACGGAGTTTTCTGCGAAGACTTGTCCCAAAGAAATGTTTGCTCTCAAGACGAGTCGAACCTTAGACCTGATACTTCCTGAGGCACCAGAGTCAAGTGACCTTACCACTTGAACCAACCCTTAGGGTTAGCTGAACTCTTTGTTAAGGCAAGATTAGGCTCTAAATAAATTATTACATGGTAGAGTATATGATACAATAATAACAAATTGATCCCAAATAAATGTGTCTATTTTTATTTAACTTTTTCGTTTGCTTGTCAAATTGTCCGGGACCAATGATTCTATGTCCATATAATAATTTCTCAGTGATTCAAGTCCAATTTCTCGTGACGCACCTTCAATCATTAGATTGAGAGATTGTGAAAATAAATAATCATTGATTTGATGACCGAGCCTAAAAACCATTTAATGTTGGGCCTTCAACAACAATAAGATAAAATTGGAGAAATTATTAGCTACTCCCGAACCCACTTGTTCCGAATCAATAGTAGCATGTCACTACAATAAGTGTTGAGATAAAAGAGGACACATATGCGCATGTGGTGTGTTGCTATTGACCCAGGTCTATGGTCTTGAGAGTACCTAATAATAGTTTTAGAACTCGAAAAAGAGAGAAGGTTGTAAAAATAGAGAGAATGGGTTAATCTTCAATATTCTTCCTTAACAGTGAAAGACAAGGAAGCTTTACCATGCACTGCCTTAATTCAATAATTCAATGTTCTTCACTTCTTGAAATCTCGTGTTATCTTTGTTTTTGATACATCATATTGAATATCTGTTCTCTGTTGTAATATTACCTAAAACTTTCATATTCAATGTTAATCTTCAATGTGGAATGTTAAGGAATATGTTAACATTATATTAATTCGATTGATCATTATATAATCATGAAAATTAATAGAGGTTGACTTAATAAATTGACTTACTTATAAAAGATCATTAATTAAGAAGCAAAATTTACTTGATGCTTCCTTTTGTTGAAGAGAAGTTAGTTTGGTATTTTTTTTTGTTTTCTTGACAAACAACTCACACACTGATTCAGAAAATAAAATTAAAAAATACATAAATAAACTCACACACCTATTTATGTTTAGGGGACTTGAACTTTCACTTCTCATCTTGTGAGGCAGACTAAATACCGCTAGTTTACAACTCCTGAGAACACTATATTCTAGTGCTAAGCATATGAAGTCCCTTTTGTTAAGTAAATTTGCACAAATATTACAAAGTACTGAAAACATAACATATCATATTTAATTGATTCATACACATCACAGTGAAATACATGATACAAATCTCACAATATGGGAATATACAATGCTTCCAATAACATAAATAATACATCAATAATCATTAAACAATAATACAATTAGATTGCGACTACAACATAAAAAACATAGGAAAGATATATCATGCAATACAAGAACAATAGAAGTCACCAATAAACAATTTAATAGAATAATAGAAGAAAAACAACAATAATAATATAAATATATGAAAGAACTGGTCTGGATAATGAAAGGCATGCAAGCATTGTTTTAAAGTTGTATGATCTCCGTACGTGCAGGTGGTAGTGGTCTATTACGGTTCCAAGATACAATTCATATTCAGTGGTGGTCTTCTTTGGGCACATTTAAAGAGAAACAACGTTGTACTAGTCTTGTCTTCAAAGTTGTCTTAAACACAACACAAAATAACAAGTTATCCCAAACATAATACAAAATAATGACATTATTTGATAGAAAAGAAAAAAAGAATAGAGCTAAAGAATCATAAGTTTCGTAAGAACACTTGTATGTATATCCCAACTATGTGTATAAGATCTTTTTTATAGACATATTTTATCATCAATATAGGAATAATAATGGCAATAAATATAATAATAATAAATAAATTTTATTATATAGTACTAATACATTTCCGTACTGTGAGTAGATATGATTTGTGGCATGACCACCTATTTATTTTTAAATCTAATAAGTATTCTCAACTTTTATGCTTCGTTTGGTAGGAAGGGAAGAAGGAAGAGGGGTGAATGGAAGATACGAGGGAATGTGCGAATTTGCTTCATTTGGTAGAGATGATGCAAGGAGTGAAGAGAAAAGAGGATGGATGAGTCATCTTTCCTCTTTCACAAATTTTCATTTTTTCAAATTTGAACGAAAGACAGAAAAGAAGAAAGACAAAGCTATTATAAATGTTTTAAATTACAAAACTTTCCTTATTTCTCTTCTCTTCTTTCCTAACAAGCAAAATGAGATTGGTAGATTATATATTTCCTATTTTGTCTGCTATTAGATTATATATCTTTTTCTAAACCATATAGGTTTCTTACACATTCTCTTAAACCATTTAAGACTAGGATTTCTTGTCTCCATGATTATGTGCCTATAAATAGACATTTATGTATTGTTCATAGTATATCAAATAGATCAATCTGATCAATGTAATATAATCTTTCTTTATTTCTAACAGATATATTATCTCATTCTCTTCTCTTTCATCCAACCAAACAAAAAGAGAGAATAACACAATCTTTTTCCTAGGGATGTCTCATCCATCCCTCATTCTATCCCTTTATCCAATTTTCTTCCTTCCTACCAAACGAAGAATTAGGTCGGACTAATTCTCCCAAAAACACATGTCAACTCTACCACATTACCCTTTGCTCTTGTTATTAAAAAAAATGCCAATTATGTCATGACAAGTAGGAGTGACCATAGATCAGATCAGATCGAATTATGCATTAATTCTAATTCAATCCGCAGTATACAAATTGATAAAAATTCAACCCGGTCCATGAAATGTCCTTGGATCTAATCTATATTGCTCAATTTTAAGAGTGATATGTCCTTGGAGTCCTATTATATTGTATTTATCATTTAGCCACCATGTTCATACACACACACACACTAGGGTACGTCTGTGTCTATGACACTATCATGCATCATTAATTGCGACTGTTAGATAAAGTTATTTTGAACCGTAGATAGACAAAGATATTATAACCTACAAGATTGGCTTTTTAACCATTTTTGACCCTTAAGTTGAAATTTTTGTCTTATTATACCAAACTTAAATGTAATATATATCATTATATGGTATTGGACAACCATAGAACATGATATTCAAAACCAATTTAAAACCCACAAAGAAAACTAGAAAAGTGTAAACAAGGCAGAATCTTTTAAGACCCATTCACAAGAGGAACACCCCCAATTAGAGAGCAAAACCCAAGATCATTAATAATATAATTATATATATATTATATTTAAATATTATAAATACTAGTGGATTCTTACGGATCGGATCAAATTTCTGATCTTCTAAGCTGTAACGATCCGTGGATTACATATTCATGTTTTACTAATCCGCCACCAATCCGTTGATCCATCAATCCGATCCAATCCGCATGGATTAGATCGATTTCACGAATTTTTTGAACACCCTTAGTAACAATCACAAAAATCCAATTAAAAATTATCTCAAGAAAAGTCAAATTAAACATCTTCATTCTTAGACCACTTTTATTTAATGAGATGTGGTCCACAGCACCACAAAAGTATTTTGAAAATTAAGTTATTATCTTCGAAAAAGTGTCAATGATTTACTTTTTTTAATCTTTACAATTTATTTTATTATTTATCGGATGTCTTTTTTTTTTGGGATGTCTTTAAGGTACATCACTTTATGACTTTTTTTTTTTTCATTTTCTATCGGATGTCCTTTAAGGGACATCACTTTATAACTTTTTTTCATTGGATATCCCTTAAGGGACATCACTTTGTGACTTTTCTTCCCATTGTTTTGGTTTTAGCATCTTCTCATGAATTACTAACGTGCATTTTTTTTAAGATATGATTTTTTTTTTCCTTTAATAACAAGAACCATTCCAACAAAGTGTTTTTAAAGTCACGATTAAATCATAAACTTCAAATAATTTTAAGATAAAAAAATTTTAATTAAATTATCAGATATTCACATAGCATTGATAACAGCTATTCAAATTAGTACTTGAAGTTTTAATTCTACAATTATAGGTTAGTTGGAACTAGGAGTGCACAAAGAACTGGTGAAACTAAAATCATAAAGAACTATAATTGAATCAAACAGAACTATTCACAACGGTTTCGGTTCCAAGTCAAAGAACTGGTATCATTAGAAAAAATATATAGAATATATAATATAGAAATGAATAATAATAATTTTTATCTTCTAGTGCTCTATATAAATATATATAATATAAAATATATAAATAAATACTAATATATTCTAAATTCTAGTGTTCTACTTATATATAAAGTATAAATATATAATGTATAAATAAATACTAATAGCTTTTAAGTTCTAATGTTCTATACACACACACACACACACTAATAGCTTATAATATATTGTTATAACTAAGGATGCACAAGTATGAGTGTGTTTCTTGTTAATGTTTAAAAAAAATAAAAAATTGACAAGGAACCAGTATAGGAACCTAACTGAACTCAACAGTTCCGACTTCAAAATTAAGGAATCATTTAGAATGCTTCCAGTTCTACTAAGAACCGTAAGGAATCGAATCGTGTGCACCTCTACTTGGAACATTAATGATATAAAGTACTTGGCAACAAACTTCTTGATCAGAATGTGCTTGGATGCAAATCAACTGCAGGGGTGGATGGAAGTCAATCAGGTTTTTATTTTTTAGAAAGGTTAAATTATACGAACCTCTCCTGAGGTTCACTATAATTACAAGAACCTTTTCTATGATTTGTGTTGATGTCTGCACAATTTGAATAACACTATTTTCATTCAAACAAAAAGATAATGTAACCTAAACTAGTATCAGTATGGTGCCGGTCAAGTACACTCATACGATCAAGTCATTGCTTAGGAGTTGTGTATCAAAAAGTAAATTCTAACCTATACTAGTACCGGTGTAGTGTCGGTCAGATACACTCCAACGATTAAGTCAGTACTCGACAATTGTGTATCAAAGAGTAACTTATTTAATTTTTCGTACCTTTTCGGTTGACAAACCTCAGTTTTACAGGAGACCGTAACTATCGTTCAATTGTCAAACTCTTCCCATACCTTCTCAACTCGCTTATCAATTTGAAAAATTATTCTAACTTCCCTAATGTTGACCTCTCCGATCAGCGACGAACCCTCAATTGGACTAACTGTGGATATCATTTTACTTAAATACCATTACATATAATGACAATAAAGTAATGCAAAATCCTCTAGAAGCTGCTCTTACATATAATAACATCATTTTTACAGATTTTTTTTATTACCAGGTTAATTTACTTTTCAGAGAAGATCAAAGTAATTTTTGAAACCATAAGGAATGGTTCGTGTTAGCAGATTTACTTTTTGGGAAAAATCAAAGCAATTTTTAGAATAATAAAAGAGGTTCATATAATTATGATAAACCTCAAGTCAGGTAAGTGTAATTTATGCTACTTGTGTGAGTATCTCACATAAGAGTGATCGGCCCTATAAGTCCACCTTTGTTGTCTGTTACTCAGTTTATTTATTATCTCTAATGTTATGTTTGGTTGAAAGGAAAGATTGAGGAGGGATGGATGCGAGAGGGGGACAGATGATGGTTCTCATGTTTGGTTGAAGAGAAGGGAAAAGATGGAGGAAGCAAGGAGGGATGATGTATCCCTCCTTATTTTTAGCTCTATTTGATTGGAATGAAGGATTGAGGAAGGATGGAAGAGAGGAAGGATAAAAGAAACTTTTTGTGTTTGGTTGGAAGGAAGAAAAGAGCGGGAAGAAGTAAGGAGGGATGAAACATACTTCCTTCCTTTGGATTTTTTTATCTTTGGGCGGAAGAGAGGAGGGAAAGATCTGATAATTACCTACAAATATATAATTCCAAATTTATCCTTTTCAAAAAAATTACAAATTTTCAAAATTGGGCAAATGATAAAGTACAACAAATATATAATTATAATTTTTTTTATTTTTTGTAATTATGTATCATGTGCTTCTTTCCAAACAAACAAAAAAAGTGAGGGAGACATCTTCTTTTCCCTCATCCCTCCTTCTCTCCCTTTCATTCATTTTTTCATCCCTCTAACCAAATGGAGTTGATCATTCCATCCATCCTTTCTATTATCCCTTTCATTTAACCAAACAAAAAGTGAGAGAGAAACATTCCCTTCCATAGGGATGCCTCATCCATCCATTCCCATTTCTCTTCCATTCATTTTTTCATCCCTCCAACCAAACGGAGCATAACTTGCTAGAAAACAAAGTTATATTGGTAGTCACATGCAGGGCGGGCTTAACATAATTTGAGGGCTTAGGCGAAAAATATAATAGTTGCCTTTTAACATGTAATATATTAATATCAAATATTAGTTAATAATATTTATATAAAAATATTAATATTAGTTAATAATGTTTATATAAAAATCTTTCTTATTAAATTTTTTATATTTAATTGGACTATTTTCTACTAATAAATTTCTTAATTTTTTAACAATATTTTTCCAGTGCCTAAATATTTTTGGGAATATAATATGATTTTTGAATAAGATCTTTATTTATTTTTACTTGGTTCACTTTCTTCCAAAAAAATTTCGTGTTCTTCTTAAAAAAAATTCTTATCATACATTTGATTATCATTATAAATCTAAGTCACTAATATATTTTTCTTTCATTATTGTATATCTTCTAATTCTTTTGGATGACTTGGTTGTTCATTTGTTGATTTTTCACCTAAATTTCTTGTTATTTTATTATTAATTATAATAAAAAAAATGTTGTAATGAGAGAAGAGAAAACGTGAGGAATGGGAAAAAAAGATAAAAAGTTAACGGAGAAAATGAAATGTTTTATAATTTCAAATTTTTTACAATTATTTGTTAAGTATATATTCAACCATTCATAAAAATTATGAAATGAGGAGTGACAGACAGAAAAAAGAGGAATGTGTTGAGATAAGAATAGAAATTAGAAGTTTTAGAATGAATTAAATTATTTGGGCCTATTATTAAATCTTTACCGTTGGTTGGGGCTTGACAGGGTAAGAAAACAAAAATTTTAGGAAGACTAATAATATTAGAAAATAAAAATTTTAGGAACTCTTATTAATAAAATAAAATAATTTGAAGGCTTTCTATTGGCTAGCCTTAGGTGACCGCCTAAGTCACCTAAGAGTCTTTTTGACCTTGGTCACATGCCATTAAGGGTCTGTTTGGATAGATATAAACTATAAGGGAAAGTGAAAGTAAAAGAATGTGAAAGAAAGTAAAGTCATTGAATGAAAGAAAAAAAATTCAATATGCCTTTGGTTAGCATGAATTTTTTTCAAGAAAGTTACAGAAAATTACAATTTTATAATTTGGAATGCATTAAACGTACAAGAAAAGAAAGGGTATTGTTGTAGATTTATATAACTTTCCCAAGAAATCATTATTTTTTTTTTTGTGTGATTTTTTAGAAAAATTTTATGGGAAAGTTAAATTCTCACAAAAAAAAAAAAAAATTGGCTTTTCAAACTATTAAAATATTAAAAAAAAAATTCATTTCTTTTCCTTTGATGCTATTTCTATCTAACCAAACGCAGCCTAATAATATTTAAAAAGATAGCGAATAGAAATAAAGGAAAATTTTGTTTTATTTTGTCAGCAATACACCATTTGTATATATATATATAGAGAGAGAGAGAGAGAGATGACAATAGGAAAAACAATATTTATACCGTTTTACACCATATGAAAAATGTGAGCAAAAATTAAAATTAATTGTACCTACACATAACAAACTGTTTATTTATTTATTTTCTGCAACCAACATACGAGACATTAAGGTAGGTCCTTAGAAATAAGATATTAAGGTAGGTCCTCAGAAAGAGGATTGAGCAGCGATTGAGGCCACACATCCCACTCGTTGTCCCTAGCTTATAGCAAAACTGATGAGACCGGACGGGAATGCATTTAGGAGAATGCATTCGTAACTTTAATTATTTTAATATTTACACTCTTATATGAGAATGTTGATGGTAATTTTCATGTGGAGGAGCATAAAATTTGAACAAGTGTTATATATATAATTGTACAAGAGTAATTATATGTGCAATAGTGTTTAATTGTTTCCGGGTGAGCAGATAGCACTTTGCATACTTTAATTGTAGTCTTACAATCTAATCCTAATGTTACAATTAAATTGAACTATTTCTTCTTATTTTAGAAAATTGGCCAAAGTGGACTAAACCCCCCATCTAATTTCAAAATAGTTCAAAATACCCCCTCTCATTTTTTTGAGTGCAACAAACACCCTTCAACTTACAAATTGATACAATTTGTCCTAATTTGGCATTATTTGGATTAAAAATTGTCTTAAAATAACAAAAATACTCTCACAAATAAAAAAAAATTAAAATAAAAAATTGATTAATTTATTGAAAAATACCAAAAAAATTTACCCAAAAAAAAGAACTTTAATATGTCAAAAAAATTTACCCTATTTTACATTATTAGTGATAATTACCGAAAAGAGAAAAAAAAAAAAAGAACTTTAATTTGGTGAAAAATACCGGAACAACTTACCAAAAAATACCAAAGAAAAAGAACTTTAATTTGTTGAAAATTACCGAAAAAAATACCGAAATAAATTTATGGAAAAAAAGTGGTGAATTAAAGATTTTTTTTTTGGGTAAATTTTTTAGACAAATTAAAGTTCTTTTTTTGGTAATTTTTAGTAAATTAATCATTTTTTTTTATTTTTTATATTTTTGAGAGTATTTTTGTCATTTTAAGTCAATTTTTAATCCAAATAGTACGAAATAGGGGCAAATTGCACCAATTTGTAAGTTGGAGAATGTTTGTTGCACTCAAAAAAAGGAGAGAGGGTATTGTGCACTATTTTGAAACTAGATGAGGGTTTATTACACTTTAGCCTAAAAAATTTAGTGATTCTTTCGATAATTATTAAATGTGAATAGACAAACTTGCCCTCCTCACATGCATACAATAAATAATCAACTAAACTAACAAATCAAGTCAATTTGTCTCTAAAATTGATAAAATTAAAAGTACAAAAAAATCGTATTGATATCACATGATCATGTTATTCGTATTAAATCGATTTTGTCACAAAAATAATGTCAAAATATTTAAAAAGAAAATTATACAAGTTAGTCAAATATTTTATTGTATGCATGTGCTAGTTAAGAATTTAGAAGTGAGAAAGGAAAGTTGGTCCATTCAGATAGTATTGATTGAAAGAATCACTGATTTTCCAAAAAAAAAAAAAATTCAATTTAATTGCCAATGTTACAATTAAAAGTGTGTAAAATTGGTCCACTCATATGCAATTCAACTCAGAAAAGCCTTTCCCTGACACAGCCTACCCAATTCGGCTCTATGGGCTAGTTGGAAAACAGCGATTGAGCTCGAATTGGTTCTCTGCCTCAGGCTATGAGACTTAATGGTTGTTGCAATGCCCTGTTCACTAACGCAATTCTCAAATTTTGGTTTGGGCTTTAAAGCCATCCCCAATAATATTTTGGAAGAAGAGCAACCGATTACGATTTCCAGAAATCGCTTCCGAAGGGAAAAAAAATTTTAAAATTTTTTTTATACCCCCAAAAAAAATAATTAATTTTAAATAGTATCTTAAAATTTATTAAAAATTTTAATATGACCCCCCCAAATCTTTTCAAAAAACTCATATATTGACCTCAAATAGGAAATTTGAAAATAAATTTACCTTGTGTCTCCTTAAAAACTATATAAAAAAATTAAAATTATACCTTGTAGCCATACTTTTGAACGTCCAAATATTGTGAAATAAAAATTTAAGTTCATTAATATTTTAATCCTTATCACAACAAATCGTTATTTTATTTACATATACACATGTACAATATCTATTATATTAATTCAAAAGAGAAATACATTAATGTCCCTGCATGAACCTTTCTTATCAAATATTTTTGTAAATTGATTTTTACAAGAAAAAACATCTAGAATTATATATCAATCTTCATTTGATAAATGACAAATTGAAAGGAGGAAAAACAAATATTGTGAAATTATAAACAACAATGATCATATATACTAAAACTTTTAATGGTCATTTACTAACAAATAACAAATTCTATGACTAATTTATGTATAAGCCACTAAAAAAAGTAATCTTGTTTTGTTAAAACTTGTGAGATTTTGTTTAGTTAATTTTTTTTTTAAAATCAAATATATCTTTTCGAAGTAGAATCAAATTACTCAAAATCTTTTTTTTAAAATTGGATTTTTGAAAAACTGAAACAATTAATTGTTGAAGAAAAATTGGTTCTCTAATTTTTTTTTCTTTACCTCTTCACTTTTTCATTGTAACTCATCGTTTCATCTTCTCAATTTTTTTCATTCTCACATCAATTTTCTATCTAATTATTTAAGTTGCATTTTTCTCAATTTTGAAAATTTTTTTCCTAAATAAATTTCTCAACATATATACACTATAACTAAAATTTTAAAAAATTATATTAAAAATGGTTGCTAATATTTTTAAATTTTAATTACATAATATAAATTTGGTCCTCCCAAATAAAATTTGCTGGCTCCGCCCTTGCTACTGCCTACACGAGTTAGAAATCACGAATTGGATTCGTCAAGTTTATCATTTCCAGTGTGTATATATATATATATATATATATATATATAGTGTGTGTGTGTGGAAAACACTTTCCGAGTATCCCACGTCACCATGACATCCTCTAATAAAGTCTCTGCTTTATAAACAAGAAGCAATAGAAAAGGAAAGGTGAAGGGAAGCCATGCTAGCAATACAAGAAATTTATCAAATAATTAAGGAGTCTTCTCCACGTACAGAGAGAGAAAGAGAGGAGTCTACTCCGATATTTATTGTCAATACATAGTAGTAGTATATAAACGAATAAGGCAATAATAAGATAAAACATGGCACTCTCGAAAATAGGTAGGTAGGTAAGTACCTACTTGGCAAGCACATAAAACATACATACATACATGCCATCAGAGAAGAGTAGAGTAGAGTAGAGTGGGAATGAAGAGAGAGATCAAAGCAAGGTAGTAGGTAGCTAGCTCCTAGTTGAGCTTGTGGAAGATAACTGGAGCGCCGTGTTGGGGCTGAAGAGTCAAGAGACTGAAAGGAGCATGAGTATAGGATGGTGAAAGTTGGAATGAGAAGCGTTGCAGAATCATTGCGAGGGCTAATTTGGCTTCTAACAGAGCAAAGTTTTGTCCAACACAAACCCTAGGTCCCCCGCCGAATGGGATGTAGAAGTGTGGGCTCTTTGTTGCCTTTGAAATACCTTCAGCAAACCTTCCTGGATTGAACTCCTCCGCGTCCTCCCCCCACATCTCCTTGTCACGGTGAAGCAGGATCAATGGCATCATCACCTGCACTCCGGCTGGTAGGGTTAACTCCCCTATCTTTACCTCTTCATTTGTCACTTTAGTAATCTCAATGATTGGAGGGTACAACCTCAGAACCTCATACAGAATCATAGTTATCTGCAATGAACGTATATATATATATATATATATATATGAGAAGTTGAACAACACATTTTAGTTACTTTGGCAAGTGAGAGACGTAGGAAAAAAAGTTACTTACAATTTTAAGGCTTTGAACCCTTTCATAGCTGGGTTTTCCATTGCCATTGCCATTCCCCAAGACCTGAAAAGCTTCTTCTCTAGCTCGCTCTTGCCAGTGTGGGTGCATACTCAATATAACACATGTCCAACTGAGGAGAATTCCGGTGGTCTCTTGGCCAACGAGGGATAAGATCTTGCACTCTGAGACGACATCTTCAAGACTCACTCCAGCATTCTCTCCCAATAATGTGCCCAGTAAGTCATCACCACCAGATTCTCCTGCCTGTATTGCCTTCACTCTGCTATTGATTAGTGCCTTCAACATGTCGCATATTTCTTTATCAACAGCCCTAATCCTCCGGTTCTTTTTGGTAGGCATAAGATCACTACACAAACACAAACACAAAACACAAAACACAAACAGTAGTTGCAAAAACTTTTAAGACCAAATAATAATAATAATATTATTAATATTAATATTAATTAATTACCTCCAAACCGGGATGTAAACTGAGCGCATAATATCAATTGTAAGATCCGTTAATTCTTTGATAAGTAAGAATATCCGTTCTCCTTCTTCGTAGGTACTACCAAATGCTACCCGCCAAACCACATCGCTGGTATATTGTTCAAATGTCGAAAATACATCGATCTCAAGTGATCCATTTGTGCATCTCTCCTCCCACTTGCTCAACATCTTCTCGTAAGTTAGATAAAATGCAGGCAGCATAGTCTACATAAAACACAATAATAATATATATATATATATATATATATATATATATATATATATAAATTCAGCCTAATCACACTCATCTTCATCTAATATAACATTAATTAGATCAAAATTACTAAAATTTATTGTTTGGATAACCAAACAAGTGGTAAATGGCTACAAAGTGTTGTCTACAGTCCAAAATTGAAGAAACAGAAAATAAAATAAAGGAAGCGAGGCTCACATTTTAGCAGTTTAATTTGACAAAATTGAAAAGAACAGTTCATGTAAACCTTGATGAACCCTTGTGATTCACAATTAATAGATGTGAATTGATAAATGGATGGTATGGGATCATGAATAGGTGGTGGCTATTCGGTGTTTGGGGTTAATGGATATCGATTGTGGATGTGATTTTTGTATTCATGGGTTACGACAGTCGAGAGTGGCCAAGGCTTGGTTGGTGATTGAACTTGTGCATCATTTGGGGGTGATTTGATTGCATTTTAGGTCGGAATCAATGGCTGAAATCAGGCAGTTGCAGGAAAGGGTTTTTTTTTCCCTGTTGCAGAGAAAGGGTTAACTGTGCGAAAAATGAGTCTTCTAGAGGAAGGAGATGATCTCTCCAAACCAGCCACGACCGCTGGGGGCGCGTGAGGATACCACGGACGGTGAATTGTTGCCGGAAAAGGGTGGGCCGATCCCACTCTATGTTTGATGTGTTTGGTTGTCGTACAGTGCACTGGTGGATGGAGTTTTGATTAATATTGAGGTTATGGCTTAGACTTGGTGACGAATAGTTTCGAAGTACATTTTGATTGTGTAATTAGAGTGGCACTACGTTATGGACTAGTAAACCTCAAGATGTTAGTCCAGAAAGCACGGACACTTCACCGAGGGTGCCGTATCCGTGTCGGACACTCGGATACCGTGTCGGACACTCGGACACTCCGCGGACACGTGTCGGACACTTCGTACCCGTGTCCTGATATTTTTCTTTTTAGGACACTTCTCGGACACTCCTTGGACACTTCTCGGACACTCCTCAAAGACGTATCGGACACTTCATAGCAGTGATATATATTATAATATTTCGAATGAAAATTATATGATACTAAGTTATGATTAAAATCTAAGCTAAATATATATAAAAGACTAAATAAGTCTGGTTCTTTAATTTATTTTAATCTATTTGTCTATTTTTGTTTATAATTTTGTTTGGTTTTTAATTGTTGATGATGAATTGAAGTATTTATGTAATGTAGTATTTTTTTATTGAATAATTAATAGATATTAATATATTATATTATTATTTTATAGCCGTATCCTCGCCGTGTCCGTGTCCTATTTTTTTAAAATTTTCCGTATCGCCGTGTCCGTGTCGTATCGTACCCGTGTCCCGTGTCCGTGTCCATGCTTCCTAGATGTTAGTTCACCGAGGAGATGGGGTTTGAATATTGCTAACTACATTTATTATTTTTCCCTATATCGGTAAACTCTAGGATGTTAAGTGGACCGATGAAATCAGGTTTGAATATTGATGATAATTAATCTTTAATTACATTTATTTTCAGTTGAGATTAAATTCATTACTAGAAATGAACAGGTGTAGCCTATTAACGAAATCTTAGGAAGCACCGGTACAATAATATGATGAACAATACTACACGTCATGAAAATATTTCATGAATTTTTATCTTGAATGATGTGACAATTAAACGGTGAGTTAGTATTGGTGGAATTCCCCTCATACACGGAATATGAATGATATTATCACTTGCCACATTATTCATGAAGGCAATTCATGATAAAATTTCATGACGTTTACCATTTCCTTAATATGATAAGGCTATACGAAAAATTCTAAAAAGACAAGACACAGTGAACAGTGAGACAACAGTTATAAAATAATAATATAATATATTAATATATATTAATTATTTAACAAAAAAAGACTACATTATAAAAATACTTTAATTTATCATCAAGCAATTAAGAATTAAACAAAAATAGACAAATGGATTAAAATATGAGACTTATTTAGTCCTTTATATATATTTAACTTAAATTTTTAATCATAACTTAGTCGTATATAATTTTATTTTCAAATACTTGAATATATATATATTACTGTTACAGAGTGTCTACACATGTTCAAGTAGTATCTGAGAAGTGTTTAAGTAGTATCTAAGAAATGTTCTAAAAAAAAAATGTCAAGTGTCTGACAAGTGTTCGATACGGATACGACATTCTCAATGAATTATCCATGCTATCTAGACTAGAACACACCCTCTATTTTTTTTTCTTTACATTTTGGTTGTGATTACTTAGAAATGAGTAGTTATAATCTATTAACTAGAACACACCCGTTATTTTTTACTCTGCATTTCAGTAGTTATAGTCTATTAACTAGAACTTATTTTTCTCAAATATTTTGATTTGATTTGATTTGATTTAGTTTTTTCAAATGTACCCTCACACACATTTTAAAGGATACAACAAAACTCCATCTATTCAAATTGCATGTAGAGAACCTCTGAAAATTGTAAGTTCCAAAATATCCCCAACCTTTGCTCTGACGCAGTACAATATTCATTCTTAAGAGTTGTGGTTCCCTGAACCCTACCAAAAGAAATTGTTGCACTTTAAGCAACTAACTAGACATTTCAGCAGTTAAATTATGTGCATAACACTGGTTTAGTAAAATTAAGGTCAACATTACCCTTACTTCTACGGTGTACCCTGAGTCTAATGATTGAGAGAATAATTAATGTGGACAGTGAGGATGTTAGCTCACGATGTGGGCGGGGGGCATGTGTCGTCTGTGATAAAAATTACAATGATGTGGGCCACGTGTCCTCGTGATAAAAATAAAAATAAAAATAAAAATAAAAAATTACAATGAAAAGGAAAGGGATGGAAAGGAAAGAGAAAGACCTTCAACTTTTCCACGTGAAAAGAGGGGGAAACAATCCTTCTGCGTTTGGCCCATTTGTCACCTTCCATGCTTCCCATTCCAGTCAGTAGGAACTTGGTTAGTGGACTGCCTGCATGATGATTCTTGTGAAAGACATTATAATTCGCCAAGATTTCCTTCACAAGATTAGGTTCCATGATGTGAACCCTTGGCATCTGCCCAAGCCACGTAAAGGACTTCTTACCTGTGGAATTTAATTCAAGTCATACCCATGCATACCATTAATTAAAGAAACTATTCAATTAAATTTATTAATCCTTAATCAAAATACCACATATATATATATATATATACACACACACATATTATATTTAATCATTGTGTTTTAATTTTTTTGAAAAAAAATAATTACGATCTATAGGTTAAAAATATATCTATGTCTATTTACCGTCTAAAATAACTTTATCTATCTACAATCAAACGTTCATGATTCACCTATTACATTTGACATATAAATTCACATATGCATAAACATACATATTTACCTACCATCACATTAAAATAACATTATATTTTTTATAATATCGTAAACACCGACAATACAGAAGTATATATATATATAAGCCAACAATTTATATATCTATGTTTATTTACCGTCTAAAATAACTTTATCTATCTACGATTAAACGGTCACGATTCACCAATTATATTTGACACATAAGTTCACATACACATACATATTTATCTACCCTCACACTTAAAATAATATTATATTTTTTACAGTACCGTAGACACTGACAATACACACACGTGTGTGTGTGTGTGTGTCAACAAAATATATATGGCAACGCTAGCTACCACATATGGAATGTTAAGGACAATTATCGATCATCTCCAATTAAATGTGCCATTGAATTATATACAGTACATATTTATCGGTCGGACATACAAGACACAGTACCATTAGCTTGATCATGTGTGTCACTCCACAACTGCTCGGACAACACAATTCCTTTCACTGTCTTTTTTCTTATTAAAGGCACAAAACAAAGTTGCCATAGAGACTACAAGAGCATGGGTACATGCAGGAGCTGAGCTGGATTTTGGGGGCCAAAAATTTTTTTTACTATCAATTTAATATTCTCTCGGTTTCTAAAGAGGGACAAGCAATTGGTCATTGAAGGAGTATTGATTTATACATATATGTACAAAGGTATATATAATATATACGTATCATATAAATGTATATGAATAAATGTATGTATATTATATGTATAGTTTTTATATGTCATTATGTATAAGTATATATACAAGAGTATTAGAAAATTAAATAAGAAAAATAGGATTAGGACTTTGAGTTGGGCTAATATATTTGGGAGCAACTTTGAGCTAATGTAAATTTAAGGTTAATGATGGGCCATATAGTAATAAAAAAAATTCAAAATATTTGGGGTGGCACACCCTTCCCTCCCTCCGCCCCTGGGTACATGGCCTTGAAGATATATCCAATTAATTAAACCTGATCAAAAATTAATTAATTAAGCATGATATATAATAAATAATTAATGTACTTGAAAATATATATATATATATACCATAGATTTCGATAGTTTTAACCACGTGGGGCAGAAGGCGAGTCACGATATCGTCGGAGATGTTGATGGGCTTGGACATGGTTTCTTTGAGCATCATAGAGCTCTCTTTGAGGTCACCAACCAAGAACTTGTAAGGGTTTCCTCGGAAACCTTGCTGTCTGAGGCGTTTTTCGATCTTTCTTGGCGTCAACCACGCCCAATTTAGGACTCTCCATGCCAATATCACAACTACAATGGCACAAGAGGCCGCGATAGACTTGTACAACAACATCTGCATTAATATCAATGCTAGCTAGCTAAGAGCTTCTCACTCCCAGAGAGAGAGAGAGAGAGCGCTAAGAGCTTCTCACTCCCAGAGAGAGAGAGAGAGAGAGAGAGAGAGAGAAGCAAAGTGTGATAGATGTGCGGTGTTGGAGGGTGATAGGGTGTAGTCATTTATAGGCAGTATTGGAATAAAAAAGCACAATGATTGTCTACTAAGGACAATGATCATCTTGTTCATTTTGAATTAAAATATAGGAGAGGTAAAACTTATTTCTTCTTTATATATATATTTTTAATTACAAAAAAAATTATATAAATTATTTAAAAAAGAGCGAAATGGATTGATAATGAAGCAGCTGAGATCCCACATCCAACGAATATCAGTTAATGATACACGTGAACAAGGTGTATATATTTTTAATGATTAAATGTCTATGATATATATATATATATACTCCTTAAAATTGAAAAGATTTGACGTTGAAACAGTGAACAAGGAGTTTTTTGGTATATTATATTATTTTGAAGCGCTAAGATTATTATATAATATATATTCTTGATTTTAGTAAATAAAAAGTCCCTAATGTAGTAGAGTAGTATGTAGCAGCACAAGCCATGCATGTCCAAATCCAAAATCGTATTGTTTCTGTAAAAAAAAAAAAGGTCCTTCAAATTTTCACTTGTTTTGATTCTCTAAAATGATCATTTTTAGGTCTGATCTGTTTGACTCTTGGTTCTGACTGTTAGCTGATCGATCTGGGTGTTCTCCATTATTTAGCTGGGACTGGGAGTCCTGATCCTGCATGTGTTGTATGTGATGTTTTCGTCCTTGTACACAGAGATGAGTGTTCTCCATTCCTGCATGTGTTGTGTCATGTTTCAGTCACGTTTCTGTCCTTGTACACTCAGCCCAATTAGTATTAGTAATATAAAAATACACGAGTATCATTTTTAGCTAGGTTGGACTTGGCGCAATGGTGGTGCTATAAAAAAATATACTACTCCAGAAAGTTTTTTAGCTAGGTAAGGTTGGTGTCCTTGTCCTTCTCCTTCTCCTTCTCCTTCTCCTTTTATGGGTATGCTCTAACAATTTCTCTAGCTAACATTCAGAACCAAGGGTCAAACGGTCAATTCCACATATACACAGCCCAATTTTACTAATATTACTTACTGTATTAAATATCTCAGTTTTAGCTAGGTTCGTCTGCTCTGTTTGACTCTTGTCTTCTTCTTTTTATTATTAGTTGGTCCCTAACCACCACGTCATGCCTGGTCCCAACCAATCCTCACTTGTCATTATGGAACATAAATAATTGCTCTTTTTTTTTTTTTTTTTTTTAATCATCAAAATGGGTCTGACACTTTCTCTCTCTTCAATTTTATCATATTCTTTGTCTCTTTTCCTCTCCCCAGCTTCTCTCCATCCAAAAAAAAAATCATTACGGATCTCGTTACCAGACTCAAAGATTACATAGACCCATATGTTTCTATATATAATGCAGCCTTTTGATCTGGGTTTCTTCCATTCTCCAAATTTCATCTCTGTGCTGCGAACATATTTGGATTTCGGATAATAAATAATTTATATATTAAAACCTATCACCGAATGAATTCATTTATTGAATTATAAAAGTGTAAATTATTTAAGAAATAAGAGTAATTGAATTCTTATTTTTGGTGGAGAAATAGGATAATTTTTTTACATTTATGTCCTTGTATACAGATCCGAACTTAGCATTACTATTATTTAGAGTACTTCATACAAAAACCAAGATCATAAAATCTGAAAATTAATAAAAATAGCAACTATATTTGGAATTTATACTTAAAAATTAAATATCGTAATTGATTTATATATATATATATATATGTACACATTTAGTGGGTTTTCACTTTCAAAGAGATCAACAAGGAAAGATAAATCATGTCTGTACTTGATTCCTAAGAATTATGAACTATAGAAATTAATATAAATAATCAATTCAATGCTAAAATATTAAAAAAATTAATGTATTGTTCATGTCTACGACACTTATCATACACTCGCAATTATAACAGTTAAATAAAGTGATTTTATACCGTAAATAGCAAAACACATTTTGAATCGAAAACAAAAAAAAATAAATCATATCTATATTTGATTTCGAAGAATTCTGAATTATAGAAATTAATATAAATAATCAATTCAATGTTGAAATATTAAAAAATTAGTGTATTATTCGTGTTTATAATACTATCATATACTTGTAATTGTGACGGTTAAATAAAGTAATTTTAGACTCAAAATACCAAAAAAAATTTTAAACGGCAGAATTATTTTTTTAACAAGGTTTGACAGCTGAAACGGCTCTTTCTTCTTATTATACCATCCATTTTGTAATAAAGATAGACTAGCAAAGAAATGGAGAAGATTCCCAACAACCTGTGCGTGAGTCTTGCGTTGACTATAAGGTGTGTGTATATATATATGTGTGTGTGTGTGGCACATGAAGGTGTGTGATCAGCTCATGGATCGACAAGTATCTCTAATTTTTCTTTTAAAATCCATAGGCTCAATTGCCAAAGCAACATAAAGTGACTTTTATATATATATATATATATATTTTTAGCAAGTACTTTTTTATATTGACACAGATCAAATCACGGTTCAACGAGTTCCAAGTTTTATGCATATAACTATAATAAAATGAATTTTTAATATTGACACAGATCCAATCTGAATCAGTGATAAGAGACTGATGGGTAAAGTTATGATGAAATTCTATAATTAATGGAGGGTAAAGTGGGAAAAACTCTATAGTGATACACATTTTGAACAAAATCACTGTATTTTTGTGTAAAATGAGTTATGTTCATTTATATTTTTACCAAAGTCTAATAACTTTTTAACATAAAGTAATAATTTTAGGAAGTGATATTTGCACTCTTATTTTTTACGAATACGTTTACACTTTACTTATAATTTTTCTTTTTAAAAAAATGATCAAAAGATTCTTAAAATAATTAATATATCATCTCCTATTTTATAATACCACAACTGTCCTTTATACTATAAAAGATAAATTTTTTTTAAGTTTTTTTTTTATCCTATTAAAAGAAATAATTTATTCAACAAATATTACTTTTTTTTTAACTTTTTTTTCGGTCCTTCCAAAAGAGAGAAATTTTTTTTTAATCTTATCAAAAAAGATAATTTATTCAATAAAGATAACTTATTTTTGAATCATTTCAATGAAGATAATTTATTTAACAAGAATAAATTTTTTTGTAGATATTTTGTTTTTGAGTCCTATCAAAAGATATAATTTATTCATCAGGATAACTTTTTTTGGAATACCTTTTAATTTTTGGTTGAGAATTTTTTTTTTGGTCTTGTCAAAAGATAATTTATTCAACATATATAACTTTTTTTGGATCATGTAAAAAAAAAAAAAAAAATTTGAGTATTTTGTTTTTTTGTTGTTTATTCTGTCAAAAGAATTCGAAATCATTAAAGATTGGAGAGAGAAGGATATCTAAAAGGATAATTTAGTATTTTGAAAAAAATAGCTAATCATTCACATCTAAAATTAAGGTTAGAAGTGATATTTCTTTTAAAATGAAAGTACAAATATGATCTGCCGTAATTTTATTTTAGTTTTGTCATTTTAATATATCCAAAATGATCCTTTATTTATAGTGTTTTGGAATATACCAGTCTTTTGAACTTATTTTTTAATATTACTTTTTTATATTAATACAATGTCATTTTAATGTTTTGGAATGCATAAATCTTTATTTGTAAAATTTGGAGGGTATGTTTTTCATACACATGGCCTATAACCACTATATGTAAATCACATGGATCTTTCGCATTTTATTTAATATTTCCTAATGAATTACTTCATTATAATATTGCATAGTTGTTAGGAGTGTGCAAAAATTGGAAACAAATGGAATCGAGGGTTGAGTTGGACCTTTTAGTTACATCAGTTTGTTTGCACCCTTAGTATTATAATCTCAATTATAAAGATGCATGTATGAAATGCTTGAAATAAAGGCCATTGAAGGAAGTTTTGGAAACGTAAACTTCCATTTTCATTAATTTGAGTATCCCAGCTGAACGTGACACTAGCATAGTTTAATTAATTGAGTGGGACTCAGGATAGATAGATAGATAGATAGATAGATAGAGAGAGAGAGAGAGACGAGAGGGTCTATCCAAATATTTAAGATGGGTGATCTCTCGGAGGGAGAGGATATCGGGAGGTTCGTATCATTATGTTTCTTTTTTTTTTTTTTGAAAGGTTGGTATCATTATGTTGCCGACATGTAGAAGGGTCCTGTGGCTAAGATAATGAATGCAGGAGACAAAAGATGGCTTGCTTTGATAAAGGACTTTGTGGCAGATAATCAATGCAATGAAGTGACGCGAGGATGGCTTTGCCTTTGTCATCTTTAATAGCTGTAAGCCTGTTACAGGGTCCTAGTGACCCACCCGGTTTATGTTTGGATTGGTTTGGCCACACCCATTAAGCAAAAGCTACTATTGCGTTATTACATCCAAACTGTCAGTCAGATCATTATTTCACTAAACGGTTGGCTTATTTAAAAATAATTTGTTTCCGCATCTATAACTTTTATATATATATATATATTTTTTTTTGGCTTAAATTTATATAACTTTTATTAAAAATTAAATTTTTTGATGAAACTATTTCTGTTAAAAAGAAATTTTTGAAAGGAGTATCACTTAAGTTATGTTCTGTTCTGTTCTGACCTAATTTAAAAATAAAATAAAATATTATTATTTTTTTTTTTTTACTAATCAAAATTTGAAAAAGATGCTGTAAAGTTAAATTTTAAAGATTATGTTAATGTGATTAACTAAAATGGTGACTTGACTAGTTAAAATTTAAATATAAAAAAATTAAATTCAAAGAAGTTATTATAGATGCCCTCCGTATTGCTATTATGAGGGACGCATTACATTACGTAAATGTGCTTAAGGAGAAATCATTACGAATGTCCTACACATTGCTATTATGAGGGATGCATTACATTATTAACACTCCACGTAAATATGCTTAAACAAATCCGAAGAAGTCATTATAAATGCCCTACGTATTGCTATTATGAGGGACGCATTACATTATTAACACTTGACATAAATGTGCTTAAACAAATTGGAAGAAGTCATTATGGGTGCCCCACGTATTAGTGTATTACTATTACGAGGGACGCATTACATTATTAACACTCCACGTAAATGTGCTGAATGTGTCAAGTAAAGTTGTCATCGATATGGTCTTTGTATTGCACCACCACATGACACTTTTTCAATTGTAAAAAGCCACGAGGCCAGGTCTCGGCGTCCCGAGAACCATTAAGAAATACTCCGTAGTATGTCCAAGTGAGAAACAGTGTGCGGTCTCGGGAGGGGAGAGAAAGAGAGGGAGAGAGAATTTCTCGGGTCGCGAGAGAGAAAGGTAGAGGAATATAGGGTGAGAAAGGTAGAGAACGAAAGACTTGCAGGTGGTTTGTCTCTACGTATAATGAGAGGGACTGAAAGAGAGATAGAGGACCAAATTTTAAAGTATGGGCCTATTTTAGCGTTTGCACGTCAATTGTAAAAGATTATACGCTATATAAATAATGACACATCATATGCTTCCGGAGCCACCTAATGAACTGGCCTGGCCCCAAGGTGACTATTACATAGATTCATATAATTCTAATTTATTGCATCTAATTTTTTTTAGCTTTTTTACAAAATGCCACCCTCAAAATTTTCCATTCTAAATATCTCTCTATCTTTCTTTTTTTTTTTTTTCTTCTTTCTTTCTCTTTTTTACTATTTTTTCTCTTTCTTAATTTTTTTTTTATTCTTGCACTCATATATGTGGATTAACAATTTTCTCTTCTTATTATTTTTTTTCTCTTGTCCTTAAATTTCATTGCAATTTTATGAAATTAATTTTCATATTTTTATATTTCTTTTATTACATATTTTTTTAGAATAATGCATAACTTGATTACTGCATTTCTATTTTTTAAAGAGACGAAAGTTCAAGAGAAAAATAAAAGTTACACAACCCGATAAAAAATAAGTTAAATTGAACTCGATTTTCGAGTAAAAAGATATTTTTCAAAAAGAGGCCACATGAGCTTGAAAATAAAAAAGAGTAGAAAGGACTTGACATTCCCTGTGTTTGACAAGAAAATTCGAGAATGGGGCAACTAATATGAAAATTTTAAACATATAGAAAGTCCAAAAAGCAAAAGAGTTAAATAGATAAAATAAGCTCCAATTGAAAGATAAGGATAGCTACTTTGTCTTCTAACATATTTCTCATTTAAGTTGGAGAATGTAATTGAAGTGGTCTCCTACTAAATACTCTCTTATAAAAAAGAGAGATGTGACATATTAAAAGAGATGCAATAATACAGAATTACTTTCTTTGTATACGATTACAAATAATAACTTGATGGTCGGATTGTAATCTTGATCGTTGGAGTGTAACCTGCCGGCATCCTACCAGCGTGGTCACATCTCTTCTGTTTTGCAGGAAGAAAGTGTTGAATTGGAACGTAAAAATTTGGGCATCATATATTAGTAATTTAGTACTAGCAAGCAAGCATACCATTTTCTAATTTTATTTGATTTTGAAAAGGGTAGTATAAATTAGGGATGCAAATCGGATAGGTTCAACCTGAACCCGTCAACTCGAAAACAAATTATTTTGGGTCGGGTTCAGGTTGGATCCAACCTCAATTTTATGGTGTTGATTTGAACTCGAATGGGTTCGGTCAACTCAAAAACAGATTATTTCATATCAAGTTCAAGTCAGATTCCACCTCGGGTTTATGGTGTTGATCTGAACTCGAATTTGATCAGGCAATTTAGTAGGTTGATCCGATTTTCTCCCCTCCTTTGTGTGTGTCTGTTACCCAAGGAATTAAAAACAAAAGTTAGAGTGCAGAAAATGGTTATTAATAAGTTTTTTTTCCAGCTTGATTACAATCACAAAGGCACAAGTAATTCTTTTTTTTTTTGTTTACAATAACCCTAATACACTAGGCTGAGCTACCACACTATTGGATTGCTTATTTATAATATATGATTAGAAAGCCACAAATCTACGCTAGTAATAAAAAAGAAGCCCCGATGTCATCTGTGTCGATCTAACAGCATCCTTTGCTTCCGGAGTCAACCTCGAAAATTTTAAGTGGGTATTTCAATGAACAATTTGCTAAATTTAAATAAATATTATAACAAATCAATGTATATCCAAATATAATATATCACAAGATTTCTTAAGACGTAGAAGAAGTAAACAGCTATATATGTTGTTGCTTTTTGAATCACAAAAATCTGCCTTGAAAATAAAACTGAAGAAAAATTATAGATTCAATCCAGTCCCACTCACGCATATATTAATAGACATATGTTGTTACTTAGCTTTCAAACAAAATAACTTCATTAAGAAATTCCAAATACCAACAACACTTATAAAAAAATATGCAGAAATTATATTGAAACTCAAAGTGGCATCCTTACTGAGGTTGCAAGTGAGCCTAGGCAATGAATGATATCTAAAAGTATCAGCACATGTGATATCATCACAGCACAAGTTGTCATTAAAAAATAGAAATAGAAAGCTACTGTCAATTAACAAAAAGAATAGTCCATTTTCACACTGAAAGAACCCAAAAGTGCGTGCATGAATTATAGGATTCTAATAAAAACAATTTAGGTTCGCATCTCACAAAAATAAAATAAAATAAAAATAATGATCAGATACGGCTTTTTACAAGATAATACGTACATTTGAAGTATTTCATTGCTGAATATTCAACCAAACAGTACACTGAAAATTCAATATATATATATATATATATATACACACACACACACACACACACAATGGAACGGTTGGCTGAAAATCATTTTTTAATAAAAGTAAATATTAAAATAATAGTGCAGGTCACCAGATGAATGATCAGTGAATTGCACCCCTTCTTGGCTTTATAAACATAATTGAAATCATGAAAAATGATTAGCTTTTAAGAATTTTAAGACAATTCTTTCTAAATTTATAGACTCATGAATCATACAAGCAAAAGTCAAACTACAACCAAGTCCCGCAGTCCATGTTCACACTTCACAAAAGTAGACATATAAATAAAACAGAAGATAAAACTATCATTTGGTTACATTTTCTTTCCCTGCAAAACAGTGAATTTGTGACTGAAAATCATATAGAGGATTGTCACCAAAAATTTGGAATTTTTTAGTACTATACATGTCTTTTAAAAATAATATATGTATAAAACTATCATTTGGTTACATTTTCTTTCCCTGCAAAACAGTGAATTTGTGACTGAAAATCATATAGAGGATTGTCACCAAAAATTTGGAATTTTTTAGTACTATACATGTCTTTTAAAAATAATATATGTACATGTATATCCATTACTCGGCCCCTCCAAGCCCAATTTTTCGTTGGCCAGTGGGCCTTTAGCAACCCAATACTAATTTAATACCATATCCATGTCAATTTTGTAACCCAAATCTCAATAGCACATCAGACACACTAATCACTGTTATATCAATTCAGTTCTCACGCTTATATCAATTCACTTCCTAATATTGTCCTCCACCAAGTCTACTTATATTACGTTTCTTTTATCTTACGAAACCACAAAGCCAAATCACTATTATATTAATTCAGCTCTCACGCTTGTATAAATTCAATCCCTAATATTGTCCTCCACTAACTCTACTTATATTACTTTACTTTTATCTTACGAAAGCACAAGCCAAATAACTATTATATTAATTCAGCTCTCACGCTTGTATAAATTCAATTCCTAATATTGTCCTCCACTAACTCTACTTAGACTACTATACTTTTATCTTACGAAAGCACAAGCCACACAAAGCTCTCATCCTTTCCATCCATTTTTTCCTAATATATATATATATTTTTTTTAATTCTCCAATACTCATAATTTGGTGAGAGAAGAGAAAAATGTCAATTTCAAGTCTTTAGCTCGATTGGATCCATAAATTGAGATGACGTTTAGCAATCTAAATTGGAACAGATTAATGATTTCAACATTTAATTCCAATCTTGTTCCTTGGAATAGGAAATAATTTTCTAAATGAGTTTAAAAAGAAAAAAAGAAAAATAAGTTTTACTTTCTTTGATAGAGAATTACTCATCAAATTAACCTTATTTTAATAGGGTAGCTGGAAGTCTGGGATCGGTTCAATCTGAATCAATGATAAGAGACATACTCATATATTAACGAAAATTGGTGTAAATTTTTACTTCAAAGGTTTACTTCATTAGTGTTAATATTTTGGAATTATTTTCTTCGTACAATTATACTATTAATTGATAATTAAAAATAATGATAGATTGATAGTTGATATCTTAATATGTATGATATGTTTTAGTTTTTGCTTGATTATTAATTTGTGATATTACTACATGAATTTTATATTTGTTTATAAATTAAAAGTCTAATTGTTTAATTGTAAGTTATTTCAATTTTAGCTTAATCTTTTCTTTTCTCTTTGTTAGAAAAGTTTGATAAGAAAAATTATTTAACTATCTAATTGATAGATTAATTTTTTAGTTAATTGGTTACTTTGAAAATTGGAAGCACATGCCTAAGTATAATCAAGCCACTAAAAACTATTGACGTGTCCTTTAAATATTATATATACTATATATATACATTTACCAATATATATTTATGCAATACATATACATATGAACTAAGCAAATGGGTTTGTTACTCAGAGCCATCAACATCAATAAACAAGATTCTTATTGAATTCAATCATAAATAATCCATCGGATTATCGGATCAGATCAGATTAAATATTACTCTTATCGGATTCAGACCAAATTAAGTATGATCCTGATGCGTTGCTGACCAATTGAAAAAAAAACTTGAGTAGAAACTTCTCAACTACCCTAATTCAACCAAGAATTTTATTATATATTTGGAGATAGATTTTTTATTTTTTCAAGAAGAGATGGAATTTTCAACAGTTTTTTTAGAGGTGGAAGAAGGGATAATTCAGATTTTTGGGAGTTCTTGATCAGAGGTTGAAAATTGGAAGAGGCTTATGCCGTATTACCAATTGTTTGTTTTGGTAATTTATAATTTTTTTTTTTACATTAAGAAAGAAATTAGTGTAATATTAATATTCCAAAATTAAAGCATAGAGATAGTGGTTTTGTGGTTTTAGTAAGACTATAAGTGGGTTTGGTTAGTGGCCGTTAGATTTAATTTAATGGTCACTAGTCAAAGTATAAATAAAATTTCTTACTCACCGGTGAGCAAGAGATCAGTACTCACCGTATATATACATTTACTCATATATATTTATACAATAGATATATATTATATATATGTTTGTACAAGTACATATGAACTAAGCCAGTGGGCTTGTTACTCGAGCCATCATCATCAATAAACAAGATTCTTATTGAATTTAATAATAAATAATCTATCAAATTATCGAATCATATCAGATTGAATATAACTCTTATCGGATTCAGACCAGATTCTGATCCAATTTCAATCCAATCCAATCCATTTACAAGTCTACCTATATACGCTATACTATTTTGAATAAATATAATATTTATTAAATTGAACCCGATCTTTGAAAATTTTGATATAGGTATGCCAATTTTTTAAATCAGGTACGAGTTAGTTCAGTTAGCCTTAAAGCTAAAGCTTGCCCAACTCCCACCCTAGTGTACTCACACAAAAGATCCACTCCTTTTTTTTCTCTAAATTTTTATGCTCTCTTTTTCGAAGTTTTTTATTTTTCCTCTAGGTATTTATGCACTATAATATTCTAGCCAAAATGGTGTCAAAATTCAATAAGACCCATCAACACGACACGACTTCGCGAGTTTAAGTTGACTTCAATCATGTTTATGTCATAATTGTGTCAATCCGTTTAATTAATCATGTCGTGTTCATGCTTTGGAGCACAATCTGTTTAACTTGATTAGGCCCATTTTAATTAATCTTGTCATAATCGTGTTAGTTCAACCTGATTAACCCGTAACATGTTTTAACCTAATTACCTTGAATATTTTTGTTATTTTCAATATAAATTCAATATGAATATGTTATATTTGTCCTTTTTATATTTATATTGTCCTAATTATTCTCTTTTTCATAATTTTAGTTATTCATTATGCATATTTTTATTTTATATTTAAGTTAATATATGGATTAAATGACCCATTTAATTTAAACAAGTTAAATAAATTATTTAATGGGTAATGTCGGTTGTGAGTCACACGGCCTATTTATTAAATGGTGGCAGTCAATAACTAAGATTGTTAGGGACATTACAGAAATGAACGGGATTGAGTTTAAGAATTGGGTCTACCACAAATATTTTACACATACAGTAAAAGAAAGAAAGACTGTTGAGTTTATATAGGGAGTAGGACACTATGACAGTCATGCTTTATGAGTTAGAGCTTTGGTTCGAATCGAATTAGTTCTAATTCGATCCAAATCCTATTCATTTACCGGTCTAGTCCATAGCTTTGGTGTCAGCTGCAACTCTAGGATGTTCAGTCTTGCCAATTCTTTGGTTGGTGCTATAATTTTGGAGAGGGGTCATATGATTCGCTATTGCACCAAACCTCGCGAGGAGGGTCAGCGAATGGGACAGAAACCACAGTAGTAAAGGAAGTGACTCCAGAGGAGAAGTAGTAATTAATGTGGTGTAGATGGAAATAATAAGGAAAGAGAGGGTTATGGACTACTTAGTTATGAGTATATTATTATTGGAACATTTGAGTTTGATGTTTGAAATTTTCAAATGAATAAATTTTTAGCACTATAGGTTTGCAAAGTCATTATTCTTTTTTATGGTTGTTATTGTTTTTCTGTGGAAGAAAAGTTATATATATATATATATATATATATATATATATATATATATAAAAATAAAGATGTTTGGAAGAAAAGTTAATGATGAGCCAAAGAAGTGAAAGGGTGATTTGTTGGTGTATTTACGAAAGCAATTCCAGCAAGTTGGAATGAATATCAAAAGTTCATCTCAAAGATTATTTCAAAGTATGAACCGAAAAAGGTTTATTGTGTACGGGATTGACCTCTATTTTTTGGATCCAATAAAAACTCCATTTCCTCTCAAGGAAACAAAAAGTGAAAAGGAGGACCCCGGAAAGTAGCTTGAGGAGGAGTCTCAAAACTCTAAACGAAGGTAAGTAAATTTTGAAGAAGAAATTTTTTTAAGGAGAGTATGGTGTAAAACCTCAAAAAAAAAACAAAAAGAAAAAAAAGGCATAATATAAATGTGATTGCTGATATATATATATATATATATATATATATAGACGAAGAGAATATATTTATATTATATATATATATAGGTGCGTTTAGGATAAATGACATATTATCCAAGATTAAATAGGAGATGATAATGATGTTATCCTGGAGTTTAAATTCAAAGAGTTTACATTTGACCAGTAACTCTTAGAAAATATCTTTATATAACTTTACTTGCATGTACAATACATTTTTGAAACAATCACCTAAAAACCTTGCCATACCCATCTTATGCTATATTCTGAAGTCCAAATACTGAAATATAGAACCCTCCAAGTCAGAAGGAGAAACACTGATTCAGTAATAATTACGTTAAAGGAGAAGCATATTCAAAAGACGGCTTTTTGCTTTATATATTTGTAACTTGGTTTATTAAATTTTAAAAAATTATTTATGTCACGCTTCGGTTTGTGATAAAAAGAAGAAAATTTAATTGTCAAAAACTCGAAACATGAAAATAGATATATTTTTTTTTCAAATAAAAAAAAATTCATTTTTTTTCAAATTTAAAATAATTGAGCACAATATGATTGTAATCTCTGACTGGAATCAATTCTATTGAAAAGAGAATTTCAAGATACTAATTTTTTTATATAAAAAGAAATCACACAATTCAGATTTAAAATAAATGAGTTACAAATTTTCAAATTTAAAATAAAAAAAAAATACTTAAACCAAGTGAATTTCCTGCCATGTGGCAGCTGAAGAAACTAAGAACCAAGACAACTTCATTCTCAGTTCACCTTATATGAGTGTGTACCACGATCGATGTGTATATCTATATGACATTGTTTGAATCTCCTTGCAAGAAAAAATCACAATTTAAGGGTGAAAATGCTTAAAAATTAATCTTATAACTCAAAATATCTATGCCTATTTATCTACTGTTTAAAATATTTTTTTTTATTGTCAATCTAATAATCACTACATTTACATTTAAATTCATATATACATCCATTTACTCTACACTTCTAAAATAATTCAATTATATAATTTTTTTTTATAGTGCAATAGGCACGGAGTGGTCCAAAATATCTTAATTTATCTATGGTTTAAAATTAGTCTATCTAACAATTTAACGGTCATAATTCTCGATATATTGATAATAACGTAAATACGAGTATACACTAATATGTGTGTATATATATATATATATATCAGCTAAAAAAGTACATATACAAGAATCATTTGTCTCCACCAAGTCCACTGCCGCATTGATCTTTAAAAAAAAAAAAAAAAAATCAACCTTCACCCAATACTTTCAAAATGCTGCATCATGTCGAATGGCGGGTCCATCGTCTATCCCCAAGGTCTTTGAGACCCCGAATGAAAAAAGCGTACCTTCGAAGGCATGACTGCTGCGATCAGGAGCTGCTTAACATCATTGAGAACAGGAGATCAGAAGATTTGGTAGAGGATAAAGTAAAAAGTTAACCAACACTGGGATCTGCTCATAGCTGCAGTGAAGTGTTGGGATGCAAAGGCGATGACTAACACCAACAAATTGAGATAACACGATTGATCATTCAATGATCCCAAATAGGAAATAAAAATTAATATGTATAAATTGAAAATAACAATTTAAATAAATAAATCATCCCGTTTCATATCTCAAATTTTATTACATGTTCATAGTCAATAAGAGTAATTAAAATATCCAAATAAGACTCCAACAAATCATATGTAAATCATCCCCATGTGAAGCTAATTCATTCCGGTTATGGGTGAATTTTTTGAAAAAAAGTCTGATAAATAATATTCTAACTAATTTAATTAATAATTTGTAAGGTACCACAGGCATACAATAATACAAAAATCAATTACAAAGATATCATGGTATATTTAATGAATGAAGCCACCTAACCAAATAATTAATGACAACCGGTTGACACTTTTGAGAGCAAAAGTTTCTTTAAGAAGTAGTTGTAATTTCTCTACTAGCCATTTCAATACACAGCCTAATTGCCATATATATCTACACTTTAAAAACAAATCTCCACCAAATCAGCTATTTTCTAAAAGCATTTCTCCACTTTAAAAAGTATATCCCACCAAATCAGCTACCTAATCTTTAAAAAAAGTGTTATTGTTTCACTGGTATCTATATTTCCTTTACGACTTCATAACAGCACCCATTTTTTCTTTTAATCATACAAGGAGTACCCTAATATCTCCATTGTATACATATATATCTTTGCACAAACATATCTATATATATTTACATATATACAAGGAGTACCCTAATATATATATATATATATATATATATATATATATATATATATATATAAACATAGAGTTCTTCCTACATTCATGTCATGTCCAAGACCACATAACCATACAAATACACACACACACACACACACACATCATCTAATACATGACTTTAGCTTACAAACCAATTCACATTTTTTTTTCTTTACTAATAGCTAAAAATCTGATTGTTAACTGTACACACACAGTACGTAGACCCTTCACCTACACTTGTCACCATAAAATCCACATTTTCTTACTTTTACAATTTTATTATCAAATCCCTCTATATTCTTTATATTCCAAAACATTCAATATTTTCATTCTGTACATACCATTATATCTTTTTAACACTGTAACGATAACAGTCAAAGAATTAAGTAGACCATGATAAATACTAGATTTACGTGATTTCTACTAATTCATCTCTTAAGATCAATTAAATTCTTAAACTCATTTTTGTTATCACAACTTAAAATGTAGTTTAATCTTAAACCCATAAAACTAATTAAATAGTTTTGTTAAAAAAAAATTAGGTTATTACAATTTAGCATGTTCCAGTAAGTTTTATTAAGTCATTGATTCTTGAATTTTTTTAAGTTAGTGGATGCATATATTTTGTCGCATAGAGTGGAGGACTTGATATAAATATGACCTGCAATAACAAATTGTTACTATCCCGTCTATCTTTTGACTTGTACCATTTTAAATAGTTGTTTTAATAAAATAATGATTGAAATGAAACGATGCAAATTGAAACATTAATGAAACACAAATTATTTAATGTAGAGCCTTACCTAGAAATTCATGGAATATGCGAGATCGAGGGATTGTATAATTTGTATGTGTGATGGTGAATGCATACTACCATCAATTTAATTAATTAATTAATATTTTTAATTCATCTGGTTTGAAACTGTAGAGTGAAGCTGACCGATTTGCACGTGAAAGTTTCACTGCCCACCTAGTTGTACCGAAGCCAAAAACTGTTCCAAAAATAAAAAATAGTTACTACATTTTAGTTGTATCATAACTACTATTTCTTGGTTAACATTATCTGCAAATTATCATCATCATATATAGTATGAAGAATCAAAGTAATCTAATCTATTTTTTCTGACATTTTTATGGTCTATGATTGCCAAACAGGGAACTTTCACCCAAGGCTACTTCAAACAATTGATGTCTAGTATCATTGTTTTTTTTAATCTAATATATTTTTCTGATATTTTTATGGTCTATGAAAATTGTCAAGACCTGTCACACTTTGCATGTACTCTTTTGGGGTTTGCAAGTAGGAGACATGTCCTTTTAATATAAATCCCAATACTTGTGCAAGAAAGCTAAATGTTTCCCACATCATAATATCAGTTGCTTATAGAAATAGAGACCTATCAATTAAATAAGAGCAATGCTACATGTCATGAAAATATTTTATGAATTTTTATCTTAAATGATGTGACAATTAAATGGTGAGTTAGTATTGGTGGAATTCCCCTCATACACGGAATGTCAATGGTATTATGATTTGCCACATCATTCATGAAGGCAATTCATGATAAAATTTCATGACGTTAATATTTCATGAATTTTTATCTTGAATGATGTGCCAATTAAATGGTGAGCTAGTATTGGTGGGGTTCCCCCATACACGGAATGTCAATGGTATTATGACTTGCCACATCATTCATGGAGGCAATTCATGATAAAATTACATGACGTTTAGTATTTCCCATTAAATAAGTGCAATGCTACATGTCATGAAAATATTTCATAATTTTCTTGACATCTTTCTAAGATCGAGTCTAGGATATATTGTTATCAGTTATTATCTTATACAAGGGCATTGCCCTATATTGTGTGGGTTTTGGTCCACATAATATGCTAATTTTTTTGAGGTGGGTCAACTACATTAGTTTGTTTCTGTGGTGATCCGCGGGAATCTCTTTGGTTTTGCATTATTGCCAAGGCTTTGGTGCACCCTCCAAATCAAAGTAAAAATCTTGCTAAAGTGAGTTTTTGAGACATTAGAATTGGAGATTACAACCCGAATTTTCAGAGTGGTAATTCCATGGGTTAAGTTACCAAATGTTGTAGTTACGTATAGACTGTACGTGGTTATTTTTGTGGCATATATTAACTAGTAATTGAGACCATTCATTTTAGTAATTTGGAACTGTCAATTGCTTGATTTTATGCCAATTGTCTATAACATTATGCCTAAAATAAATTATCCAAGAAAGTGGTTTGATGTGAGAGATTCACCATTATTTTTGTTTAACACTCGCCTGACACATAATGAAATCCTTACTCAATCCGATCCCACGACATGGGTCCTTCCTTCTTCTTTTTTTATTTCGTAAATCACGTATTTTGAATCCAAAAATTTGATGTTTTTCGAAAGAATTTTACTTTTGATTGTATAACACGAGAAAACATCGAGACGGGTGATAAATTCACAAAACATGTTATTTTATATCTTAAAATAAGTCTTTAATTACTCTTTTACTTTATTTAAATGTCCATATCTTTGTGTTTTATGTTTTATAAGGGTTGATTTTTAAATAAGAAGAAAATTAGCGAAAAAGACTTAAAAATGATATATATAGTCAAAGATAAACATAAGAAGAATTGTAGGAGAGATGGTATCCTATGTAATCTACTTCACAAGATTTCTCAAGTTCAAAGCTTTGTAAAATAATTTTTACACGGCCACGTCTGCAATCCATAATTCAAATTAACGATATGGAGATCAAATATTAGATATTTAAAATTTTATGTTTTAAATTTTTTCTCACCTAAATCATTCTCCTATAACTTTATAAATAGGGGGTCTTAGGAGTTGGTGAAGGGAGTTAAAAAATTGTAGAGAAATTATAGAAAAAATAGTGTAATTGTTTTTTTGATTCAATGAAGAATAATAGTTTCATTTATATTTGTTTGTTTTCTGTTAATATGCAAGCGTAAGTATCATTCTTAATGGAGTGATGAAGCCACCATGGCTGAAATATAAGTAAGTTAATTTATTTTCTTGTCTAATTTTTCCTCCCAAGAACATTCTTCTACTCTTCTATTCTGGATTTTTATTTTCTAAAATTAGAGGGAAGATTCTTAGTGTTTGCCAAATAATAGTAATTTGAATAATTCCTACCTCTGTTTACCTAGCCAATATACATCAGATTAAGTAAAGAAATGTTTCTTTCATATATAATTAAGTCATTCTTTTTTATTCCATATTTTCCTTCATCTTTCCAAGTTCTAATTTGATTGGTGAAGTGTATTGATTATTGGAGGAAAAATTAGATAAGAATATTAGAAACTTTATTTATATGGATCCATGGTGGTGAATTCTATTTCCTTGAGATTTGTACCACGATTTGATTAAAGACATTTAGTATTAGTTTTTATTATTTAAATAAATCAAAATTTTATTTTTAAATATTCATTTTTCATCTCAAGAGAATTAGGTTTTGAATTTTAGACTTGTTATTAATTCTCACTTGAGAGTGGTTCGACCCTACTTACTACTATATAATTTTTAGTAAAGTTTTTGCAGGTTTTATTATTTTTATACGAAGTGTAGAAAAGTAACGACAAACATCCATAAATCTACTCTTGTCAACGGGTACGACACAAACACAGTGACACAAGAAATTTTAAAAAAGAGGACAGAAATATGACGATAATACAACTCTAAAATAATAATATAATATATTAATATATATTGTAAAAATTAACAGGTCAACTTATTGTTGATGTGATTTAGAACTATTTCACCTCTTATTTTATCATTCGAAGATGATTTCACTTCACACTAGGTTAGGTTATGTTAGACTCAAGTTAATATTCCCTTAGCCTATATCGTGTCTAACATTAAAAGAAATTAAAAATTGGGAGTAGGGATTGAGTTTTCTTAATAAATAAAGCATTTATTAAATAGAACCCAATCTTTGAAAGCTTCAATATAAGTATGCCAATTTTTTGAATGGCTCGAGTTATTGGGCCACCCCTAATGTACTTACAGATATAATTCTCCCAAAAAAAAATTTCTCTCTAAATATTTTTGGATGGTGATATTCTAGCCAAAACATTTACGGATGGTAATATTTTAGCTAAAATGACCAGTTGGATTAGACAAGTAAGTTCAATAATCATTTTATAATATTTAGGAGTGCACAAAGAATTGGTGGAACTAGAACCGTAGTTGAATAGTTTGAATCAAATCAAATCGTTCACTACGGTTCCGGTTTCGGTTTCAAGCCTTAGAACCGGAACTGGAATCGTTGAAAAATATATATATATATATATATAATTACTTCATTCCTAAGTTCTATGTTCTTTTTATATATAATACATAAATAAATACTAGTATTAAGCTTCTATTGTTTTAAGTTATTTAGGAACATGTTTTAGTTCATTTTTAAAATTGAACTGTCGCCTTGAATGTTGGGTTAATATATGGTAAATACATTGTTGGCACCCAATCTTGGCGCCACTTGGCAGCCAATGGAGAGGTCGTTACAACGAAGGGATGAGATTGACCGAGAGTCCATCTTTAAGGAAACTTTCAAGGTTGAGGATGTTTAGCGAGTTGTCCTAAAGAGTGGTCAGCACTTGTATATATATATTTGTGTAACTAATCGTGATTGGGAGCAGAGAGTATAATGTAAATTGGACTCCAGAAAGTTTATCGGAATGGAAGACTGGTTTAGTTGCTTGAAACAGGGATCTAAAGGCTAACATCCATGAACAACAGGCTGATTTGGGTAATGGCTAGCTAAGTGCATAAGTCCAAGTATAGCTTGGATTATGCTGGAGTTTAGCAGGAAGAATCATTCACATTTTAGACTTTAGTTGAGTTCAAGAATTGGTAAATTGCTTGTTGATAAGGACTCTGATGATCAAGCCACTACTACGAGGGCGGCTAAACAAGAGAAGACGTGCAAACATAATTTATATGGATGCGTAAATTAGTTGGTATTATATAAGGATTCCTACGAGTCTAGGCTACATTGGGAGACTTTGGTGCAGTATGAACTTTTGCAAAGAGAGACTGATGGGCTGCTAAAAAAACACGAGATAGTAAACTATGGATAATTCATGTTTCTTTTATTAGTTTATTTTCTGTATTATCGTGTAACTTAGATTTAGAAACAAACAATGACGTAATATTTTTGCTATAAATAAATAAAAGCAACTCTGTTTTAAGGATTCCCGTAACTACAACAAAATAATTGCATCACGTGCAATCTATCTCTCTCAAAATATTCTCCTAGAATATTGCTTTGATTCTTACTCGATCTATATCTCCCTTAATTTTCTTGCTCTCAGTCTTGTCTCATCAGTCTGTCTATTTACATCCTCAATTGTTATCTCCCTCCTTGCTACGATTCAGTCTCGCAATTCTTTGCGCACGGTTAAAAGTCCTCTTAATTGAGGCAAGAAAGAACTCAATAGGAAGTTTCGTATTCTCTCTTCCTAGCCAATCGCTTGATCTAACACGATCTCCAAAGGAGATACTTGTGTTCGACCAATTATTTACATTGAGCTGACACCACGACTCTGGCACGCCTTCAAACAGTGATAATTAATCGGCCTGCCTCGACTGACTAATTACGACCGAACATACACGTATAGATTTGAAACTCCAATTTGTATTATATAATTGAAATGTTCTTTTTATATATAAGAAACTCCTGTTTGCCTTATAGATTGGAAATAAAGTATTTTCTTCTTCTTTTATGTTAAATTTTTTAGTAAACCTTATTAACATTTCAAGTATTTTGTATTAAAAAATTGTTTCCATAAATTTTTTTAAAAAGTCTATATTTTTTAGTGGTGCCAAAGAATTGGAATCGAATCAAATCGAACTGAACTCAACGATTCTGATTATAAAATTAAGGATCCATTGGGATCAATTTCAGTTTATATTCTGCTAAAAAACCATAAAGAATTGACCCGTATGCACCCCTACTAATATATATAACTTTACTCTAAATTCACCCATTGAAAACATGTCATGGTTCTTGGCTTTATATATACACGAGTAGTGTTATTATGAAGGGGTTCTCATGACTCTTGTCATAAGCTCTCATCAAAATAAATATTTTTGAATAAAAAAAATGCAAAAAAAATATCATCACTTAATCAATACTAAAATCTTCTCATACAAAAAAAATTAACTCAAAAGATCATAAAATGAATATATAGGAGACCGTATTTTCTTTACATTTTTTTATATCAAACTTTAACCATTTTTTATAAATTTAATTTATGATATTTTAAACTGATTTTTTGTGTGTGAAATAATTTTATTATTAATTACGTGATGATATATTTTTTATATTTTTTTGTTATAAAATATTTATTTTGAAAAAAAGTTACAGTACAAAAGGCACAATAGGACAGTGAGAGAATCGATTTCCGTCATTAGGTATGCATAAGAGGAACTCAACCTGAATTCTGAGAACAAAAGCATACCTCCGTGATAAAACTGAAAAGGAATCTAACGGCTGACATCACTTCCTCAGCATTACTCGGTATAAATCCTTGTACTTTCAGGAAAAAAAAAAAATAAAAAAAAAAAAATATAAATGACTCGGGGTGGGTCACTCTAATCATTCCAAGCCAATTTGCCTGCCGACATTACATGTTTTTAGATATCGGATTGAAGTGCGGCGTTGAAAGAGGGATGCATGTGGAAGCGAATTATACACCATCCGATTAAAATTAGATCAACACCACGCAACCAGGCGCGTTATCATCATCAACACTCGAGAGCTTATACGTCCCACAAATCAAGAAACTGGTTCCGATCGTACGGTTGATATTAGGCTCTCTTCATATCATGGCATGCGCGCTTAAAATCTAAAACCCAAGCGGTGTTTATATCCATTATATCCTATATCTCTGTCTATTTGCCATACGTATATGACGTGGCAGAAAACTGCCAGTCAAGCCTACGACCAACACGGAATAGAAGACGAATCAGTCTCGTTTCATTTGAAACTTCGATCTCACTCTCTCTCTCTATACATACATATATATATATATAGATATATATGTATATTCTCTATATTCGCTGGATTACTTCACCTGTACGGAATAGTCCGTGGCCGGAAACCTGTATCGGAAAACTGGGTTGAATTTGATTGGGATTATCGTCAGATTAGTTTCTTATGCATTTATTGGGCATGTATGTACGTATATGTATATATATATTCTAGTACTATATCAAAGTAATGAGTGAACATACTTACAGGGGATTCTTAACTGTAACGAGTGAGGACTTGTAAAGTGAGGAGCGCTGATTTCTGCGGTTTGGTTTAGGTTACTTCGGGAGACAATTTTGGGGGTTGTGTTTATGAGTTTGGATATTGTGGCGTTTGATTGCTTCATCTCGATGTTTGAACGCCGAGATCTCTATTGTTCGATGAATTGAAGAACTTGACCTTCTGATTTGACTTGGTGATATATGTGTTCAAGTTCTTGATGTTGAGTTTCTGATCAGTACCTGCAAATAGAATTAGAATCACAAGATTACCAGTTTGAATTGGCGGTTTTGATTGATTATAGTAACGGTTGTGATTGCGTTTGGGCTTGAAAGAGGAAAGTAAAGATGGCTGTAACGGACGTTTCTATGATACACCATATGGGAATTGTGCTTTTTTTTCTCTGGCTACTTTCGTATTTCAATTGCTGCCACACGGTCGTCTATTTCGTCTCTTTAATCTATCTTTATCTGGTAAGTAGCACTGACACACACACACACACACATTATGGATCAAGTGATTGTAATTTACAGAATATGTTGTGAAATTGCTCTTTTGTGAAATCGTGTGATGTTCTTATTCAGTGGACACTTTTGGTTTTGTTTTATGAAGGTAAACGAGCGGTATGTAATTAGATTGCAAAGGAAATTGCAATTTGAGGAAAGAAGACAGGCTAATCAAAGACGGGTACTTCTGTGTTTTTTAATTTTGATCACTTGCTTTTTTGGGTTCTTATGATTTGTTCACAGTTTGCTTGATGAAAAATAATAAATTTGAGGAAAAGCAAAAGAAATTAAATTAAGAATCCCATTTTTTATGTTGTTCTTGGATCTAGGAAATTGAAAAATTCAACCGAGTTAAAAAGTTGTGTCGAGCTAGATTGATTGGGATTTTTATTCTATTGGATCTCAGACGATAAAAAGTCTGCGATTGAAGTTTTTAATTGCCTTTCTTTCACATATCTTTTCAATGAAATGGGGGGATTTCTTCTTTGCTTTCTTTTTGTTGGTTTATATTCTCCTTGTTGCCAAGTTAGGAACTAGGTTGAGGATCTTGAGTTGGCTCCTGTGTGCAAATGTTCTTAATCCTTTTTATCTTCTCTACAGGTACTTTCTGATTCTGAAACTGTGCGGTGGTTGAACTATGCAGTTGAAAAGATGTGGCCTGTTTGTATGGAGCAGATTGTTTCGCAGAAAATTCTTCTCCCTATCATTCCTTGGTTCTTGCAGAAGTACAAACCATGGACTGCTGTATGTTTTACTTGCCTACTATTTTTATATGCGTACAATACATTTTATCTGATCCGAGATGCCCTTTTGTTTTGTTAGGACTCTGTCTAGAACATCATTTATGTGTTATACATGCACCATTTGTGGATTCTTCATTGTGTTGGAATGCTCTGCCAGTGATAAACTTTACTTAAAATTAGGTTTGGATTTTCAGTCGAGTTGGGCAACCTGTTGGTGGACTCTATTCAATTTGGATCAATGCAAGGATGATGATGATGTATCATCTTCTATGAAGTTATCAAACAGTGCAAATTTTTAATTCATAGTTTGTTAAAACTCCAGTTGCTCTAAAAGTTTGTGTCTAGGAATAGCTTAACAATGGATGTTACTTTCTAATATTTCCTAACATGCAACCTCCTTTCGCAGAAAAAGGTTCAGGAAAACTGATGGGCTAAAAAGAGACCTAACTTACAAAAAGACGTAATAGGATGAGATGCACACAGAGTGATTTGAATCCAAGAACTTAGTGTGCAAATTTGTACAAAGTCATAACTGAAATAGATGCAAACAGAGGGTTTTGAACTTATTTTTTTAGAATCAACGTTGTGATGTGATACCTTGTTAGACAATTATTCTTGTCCTAGATTTATGCATAAATGGGCAACCAAAAAAGAGAAAAAGAACCATAAACCCAAGGAGTAGGTGGTGGAATTTAAGAAGGAAGAAAATGATTTTGTTTAAAAATAATATGTTAAAAGAATTATCGTGGAATGTAAAAGATGAAACAAACTTAATGTGGAATAAGATGACTACATATATAAAAAGAGTGACAAAAGAAGTTCTAGGAGAATAAAATGGAACGGGACCGTCATTTAAAGAAACTTGGTGGTGGAATGACGAGGTTCAAAAAATTGTAAAAACAAAACGGGAATGCTATAAAGTTTAGCAAAAAATTAGGAATAGTGAAACCTTTAACAAATATAAAAAAATAAATAAAGAAGTTAAGAAAGTTGTAAGTGAGGCAAAATATAGAGCATATGACGATTTTTATTCTAAACTAGGTACAAAAGATGGAGAGAAGAATATTTATAAACTTGTCAAGCTATGGGAGAGGAAAACTAGAGATTTTAGCCATATTAAATGTATTAAGAGTAAAGATTCACGGGTTTTAGTAAAGGACGATGAAATTAAAGAAAGATGGAAAAGTTATTTTGAGAAATTGCTAAATGAAAACCATACAAGAAGTTCAGGCGTGGTGGAAAGTGTTAGAGATATTATATTTTTTCGTAGGATCAAGGAGTGAGAGGTTAGGAATGCCTTAAAGAAGATGAAATTGAGGAGGGCTTTAGGACCCGATGGCATTCCTATCGAGGTGTGGAAGTGTCCAGGAGAAGTTGGTTTGTCTTGGTTAACAAAATTGTTTAATAAAATTATAACAACTAAGAGGATGCCAGATGAGTGACGCCAAAGTTTTCTTGTACCTATATATAAAAATAAAGGGTACGTACAAAGTTGTAATAATTATCGTGGTATTAAATTAATGAGTCACATTGTGAAACTTTGGGAGAGAGTGATTGAACAATGCCTAAGACGAGAGACAGAAGTGTCAGAGAATTAATTTGGATTCATGCTGGGTAGGTCAACGATGGAGGCTATTCACTTGTTGAGGAGACTAATGGAAAAATATAGAGAGAAAAGATAGATCTCCATATTATTTTTATTGGTTTGGAGAAAGCCTATGATAGGGTACCTAGAGACTTAATATGGAGGGTTTTAGAAAAGAAAGGAGTCACAAAGGAATACATCGACACAATTAAGGACATGTATGATGGGTGTGTAACTATAGTGAGAACGCCTGTAGGGAAACTAGCGAATTTTCAATCATTGTAGGCTTACGCCAAGGGTCAGCATTAAGTCCATACTTCTTTATTTTAGTGATGGATGAGTTGACAAGACACATCCAAGATGATATTCTGTGGTATATGTTGTTTGCTGACGATATTATTTTAGTTGATGAGACTAGAGAAGGAGTTAATGCCAAATTGGAGGTTTGGAGAGAAGCTTTAGAACTAAAAGGGTTTAAGATAAGTCAAAATAAAATTGAATACATGGAGTGTAACTTTAGTAAATCTAGAAGGACAGATGAAGATGTAGTGAAGATTGAGAATCAAGAGGTACAAAAAAGTGAACATTTTCGCTATTTAGGCTCAATTATTCAAAATGAGGGAGAAATTGGAGATGACGTTATCAAGGCAGGATGAGTTAAATGGAGGGATGCATCTAGTATATTGTGTGATAGGCGTATCCCTTTACGATTGAAAGAGGAGTTTAATCGAACAACTACTTTATGGTACCGAATGTTGGGCAGCTAGGCAACAACATTTGCATAAAGTGAGTGTCGCAGAAATGCGAAGGTTGAGATGGATGTGCGGGAAGACTAGAAAGGATAGAATTAGAATTGAATACATTCGGGAGATGGTTGGTGTAACACTAATTGGAGATAAAATGAGGGAAAATCGGTTAAGATGGTTTGGACATGTGCAAAAAAGACATTTAACTGGGCCGGTCAGGAAAAGTGACATAGTCCAAGTTGAGGGCAATACTAGGAGAAGAGGAAGACCAAAGCTAACATGAGTAGAGGTAGTAAGGAAAGATATGGTAGCATGTGATTTAACTGAGGAGATGACCTTAAATAAAGCAGAATGGAAATATCGGATTCATGTAGCTGACCCCAAGTAATTGGGAAATGGCTTGGTTGTTGTTGTTATTGTTGAATGTCTATCAAGCTCTCACACCCTTCCTCACTTGCCAACTCGCTTATACATAAAGAGGACAGTGGAATGAAGTGTCAATACATATAGAAAGAAGGGGGAACATATGTAAGAAAAACCTTTAATACTTTGTTAGAAGACGACATACTCCAAAAATTTAATTTGTTAATGAATGAATCCGACATTGTATATGAAACTCACATACCCTTTCACATGTGACATTGTGTTGCACATGAAGAGCTCGACAAACATGCAGGCAAAATTGAGTGCAACCTTGTACAAATTGACAGATTGAGAATGGATGCAAAGAGCGCAATTTGGATGCAAGCCCTTCCAGAATCAAGGCTCAAATACCATGTTAGCCAACCACTTATCTCAGAAGTTTAATGTAAAACCTCGGATTTTTATTATTATTTAAATACGTGGTTAATTAATTGGTAAGCATGATTATATAGTAATTTCATGCTTATGTGTGTGGGTTTCAGGATTACTTTAAAAGTTCTAAAAAAGGTTTTAACGTACCTTAGGACCATAGTTGGATGGAACCAAGGTTCGGGTAATTTTTCGCAATTTTTATGAAAAGTTGTTATTCATGGTTTGGGTTTTTCGAAAAAATAACTGCGGATCACTTAAGTGACGTAGGGGTATGAATGAACTTGAGGGACTTTAGTGAAATTTGTTGAAATGATGGAGTGCCATTTTGTGATTAAATGGAAGTAGAAAAGGATAGAGGAGCAAAACTAAAGAGATGGCTAATGTGCAATTTTGAAAACTTTTTTTATAAATATCCCAAAATGGTTGACTTGGTCATAACTCAAATCAGATTTCTCTATCTAGAGATTAGTTCTATAGCTCTTTCCTCTCCCCTCTTTCATCTTTTTGGTTGATCTTAGTTTTGGAGGCTTAGAAGTGTGATTCGGGTCTCGAGACTTTACACAATAGTTGTTCACCTCGGGATTGCCTACTTTCTACACCGATTGAAAATTCTTTTCGGCATATTTTCAAGTGTTTTTGGGCTAGGGCAGATTCTAGGGCTTGGAGCTCTCTTGGTTTTTGAGCTTGAATTCGAGGTAGGGGTGTCCTCTCTTTCTTATCATCGATTCCTTAGAGTTTCGGGTGAGTTTTAGTGGGTTAACATGCTAGAAAAGACTTAGAGAATTCTGTTTTGCTTTTTTTTTTTAGAATAGGCATGTGTTAAAAGTGGTTTTCATATATTCTATATGATGTCTTTGAATTATATATGCATTGTATGTGTATATTGTTAATCTCGGTAATTAAAGTGTGTTAAAAGTATGTGATTCTTGCGCTAGAATTATATTTTGAGCATGTATGTCTTATGTGCTAGTTTGGAAATGCATGATATCCATTTAGGATCACGTATGAGTTATTGGGATCACAGGTGTACGTGTTGCATGCTATGTTTTGATTAAAAGCATATAAATGACAATATCGTCATTTTTGCATTTGTATGATTTCTTATGAAAGAAAGGTTGTTGCATTGTATATGCATGCTTTAATATATGTAGCTTATGATGTACTTATATTGAACGTGATTTAAGTGACTTATGATGCACTTATTTGAAATTATGTGTTGTTTGATGATTTTGGGGAAATGTCGGAATAAAGTAAGATGAGCTGCAAGACCTCAACTTTGGCCAAGTGATTTCTTCTAGACCATCGGGTTAGCAACCCATAAAGACAGGAAGATAGATATTTAACCCAAGGGTACTTATCTAGTTACTACGAAAACTCCCTGCTCATGGATTGATTTTGAGCTTATTTGGCTTTATGTTTCAAGCTTTGTTATGAATTGTGATATTCATGGTTATTGTTTAACTTATATAGTCGCGAAATACTGTGTTCACTTATGGTAAATTAAGCAAGTTGGATATGATATATATATATATATATATATGATTTGTACACTATATTGTCGATGTTATGAGCATTGAAAATATGCCATGTAGTGTATAGGAATACTATGACTACATTTCATGTAGGTTGCATTGAGTCGGTGCATAGGGGGTTTGGGTGTCTCTACGGAGCTAGTCGGTTGCTCACCCCTTCCCTACAAACTTTTTTATAGATAAAGCGTCGATTGTGGATGACGCTTGAGGCCTCGGGCCTTCTTTTGGGCTTTGGATGTTTTTATTGTATATATATGCCATGTGTGGGCATTTTGAGAAGAACTATATATTTTGCATGTGGAATGGATGTATTAGCATTCTACACAGGGGTACTTTTATATTGTTAAATAGTGGTTCCATTAGTCTTCTCAATGTTGGACAATTGTGTATATTTGGATATGGTTGGACAAGTTACATTTAGATGTATGTATGTAATTCGGTTATATTTTAGTTTTAATGATGTAAATGTGTATTAAAGTTACTTCCGCGTTATTGAGACTCTGTTTGGATGAGAGTGGTCTCAAGAGGAGTATTCTGGTAATTTCATCCCATATTCACACCTAATTTCCTATATCTGTTTTGGTGTCGGAAGTCAGGGTGACAACTTAGTATCAAAGCTTGTTTGTAGTTGTAAGGTGTTGAGGTTTTATTTAATCACCTCCATTTTCCATGCCCTTCTGGGTGTTGGAATTTTGGGCGTGACATTTAAACTATTAAGAATGATCTTAACAATGCCTATCAAGTTCTTATTTAATTAATATCTACATGATAATATTGAGGTTGTGTTGCATATTCGTGGACTTAGTAGGAGACAGTGGTGGGGCGACAATGTCTCCCACTTGTTTTTTGTTTGGCTTAAATTCTACATTGAATGCGTGTGTATATATATATATATATATATATATGATAGTTAAGTGATGTTTGTGTAGGTGATGGTGTTAGTGCATTGAGCGAAGAGAAGAAAAAGATAAGAAATGAGATAGTGTGTTGCCACTGAGTGAATGAATTTTGCTTGCATCGTGTGAGCGCATTAAATGCCCTGAGAAGTTATAGTGCGGCAGCGAAAATGAGGAGAACACAATTTTGAGACAAGTTGGCAAAGATTGGTTATATATATGGAGTGTTAGGCACTGAGCAGAGAGAGAGAGAGAGGGAGAGGGAGAGGGAGAGAGAGGGAGAAAAGAGAGAGGAATTAGTGAGGGCCAAGAGTGAGAGTATTCCTTTTAGAAGAGGGCGTGTCTTCTTCTTTTAAACGATTGTAGAATACCGCTTGGTAATCCGTTGAGATTTGTAATCCTCATATTTTGAATCTAAAGTTAGTCATTCTTCTCTTGTAGACGTGGGCAATTTGCCAAAGCACATAAATCTTGTTTTATTTGTGTGTATTATTTCCATCTTATTTTTTCTTTGTTGCCATTGCATATTTGTTGTTTGGGCTCTTGGGAGGATTTATTCCCAACAAAAATCCTGCAGGACACCCCTTTCTGTCAAGTTACTGTTAAAAAATTTCTGGTAAATCCCCCTTTTGGATTAATTGCATAACCCACTGAGCTATAAAAATGCATATTATGCCTTGTTCAAAGGGGTAACGTGCAAATATCTTATAGTTCATGGGTTTGTTTAATTAATTGTAAGGACAATTTAGTAATTTTTAAGACATATGTAACAGTTACCTAACGATACTTGGGTTGTTAGCCTTATTTGCAAATTTAATACTTCAGATACTTTTATTCCATTGGAGTAACATGCAAATTTTTTGTAGCGTAGGAACGTTTTGTGCCCTTAACCCTTATTTACTAATGTTATCCATTTATGCAGAAGGAAGCTATGGTTCAGCATCTGTACTTAGGTAGATCTCCGCCTATATTCACAGAAATGAGGGTTCTTCATCAATCTACCAATGATGACCACTTGGTATGTGATTCTGTCTCAGGATTGGTGCACTCAGTTTTTCAGTGTCTTCTTTGTGGCCACATTTATGTACCTCTTAGCAAAAGGGATTATGAGATTCATTTACCGCAGGTTCTGGAGTTAGGAATGAATTTTCGTACTGCGGATGATATGAGCGCACTACTTGCTGTGAAACTAAGGAAAAGATTGGGTTTTGGATTGTGGGCAAAGTTGCATTTGTTGGGCATGCACGTTGAAGGAAAGGTAAGTAATCAATATGATTTTTATGTCATAAAACTAATGAATTTAGTGTTTGATGATAATATGTGGGGAACTGTATTAAAATAATGCATATTTGATTAATCCAAATGATATATACAGTTTTCATACATACTAATGTGGAAGAAATGGATGCACATATCTTGGACTGATTTTTGGCCATTCTGCAGTCATACCTGCAAATCTATTCCATTAATGAAGAGACTTCTTAACAATGTTTAGTATTTGCTCACCATTACATCCCACAGACCCTTAACAATCTTTTTCATTGGTAAAGGTGAAATAGCAATTGAGGCCATAAGATTGAGATTGAACAGTTCTAGTTATGGAATCATTCTGTTTTTTTTTTCTTTTTTATTGATAGAAACACCCACATGGTAATACAAAATTATAGGGAAGAAAGAAAAGGACTCAATATGCTTCCACACTTGATAAAGGAAAGAGCATAAAGCCCCAGCACCCACCCCACCCCCCCCCCCCCCCTCGAACCCACTCATAACTGAAATGTTTCCCCTCCTAGTATACTCATCTGTCATCGCATACTGTTTTGAGTCTTTTGACCAATCTATCAGTCTCCCAACTGACCACCATATGAATCCAAGTTAAGCCATGGGAAACTGGATCACTAAATCCTCGACTTTTCTTGTGAAATGAGCATATCTCCATGAACCCTGCCCGAGTATTTTTTAATCACTCTATGATGAAGTGCCTAGGACCAGGTCAACTTCTATGATAAAATTTCATCCTTTTTTTTCCTAGTTGGTACACACACACACCCCTTCAAAGAATTGTTTGCACCCAGGAGGACTTTCATCCTTTTTGTCATCATCTTTTGGCAATTTACAACAATATCAGCATTTATAGTTTGGTAAAGAACATTAAAAATTGTAGTTGTGTGTGTGTGACGCGCCCGCGCTTTGATTGCTAAATAAAACAGCATGGTCTTAAATCCTGGGATGCCCACATGTACCCTTAATCTTCTTCAGAGTTGTGCCCTTCTTTCTCTCTTGTAGGTTTTGATTGGGGTGAAGTTCCTTCGCCATTGGCCTTTTCTTGGCCGTGTGCGGGTATGTTTTGTTGAGCCACCATATTTTGAGATGACTGTAAAGCCTCTTTTTAGCCATGGGCTTGATGTTACAGAACTTCCAGGGATTGCTGGATGGCTGGTAAGTTAATTTCGTATTTTATGCATAATGATTTCATTAGTCCTCTCTCTCACCTCTTTTTGTGTGTCTATGTCTTATCGTTATGTGTTTTTCCCCCCCTCATTTATTAGGATAAGCTTCTGGCTGTTGCATTTGAGCAGACACTTGTTGAGGTGAAGTTCTTTAGACTTTGGTACTCCACGCATCCATCATTTCTTTTTATTTTCTTTGGTCACCCATGCATCATATAATTTTTTTTCTTTGTCCAAAGTTTGTACATTCTTTTTATTTTATTTTATTTGCTCAAAGTGAACGCTATCATATTACGATTTAGTTTCACAAGTTTTAGAAAGCACCAGCATTTCTTTGTGAAGCGTTCTTTTATCTGAATATCCCCAAATTTTGCAGCCCAATATGCTGGTTATTGATGTGGAAAAATTCGCTTCACCAGAACCAGGTAATTCATCACACAAATTCTTTTACTGGGATCTGCACATGTGACCACAGGAACTGTTGTTTGTGCTTCCTGAAAAGTCAAAATGTGCCAAGCAATGAATATGACTCAACAATGTGTCACTATAGAAAAAAAGTATTGATTTTTCAGAGCAGTGATGTTGGAGAGCTTTAAGAAACTTGGAACAGCTTGGTGGCTTAGGTTACAGGAAGCTTGTTAAGGGTTTAGAAGGATGCAAGAAAGTTGTACGGTTTGTAGATGAAAAGGTTTTGAAATTGGCTTCTTGTGGAAGGTGATAGGTTGTTGTAACTGCATAAAATTAGTGGCTGATACTGAAGGATTTGGTGTTAAATAAAGGCTATGAAATTAGTTGTGGTTGATTACAGATTGGTATAATAGGGTTTTGGAGGTGAAAATGTTCCAGGCATGGAACAGTAACATGTAAATCGTTGTTTAGGAGAATTAGAAAAGGAGAAAAATGCGAACAATCTAGGAATCCCTCTTAGAATTCTTCAGGAATCATCGCTTGATGAATCACACAAACGTAGCTTTAGAAGCTTCTCTGAAATTTTCATGCCCAACTCTTCATTCAATTAGAAACTTGCATATATTTATAGGTTAGTGGATTTTCCTACTACTGCTAAGCTTAGGACTCTGAAATAGAAAACTTTGAGACTTTGACTATTAAGAATATCTATCTATTGAAGAGCACGCAAGGAACTGAAATTATGGAGATTTTGACTATTAAAATTTCTAATTTCCTGCAGTTACAAAATCTCTAATTTCCTGTAGTCAACTTTATAATTTTTAGAAACTTTCCATATTCTGAATTTTCTTGATTTTATATAATTTTCTGATTTTCAGTAACTTTTCTATTTTAGCTTTAATTTATATTTGGTAGTTGTCCAATTTATGGCATAGATTAGTGAGGAAGAAATATATATAAAGCTATGAAATTGTTAGGCTTTGATAGCTTTTTGGTATTATCAATATATTTAACTAGCTATCGCAGTTTTCTAGCTCTCTGTTTTCCCTTACAGATTTATTCTCTCTTTCATATCTGATTGCATTAGTTGGTATTAGAGCAACTTCTGGTATAATGGTTTTGTGTTAGGTTATCAGATCTCTTTCTTAGGTTTTGCAGCATGCCACCAAAGAGAAGAAACCCACCTCGCACACCAGCCGTTCGGTTTGATCAGGACCCAGTAGTTGATCAACAACAAGTGCTTGTTGTGATAGAAGATCTAAGAAGGCAGATTGAAGCTTTAGCCCGCGTTGCGCAAACCTCAACCCCTAAGGAGGACGATGATCTAGAACAGGATTTTGTTAATCCTTTTTGTAGTAACATAGCACCCAAACCAACACCTATTCTATTTCGTGAAAGGTGTAGGAATTGTGGCTTTAAGGTGAAAATTCTTCAATTTGCAGGAGATCTTAGTGGAGATAAAGAACAACCACAAGAGGAACCTATTGATGATGATGATGATGACGAGGAGGAGGAGGAGTTCGATGAGAACATTATCGTCAATCCTAAGGATCCATGGTTGGAGAAATTCTATTATGATTTAGAGATTGATTCAACAAATGATGAGTCATGGAATCGACTACTATAATATCATTCGTTGACTAGAGTAAGCCTCCAATTTTTGATGAAAAACACATTGAATCATACGAGTCAAAATTGTCTATGAATTGGGATCAATTAGCAATATTTGATGAGGAAGCTACAAAACAAGACTCTCAAAATGAAGAAAGCTATGAGAATGTGGCGGTAACAATAGCCATGGAGATGAAAAATAATAGATTTTACTTTTATGATATGATTTGGGATTAATTCTTGGAGTGCACAATAATTGCTAAGTGTTTGTTGGAACAAAATTTTTGATTGAACTTTTAGTTCATGATCCACAGAGTTATGTGAATCTACCCAAGTTCAAAGGAAATCTAGCAAAATATATAGTTATCATGCAAATGAATTCTTTGTTAGCATAAGAAGATTATAATATTTGATTCAAGTTCGGAAACGAAGAAAGAAGGGATGGAAAGCTATGCTTGGATTTTTGATTGATTGTGGCAATTTACTTCAAACTCGAGGGCGAGTTCTTTCCGACCCGAAGGGACTGATGCAGTCACACCATCCTTAATTTTCGGTAGTCAACTTTATAATTTTTAGAAACTTTTCATGTTCTGAATTTTCTTGATTTTATGTAATTTACTGATTTTCCTCAACTTTTTTATTTTAGTTTTAATTTATATTTGGTAGTTGTCCAATTTATGGCATAGATTAGGAAGGAAGAAACTCTATACAAAGCCATGTAATTGCTAGGTTTGATAACTTTTTGGTATTATCAATATATTTAACCAGCTATCGCACCTTTCTACCTCTCCCTTTCTGTTGGGATTGAGTTGTGGGTGTTAAGCTATTCTCTAGCTTGATCTAGCTCTCTGTTTTCTCTTCTTATAGATATATTCTCTCTTTCATAGTTGATTGCATTACTATTGAAGAGCACGCAAGGACCTGAAGAGTAACATGTAAATCGTTGTTTAAGAGAATTAGAAAAGGAGAAAAATGCAAACAATCTAGGAATCCCACTTAGAATTCTTCAGTAATCATTGCTTGAGGTAAGGTTGAATCACACATTAAACATAGCTTTAGAAGCTTCTCTTGAATTTCCATGCCCAACTCTTCATTCAATTAGAAACTTGCATATATTTATAGGTTAGTGGATTTTTCCTACTGCTAAGGCTAGGACTCTAAAATAGAAAACTTTTAGACTTGTGAGTATTAAGAGTATCTATCTATTGAAGAGCACATATGCCTTGTTAGATTAGTCTTGTTGATACTTGACACTTGATACTTGATGCAGTGAATAAGCTTGGCTATAGCCTGTAAGTGAAATATTAAGCTGTTGGTAGATATCTTATTGATAAAGAATATAATTGCTATGAGATCTTAGAAAAACATAGATCTTCTTGTTGGTTGCTGATTTGCCTTTTTGAGAGGCATTTATTAAGGTACCTTCTTCTTGTCATATTGGTGTACTTTGTTCCTAGTTTCTCTTCATTCTGCAAGCTTCTTTGAAATTCAATAGAGTTGGTGTTATAGCTAGTTACATGATCCTATAATACCACACAATTTCATCTGTTCCTTGTAAGGTTTTCTAAGTTCTATAAATATATTAATTTGATATGTCAGAAAATTGGTTCTCTGTGGATGAGAAGGAGCCCATTGCTTATGCCATCGTGGAAGTTGTTGAAGCAACCGATATGAAGCCATCAGATTTAAATGGTTAGTTTAAGCTACTGTACTCATAACAATATAACTACCTTTCTGATTTTATGCACAATAAATGGAGCTGTTTTTCAGGATTGGCCGATCCATATGTGAAAGGGCAAGTTGGCCCTTACAGATTCAGAACTAAGACGCAGAAGAAAACATTGGCTCCAAAATGGCACGAGGAATTTAAGATCCCCATCTGTACATGGGAATCGCCAAATTTGCTAACTATAGAAGTTCGTGACAAGGATCATTTTGTTGATGACACCCTTGGGTCTGTATTACTAAACCTCATATAATAGAAATGGCTCAGCAATTTATTTTTATGTTAAACAAAGATCTATTATTTTAATTTAGTTTATACATATATGCATATATTTTGGTTAGTAGTTTTTATATTTCCAATTTTACTTTTTACCTTCATATTTATTCAAACTTGCATAGTATTCACAAGTTTATATGGTTTCAGTTCCCTAGATCGTTTAAAATTTTAAGTTAAGTTTATACATATATGCATCTATTTTGGTTAGTAGTTTTTATATTTCCAATTTAATTTTTACCTAATTTACTTGCAAATACTCAGGTGACAAGAAGGGTTGCTTATGTTTCTCAGCTTTTCTTGGCCAAGAATAATCACTATAAGAGTTTTATAAGCTTCTTGGCTAAGAATAATCACTAGAAGAGTTGCCATTAATCTAGAAATTAATTTGTGTAAGGTTTAATTTTTTATTTTGAAGTGTGTATTTCACACAAACTCCAAGAAGGAATTTGAGCATCTTGCCTACTAGTTTACGAGTTGCAAGTGGACATCTTAATTCCTACTTTTTCAAAATTTTAGGTTCAATTTCAATTTTAGACTGGAAGTTGATTGATTCCAATGGCATATTGCACTTTATTTTTGTCAATAATAAAAAATATTGCTCCATGACAAAAGTAATAGGGTTGTGTGGTTTTAATCTGTTATGCTGTGATTAGAGACACAAGGATGGTTCTGCAGATTGTGCATTTTATTGTTTTTCAGTTGTTGGAAGTCAGTGTTTTTGGTTTCTACATATATTCATATCCCTTCTGCATATTATATTTAGATTTCCTGTAAAGTTGATTTGCAAATTCTTAAATGACTTATCAATTCTCCTATTATTTGCAGAAATTGTTCCATAAACATCAATGATCTTAGAGATAGCCAGAGACATGACATGTGGTTACCTCTTCAGAACATTAAAATAGGGAGATTGCATCTTGCAATAACTGTAGTTGAAAGCAATTTAAAGGTATTCTTCTACTCTCTCTTATGTTCTAGTCAACTAGAAATGAAAAAGTAGGGGTGCCTTTGGACATTTCATGGGCTCCGTTTTGTTTCCCATGGCATTTGAGGGACATATCTATTTCTTGGATTGTAAAGATTTCTGTAATGTTAAGTAAAGAGTTTTGATCTAATCATGGCGTAGTTTGGACAGGCAGATCAGCAGTGTAATGGCGAAATGTTAAACAATGAATATGAAAGAAAATCCTTTGCAAGTGAAACTGCTCAGGGAGACTCCTTTTCACCGGGAGCGTCAGTGAAGTCCCCAAAAGTGGCAGATAAATTTGAACCAATTGACGTTGAAGGGCAACAAGTGACTGGGATATGGGTCCATCAACCAGGAAGTGAAGTTTCACAAATATGGGAGCCTAGAAAAGGAAAAAGTAGGCTTCTTGATTCCCAAATCCTCAGGGTGGACAGTAATACCAATGGAAGTGTTAAGTCAACAGTGTCCGGATCTAATCACAATGACAGCAGCAGCAATGATGAAACTCTGGAGGGTAATAAAGGACGTCCGAAAAACACAGTTCGGAGGGGGCTAGGGAGGATCAGTTCATTATTTCACAGGAGTACCAGACAGGAGGATAAATCCAGCAGCATTGTTGAGTCAGTTCCATCTCCACACACCAACCTTAAAGCCACCAATGCAAAGGGAATTGGTGTGAAGTTCATAGTGGAGGACAACCATTGCACACCATCTTCTCTTAATGTTCCAGAAACAGAAGGACTAGATAGTTCTGGGGAAAGTGAGGCAGAAAGCCCAGGCAAGAGACAGGTAAAAGATATGGCGAAGAGCTTTATGAAGCATGCTGGGAAGTCTGCTCGAGGCATAAAGCATGCATTTACGCGGAAAGGGTCACGAAAAACTCAAGGTGATTCAGGGTTGATAGTGACAGAGAGAGGAGGCTTACCTGTTGGATATGACTCTTCTGACGAGGAATCTCTTCCTTCATCAACTTGTACCGCCGTAGTAGAAGTGATTCCAGTTGTTCATAGTCCTACATCTGGCTGCAGTCTTGATTCTATTAAATCCAATGAACATGTTCAGAGTCTTCAGACAACTCCAGCTGATCCTGTAATGAATGTTGAAGAGCCGTCAAAGGTCAGTCTTGAAGATTTTAAATCGGAGGAACATGTTCAGAGTCTTCAGACAACTCCAGCTGACCCTGTAATGAATGTTGAAGAGCCGTCAAAGGTCGGTCTTGAAGATTTTAAATCGGAGGAACATGTTCAGAGTCTTCAGACAACTCCAGCTGACCCTGAAATGAATGTTGAAGAGCTGTCAAAGGTCAGTCTTGAAGATTTTAAATCCGAGGAACATGTTCAGAGTCTTCAGACAACAACTGACCCTGTAAATGAAGAGCTGTCAAAGGTGAATCTTGAAGATATGAAGGCGGTAGATGATAATGCATCAAACATCTTTGAAGGAATTGGTGATGGATTGGTCCAGTCGTCATCAAGTCCCAAGATTTATGAGGAAAATCTTGAAGGAGGTAAAAGATAGTGTTTCCTCTTGGAAAGTCAAGCCAGTGATGGTTTAGTTGTGACTGAAGTGGAGAGCAGTGAAAGTGAGGTTTCTGTACGATTTTGTTTCTTGTAGGTTTGGCTTCTTTGTATATCCACCTTTGAACTAAAGCTGTACCATTAGTTTGTGGTGAATATTTTTACATGTTTCATATGGTGATATTCAAGTATACTTCCAACATTTTGCAGCAGACGTAATCTTTAGATGCTCAAAACAGTTGTTACTTTCTTCTTTAAGACAATTTAATGCAATACGTAAGAATGTACATAGAAGTACCATGAAACAATAGTGTACCCTCCTGCTAAGTTTCAACTACTTACCTGCTTTCAACTTTGATTTTTACAGTGACCTTTGCACAATTTTAAGAAAACAATGGAGAAGTTCATTTAAATTCTCAAATAGTACAAAGTCGCAAATGACTCCATACTCCGCTCACAGGCAGTTATATGGAATGAAGTAGAAACATTTTGCTTTTGTCTCTTGCAAGTCCATATTTTTTAATCAAAAGAATCAATAACGTATACATTATATCTTAGATGCATCATTCTACAATTGAGTATTTGTGATAGTGATTTGACTATACATGAGTATTATATACACAATCTCAATTGTGGGGATGTTATCTGCTCTTCCTTTTTCCTGCAACTGCAAGAATTGGTTGAATATGCAATTTCCTATTGAAAGCTTCGTTGAAAAGAAAACGAGTCTGGAAAGCTGAGATGATTGGGAGCCATGCCAAAGAAGCTATGGGTGCAAAAAGAACAGTGCCCATTCCAAAATCATAAGCTCGAGCAAAGACCCGGGTGAAATCCCACAATCCTGTATCCTCTATCTTGGGTCTCACAGCTTGAGCAACCTGAACAAACCAAAATATCAGTGCAAAAAACTAAGGAAATCATGTGCCTCATTTCCTTTTGAAAAAGAAGGGATTTATTTGGTTAAGCCTACCAATATTAAACCCCATCCTGTTGGCAAAAATGCCAGACAGCACACAATCAAGTCCATCAAAGAGAGTTCACAGATGTAGGAGAGAGTGATTATGGTAGATAGGACGCCGAGGAAAAGAAATGCTTTAAATAGCCTGAATGCAAGGTGATATTTGGCACTCAACCGTTGCCTCCCCACGTTCACTGCCTGTGTTAGCATGTTGAGATCATATGCTGATTAGAACAAGTTATACACTGACCAATCAAAGCACAAGAAAATAGTAGAAGTTGAATCAAACAATGCAGAAAGGTTATCATCAATCAGATGCATAGAACTACTTGATGAAATTATACAGTAGATGTCAGAAAGGAGCCACTGATGAAAAGGAGAACATATAGTAATACTTGAAACAGACTTCTAGCACATGATAACAGGAAGAGCTTTCTTCAGAAAGGTTTCATTGAACATCATAACAAGAAGAAGAGAGTAAAATACAAAACTCACTAACTTAAAGTACTAATCCAGAGTCCCACTGTCTCAATTGAGGAAATTGAAGAAAGGAAATCAAGTTGATCATAATACGAATCATGATGAATGAAGAGTTCTTATCTGGTCAAGTTTAAAGGCAAAAACAGCTATATGGTACTACATAAGCCAAAAGGATTTTGGTAAACTAAGAATCATAATGCTGAGAGAAGCAATCAATTCAATACATAAAACCAAGAAGTCCAAGCCACATGATAAAGTTCAAATTTTTTGCCGAGTTTGAAACTGAATGCCCAGGAATACGAAAGGCCCGTAGAGTGATGAAAACCTATGGTTTTTCCTATTTAATAATACTAAATAATGAGGAAGGATATATTCAAACTGTCTACAGGGGAACATGTAAATTTAGTTCATATTCCTATTCGGAAACTAGCCACTGCTTCATTTTAGTGAATTTTTTCCTTCTGATAGCATACTATACGGGTCATTACCCAGTGTGGCCCCCGCTTCATTGATGATGCTGGGAGGGAGAGACTGGATAGTAGATATAGACCTAACTTTAGGCATTATTTGCACAGTGACTTCTATCACGATTCAAACCTGTGTTCTCAAGCTTGATAGCCAGAACATTTTACCAGTACTCTAGGCAATGGTCTCCAATAGCTTCATATATGGGTCAGTTTCAAATTCTAGGTAATGGTTTTCAAGTCTGTAAATTTGGAGGAATAACATATACACGTAATCTCAGGTTTATGGGATTTTCAAAATAAAGAATATCAACTGTACTTGAATATACTTCTTTATCAGGCTCTCTCCTTCAAAAAACGTGCACATCACCTTTGCACTATCTTATCATTTAATATTTGGATATACTTAATACTTTATGGTCCAGACAGGTTTTTAAGTGTTACAAACAGTAGTTTAACGTTAATTACAACATATTTATAATATGTGAAGAACAAAGGCCCAAAGGGGTTGGGACCTAACATCTAATACAATGACTAACCACATCTCTTGGATCAGAATGGAATTGATTGGATGACTTGACTGTGGTTTCTATAATGTAACTCATTTCAACAATATTCAATTCAAGATCCATGATAACAATAAGCAATATTTTCTCATGCACAATAACATGTTATGTATTTGAGGCAAGTAGAAAAATGCATTTAGACATTATCAAATAGAAGCATCAATAGGAGTTTACCTTGACTAACAGGAAAATCACAACAATGACAACCCACGAGAGCACATAAACTATAAAATTTTTGTTCTGCCCGGATATATCAAGGTGATAGACCAGACCGTACTGGTAAATGAAAAATCGCAGAGAGAGAAATATTTCAATCAACTTAGAAATCAGCCCTGAATGACGAAGATGGGATTGTTCATCGTTCCACCAGGACTGCCAGCTCTTATCCTCTTGGATTCCTATACCACCTTGTTGCCTAATCCACTTATTCCAATCTTTCCAATCATCCACTATCTTGCCCCAGTTAAATCCAGAAGGATTAAAGAGAAATGGTGCAAACAACCAAGTCAACGACATGAACCAAATGGCATATGTGATTAAAACATATGCCATACTGTTTTGGTAGGGCCGCCTAAACAAATCATAAACAATCAACAGGAGCAGCAGCTCAAATCCTTTCACGAAGTGACTCCGGGAATATAGTCTATAATTCTCTGTGAAGCTGGCATGGAACACCACAACCTTGCGCCCTGTGGGTCTGTACTTGGCACCTCCATGAAGAATTGTTCGACCATAATAATGAGATCTTGTTCCAAGAGAGAAAGTGAAGAATACAGCAGCCAGCTGCAATTGCATGAGGACAAAATCCTTAAGGGCAGTCAGAAATCCTCTCTCAAGTCCAATCTCAATCACCATTGGTAAGCCCGTTAAGAGTCCAAGCTGGATAAATGACTGGGAAGCTAGAGCTGTTTCCAGGGATTTTATGTTTTGAATTCTGGCCTCAAGAAGAAGTGCTTTTTCCAAACCACTAAGAACCAGGTATAGCTGCCCATAAAGGAACACATAAATTCCAATTACTGATATCTGCAGAGTTTCAACACAGATGAACCAGTGTGAAACAGCAGATCTTCAATTAAATCAACATACCAAATTATTATGTTAAGGATCAGCAATTACAACATATCAGAGAAAATGGAAAGATCAGCTCTTTTCTTTCCTTTTATTTTCGTTCAAAACAAACAGCATATAAAAATTGAAGATAAATAGATAATATGATAATCTAGTATAACTTGAAAATTAAAGATAAATAGATAATATGATTATCTAGTATAACTTGTATGAAATCCATCAGAATTCAGAAATCACAGCAATACTTTCTTATACAACTTAACTTTTTTTAATATACTTCAAGAGATCCTACAACTTCACAATTGCAGTTGATTATCGTCCCCTGATTTATACATGTCATGTGTCCAAAAAATGGAAAACATTAAGGAAGTTTGCTAGGTGATTTCTTTTCTTTTCCCCCTTCATTTTGGTCCTTTGGGTTATCATCACTAATCAGTATTAGTTGATTTTGCACAACCTTCCAGTTCAAAGAAAAAGGGAAATTAGAACTTATTACAGATCTTTCTTTTTCCCATCCAGTATTTTTTTCCAGGCTCATTCTACTTGTACAATAATTTCTAGTTTTGAAGTATCAGTTATCACATTTAAGCCAGTGAATCTGTAAATTTTCCTAGGTGAAATTTTATTCCTACAATATTTATAGATATACAAATCAAATTCCAGTTTCAGGCTGAAATACGAAGGTCAATCTAAATGATGTATCAAATTCTACTATTTTTACAGTTAAATGTTTTCAGGATTCAAACAAGTTACCAGGCTATTAAAGTAAAACCCAATGGTTGTGAAGTAACATGAAAGCATCCGGAAGAAATCAAACCGACGTCCAAGGCGGTATATATCACGGCTTAGAGTTTGTTCACTGTTTCCATTTGCTATTTTGGCTTCAAACTTTGAAATTTGGTTAAGGCCTACATCACGACCTTTGCCAACTTGCATATACTCATGGTATGTAACATATCCGCGTCGTAATGTAGAATTAAACCCTACATTAAACCAGTTGATCTGTAATTGCAACTTAAACAAAGACAATATAACTTCAAACAAGAAAATGAAGTTAAATAATTCCTACCAGCAAAAACATCCTCACTCAAGTTAATTGTCTTTGATGCTTTGCTTATGCCACCTCTTGTTAAGTGAAATACCCTGTCAAACAAATCTGGATGTCCATAGTGGAATCGTACCCTGTATGATAAATTTACAGGGAAAGAAAAATAAAAGTAACTAACCATTAGCAAATTGGTCAAGATCAGTTGACTTATAATACAATATAATCAAAAGTTTCATCATGGAAAGCATAATGAACAAGAATAATGGATTTGCAAACAATAACCAACGGAATTTTAAAATAAGATGAATATTGAGAAAAATAATCCTTGAGTTGTTTTCATAAAGACATAATGAGTTGAGTCGAACACCATGCAAAATATTCCACTTAAACCTTTACATTATAATTTTTGGCATTTCTTCTGTAGCTAGTTGTCAACATGAGCATGCAAGCAAGGCATTCATTACCTGAGAGGATTTGCTAGAAGCCTTTGACCAATAGTGACAAAACTGCTCTCTTGATAAGACATGAACCATGCTAAAGAAGAAATACTGCAATTAGTGAGACAATATCAGATTCTCAGGCTTCAGTTTTAAAATGGCAAATATACTTTCTTACTAACAAATGATTTATTGAACACCATAAGCAAAATTTTTAGAGTTCATGTTTTATCCTAACATATGCAACATTATTCAGAAGTTTGTATAATCTCCAATATACACTCCACCTGATACTCAAGTGGAAATTTTTAAATCAAACTTGAGTTGACCGTGTCTCAAATTTTTAAAAGTTCCACAGCAGTATTAACATCAAATTAACTTCAAATGAAAAGATAAAATCCGCTAACTTGGGTACCTAAACAAGCCCCATCAGCAAGACATCCAACTCAAAACCAGCAAAAACCCGGCAGATTGGAGTGTGTGGAAGGTCTGGGTCTCATGATTCCTTCTCCAGAAATCACTACAGATCATTATGTTTAAAAACCTACCTCAGCAACATGGGAATGAAGACATTAAATTTTTGTATAGACTGTCAACCTTTGGAGCCCCACACTTTCTGAGAAAACCAATTTGAATATAAGTTTTTGAACTTATGAGCTAGGGGTTTGTAGAAAGAGAGAGTAAGTGAAATGAAAGAGGAAAAATAGTGTGTTTAAGTTTGCCCCCTATACAAATTATATTATCTATGCATGGAACATAGATAACACACTACATGACACAGAAAATAACAATTTTTTCACAAGAAGATTTTTATTTATTTTTGTTCCTGCATGAAGAATTATTGGAAACCTGATCTCATAACACGAGGATTTCTGCTTTGTTAAACTACCAAGTATAAACAAATGTGGGGATAGATTCTAACAAGCTGACAACATTATTTTTAATTAAAATATGGTTGTTTAAAATTATTTAGGAAATTTGTGTTTTTATCTTACCTTTAGTATCCTAATCAGGTTTATGGCCATTCAACAATTTCAATTGACCTCCTAATCATCACTATTTGAAAAGTTGAGAGTTTTTTATTCATCTTTTTTACCAATCTTATTATTATCTTGTGGAAATCCTATCTTCTATTTTCTAGAGGTTTTCAGCACTAAAGAACAAGTTGTCTCCATTTGCGTTTACATTGGTGATTTTATTAGATTTTTGACCAAGCTGGTGTAAGCCATAAGAAGTTCAAGAACGAGAAGAAATAAATAAAAGGAAGAATTCTGGAAAGGGGAATGGTATCTTCACTTATACAAAATTACTTTCACATTTCACTTGCTCTTTTTTAAGAAATGACATAATTGTCCCTAAAAGAATTCACTCTACAATTGTTTCAAAAAGTACTCTTACACTCCACTTTGTGGAGCAATTGTGTCATTTCCTTTATTAAGAAGGGGATACTTTATCGGCACACCACCTGAATTCTTTAATAAATGAAATGAAAAAAATTAACCCTCAAAAGTGAAGTGCAAGAGTACTTTTTAGAATTTATGTGGAGTGTGAGTGTTTTCGAAGCGCAATTATGTCATTTTATTTTTAAATAAAGCAAGAGGAGAAAGGTGACAAGTGAATATCATTTCCATTAAAAGGATCAAATTAGTGTGAGAATACTTCTGGGGAGTGCAAATATCACTTCCCTTTTCAAAAGTTGGTTAGATAGCAAGGCAAGGGCCACTCATTAAATCTTAGAGTCAAATTTTAGATTGTGGCGAGTCTTATTTTAAATTTTCTTAAGTTTGGTTTGTCACTTGTTTAATTTTATTTACGTTATATTAAGATTTTGGAGTCAAGGAAATTATGCTAATTATGGGAATTGTTGGGCGTGGGCTGTAATTAGCCCCATGGGTCATATTTTGGAATAAAATCTGTACTTGGATCTCCTCTATATAGTTTTTAATTGATTTAGGTAGGTTTTATGAGTCAAAGTAAAGTTTCTAATTTCAAGTTGAAGCCTTTAGAGAAATAAGAAAAGTCCAGCAGTCTACACACACACAAATATATATATTTATATATAGATATGTGTTCTTTTCAATTGATCAGTTTATTTAGGTTCTTCTTCCTCTTCTTCTACCTCTCTTATTTTTTTCTTACATTTCTGCCCTTGTTAGCCTTTGAAAGCCATAATCAGACATTATTCTACCATTTATTCTATTTTGAAGCCCTTAATCATTCTATCTTCTAATTTTTCAACAGTAAGGCACACAAAAGAAAACAAATCAGCCAATAGTACCATACACGAGTTAGTATTCAATGATCCTCTAATTCCATCCCCAAAACCCAACATTACCAACCCAAAATCAAATCTAATCTTTTCTCTTACCTTTTAGTGGTCAATTTAACCAGATCACACAATTTCTGCTGCCCAGAATTTCAAGCAACCTAAACTTAGAAATTTCTGTGTATTGTCAGGAAAAAAAAAAAAGAACCTTCGAAATTTCTGCAAATAAATACCTTGTCAACAACCATCTACTCTAAAGGCTTAAGTTTTTAGAGATGGTCAACTTAAGTTTTTATATTCTCTAACATGCCTCCTCACATGTGGCCAGATTTCGGTCCAACACATGTATCAATTATAGTTATCAGGGTGGTGGTAAGGTTTGAACTTAGAACCTTGTCTACCATGATATTATGTTAACTATCACCTACTCTAAAGGTTTAAACTGTCAGAGAGGGTATACTTAAGTATTTATATTCTCTGGTGCCTTCAATTGCTAGCCCACTTAATTCTTTCACATCTGTAAATCCTCAAACCGTTGTTCCATAGCTTAAAGCCCTAAATTCGTAGACACTCCTTGACCTAAGCCCTCCAGAAGATCATATCTATGGGCTCTATTATTACCTCTAAAATGTTTTCCTATATCAATAACATCATCAATTTGGATAATCAAATCTCAGTGTGTTCATCACATTTGCCCTACTTCACTAGCTCACTGCTTCAAGTAGACAGTTTTAACCATTATGTTCCATACCAACCCATTGTGGTAAAGATATTACTGAAAGGGGAATCAAGAATCAGTAATTCTCTTTTATTATGCATTGGTTGCTTGGATCTGATCTGTTTCATTCCTCTCTTGTTATTTCATTTTTAATTCAGAGGTTGCACCTTGGTGCGATGGCAAGTGCCTTTGCCCAAAAAGCGATAAGTCTCGGGTTCGAGACTTGGAAGCAGCCTCTCCAAAAATGGGATTAAGGCTAGCTGACATCTACCTCTACCAGACCCCGCTCAAGCGGGAGCCTTGTGCACTGGGTACGACCTTTTTAATTCCTTTTTTCTATTCAATTGTTTGTCTTGTAATATTGTTGCATTTTCTATTTCAACTTCTGCAGATTAAAACTTTATTTCATAATATTTTGTAATAGGTTTGTGAAAGTTTTTTACTTCCACAACCATGCAACTTATTCATAATTTCCTAAACCATCATAGGACAAGATTTTTCATATAATTCTAATTTAAGAAATAAAATTCAATAACTGATACTGGATGATACAAACAGAAAATAACTGTGTTGGACTTCAAGTTAAAACATGTTGACAAACCCGCCATGTACTTGAAGAGTGTAGCAGATTGTGCTATAATTTTATTGTTCAGGACCTACATGTCAATCAATTTTTGGACTTGTGCCCCATGTGGAATATATTCTTAAATTAATTTTGTATTACTGTCTGAAGAAATCTTCATCAAATTCCTGCTTGTGTAGTTAACTATCTAGGTGCATCATGCATGATGTGGCAGTTATAATTTAAAGAATATAAGGAGTTAACCTTCCTGTGAATATGTGTTCCCTCAAACCAAGTATAGTAGGAGGCTGCCGTCCTTGGTGCCGCATAAATTCTTGTAGAACATTTCTCATTTTGAAAGCTTCTTCCATATAATTATCCTGTAAGAATGCGCATGTGAAAAACAAAATGCATAAAAGCTACTAACCTTTTACGAATAGGAGGCAGAGCATACCTGGTTCATATCAATCGCTTGGAGAGCTTCACCACGTGTAAAAATTATGGCATGATTTTGGTTTTCAGGTTTCCCTTCCCCAATATTTGGTGGTCCAGGAAGCTTTATGCGATATATCTCCTATAAAAGTCGACAATTCAGCAATAAAAAGCAAGGATGCAAATCAAATTTCACATAGAAAGGTGCTAAACTTTCATCAAATAAGCGGATTGAATGAAAATGTTAAATGTTAGAATGAATTAAAAGTATATCAGGACTGCAAGGGTGTAACTTATAAGCAGGCATAGAATCAATGTAGACAATTAAGTGGATTGTGGTGTATAATGCTTGGTGGTCACTACGTTTTAGTATTAAGGCAGTACAAAAGGTTTCCACTGCACTAAGTTGATTTATATGGCATGGGCTTATTTGATGCTGGACTATTCAAACAATTTCTGTAAAAATGGTGAACCATACATTCCCAGAATTATCAAGTATAGTAACTGATGCAACCCAGATGTGGTCTTCATTCAAAGTCTGCCAGTGCAGGAATAAAGTGAGAGTCCGGGACCACATCACGGAATAAATTAGGTTACTTGTTTATTTCTAAAACAGAGAAGCAGTCAGTTTAATGTACTTAAGGCTGTTTTTTATTTAAAAATAGTGGGGTTGGCGGAGGGGGGGGTTGTCTTGGGAATGCTTTACACTGGTAGGAGGAGTATTTTAGGAATTTTAATTGTATTTAATTAGGGAATAATAATGATGTTGAAATTGGGTCTTGCATCCAGGTTGTTTTCTGAGAATTGCTGCAAGGGGAAACTGTCATTTTAGGATTTCTGTTATTTTATTCCTACTGTTGCTTGAATTTGGGAGAATTAATCTAGCATTCTCTTCATGCAGCAAGGGGAAACTGTCATTTTGATTTCTGTTATTTTATTGCTACTGTTGCTTGTATTTGGGAGAATTAATCTAGCATTCTCTTTATTCTCTATTATTCCTTTTGCTGGTATTCTCTTATTTCCCTTTGCAGCTTCAATTACCATTTAGCAAAGTGAACGTGGGAAACCATTAGGGGACATGATACAGGGAAATGGTAGGACCCAAAAAAATAATAATAAGAAGAAAAGAAGAAAAAAAAAGAAAGAAAGAGAGAAAGAAAACCCTAACAAAAATTTCATGCATAATCATTTTTTTTTTACTTGGCAAAAATGCATAATCAATAGGAAGTGCTTAGAAACATATGAAAAACAATAATTTTCACTTCATTGTCGTCGAGAGTGATATAATATATAAAGGAGTAAAGATGTACTTCAGAATTTTTTATTTTATTTTCTAGCAATAACAATATAAATACAATAGGCAGGCCCATCTTGGGTAATCTCTTGCTTGTACAGGCATCCACAACATTGTATTGGAGCAACTAATCTAGATTTTTTCATTGTTTTTCTTCTCTTCCCTTTCTTTTATTTTCTCCTTTACATCTTTACCTTTAATATGAGAAGATGATGGTTTGTCATTTGACGATCATAGTAGATATAGAAGATTGATAGGGATTAATGCAGCTTATATACGCAGTGACTCGTTTAAATATTTCATTAGCAGCGGGACTTGATAATCGATTTGTATAAAATCCAAGACAACATCACAGGAAAACAGTGGATCATGTTCTATAGTATCTCAAAGGAACTCCGGGAAAAGATTTAGGTCCTTTAATCAAAGGGATAAGAGATCAGTGTGTGGGTATTGTACATTTATTGGTGATAACTTGGTTATATGAGAATGGAAATGGTAGACAGTACTAGAAAGTAGAAAGGTAGGTGTAGATGCTACATATAGAGCTATTACTGCTACAACTGGTGAGAATACTTTGCTTAATCAAGCCGCTTTATATCCAAAGCCTCTAATCCAGTATTATATGTAAGAATCGAACAATTAGAGGTAGAGTGTAATTCAGGATAAGGTGATGAGGAAGAAGATTGCAAGTTATATAATATCGGAAAATCAGTTAGGTGCCATATTTACTAAGTTTTAGGAAGGAGTTGTTCTATTTGAACTATTTAACAGCTAGGCATGAACTATTGAGGCAAAGGTGCACTTTAAATTAATTTTTATTTATAGAAATAATAATAACATAACTAAAGGAGCTGGACCCATCGTGGATACACTCTCTCTTAATCTGTTGTTTCTGCAATCTCTTTCACTCTCTTGCTCGTACAAACATCCAGAAAATTAAAATAGAAACTCTGGTTTAAAAGGAGTGTTTCCCATTAACTTCTGCAAAGATCTTTTTTAGTGGGAAATGTGGACATAAAATTCCTCTGGGGAAGAGAGTTCCCAGTAATTATGTTAAATAGATTTTCTTCCTAAACTTGCTGTCCTTGTTCATTTTGTTTTCTCTTGTAGCATATTAAATTCTTGTGGATATTTCTTTTTTGGTAGTGAATTATTGTGCATAATTAATTCTCTAAATGTAGTTTAGAGTTTAACAGAAAATGTAAGCACTATTCTTATGTATCTCTAGGAACTACCCTAAGTGTATTAAGATTAAACAATTCATGAAAAAAAAGGTATCCAGTGCCTAAAGAATGACATAAAAAGGAAAAGGATAAGGTTGGAACAGTCGAATCATTAAAAGCAAATTACCAGTGGCGGAGCCACATGGCCACCAGTGGGGGGCAGCTGCCCCCACTCAAAATTTTTTTTTTCTTAATTTTCTATCTATATATATTTTTCTAATTGTAGATGCACCCCTACTCAAAATTGAAAAAAGAAAAAACTTTATTCTTGAATTCCACAATGAAAAAGTCATTAATTTCTCTTCAAACTCAGAGAGAGAGAGAGAGAGAGGAGGAAAGGGAGGAAGAAGTATGTTACTATAAGTTGGAATATGTGGGAATATTCTTATAGTGAGCATAATATGTTTCGGCATTTTATTACATCTAGTTTTCTATGCCATAAGTTCTCAATGTACGAAAAATTTCTCTTCTTCTCATACTTTCCTTTTCCCTACTCAACTTAAGGTTAAAGATTTGTCTTTACTCTATATTTTGTCTATAATCTAATTTATTTTCTTTATTTATAAAAATATATATTTGTAAATCTATTATTTATATTTATTTTCACTATAGTTTTAGTGCCAATGACTTGTGTTTATTGTCTACATTTTTTTTTCTTCTAAATTAGGATCCCTATAATTTAAATTTTACCCATATAAACCACTTTCTCAAAATTCTACCAAATTACAACTGCTATGAAAAATATATGTAGTCTAAAGTAATCATACCAAAATATTTGAGCGAATGTTGATTAACACCACATATTTGAGTGCCAGATTTCACGAATTGAACACTGACATTATGAATTTTAAGTTATTCTAACCCAACGAGCAATAATCTAAATTAAAAAAATTTACGATATGAAAGAATGCTAGATTTCACAAATTGACTACTTAACTGTGACCCTATAAATGCTTAAACTCCAAAAATTTTATGGCCTAATGAGCTATTATCAGATTCAAAAATAGTACATTATGTCTTCTTCTTTTTCCCATTTGAAACTTGCACACCCATGAATAGTACATCATGTCATTCAACCACTTACATTCGCTTGGTTGTATGTATTGAAAAATCAGACTTAATTGCAATGACAAAGAGGTTATCATGTAACCTTTCAAAACATAAAGAACTCGTTGAGAACAATTATAAAATAAATAACACTAAGCAATTTCATAAAAAAAAAAAAAAAACTGTAATTGTTATTTCAATTTTGAAATCATGTAATAATGTGACTGTTCTTTCGCCAAGAAAAAATATCTTTATATATGGTCCAGATTCCAGAATACTAGGAGTTAGTTCAAATAATTCACAGGCCAGACTATATAGCAGGAGAGCACTGAATTTCCTTAAAACTGTGTATCATGTATAAATCCTTTATTTCTGATTGCAATAACAGATCATATAATAGTCTGTTACCTGATCAAAGCCATTGACAGCTTTAACTAATATGGATGAATAAACTTTTGGAGACTTATCTGCTACAATCTCTTCTTTCTCCTCAACATAAGCAACACGCAAAGATGGGTACCTTCAAGAAAATATTGCATAGGTGAATATCGTTAGCTTATAACTTTTGTTTCAAGCAAATATATGTGCAAAGATAATGCAAAAGGTTACACCTTTCTTCAGCCCACCTCTCCCAGACACCCAAATAGGATGGGATCAACACTTATTAAAAGCCTTTTTTCTTTTATATTGAGTATTTCGTTACTAGAGGAGGACTACCTTATCATTAAATCAATTATGTCCTGGGCCTGAGGGTCTCCAGAGGATTTTTGTGATCCAAACATTTGACAAGATATAACATGTGTGAATTTCATGTCTGCAAGTGCATCTAGTTGAGCCGATAATGTATCGTTCCCCCTCTCGATGGCATCATAACCTTGAAGAATATCTGGATAAAAAGAGGTCATTTGGCAAAAAAAAGGATTATAGCAAATCCAGTCCTAGTAAATATCTCCAGCCTTTTAAATGGGCCTCTGATTGGACTCTCACTCTAATAACAACAGTTATTATCAAATATGCATTTTCAAAAGAGATAGTCGAATACTAATATCTATATCCCAAATTAGTAAATTCATGCAACATACCTTCGTTTTCAGCCATGTCAAGAAAAGCTTGTAACTTTAAGGCTTTTTTGTAGTACATCATTCCTCGAACTGGTATAATGTCATAAAATAAAATTGGAGGGGTTATGTTCACCATAACAACATTATCAGGTAGTTCTGAAAAATCTAATCTCAAGGAGAAAATTTTTAACTTTTTTTTTTTCATTCACCTGTTCTGCTCAGAGTTTGCCCCCTGAAAGAAGCCCAATTTCTAAGCTCTTCCTCCATTTCCACATTTGATTTTTCCGAATTTTCACTCCCCGTGCGTTCCAAAAAGTTTTTCCACTCATCTGAGAGGGGAAAAAAAAGAGTGAAGGAATCACTTATGTGCTTACATTTGAATCTAAACGGATGAACAAAATATATTTTATGAATATTTAAAGAAGTTCTAAATTGTAGAAACCTGGATATATCTTCTGCATATAAAAGCCGATGGAAACCCCTTCTTGGCTTGAATGAAGCTCCTTTGATGAGAATATAACCTCTTCCATGTAGTGTGGAGTCAAAACACTGCATCCAAATGAGAATTACTGGATCAGCAACAAGCTATTGGCTTAGGGTCATCTCTCTATTAGCATAATTGAATTGCATCAGTGTCTTGCGTAATTTGATGCTGACATAAATTGTTAGTATTTCATCTCTTTCCCACGTGATTTCTTATAATTACTTTTAGGAATCTTCCACACGGTAACTATCAGCATTTATATGGGAAGATGAAGAAACTCATATAAATAAATATATACAATATAAAATTTGGCAATGGTTCTGGTAACTCCAAACTTGTATAAGGAACTGTATCTGAAGTGGTAATACAACATCGTGATATTAAGTTTTAATTATAGAAGTTGAAAACGTGGTAACACAACATCCCCGCATCAAGTTTCAATAATAGAAGTTGAAAACTGGACAAGAATTAAAGGAGAGAAGAAATTATAAATTTCAAAGATTAAGAAGAACAATCATGAAGCTATGCACTTTAACTTAGTAATGTGGTCTGTTTGACACACTGAATTGCTTAAAATACATAAATATCATAATAGATTTGGAAAGAAATGGACTTAATTTAGATTAAGCTAATATTTTCAAGTGTATTCTAATCATAAATTCTGTATTTTGTATTCTATTGAACTCTTTTATGTTTTAATTTCATTGAAAGCGTGATAACACTGTGACTGTATTCTACAGAAAATCTATTCCTTCCCAGCTGGTGAATGTTAGAATATTTTCTTTCTTGTTTTATCAGTTATTCTCTCATGTTCCTTATTGACAGTTTCCTAATAGTGTTTCCATGTTGAATCTTGACTTTCTAGTAGGTAGGGAAGGCAATTAGGTGGATGGGGAACAGGGCACTCCTTTCCCAACCCAGGAGATTGATACTGTTCCCTGAACCTGTCCCAAACCTGTGATGATGCATGACAGGGAATAATAAAATTATGAAAGGGCCAGGAGGGGCGGGTTCTCCAATGGGTGAAATTAATAAAACATTCTGAAACTGAGCCAAGATTTACAATTAGCATGCAATCAGGGGCGGGTTCTCCAATGGGTGAAATTAATAAAAGATTATGAAACTGAGCCAAGATTTACAGTTAGCATGCAATCACATGTCGTGAGTCGACTCGTGACCCAGCTTCTAAATATTTAACATGACTATTCAACTCTTCAAAATATATATATTATTTGTACATGTTGCACACACATTCTATTTCACAGTACATGATTCTTGGAGGGATGGCTGGTTGTTTTTATAAAGGAGCTTTCCTACCTTTAGCTTAGACTTTTTGATGCAGGCCAAATGTACATGAAGATGCATGATAAATACATGATTTGTTAGGAGTACATGCATAATCCAGACAGAACAGGTTCGCTTAGTTCCCACCTGCCCCTTGTCCTGATTGAATTTTAATACTCTCTCCCATCCCCACTAGTAGGTGAATAGATGTTCGTAACTCTTTTAGTGCACTTTGCTTTTTGAATACAAGGTTCCTGGTCCTCAACTCTGGTGTCTCTGCTTGAGCAAGGCACTTGAGAGTTGTGAGCAACCTTGTTCCTATTTCTTGACCTAGGAAAACCATTGATTTGGCTGCAATTTAGATAGAAGAAACAAGGTACCTACTCTCACAAGATAGCCTCGACATAAGCAAAAGCATGTCATCCTTTTGTACAAGTTACTAAACCTCTCTCTCTCTCTCTCACTCACTCTTTAGTCAAGTAATTGTTCAGGTGAACAAGTATGAACGGAATTTATTTGTATTTATGCCTTTTCTTGAGCCACCTCTTTTCCCTTTTTATTCTCCAACCAACTAAAATAAATAGAAAGTTATAGAATTCCTCTTAAATCTTCTATTGAGTGATTAACCAAAATATATATTGAAGAAAATAATGATTTACTTTACGTTATATATGCCACTTTTCGATAATTAAAAATAAACCCTATGTCATTAGACTACCGATAAGGTACAGTTGTATCATTCTAAGGTGCAGAAAAAGTTTGAAAGTAAACTGAGAGAGAGAGACAGAGTCATTCTTAATAAACTCTAGAATATTACAGTAGTGGCATTGTTTCACACAATTGTAGCACTATTCTCCATTGTGTTACTTTAATTTTGTTTTATTTTATTATGTATCTTAAGGGAGACATTCTTATTAATAAATAGGGTTAATTACAATGACACCCCTTGAGGTTTGCCAAAAGTCCACATGGATACACATTTTCATTTTAGCTATCACCAAGACCCCAAACGTTTGCTCTGTCTTGTACAAACACTCCACGCCGTCACCTGCACATGGTGTTAGAAGTCTGACACCTTTTAAAATGACTTGAGTACACTTTGACTTTGTCAAAAGACCTCTTTAACCCTAAAGATTGAGATAAAAAGACCAAAATACCCTATAAATACTTTACAGATTTAAAATTATATCCTTTATATATATATTCATTCCTTCTCTTTCTTTGCTGCTCTCGGTATATACTATATACATATACATATATATATGTATATGTTCTGTATACATTTCAAACTTGGGGGTATTTGATAAGTGCATAATTCTTACATAATAAACCTCCAAAATTATATTCGTTAGTAATTTATTTTATATTATTTTATTTCATAAATGTGATTTTGTGTCTTTTTAGGTTTATGGTGATGTTTGTGGAAAAGGCCCAAATTCAACATATATAAAGTCCACAACTTCTCTGTGCAGCTTTACTATTTGGGCCATAACTTTCTGTTCGAGTATCGGATTAATGCAAGCCCAGAGTTTTTAGAAAGCTTATTCATAGGGGAACAGATTTGTATTTCACGAAGAAGCCCTAATTCCGACTTTAAGGGGGTGAAAATCGCGTGTCAAAGTAGACAGAATATTTTGCGAGAATATTACACCAGTGATGGTAATTTGACCATATCTCTTGACTCAGATATCGGAATTAAGCAAACTCAGCGGCTGTGGAAAGCTCACTTGAAGCCCAAGATATTTGTATTTAATAAAAATTTCATGAATCACACTAATTCAAGGTCAATTGGATTTCAATTCAGAGAAAATATTCTGGCAAATTTTCTTCTCAACACTTTCCTATTTTCTTTTACTTGGAGAACACCCTAGAGGATCTCTATATAAGAGAAAGAGATGAGCAGGGTTGAGGGAGGAGAAAAACAAGTAGAGGCCACGACAGAGAAGACAAAGACAATCCGAATTTTATTTATTTATTTTATTTCATTATGTCTTTTATTTATTTGTTATCTTCTTCTACTATGTATAACTAAACTCCTCAAGTACAGTTGAGGAGGAAACCTCCATTAATGAAGTGAAGTTATTTTGTTCATTAATTGATTCCCATGTATATGATTTAAATGCTTATGATTTTCGTTTCTTGTGATTAATTATTTTATAATTCTTTCACCATCTATATCATGTATATGTGGTAGTTAGAAAGTATTATAATTAATCTAAGTTTGGGTTGTATTTCTTAAAAGTGATTGATGAAGCGGAAGCTATGAACGTTCACGCACGAACAAGAGAACAACTTTGAATCCACAAAGTTAAGAGAAAATTGTAAAGCAATTGATATATTATTGATTAATTGATTGATCGATTTATGCCCTATGACAGTACATATATTTATAATAGAGAAATCATAATCCTAACATCACTAGGAAACTTAAAAACAAAAGGAAACTTGTAGAAATCATAATCCTAATAGGAAAAGAAAATCTATTTCCAAAAGGAAACTAAAATAAAAGAAAATTAATACCCAAAATTAAACTCTCTCTAAAAAAATAAAATAAAAAAATATTAAATATATATATAGATATATATAATATTAAACCTACTAAAAGTGTCCCACATCAGTCTCCCCCACTTCAAAAAAACTCGTCCTCGAGTTTAGTTGTGATGAAGAAGGTATGTCATATATGAGAATGAATAGAATTTTATACCACACAAGACCTGATCTCAAAGCTTCATAAACATCACTATTTCTCTTCATGCGAATTAGCCAAATTTTAGCATCAACAATTGAAAATACTATTATGCTGTGCCTGTTCTTTTGACAAGTAATGAAGTAGACGTTGGCTAGGCAAGCAACTTGGATGAAAGATTGAACTATGGTCGGACCCACAAGCGTGAAACAACTAATCACCATGTTTTTGCTTTTAAATTTTGATGCAGCAAAACCATGTTCCTTAATAGATCTCAAGCACTTGATGAGTTTCACTAAGATAGTTACTGTCATTTCAGAAAGAATATTCATGTCATCCTTGGTCGAATTAGGCCACATATCCAGACGAAGCGCTTGATGGTGCACCTTATCACATGTCGGTAATTGAAGATCATCTAAATCTATAACTATCGAATAACGCAATTGGCCCACATTATGTCCTGGAGTGGCCACCACAACGTCCGACATTGTAACTAAAGCTACAACTTGAATCTTTGTTGAGAGCTCATCATGCTCCTGCCTATGTTCATCACTCTCTTCTGGCCTATGGTCCTCTTCATCGCAATATTCCATGTCTATTTTTCTCACACCATCAACTAAGTCTTCAAAGTAGGTCTTTGAAGATATATTATTAGAAGCCCCATCTGCTATGATTAAGGAATCAACATCTTCATAATCTTCAACTGCTAGAGGCGAAGCAACAAAATTTTACTCATAATCAATATCATGACAATCACTGGTTGCTTCTACAAAATTACTATCAAACTCCTTCGTTCACTCATTGACAGACCAACTTTCTTTCTTACAATTCTGATATTTGTTGTATATCATTTGCTCATAATCTAGGGGTAGGAATTTAGCTTTTATCAACCTTTTCATCTTGTACCACAATCGCACAAGTTTTCCTTGCCACATCCGGTTAGTTTGTGTCTGATCCCACCAAGCTGAAACACATCCTTTAAATTTGAAGGCTACAAGCGGAACTTGCTTCTTTTCGAGTACATCAAAATACTCAAAAAATTCTTCAACTTCTTCAAGCCATTCCAACACTTCCTCAATAATAAAACTTTCACGAAAAGTGAGTAGATCAAGTTTTTTTTAGAACTCACGATTGTTTGGATATCTATAGATTATGTTGCGTCTACCTCGATCAAGTCGATTCGCCGCAACCCCTCTGAATCCAAACTCCTTATCATCGAAATAATCCTCATAGGCTGGAGGCCTACGCAGATATACAAGAACATTACCTATGTTTGGTTGGCCGCGAGGAACATCGTCGGCGCGAACCCGAACTGGTTCACGAGCCTGGTTGCCACCAATCCCAAGTCCAGCGACAACTTGTTGGAGATCCTGCAACATGCGTTCCATTTGTCCAAACTGTTGTTCCCGAGCTTGCATGGCTGCCCAAGGGGCCTTCACTCTACAATCATCGTCAACAAAGTGGGTGCTACCAAAACAACCAATCACCATCAGACCAGGGTAAATCAAGCATCTGATACCAACTGACAGAGTGGAAGCTATGAACGTTCACGCACGAACAAGAGAACTTTGAATCCACAAAGTTAAGAGAAAATTGCAAAGCAATTGATATATTATTGATTGATTTTTGCCCTATGGCAGTACATATATTTATAATAGAGAAATCATAATCCTAACATCACTAGGAAACCTAAAAATAAAAGGAAACTTGTAGAAATCCTAATCCTAATAGGAAAAAGAAATCTATTTCCAAAAAGAAACTAAAATAAAAGAAAATTAATATCCAAAATTAACTCTCTCTGAAAATATATATATATATATATAGATATATATATAGTATAAAATCTACTAAAACTGTCCTACATCAGTAATAATCTTTGATCTTATATTTTTCATTAAATTAGATTCATAAAATACTTAGAATTTTACACTAATAAAGCGAAGAAAAATCTACCTTTCTAATAAAATTTTCATAGTGCTTTATTGTTAGATCTTGAGTAAGCAATAGATTGATTTCTTGATTGCTACTCTAAATTTGGGAATTAATAAATGAATATTAGAAGCTTTATGGATTTAATCCCACACCTTAGTTATTTTCTCTATTTAATTTCAATCGTGTTATTTTATTTGCATGTTAGTTTAATCTCTCTCAAATCAACCAACTTTTGTTTAAACTAGATTAGTTTTAAATTAATTTGAATTTGTATTAATTTTTTTTTCTTAAAGCATTCTCTTGGGTTCGACCTCGTTCTTACCGATCTATACTTCAATAGATTCGTACACTTGCGAGTTATTTTACACTTTTAAAACAACATCAAGTTTTTGGTGCCGTTGCCGGAGAATTGCAATAAGAAACTAATCAAATTTCAATTGATTTAATTCTTCTACTAGTTTTAGTTTAGTTTTTTTTTATAATAAAAAAAAAGAAAAAAATTGAATTTTTAAAATTTATTTTTAAGTTTTTCATTTTTATTTTATTTATTAGTTTAGATAATTTATTTTTAGTTAGAGAATAGTTTACTGTCAGATTTTATTTTGGTTAGTTCACTGTTCTAAGTTTAAAAACATAAAAAATAAACTTTTTCTTTATTATTATAGTTTAGTTTTAGTGTTAGTAATTCTTCTTTTTTTTTTTTTTGATAAGTGTGTTAGTAATTCTTCTTAATTCAGTTTTAGTTTTATTTTATTATTAATGTTTTAACTGATACTTCTTGAATTCTATAGGTGATATTGTTAGAAATTGCATTTTTCGAATCTTCTTGAGCACTACTTAGGAATCCAAGTAAGTGCATTTTTTCTTTTCTTTATCATATATATATATATATTTTTTTTTTTTTTCTTTTTATATTAGAAAAACATAGATTTCTTTTTTAGGTTGATAACTTGTGTATGAGAACTCTAGAATAGAATAACTTAGAAATAACCCTAGGGTCACACTTTCTTCAAGTTTATTTTATATTTTATTTCATTTTATTTGTTTTATTTTTTTCTCTATTTAAAAAAAAAAAAAGAAAAAAGAAAGATCACACACTTACTCACTTTTTATTTTATATTTATTTTATTGTATGTTTTGTTTGTGCATTTTAATTTAGCATTCTTGCATTAAAATTTTAGTAAGGGCACGAACCCCTAACAAGATAAGGATTGGATTTCATCACCAATTCCTTGCCCACCTATGTTAAAAATCTACTTACTTAAATTTAGCTTAAATTTAAAATCAAGTAGACATTGGCCATAAGAATTCACATAGCTTATAGAACCCTCTCGGACAGAGTTAACTTTTGATAACTCCAGTGAGCACCTTCCAACTTCACAATATCTAGGAAAGTTCTGAGGAGATTGGGTTTTAAGTGGGACCAAGGTTATCAGGATCGGGATTCTAGGTAGAATCGATTTGGGTTTCGTAGAATCGGAATCGTAGAATCGAATCGTGAATCGTAAGATTCTACAAAACTAGTAGAACAACAATTCAAACCAATTTTTTAAACAATTATATCTTTAAAATATAGCAACAATAAGTACAAAACACAAAAATATATAAAAAATACCATTCCAAACATATATTGTAATAACTCAAAATTTTCATAAAGCCATTTAATTAATTTGATAGACCTTGGATTAAATTATATACATATAATTATATATATGATGAATATATATAATTATATATAGGTGGTGGATGTGTATATATATATTATTATATGCATGATTTACGAATAAAGTGAGCATTTTTTAGCAATGATCACGAATAATATAATAGTGTATATCATTTGCATAGAATAATGTGTGAAAGAAATAAAAATTAAATGATCAACCTTTCCATTATATAGTCAGCCTTAGCCTTTCACAGACTCTTGGTTTGGCCAGCAAAATGGTTTGTAGGGCCCGCAGCACAAAACCTTTTAATGACTTCGGTATTTGGTATATAGACTTGTGAGTTGTAATATTGATCTTATCCTTTTAAGTTTCAAAGGAATGTGTTCTGCAGCTGTCTCGATGGCCATTATAACTACCGTACTCATATATATATATATATATATATATATCTTATAAAATAAGAGAAAAGCTAGAGAGAGAGGGGAAAGTTAGAGAGAGAAAGAGAGAAGAGAAAGAAGCCGAGAGGTGGTCTTGGGCTGGGTAAGAGGTGATGCTCGCGGCTGTGAGGTCGTCGAAGCTTGCCGGAGCTGTGTTGGAATTTGTCGAAGGTCGTCGAAGCTTGCCGTAGCTGTGGTCTTCACTCTTCAAATCTTCTACAGTTCGATGTTTCCGAAGCTGCGAAAGAGAAGGCTTCGAAGGTAAGATGTTGCTGGAGTCGTCTTCGAGTTCGACAGTTCACACTTCACAGGTCTTCACTCTCTGTCTCTCTTCACTCATCTTGCGCCGTGCTGTTCAAAGTCCAAACAAAGCTAGGGTTTCCCGTCTTTCTTTTTTTAATATATCATAACTTATAATATATTGGGCCCAAATCTGTTGGGCTTTGAGGATTTCTATTTAAAAGTGAAGTATTGTAGCCCAAATGCCCAACAGACTTAGAAAATATTTATGAATTGTTAAAACAACCCATAAAAAAGTCCAATTAACAGGTTTTAATAGAATCGTAAGAATCGTACGATTCTACGATTCAAATTTCGATTCTATAGATTCTAATTCGATTCTATGTTACGAACGATTTAGGTGCGATTTGACTCGATTTTGTAATTTCGGATCGTAGAATCGTGCGATTCTACGAGTTGACTCGCGATTTTAACAACCTTGAGTGGGACCGTTTGAGACCCCTCCAATCTATCTTAGAAACTTTCTTGGTTGTATTGTTGGTGGGGCTTAACCGGTAATCTTCTAGTTCCTTTGAAAGGAAGTAGACGCTTTTCTAACTAGGTAAGAATTATTTTGGAACTAGTTCAGATAATCCTTTAGGGAAAAGAAAAACCAAAATAGAAATCACTACCCTTGAATTAAATTTTTTTTTTTTTAAATTGCTTGTTTATTTGGTTGGTGTTTTTGTGAGTCATTTTAGTAGTCCATTTTTTTTTTCTTTTGCATTAGGTCATTTTAGATTACATTATTCTTAGTGATCCATTTCATTGAGTTTTTCTAGTGTATATTAGGTCGTCGATCTCTGAATCCAGAGTTGCTTCCATTAGATCTTGAGATTGAGAGGACCTTTCGAAAGAGTGAAAATTTCTAGTGTTAGAGATCCTTCTTTGCCTGAGATAGCATTAGATCATGTTGAAACTAAATCCCTTAAGGATTACTACACTCCCTGCAGATTATGAACCCGTCTTGCATTGTGTTACTTGCTACCCAACAGGGACATTTTGAGATACGGGCGGCGGCGGCGGTAATTAATTTACTGCCCACTTTTAGAGGTCTTAACTCTGATGACCCATACCTCCATGTCAAGGAATTTCTAGAGATTTGTTCCACACTAAAATTTCAAAATATTTCTGAGGAGTCAATTAAATTGAGGTTATTTCCATTCTCTTTGAAAGAGAAAGCAAAATCTTGGTTATACTCACTGGAACCTGCGTCCGTTAATTCATGGAATGGGTTATGCACCAAATTCCTTACCAAGTTCTTTCCCATGCACAAAACTAACTCCCTTCGTCGAAATATCATGCAATTTACTCAAAAAGAGTGTGAGGAGTTGTGTTGGGAGAAATTATATGATCTCCTCCTTAAGTGTCCCCATCATGGTTTTGCTAAGTGGCAATTAGTTCAATTCTTTTATGAGGGGTTGTCACCCCATAATTGTCAACTAATTGAGTTATGAGGTGGGGTAGAATTCATGTTTAAGAATGAGGATGAAACATGAAAATTTCTTGATGCGTTGTCAGAGAACTCTCAACAATGGGAGTACTCAGGGAGGGTTGAAAGAAGTGCTCTATCAATGCTTTCAGAACCCAAAAAAGAAGGAATCTACGAGGTTCGAGAGGAGACTGATTTGAGTGCAAGGATAGCTAGTCTAACTAGGAAAGTGGAGGCTATAGAGATGAGTAAATGAAATAATTCTTCTGTTCGTGCAGTTAGTGAGGTGTGTTAATTTTGTGAGAGTTCTTCTCTTACGGCTCAAACTTGTCCATCTATTGCATCTTTTCATGAGTGTATAGCCGAACAAGCCAATGCACTCAATTCTTATAAGACACCATTTGAAAGCCCCTATTCTGACACATACAATCCTAATTGGAGGAACCACCCTAATTTTTCTTGGAGGCAAGATCAACCTCGGAACAACTAAGGGGTGCAACCTATGAAACCCTAAGGGCAACCACAATTTTCATATCCTTCCATGTCCCAAAATGCCCCTCTATATGTTCCCCACCTCAACAAAGACCAACTTTGGAGGATACTCTCCCATAGTTCATGCAACAGACTAATCAGTCAATTTCTAAGTTAGAAATTCAAATAAGTTAATAAGACACTGTTGTAGGAGAGAGGGAGAAGGGAAAGTTTCTTAGTCAGCCTGTGCCTAACCCAAAGGGCCAGTTTCATATTAGTGACAAGTCCACTTCTGGTTCACATAAGAAGGTTCAGTCTATCACAACCCTAAGGTCAGGTAGACAAGTTGATAATGGAGTCCAAATGCCTATACATAATGAGAAAATTGAAAAGGACCATGTTCGTGGTTTAGGGAGAGAGGACAAAACTACATCTGAAGTTGAATCAAAAATTCAAGTCCCTAGTCTTGACCCACCATCTCCGATAAGTCCACCAGTTAAGAACTTTGTTCTTATTGCACCATATCCTCAAAGACTTCAAAAGCCTAAGAAGGGGAATCACTATAATGAGATTATGGAAGTTTTTAAACAAGTCAAAATTAATATTCCATTTCTCGATGCGATTTAACAGGTCCCCTCTTATACAAAATCCTTAAAAGACTTGTGTACAGTCAAATGTGGCTTAAATATGCACAAGAAAGCCTTCCTCACTGAGCAAGTTAGCTCAATCATCCAACATCGCACTCCACCTAAATTTAAAGATCCTGGATGCCCTACGATTTCATGTACCATAGGTGATCAAAAAATTGAGCAAGCTTTGCTTGACTTGGGTGCGAGTGTCAACTTGTTACCTTACTCTGTTTATGAGCAACTTTGTCTTGGTGAGTTGAAACCCATGAAGGTGGTACTCCAATTAGCAGATTGCTCAGTTAAGGTACCTCGTGGTGTTATTGAGGATGTGCTCATTCAGGTTGATAAATTCTTTTTCCCTGAAGGCTTTATTGTCTTAGACACTTAACTTGTAGCCAATCCTAATAACCAGATTCCTGTCATCTTAGGTCGTCCATTCCTAGCCACTTTAAATGCCCTAATCAACTATAGAAATGGTGTTTTGAAACTTTCCTTTAAAAATATGTCTGTTAAGCTTAATGTTTTTAACGTAAATCGACAACCACTAGACTCTGAGGATATTTGTGAGTTAAATTTAATAGAGAGTCTAGTTAAGAATACTTTTATTCATGCTAGTTATAAGGACCCTTTAAAGGGCAAGCCTAACTAATTTATGCTGTGATTTTGATATTAATAGTGCTTGTAAAGATGTGAATGCTTTATTGGATGTGAATGTTTCAATGAATTCAGTCCATTTTATGGACACCGAAAAGTGGAAAGCCAAAATGGAAAACCAAGGTATCGGTTGAGTTATAGTCCCTTTTATCATGATTGACCTATTTGGTCATTAGTGTACATTATTAGTTTTAAGATTTATAGCTCTCAAGTCTTTTTACTTTTAGTTTATGTCAGTCCTTTTTCTTTGCATTTTTTTCTCCATGCATAGTATTAAACTTTACATGCGCTTACTAATGATTCATTTTTTATGGCAAGTTAAAGCATACCCACCTATCATTATAAAGGTGATATTCCTCCAATCTTATCTCTTTGCGCTTCATTATGATTTTGTCCAACATTGAGGACAATGTTGAGTTTATGTTTGGGGGTACAGGTTTAGAATTGTTAGGTAACTTTGTGTATTTAATTTTAAAAATAAAAATAAATTCATAACGGTTCGGTATAACCACCCATTCTCTGACTATGTATGTAGTACCAATTCTACAATTTGTGATATGATTGATAAAGTTGATGATTTCCGTTTATTAAAGTCTAGTTTCGATACCCAATACTGTCGAGATTGCTTAAACACAGTATGGCTTTAATAAAGAAAGGTAACCCCTTTATACTCTATATGTTAGCGTGTCTGGATAATCAATATCTTATCACATATACACCTTGAAAAATTGGGCCCCCCCAGTTCAGAGAATGGGGAGAAAAGTAGTACACGTGGTTGTTGAGTGAAGATTAGGTTAAAAAAAAAAATTCAATTAATGAATACATCTTGTACATTAGGAATTGTTATTTCTTGGTAATTTTGAACTTTTGAAATTATGTTTTAATTCGGATAATTCACATCATTACTCATTTTAGATATCTTGTAGTCGTTGATTCCTAGTTCACTCCTTGAATGCACATGAGCACACGTACATCTTTATTGTGGGATATGTACTACAATCTTGGTTTACATTTTGTAAATGTCCAATTTGAGTTAGAGAACCTTGAGAATAGATGTCCTTGGCATGATTGTTGAAAATAAAAAATAATAATAATAATAAAAAATTTTAATTGTGTTTTATATTTGCATTATAATAAACCTTCTTGTTGAGTGACCGGGCCTCTTGCCTCAATAAGCATTGAGAGTTCACGTTTAAAGATATGCAAGGTTGAGAAATAAAGAATTTCACGGCTAGTTTAAGTTTGTAGCCTAGTAGACTCCGATCATTAAGCCTTTTAGGATGTCTTTACATCTAATGCCCTAAAACCATTTGGTTTGGGAGTCATTGGCCCAAAGCTCATTACATAGGTTTGCTAGAGAGCTTAATGAATTTAGGCATTGCACAACCACTCTTAAAATTGCAAAAAAAAAATCATTTATGTTTTATTTTTGTGTGTTCATGCCTTGGTAATTCTATTTAAAAGGGGATTCTAATGATTTGAAGATGTTGCAATTTGCATCTAAGGGTATGGTTAATCCGCATATTTGGATGGAAGTTCACTTTCATAAGGAGGCTAGGATGGATTGCTATTTTGATACGTTAATTGAGTTTTGCGTGGAGATTTTGTTTTGATTCATGATTTTTAGAAGTTTGTAAATTGCTAATAAATGATAATTCTTTAAATACTTATTGTAGTCATTTTATTGATAGATGTTTGTGGGTATCATCACTGGAAACTCTCGCGAGACTATAACTCGTCCACTAGGGGTAACCTAGGGGTTTAAAGGCTTGTTGCATATGCTAAATGCAATAGAGAATGCCAGCGAAAGTGGCTTAGTTAAGTTTTCTTCAGTTTTGCTCGAGGACTAGCAAAATATAAACTTGGGGGTATTTGATAAGTGCATAATTCTTACATAATAAACCTCCAAAATTATATTCGTTAGTAATTTATTTTATATTATGTTATTTAATAAATGTGATTTTTTGTCTTTTTAGGTTTATGGTGATATTTGTGGAAAGGCCCAAATTCAACATATATAAAATCCACGACTTCTCTGTGCAGCTTTACTATTTGGGCCATAACTTTCTGCTCGAGTATAAGATTAATGTAAGCCCAGAGTTTTTAGAAAGCTTATTCATAGGGGAACAGATTTGTATCTCACGAGAAGCCCTAATTCCGACTTTAAGGGGGTGAAAATCACGTGTCAAAGTAGACAGAATATTCTGCGCAAATATTTCACCAGTTATGGTAATTTGACCATATCTCTTGACTCAGATATCGGAATTAAGCAAACTCAGCGGCTGTGGAAAGCTCACTTGAAGCCCAAGATATTTGTATTTAATAAAAATTTCATGAATCACACTAATTCAAGGTCAAAATTGGATTTCAATTCAGAGAAAATATTCTGGCAGATTTTCTTCTCAACACTTTCCTATTTTCTTTTACTTGGAGAACACCCTAGAGGATCTCTATATAAGAGAAAGAGATGAGCAGGGTTGAGGGAGGAGAAAAACAAGTAGAGGCCACGACAGAGAAGACAGAGACAATCCGAATTTTATTTATTTATTTTATTTCATTATGTCTTTTATTTATTTGTTATCTTCTTCTACTATGTATAACTAAACTCCTCAAGTACAGTTGAGGAGGAAACCTCCATTAATGAAGTGAAGTTATTTTGTTCATTAATTGATTCCCATGTATATGATTTAAATGCTTATGATTTTCGTTTCTTGTGATTAATTATTTTATAATTCTTTCACCATCTATATCATGTATATGTGGTAGTTAGAAAGTATTATAATTAATCTAAGCTTGGGTTTGTATTTCTTAAAAGTGATAATTTTTGATCTTATGTTTTTCATTAAATTGGATTCATAAAATGCTTAGAATTTTATACTAATAAAGCGAAGGAAAATCTACCTTTTTAATATATTTTTCATAGTGATTTATTGTTAAATCTCGAGTAAGCAATAGATTGATTTTTGCTACTCTAAATTTGGGAATTAATAAATGAATATTAGAAGCTTATGGATTTAATGGTGGTGGAATTCGACACCCTAGTTATTTTCTCTATTCGATTTCAATCATGTTATTTTATTTGCATGTTAGTTTAATTTTTCTCAAATCAACTAACTTTTGTTTAAACTAGATTAGTTTTAAATTAATTTGAATTTGTATTAGTTTTTCTTCTCAAAGCATCCCTTGGGTTCGACCTCATTCTTGCCGATCTATACTTCAATAGATTCATACACTAGCGAGTTATTTTACACTTTTAAAACATCATCATATATTAACAGAGTTAGTGACGAAAATATGACATGGGGTCTAAGTGATAGCTAAAATGAAAATGTGTATCTGTGTGGACTTTTGGCAAATCTCAGGGGATGCCATTGTAATTAACCCTAACAAATAACTATATGGTAATTTTTTCCTTTACATTTAGCGAACTAGAAAGTTTGGTGCATAAATAGAAAAACTGAAAACAGAGCAAATATAACCACAAATTGCCAAGAAACATAAAACAGACAAAACAACACAACCTGACCTGAATGACAACATATTTCGCACTTTAGGAGCACTAGGCATATCCATAAAGAGAGAAGTAGCGAAAAACAAAATCCGCCTCCGAGCCTCTAAATTTGCTGGTATGTCCATTGCTTTATCTTTGACAGTAAGCAGAAAAAGGAAACGCTTGATCTGGCATCCAAAGGTTGAAGCATTTTTGTTATAATATATGTGTCATATTCATGTTATAATATCTATGCACATATGTTTATATATATATATATATATATATATATCTCCATGTGTTACTGATCGAAGACACTCATGTTACAGAAATGACTGCCGGTGCTCAAAGGAAGATTCATGATTGTCCCAAATAGAAGGATGAAGCCCCTGTTTTTGACAAATTTAAATAAGAACAAACACAAATATCAAGGAAAAAGAGTAACAAAATCACCTTCTTATTCAGAGGACCACTATCTGGCAGTGGGAAATGGATGGAATCCTTTGATGCAAACAATTGTGGTTCAATGTTACTGAAAAATTCAGTTGTATCTTCTTCTCTCTGTATTAAAGAGTAAAGAAAATCCAGAATTCTGTATGCATTGAAAATGAATTTCAGTTAGGTGAATATTTTATATTGATCAGAAAATTTTAAAGAATCGGACTGCACTGAACCTGGAACTATTTAGCATCATGTCATTGGTTACAAGCTCAAAAGTATCTTGGAGTACTTCCACAACTTTGCAATAGTGCTCTTCATTTCCTTCAACCTTAAATAACAAATTTTTAAGACTCAAAGAAACAGAGGAAAACGAAGCACATATTCAACTAAAACTCAAGTTTTGAAGTGATATAGATACCAGAAGTTCTACTAAACTGACACATTTAGCCTGTAGAGCATGTAGCTCATTCATCTTGAAGTCCTCAAGAAGGCTTGATCTATTAATACTTTCCTCTATCTCATCAAAAATGCGAGAAACAATCCTGAGAAGCAAGGCAACAATGGGAACAAGGTAATGGAGACTAAAAGTGAAAAGAAGGCAGAAAAGTCTTCTGAAACTTGTCCAATAATTGAAGAAAAAAAAATGTAATTTTTATATATCACTCGCTAAAATGTCCAGAAAAATCTATAAGTCCAACAAAAGTAGAAGAGAGTAAATGTCAAGAAACAAAGATGCAACTCTACCTTCTCTCCAGGTCACCCACAAGTAGAATTTCAAGGACATACTTAAGTAATTCATAACCCTCTTTTACAGCGCAGTACATGTAATAATCTTTTCTAATCTTTCTAAAAAGATTTGCATCCTTCCCAACATAATCTCTTGCAATGCTCAAAGCTGTTGAAAACTGGTAAGAATAGGGAAATACATGTAGAGATCAACAATATGGGAACATAGATGCCAATAATAAAAATAATAATAATAAAGAAAGAAAGAAAAAGAAAAAGGAAAATGAATATGAGCACTATACCTTATTTGTTAGAAGAAAAACAGGCCATTGAACCGCACCAGATAATAACTCTGATGATAAAGGTATTTTCATCAAGTCCATCTCCCTGTTCTTAAAAAGAAAGAAAGAAAGAAAGAAATAAAATAAAGGAAGAAGAAGAATCTGTTAGATTTTTTCTAATGTATTGTTATGGAAGAAAACTTTATTAAAATATAATCAACCTGTTGCTTATCAAGTCCTCTTCTCGGAAACTACTAATAATTTGGTTCCATACAAGAACAAACTTAACAACATTATTCTCCCCATTATCTGACAGCTGAGAGAAGATAATTCCGTAATTAGGCAGAAACAGCACACAAAATCTTTCCAGCAATCTAGCCACGAATCACAGTGCTGAAAACCTCATACCTTCTGAAATATATGGTGGAAAAAGCCTTCCCTATTTCTGTCTTGATCATTTTGGGATGGGGGTGGGATAAGGCACGTATTAAATGCAGAAGGCAAGGACTGGAATCTACTTCTCAGCATGCCTAATGTCCGAATCTACAAGGAACGATAGAGGTCAGACTGCAACCACATTAATTTGAGAAGAATGAGACATCTTACCTCACCAAGATGATGCAAAATCCCATAAACTCCACCAAATATTGAACAGAAAACAGAATACCAAATCTGTGTGTCCATGAAATATACCTGAAACAAAAGCAAACCTCTATGTCATGCATGAACCCTTTGCAAAACAGAAATTTTAATTGATCAGAGAACTTGATGAATATTTTCAAGATATGTTAAAGTTGGTCTTTACTATATTAAAATAAGCGTCAGTCCAGTTCATATATTGAACGCTGAGTTACAAGAAACTGATTCTGACATCTAGAAACTCACAAGTATTATGGGAGCCCAAACAGCTGCGATTGCACCAGCATTGCTCTTGACTGAAGCGGGAGTAACACTTAATGTTAGACAAATGAACAACAATAAAGCCCCAATCCAATTCACTACACAAATAACGAAAAAAGAGCCGATATTACCTTTAGGGAAGAGCTCATGCCAGTCATAACTTTTTACCCCAATTTTCATGATTTGTCTTGTTGGTGCTATCAGTGGCTTTATCTGCAAGATTTTTTTTAATGGCACCAAAATTCTACCAGTCAGCTTAGGCGTGCACAATCCCTCGCATTATCACCATTAGAGAGATAATATATTATTGCAGGGTGTTATAACTTATAAGCCCATTTAATTAGCTAATTATTACATTGTGTAGTTAAAAATTCATAGTTAAGAACCACATTTTTAATAATTCTACGCTCATTATATTCCTCTGCAATGTTTCTTCTTTTCTTCTGTTATCAACATCACAGAGTTAACTGTGGAACCTTCAAATGAAATATTGAATACGGCATCAGAGTAGGGAATCTTCCTCCATGATTTAAAATAAGAAAACATTAAAAGCCAAAGGATAAGTTCATGTAACCATACTGCTGTTACCAGCAACTATACAACCTGGTCATTTCATCGTGAAATAAGGACTATTTATCAAGTGAGATCTAACATCCCATTATCCCAATATTGGCCAACCTTAAATTGTGGGAAAACAGCAAAGAAATTAACTGTTGTATAGGATTCTAGGAAAACAGCAAAACAGTGCAGTATATGAAACTAAGTCATTAACATAGTATAGTTACATGATACTGAATGCCCTAGCTGATCTGGCCATTGTGACTGGGTCAAAAGGTAATACCTAGTGTGAACATGGTAAGTTGTAGCAGAAGTATAAGCTATAACATAATTACTCACCTCAAATTTGTAGCTAAATGAAAACTTGCTTAACAATAACAGCACCCAAAACAGTGTGTACCTGAAATAGCACGAGGACACACCTCAAGAAGGGATCCAGAAAACAAAACAGGAAAAGGGACCAAAAAAGATTTATAAAAGGGACAAGGAAATACTTCAAAAGGGAGACTTGACTTTCTTGCATACCTCGTCCAACATATAACCTGGGCTACATGGTGAACAAAATTTAGAAGGGAAATTCACAAAGTTCAGAATCAACAATAAGTCACATCTATAAGCATCTTATATCCATGACAAAATACAACCCAGTCCAACAAAAATATTACAAGATGAATGTTGGGAACCTAAAAGAGACTTTTATCCAAGAAAAACTAATTAAAAACCATCTGACAAATCATAAGTGTCCCATTATTTAATTTAGATGTCAATAAAGCAAGGACTATTTATCAACACTGATTAAAAGAATAAAGCTTTTCCCCAAGTAGAGTTATGAATTATAAGAAGCCTTTTATCAGCTGCAGCATGTACTTAACCTGATCCAAAGCATGCAATTCTATGACTGGTGCTATTTGCATACAGCACTTTACACTTTTAGTGAAGATAATTATAGTTTATTGAAGTTGAGTGCTAGCAAAAAGAATGGACCTCAAGTAGCTTCATCGTTTAAAAATTCATAAACTAAAAACTGAAGACCATTACCCAGTGTTGATCCAACCAATACAGGGTGCTGTAAAGGATGAACTGGACAGATACCTAATCTTTAGCAATATTGGCACAAAGTGACTGCTCTTAAACTCAAATCCAGGTTAGAACGCTTTGTAGTCCAAGTTTTTACCAATCCACCAAGCAATTCAATGTGTATAGATGTATGCATGTTGTAAAGAATAGAAGCCATGCTGAACATGAATCTATCACATCTTCAATAATTTCATCCATCCACTTTATATTTAATGCATAAAAGGCTTCGCCATAAAACTTAGCATTAAGCAAAAGATTACTTTTAGAACATGTATAGCCTATGACTATTTGTAGCGGCATTATAGGTGTATAGCAGTAACACATGTGGGCACAGCATGCCCTCCTCTAGTAATTATCAACTTATTTGTTTAAGTATTGATGCAAATAAAGAAAGGTGCCTTGAAAAGTGTCTTGTTGTTCAATGAAGGCAAAGTTAACCCTTATTTCTTTAAAAAATATTAATTAAGGTTTGGAACTACTAAGTGTTAGCTTAGGGAAGTGGTAAAACGTTATTAACGCAGTGTGGGGATTCTAAAAGTCACTCTAGGAGAAATCAAGATTCATTAGAAGTTATATTATATAAGGGACAGCCCTCTCTTTGCTTTACCAAGTCTTAATCAATATAATTTTGAGATGTTATCGGATTATTAACTTCTCTTCAGGCTTTTCTCAGATTTCCCTTTAGATATAGAGGCTCTGAAGGTGATTGGAGTGACTCTAGTCTATCTTACTGCTGCAAGAAGACTTTTTTTTCTCTCTGTTTGCTTCAAGTATGCCTTTGAAACTTTAACTGATTATCATTTGCATATGATCATAATTGACTGCTCTGCACTAGAGTATTCATTGTTGTTTATTGGTCCCAAAACATGCCTAGGCAAGAAGAATATAGAGAAAGCAATAGTCAATAGCCTTTTGCAGATAAAAAGAATTATGAACATTAAATTACCAAATAAATAAATAAAAATAAAATTACGTACATTCTAACAAATTATGAGCATATTATGAGGCCATGACGAGCCAGGCCCAGAAACAAAAATGTTTTAGCACTGTTGATCCCAAAGCATTACAGAAGGGGATGACCAGTACAATGAATTTTACCTGTGTCCACCACGACAAAATAGTGCATATTTGGCAGTTTGAGGTCTCAATGTATCTGCCAACCGCAGGTACCAAAAATAGAACCGTATTGATTGCATTAGTCATCAAGTAAAATGCAACAGCCACCATGTAGGAAGAGTAACACCATTCTCCAAGCCAGCTCCCATACTGTGTGGAATAACAAGTATATTTTCTTCTAGAGCTAGCATAATAAACAGGAAGAATGATGGTCCATATAATTGCAACAACCACCTTCAGCACATGTTTTAGGATTTGAGAGAAGTCTGTTGTGAATCTAGCCTTCCATGTAAAGGCGAAGTCAAGAATAGCTGCAAAACCAAATATTTATTTAGATTTCTGTTGGTGAGTGTTGAAGGATTTATATATTTAAGTTACACCCTCTCTAATAGTTTAAGTTTTTAGAGTAGATGGTGGTTAACATGGTATTAGAGCAGGCAAGGTTCTGTGTTCAAATCTCATAGTCACCTTGATAATTAAAAATGAAAACAGGCATTGGACCAAAAGAAGGCCACACATAAGGGGGCGTGTTGAAGGATTTATATATTTAAATTACACCCTCTCTAACAGCTTAAGCTTTTAGAGTAGATGGTGGTTAGCAGTAAGAAAGTTAGAAACACTCTTCTTGTTAAAACTTAAAACTGGAGCATGGACTTCCCCAGTGGGCTTAACTCCTGATTTCTTAGACGAGGCCACTACTTGGGCAGTCCCCCGACACCCCTGGAGGTGGCATTGATTTAATGAAAGAAGCCTAAAGAGTTAGGCTTTCAAGATTAATAACTCGTAACAAGCATTTCTAGTTACATTATAGCTTACTGCCTCTAAATCAAGTGCAACAAGCCATATAAATACTAATTAAGGTATCAAACACGTGTAAGACATAATAGTGATGTAATTCATGGGACTATTTTCCTCACTGCAGTTCCTTAAATATCACTAGTAGAGAACATTACTAAAAACACCTCATAGGTTAACAAGATTTTCTACAAAAAGAAAAAGGGAGCAAAATCATCAAAATTATATCCAAGCAACTTCTGAATCCAATAGACAAGCATTTTTTGCACAATTAAGTAACAAAATCACAATAAAAGTGCTTCACATTCAATAAGATACCCATTCCTCAAACACTGGAAACGACCTCTTGGCATATGAAGGCTTTGACAGTTATCTATACAAATAAATTATTTTAAAGCAGCCAAACCTACTCCAGATGAATGTTTTAGCGGCAAAGATGAACATTCCAACACCTTCAACATTTATTGTATCACCAATTCAAAGAATTACAGCCTTCAAACAATTGTAAAGCACACATACAGCCAAGAAGAAAAAACACTTTCTAAAAAACAATGTCTAAAACAGTAAGCTGCCATACTAACAAGAACATCTAAAAGACAATAACAGGTCAGTCCAAGAAGAAAACAGACTTGCTAAAGAGATAAATCATCTAAAACAGTAAGCAGCTACACTAACAAGAAAACCAGCATCTTTCAACACCACAAATCATTAAGAAAACAGTTATAGAAATATTACCACTTGGTTTCATCTCACATAACATTTTAAAAAAAGGAAGAAAAGAAAAAAAAATCCAGGAAAAGAACATGTGATGCAAAGCAAGTGGAAGAGGACTTTCTTCAAACAGTGGAACACCCTAAGAAGACTAGACTGAGATTGCATTAATAGGGGCAGCTGATGATTTGATCAGATTGTGTGATTGTTTACTGGTTTTAAGTCATTTATTTAACTCGTAAATATGTCTTATTTCTTGTTTAATGTTTGTTGTAAGCTCTAGTTATGATATTTTTGTCATTCTGCTTCTATTTTGTAAGTCATGTGCCTTTTAAGTGAGTCAAATGACCATTTAAGGGTTGTTCTGTCTTTTTTAGCATCTTTTATTCTGCTGGACAAAATACTAGCTCTTAGATTATATTTATGTGAAGGGTTAGGATTGAATCTTTGCTAGGGCATCCCTTGTGGCTTATAAAAGGGTTGTTCCAAGTTGTATTCAGCAGCTTTTTGGTATTTTCAATATATTCAGCTTGCTACAGCAGAGCTTTCTACCGCTTCCTTTCTTTTGGGATTGAGTTGTGGGTGTTTAAGCTATTCTCTAGCTTGATCTAGTTCTCTGTTTTCCCTTCTTACAGATTTTATTCCCTCTTTCATAAGTTGATTGCATTAGCATGGATTTATGTTAAATGCTCTGACCACCTCCTTCTTCATTGTCTAGTGGCGAGGGATGTTTGGTCTATGTTCTTGGTTGTTCGGTATGCATTAGGTGTCTCCCGGATCCACGGAGGACATGATCGAGGCTTGGAGAGGGTGGATAGCCAAGTCAGAGATGCTTGGAGGGCCACTCTCCGTTGTTTATGGTGGGGCTTGTGGCTTGAGAGAAATAGGAGATCCTTTGACGGAGAGGAGACTCCTACTTGGTCTCTCAAATAATCATACTGAGTTCTTTATTATTTTGGGTAAATGGGCAGAATTGTAAATCTGCAGGGGATTTTGTGGATTTTGTTGATAGCTTGAAATTATAGATGGCCGTTGTCGGCTTTATGTGTATTCTCTTGGGAGCGCTCCCCTTTTGAGCGCCTTTAATGAAATCTTACTCATCAAAAAAGAAAAAGAGACGCCACTTTGGGGAAAAAAAATCAAAGGTTAGGTCTGTAGCAGATCTACTTTTCCTAGGACCATATTGACCAATACTTCGTTATGGTCTTCCTTTTTAGGTAAACAAAAGAAGTGCAAGTATACAGCTGGAAAGTGGAATTTTGAGATTCTCCAAGGGCTCCCTAATTGTGATGAAAGGGAAGAAAAAAATAGCCTTTATTTTCTTCTTGAAAGCATATAAAAGGTTTTGTGACTGTGTTATCATCAAGGAATATATGTCCGGATAACTCAATTGTGGCATATGCATCTAGAGTCTGTGAGCGATAGGGGTGCAACAGAGTTAAGTAATGGGGTTTTGCTTTGTGGGCTGAAAACAGGAAAATTGGAACTCAATAAGCATTGTGTCTTCGATAGGTGGTGCAAGGTTAAGTTCAATACAACTGTGCATAGAACCAAGAATACTATGGATTATATCCATTCAGATTTCAGAATCCATCTCATGTTCGCTCAAATTGAGGATCTTGCTATCACTTGAGTTTTTACTGATGAATATTCATTTTTTTTCCTGAATGTTGATGACTATTCAAGAAAGGCCTGGGTGTATGTTTCGAAGCACAACAAGGATATGTTTGTCAAGTTTAATTTGGAAGACTATGATTTGTGACTCAGAATGAGAATTGGATGGAGTTTTATGAAGGTAAATTTGATGAATTATGTACCTATAAAAAGTTATTAGGCCCCATTGTGTTAGATGTTCTCCACAACAGAATGGTGTTACAGAATGCATGAACAAAATTATTCTGGAGAGAGCTCACTATATGCTTTTCATGATGGGTTGCCTAAGGAGATAAGGCCCACTACTTAGTGAATAGGTCTCCTTCGACTGATACTGAGTGCAGGACTCCTTAAGGCTTAAGGGGTATAATATGGCAATCCTGCTGATCACTCTCTTTCAGAAGTATTGGGATCTCTTGCCTATGATCATGTTAGTGATGGAAATATTTCTATTTGCACTAGCCATAGATGTTCTGTATCCTTCCACTTATCATGTAGCCATAGCAAGTAATGAGTGTGCTTAAAAGACTGTTGCTATGAGGACATCGAATCTCTTCACAAGAATCAGACATGAGAGTTAGTGAATCCGCCTAAAAGCAAGAAGATTGTTGGTTGACAATAAGTCTTCAAGAAGAAAGACGAAACTCAAGGTGCTAAAGATGCAAGGTACAAAGCACGCTTGGTTGCAAAGGATTATAGTCAGAAAGAGGGTGTAGACTTCAATGAAAAAGATCTCACTAAGCACAACTCTATTCACGTGTTGCTCCCCATGGTTGTTTTGTTTGGATTAAAAAAGAAATTGCTTGATGTCACAACATTTTTTCCCCCAGTGGTGAGCTTGAAGAGCAAATTATATACAGCAGCCAAAGGGATTTGTTGTTCAAGGAAATGAAGGTCATGTTTGCTTAACAACGAAATTCTTCTACAGCTTGAAGCAATCTCAAAGGCATTGGTTGAAGCTGGTTAACACATGGATGGCTGTATGTTTATCACAAGGAGCTCTCTGATGTTTCTTCCGTGTTCTTTTTACCGTATGTTAATGACATGTTCATTGGTGATGAACACCTGTTTGAAATCGACAGGTCAAAGGCTCAGCTTTGTGGTGATTTTGCAGTGAGATATTAGGGTGAAGTTCAAAGGATTTTGGTATAGAAATTCATAGGAACAGACAACTGTGCAGGCTGTACTTGTCACAGAAAAAGTACATTGACATGGTGCTTGAATGTTCTAGTATGCATAATTCTAAACATGTGAGTACCCCACTTGCAAATTGCTGCTCCTTTCATGCTTTCAACAGTTTTATCACCAGACTGAGGAGCACATATCCAGCTTCCTTGTGCTAGTACAGTTAGGACTAACAGCATCAAGTACGCTACAGTATACAATGGTCTACACATTTAATGTTCTGTCAGTGTCATTAGTATGGAGCATCCAGGGAAAGCTCATTGGCAGACAGTGAAATAGATTCTTCGGTATTTTTGAGCGGTACCACAGATGAGGGTTTGGTACATGATAGGAGCAGTGACACTTCTGGTAGTGTTGTTAGGTTCATGAATTCTAATTATGCTGGTGATCGATGCAACATGAACTCTTCAAAAATACATGAAGTACATGTGTCAGACACACTAAACTTGAACATGGGTAAAGGATATGTGTCCAACACATTTGGTTGGACAGCACCTAAAAAGCATATCCAATAATTCAATCATTATTGCTTTGAAACAAGTGAAATTCCTATGTTATTACATAAAACATTATGTTACTGCTATCAAATAATAAAAATATTTAGCAGTGCCCCTATGTCCTTCTGTTTGGAGATTTGATACATTTTATGCATGGACACATACCCACACCTGACACAAGTACGTGAGTTCATCTACCATGGCTTGTAATTTGGATAGGAGGTGATCTTTGATGGGTATTGTCTTCACTCTTTCAGGTTGTGCCATTAGTTGGAACGCAACCTTGAAATTTACAGCTGCCTTGTCCAATACAAAGGCAGAGTGCATTGCAGTGACTGAGGAAGTGAAGAAGCTATTTGGTTGAGAGGTTTGGTTAGTGATCTGGCTTACAGCAAGAGGTGACTAGTGTCCATTGTGACAGTCAGTGCGCAACATATTTGACCAAAAATAGAGTAACAAACATACCATGAGAGGACAGAACAGATTTATGTCAGATATTGTTTCATCTGTGAGGTCATATCTCAAGAGATTATTATAGTGAAGACGATTGTTATAAAAAATAATCCAATAGGTATTATGACCAAATATGTTCCTGAATTCAGGTTCAGCTTTGCTTGAACTTAATTAGTATAGACAACTTACTTAAGTCTTCCTGGGACTTTTGTGGAAAGGTCATGAAAGAATACTTTATGTTATGAGGCTTGATAGAATTCAAGCCAAGGAGGAGAGATTGCTTTTTTGGGTGTCATGACCCATTTGTTCGATTCATGCACTGGATTGTAATATAGATCTCTCTTCTATTTTAGATCCAAGTATGTAAGGACCAAATCTGGGGGTTCTGAATTCTGAGAGAGAGAACTCATTGTTACAAGGAGGGTTACAGATTGTGAGTTTGTACGGCCACTTTCTTGTATTCTGTCTTCATAGTGATTTTCCCCCATCGTTTTGGTTGTGGACATAGGCTTTAATCACGTAAATGTGTGTTTACTTTGTGTATCGTTGTTTTCGTGTCTTTTTCCCCATTTCATAATCATATTGATCTTGGATCTCGTAATTGTTGCAACAAGAGCGAATAAAAAAATCCGTCTTGCAGTTCCTTCAAAATAAATAGAACTAGCTATTATCACTTGAGAAAAACCATCACTCTCTGACTCTGTTAGGCATACTTTTTCCTAGTATAGCACAAAGATAACTCTCTACAACACCTTCCTCGTAATTGTAAACTTCTAAATTACCTCTGTCACAACAAAAGAATTTCCGGTTTTGCAGTCATAAAATTATTATGAGGAAATAAGCAGAGCTGCAATTTGTAAAGATGGTGTATCATCTTGAAACAACATTCTAATAAATTTGCATTTTTATAATGAGAAATTACTGAAGTGCAAAACATAACCACACCTTCTATGAGTTTAAGAATAGCCGATGTAATGAAGACGCTCATAATATCCTCAAGTACTGTTGCTTCAAATACTTGCCGTGGAGATTCCAAATCATGAGATGCCATAATTATCATCGCCTATGAAGTGACAAACAGTGTTCAGCCACCCAGCCAAAATACAAGAAGAAATAATTTTGTAAGTAAACAGATTTAGCAATTTAGGTTGCACCTGAAGGGCTAGAATAAAAAAGCTCCACATCCTCTCAAAGCTCCTGAAAATCTGCCAAAATGAGCGGATTTCTACAAAAAGTGTCTTTCCTAACCATTTCTGCTCCCCTACTTTTGTGGCAGCCTAAAAATCACCATGAGAAGAATAAATAAAAATTAGAAGCAAACATTACGAGAGAACAAAAACATGAGAACGAAGAATCAGAAAAAGTTAGGCAGGAAAAGCTGATTGCCTTGGTCATAGTGCAAGAAAGAAGAACAAAAAATGCAACTGACAGCAACAAAATTTTGAGATAACACCAAAGGAGTGCCAACCCATGGAAAGAGTCAACTGAAATCCTATTACTCATATTTTGTCTCTATAGAATGATATACAATAAGTCCCTTAAAATGTGTTCATCATATATGCAATCACTTTAAGTCTCAGTTTCGAATATCTTGGAGTTCATTGATGGAATTATTATTCATACCAGAAAAGAGGAAAATAAATTATCATCCCTAGGAAAATCAAGGTTATGCGTACATCAATCCATCAATTATTCTTTCCATGTCAATATATGACAATCTAATACATAATTGTTTTTCATGTCATACCCAACTTCAAGGGAGAAAATTGCTCTTTCTTGTGTCATTAAAAACATTTAGTGACTGAGATCCAGAAAGATAAAGTTGCACTTCTCCAAGGCAAGAAATCTATTAAGCATGGAGACTGTCATTGGATACGGACACTAACCGCCACAGACATACTCAATAGAGAATCTTAAAATATGTAGAACACTGATATAGTAAGGACACAACATAAAGAATATATTTTTGTATATAATGTTATAGTAGATATGACGGACATTATGTCATGACAAGTCAATCCAATCTCCTTTGGCTGTAAAATGTAGTTTTTAACTTGTGAATCAGAATGATCAATGGTTACCCATCTGCATAGACAACAAAATTGTGAAGTTACGGCATATAAATATGTTTATGTATTCATTAGAACATAATTACAGTCACCCCTCTCCTTCTATGCCCACAAATTGATAAAACCTTCCTACGATGTACTTTTTCTATTTCAACATTATAATTCTTTTAATAAGTTCTATATAAGAACCTTTAATTTGATTTTTCTTTACAATCTCTCCTATTTCCATGCCAAAAGAAACTCATCCAACATTCAAGGTTTACTGTCTACATATTGGAAAGTGTGCAATGAATTGGTTGGGTGTCTGAAATTAATAACCTTTTAAAAAAAAAATTATGGACCCATCTCAGATGAATTGGACATGTGTCCAGGTTTGTTCAGAAAGTGTTCGATATCCTGCATCTGTCTAGTGTCCACACAGAAATGGCTCCTTAGGAGTGATCATGTATATGCACACAGCACACACATATACACAATATGCATATATATTTATGTTTATACACATACATAGAGGCATACTTTTGTATATGTGCATGCTAGAGTTAAAGATAGATTGATTGATAGATGTGTGTGCAAAAACCTGGAAGTAATAGTATTTTCTGTGTTTTTTTTTCTCAGAAAATAGTATTTTCTATGTTTAATTCAACAAGCTAGATCTTTATTGTCCAGAATGTGGGCTCTAGTAATCAGAGATTTAAATTTGTATTGTCATTAATCTCTATAACTATAACTGTGAAATGTGTTGAATATATAGGTAAAATGGCAGGAAAAGTTTACCCCCATTTCTTCATCTTCATTTTCTTCTCTCTTCTTTTCCTCGGTAGTCTTAACCAATAACTCCGCATTTGTGACTTTTCGGTCATTCAAAGGCTGTACACAGAAGAAATCATGGTCCAGGCGCATGGGCCAACCTATTTGGAAACAATCAGGAGACCTGCAGAAATATCATAAGCAATGACCATATTGAAGCAGCAACTTCCCTAAAAGACTGACTTGCAGAAATGCAATAAAGTAAACATGTCATTCAGAGTTTTATTTCCAACCAGAAATACTCGTTCAAATCATCATAGTTTCTCCATGTAGAATGATCAGTTGTCCCATTTTTGTTTTTCATGGTTTCCTTCAGCGATTGAAGAAAAAAAAAGGTTAGAAACTATATCGAATATGATACACAGAATGTATATTGAAGTTCGAAGTACCTCTTGTATAACCCTGTATATTGGGCTAACTACTTCATTAAGAAAAGATTCGGGCTCTCCTTTGTATGCCGGCATGACCTTCTCCCTAGTTGTCATGCTAACAGCGCCAATCAACATACTGTGCAATTCATATGCCATCTGAAAGAGAACAGAAATAGATTTTTTGCAGAACATCCAATTTACCTTCAGAATATGAATGAAGTTATTTAATATCTACATGCTGAAATTAGAAAAATGTGTACAAGAGCATTAAATTAAATCAGTTAATATTTGCTTGATTGCTGATTTGGTCATGAGTTTTTGCATTGATGTATTTTCCTAGACAAAATGTTTGTATAGTTTATCAACTTAATCCCAAGCAATAATTAAGTTTATATCATTAAATAAGCTAACAGGAATAAAGATCATTTTATATGCAGACAGTGCAATGAATCATTATGTCAAATCATGCAAACAGGTTCACAACAGAAAACTGCAGAATTGGGGAAAAAAATTTCCATGAATCCTTCAAAATGAATGCATGATATTTAATTTCAGTTTTATTTTAGCTTTGATTAGTTTTTCAAAAGTTAGTTGAGTTACCTCTGTCCAAGGGCAAATTTCTTTTGCTCCAGGGGAAGTGAGGAACTAAAGAGACTATGAAATAACTTGGGAGTAAAAGGAAATTTTGCCGCATTTCAACCAATAGAATTGGTAAAACAGAAAATCAAGTAAATAGGATTAATGGTTCCAATAACGGCAGTCATTTTTCCTTAATAACTAGATTGGAATCTTGAATATTCTCATTCAGACCATATTTGGTAAGGATAGCACAGCACCAAAGCAATCCTGCTCTCTTAGAGATCTCCATAACTAGTTCCACTCCAGAGCTTCGGTCCTTCCTCTCAATGTCCATGCTGATCAAATAAAATCCCTCTGCAGATTATCAATCCTAGAAGCCATCTTAAACCCAACTCTGACATCTGAGCTAGATAGAAAGAGTAATTGACTAAAGCCAATAGTTTGAGGGTATTTTTTTCCCCTGAAAGTATAACTGAAGGCTTTCACCATAAGAAATCAGCTAAATATTGCATCTCTGAATCTAGAATAGTTGATTATATGGAGATCAGAACAAATGGGAGAACAAAAAGATAATGATGTCAGGAACTACAGAGGCTTCCGAATATGCATGTGTCAAATGTTATTTCGGGTATAATGTTATTCTCAACTTTTTTTTAATGTTTTGGTATAAATTTGGTCTGTTCCAAAATGAAGCATACAACAATTATTAAAGATAAGGATCCTTCGCCGATTGCCATTGCTCTGGGGTTTATCATATTGGCAAACATTTGTACAACAATATGATTGTGTTTAAAAGCATGATCTAAAAACTTGATAAGATCAAACTGAATTTTCTTTTCAAATAATAATATACTATAAAGCCAGTAGTTTGAGGGTATTTTTTCCCCCTAAAAGTATAACTGAAGGCCTTCACCATAAGAAAACATCTAAATATTGCATCTCTGAGTCCTGAATAGTTGCTTAGATGGAGATCAGAACAAATGGGAGAACCAAAAGATAATGATGTCAGGAACTACAGAGGCTTCCGAATATGCATGTTTCAAATGTTACTTCGGGTATAATGCTACTCTCAACTTTCTTTTTAATGTTTTGGTATAAATTTGGACTGTTCCAAAATGAAGCATACAACAATTATTAAAGATAAGGATGCTTCGCCGATTGCCATTGCTCTGGGGTTTATCATATCGGCAAACATTTATACAACAATATGATAATGTTTAAAAGCATGATCTAAAAAATTACTAAGATCAAACTGAATTTTCTTTTGAAATAATAATATACTAAAAGTCAAAAAAATTATTCATGAGGGAATAGCAACAGAATCTCACTTACATGGTGAAATATATAACAGAGGCACTCTGGCATGAAGCGTAGGTTTGCAGCCTCTCCCCATATAAGAAGGTAAAGCCCTATATATAAAATTTTATATTGTTGGGCCTCCTGTTTCAAATATGGTAACCTGCATAAAAAAGAAAAAAGAAAAAAATTATACTGAAGAACAATTGCAGAAAACATTACTTAAATATTGATAGCATAATAAATGATCTTAAAAAGTATTAAATAGCAATCATTCAATAGAACAAGTAGGAAAAAAAGGTGGTGAAAGATGGAAAGCCTTTGATAAAATGCACACATCTGGATAAAAAAATATATATAAAAAAAAAAAGAAGGCTGGAAGATTGATTATTTTGTTAGCACCCGATAGAAATAACAAGATCTCACACTTTCAAAGGATATAAGTATTAAGTTACTAATCTTACCTAATGTTGCTTTTTCTCCCCAAGAACTTGCACCAATTTGTATAATTTTTAAAAAACTTCTTCATCAATTCATCCACAGCTTCATCTGTTAACTATGATCATAAAAATAATATATATTTTAAATTTAAATAACAGATTAGTTCAAACCAATAGATTACATATGTAATTTTAGAGCACCTTCGACATATACGTTTGCTTATGGCTTTGCCGAATATGGGTGTTGGCAAGGAGTAAAATTAGGTGCTCCTTCTGGTTAGCAACATTTCCTTTCTGACAGGAGACAAACAATATGAGTGCCAAAAAAAATCCTCAATTTCTGAAAATAGATAGATAGAAAGGGAGCAGTACATAGTCTACAACACTAATTCCCAATTTGCAAACTCAATACAATTTATGATGTAATCGTATACTTGCAGAGTGCAGAAAAAGGAAAATAAAAAAGAAATGTAAGGAGGAGATACCTGAAACCCGAAGTAAAATTGAAGCCAATCAAACAAATCTGTGGAAGGCACGTGTCTTTGAAAGTCTCCCAGAAAAGGTAAACCGCGAACATTGCGAACAGCAGCCACTGCAGCTTTAACCTGCAGCATTTTATTGATTAGTCAACAAACTAATTCCATTCCATCACAGTTTGGTTATGCTCATTGACACAGATTATTTAGCTCAAAAGGTGCTAGTTAACCATACCAGCCTTTCAACTACAGCAATTAGAGGCTTATTGACTAAATCATACAGAGTGGCTTTCTAAAAAGAGAGGGAAAAATATCTCAATAGCTTATCTCTGTGACATCAAACCTCAGGGAGTTGCATTATTGCTTGATGAACACCTCCTTGATCGAGTGGAAGAATGTTATATGGCACGTAGAATTCAGATTTTCTATTGATGCTGTCATTATCTGCAAGGGCCTGTCAAGGATATAAAGAGTAGAAATGAAGATATAGTATGTAATAGAACAATCTGCTACATGTTGTACAAGTCCTATTTCCATGACAACTATAATAAATGGAAGGAAAAGAAATTACAAAGAAAAAGGATAGGAAACAAGATAAACCTGAGAGCCAGCTGCATGGGTAACTGTGTTCAATACTTCAAACAAAGCAGAAGCAATTGCACATGCTTTAATCAACTTCTCTCTGTGAAAAATCAGGCATAACTTCACATCTGTTTCCACTATCAGAAACTAAAGAAATCTAACACACTTCAGCAGAAAAGCTGCAAGGGTGGGATCAATTACCTATGTTCAAAATTACATTCTCCACCATGTTTGATAATGTAGTCTTTGTACTTATGATAAACACGTCTAAGTTCACGTAAATCACTCTTTTCCTTCCGTTTTCTAATAGTAACTTCTTCATCCTATGAATTACCAAAGCAAACAAAAAAATTATTCCAATTATACAAGCAAGTAGTTGAAAAGTTTTGGGAAAAAAAAGGAGAGAAAAAAAAATCAAGAATGATCAGCTGGTATTCTCACTGTATGAAAATTGGTAGACAGGTAGAAAGACTAAAAACCCTTCTGACCAAAACATAGATAAGCAAAGGAGTGGCTGCAAAAAGAGAATCTAATACTAGATGAAAGAATAATGTTCAGATGTACTCCACAGAGAATCTAAAACTACGTGAAGGAATAATGTTGAGAGATACTCCACATCTTACACGAAATCTTGGAATGAACATTGTTATTTTTCAGATAGGAAGGGCCACTTATTATAGCTTTTGAAACATGAGGCAAGACTGGATACATCATTCACACAAAAAACTGGGCAGTTGCTAGTTGCGGAGAAGTATATCAGGACTTGGTCTTAAAAAATCAAGTTCAGGTGAACTTTTCTCACCCAAGTAATGAAATTACTTTGTTGTAGACAATGAAGGTTTACTATGAAATCAAAATATCAAGTACTTAGATAAGCAAAACCTCATACTTTGGCATCGAAATAGACTACAGTTACTCTGGAAAAGAATTACATATCAGTAGTTCACAAAAGTTTACAATGAGTCAATGACTTATGGGGTTTCAATGACATTCAGTCATCTAGAATACATAACTTAGTGAATCAAGATGCAAATTGCAACAAATCAAATGACAAGTATTTATAAAAGAAAGTATCAAAGGACGATAATTGAAATATTAACTACCAAATATATTCATAAGATTGTTCATGTGATAGGTTTTTATAGTGAAAATGTTGCATGGTTTTGGAACTTAAAAAGACATAATGAAAATATAGTGAAAGGACTGCTTCATTGGGCATGAACAATAATGTACTTGTACCAAATGGATAAACATCAAACAACCTTACCTCAGTTACCTGATATATTGCTAATATTTCAAAAGCTTTAGTGGAATCATGTCAAAACCAAAAGGGGCTGGAATAAAATTACTAGAAGGAGATGTAGAATAAAAACTGAGATAAGGGCTTTCATGTAACTGTTTCTATTTAACAGAATACATTTGAGTATTTTACATTCCATCAAAAATCAGTTCAGTTAATGCACGCAAGAGATTACACAGGTGACAACAGATGTACACACACATATATATAAACAACCACATTGGCTCATTTATCAGGAAATCAATTAGGATACCTGTTCAAGTCGCTGGAGAAGAGAAGTTTTGAATTGTCGCACACCCCGGCCACTTGAATTTCGGTCCAGGTTATGTGCTACTTCAAAAGCATGAAATCGGCCTGCCCACAAATTCCTATCACAAATGAGCAATAAACTCCCAGTGTATGAATGTAAAATGTCACATGTTTATGAGTTTATGAATTTCAATCCAGGTTTTACAATTTCTCATATGCTCTGCTTGGTGGCTAAGAAAATGTGGGAAAATTAATAATGTAGAGTTACAGGGTCAGGGCCTTTTATCATTCACACAGGAACGGGGAGAAGAAAAACTTCCGTCAACTAAGCCTGAAATAACTATTTGGCTTCATTAAGATATAGAATTTCATCTTCTGGGAAATAAACAATGACAAACCATATAAAATTAAGAACTTTACTATACCTCTACCCTCTACTTCACAATTTCTTGGCAACCAAACAGAAAGTACTTGTTTAAGACATAAAAAGAAAAAAATAAAAGTTTTTTTTGTAAATATTATGATCAAAACTTGGAGTCTGTATTTTTTTTTATTTTTCAGTGTCTAGTTAGCAAGTTAGTTGTGGTACTTTGTCCAAGCGTATATCAGAAATTTCACCAGTTGAAGGGCAAAAAGGTAATCTTACAGCCCAAATTAATAAACTCACCAATTAGGGTTTTGCATATAGTATTTAGGATTTCATGATTTGTGTGTTTTATCCATTTAAATCTCTTTCTATATGCATTAAAGGTATTTTTGGAAACTAGAATAAATCGGAATCAGGACAATTGCAGATTTGGATCGATTGAGGGACATTGAAGGCTACTGGCCATGTGCTAATTCTTCATCATCATCATCATCCTTACCTTAATCCCATATGAATGGGGTCGGCCACATGAATTCTCTCTCTCCAAGCTTTCTATTACAAGCCAATTCTAGTACTGCCATGTTTTGATTGATCGAGCAATTCGAATTGTGAGTTTCCTTTTCAAATTCAACTACACTAAAACCCTATTTTTCTATGACTCTATTCTTTATATAAATAAATAATAGAAGGGAATAGCTAGCACAAGGTTAGGGCTTACTTTACATTCATATTGCTTGTGCTTTCTAATAATCCTTTGATTACTAGGATTTGTGTTTTTGCATCCATCATCATACATCTAGCATGATGAGTGTACCAATTGGTTGTCGAAGCATTTGTTGTCGCACTCAGAGGATCTCAACAACAAAGCAATGAGTTAGAAGATCCATGGTGAAGCAGAGTTCGTGAGTTAACAAAGTCTGTCAACGAATCAGCAGCTGAAGGATTTGGAGTTGATCTTGCGTAAGTCTGAGTCAAGAGAGATTAAGGGATTCTTGGTCTTAAAGTCTCTTAACTTAATCTGTAACCTCTTTCTATATAGTGGATTTTTTTCTATCTGGCCAGGTCCCATGTTTTTTCCATTTGGATTTTTTTAACGCAAAATATGGTGTTTTTTGTGTGGTAGATTTACTTTACATGGCATGCATGATTAACACAATGGTTTATTGATATTAATCAGAGTTTAGGGTTACGGTCTATTAGTTTTCAAAAGTGCAGTTCTTGATTTGGTGTGGCAATTTATAACTAAAATATTACAACATAAAGAAACCCAATGAATAATTTTGTTCTCAATTGTTCATAATATCTCTGCCACAACATGGTATGAACCCAGTATTCCAAATTACTAAAGATCAATACTCCAAACCTCTAGTTAACCGTTACAGAACCAAACTTTAACAAACCACAGAAGACTTACAAAGATAAGCCACACGAGGATCCTCAAATTCAATCTGATTCGCGACACGAAGAAACCGTTGAATCTCCGAAACCAAGGTCACTGGCAACTTCTCGCTGTCAAAGGGCTCGGGCACGTGATCGACGCCGGAAGTGATTGATCTTGTATAGGGTCCAGAATTAGTACTATAATACTCTCTTCTTCTGTTACTACTACTACTTTCATCAAACGGCTCTGCAACAACGATCTCTGACATTGTTGAGAAATCGGAAAGCTGGGGTATGAAGAGAAATAGTGCATGGGTGTGTGCGTGTGTATATATATATAGGATCTTGTAAGTATATACATTGTTGTGATTGTAGGATTTGCTTTCTTTCTTTTGGGTGCTTTTTGGTGAACGGAAAAGAGATTCATGGTGTGATCTTTTGCTTTTGCTTTTCAAGTGTGTGTTTGTGTAAGGTGTTTGTTCTCTTTTTCTATCTTTCTGGTACAAGAGAAGGAAGAGAGAAGGTGGGAGGGGTTTTTGGAACTGTTGAATGCAAAAGCGAAGTTGGAGCCTCTTTTGAAGGTGTAACGGGCGGGTTTTTTTTTTTTTTTTTTTTTTTTTTGGGTTTAGGGTTGTGATTTGTTGACGGAGATAAAAACAAATTCAATGAACCTTTTAAAAAGTCTTTTAAAAAAATTTTAAATTCTAATTGAACATACTTTTTTAAAAGTAACCAACAAATAAAGCAAACGATAATATCATATAGGTAAAATTCTAGGGATACAAAATTAAAATTTAGATGGAAACCAAATTGTGAAAAATCAGCAATGATTTTTTTTATATATAATTTAGAAAATAATATATATTGGCATTCTAACATACTTTATTGATTCAGCTAAATATTCAATAAAATATTTGAAATTTTGGTTTTTTTTTTTTGGTCTATTTTTTGTTGAATGTTTAAATTTAAAAAAAAATTGATTATCCCAAATTGAGCTGAATGTGCTCAACAACTTCAAATCATTTAATATTTAACTCATACTTATAAAAAGTATAAGAAGTAAGATATAAATAATTTACACTATCTTTAAACGTTTAAGTCAAAAATGACAATTAACATGGTATCAGAAAATTGAGTTGGAGTTTGAGCATCACCATCACATAGACATAAAAGAGTCAAATTACATCTTTTATAACTTATTTTTTACAATTTGCTACGAAATATGAACCCAACAAGTAATTCAGCTCAAATAAATTTGGGTGAAACTGACTATTGCATTTTGTACATTATCTTCTACAACATACTCAAATTAATAAATAAATAAATAAATATATATATATATATATATATATATATATATATAGTTACCTTGACAAAAAAACTTACACGTCTACTTTGTCCTTAGCGAAAGTTAAACTCTTGAACTTTTACTTTGAAAACTAAGAAAGTATAGTGTGAATTTGTTGAGGTTGATAGTAAAAGGTTATTTGACAGTTATTTGTCACTTTTATACTATAATAAAAGCTCTATAAATTAATAATTTCTTTTAAATAATAAATTATGATAGTCCCGACTTGGACTAAGGTACTAAATTAATAATTTCGTTAACTTTATAAGATAATATATTTCAGAAATTTCCCTATAGACTTTTATAGATCTTATTTATTACATAAATTAATAATTTGGTAAGAAATACATATGACTGATGTTTTCTTGAAATATGAATTGAGCGTTGCCTGTCTTTTTCTTAACAAGATAAATTTAATAAAGTTAATAATAATAATAAACTCTTGTTTAAAAAAAATAATAATGTAAATAAAATATCTTGTTAAATTAATAACTTATCAATTTATTGATAAATTAATATCTCATTTAATTACTAGAATTTACATGATCCCAACACTATTAATTTACTGAAGTTTTACTGTAGTATTTCTTTCTAAATATTTTACAGTAACTACTAATCTAGCATACTCTAAAGCATGTGTCACCGACCTTTTATTAAAGCACGTAGTAAAGAAACCATTTCTTTGTAATTGCCCTCGTTTTTAATATATTGGTTGCCCATCACTTCCAAACAAAACTTAAAGGAACGTAAAAGTCAAAAAGCAAAGCAATAAAATTATAATAACGTATTCTAGTGTTAAGGAATGCAAAGACAGGAAGCAAAGGAAAAGCCTCAATGTTATGGGTCAAAATATTTAGAGTGGACTGGAAAGCTTTTGCATGCAATCACCTTTTTCCATAGGAAATATATATATATATATATATATATATATATATGTGTGTGTGTGTGTGTGTGTGAAGAGACTATGGCAATTTCATGGTTGTTTACTCTTGAGTGCGCATGTGTCATCAACTTTATCTTTTGGATGTTTGATTGGAGTCGTATAATTGCATTGATCATTGATTTAAATGTGGTAGAACAAACCATTAAGGAAACGCAAAAGGGGTACACAAAAAATTAACACTACTTCGCTTATTTTTTGGTAATTTCTTCCTCACTAAGAATGTGAAAGATGGGGCAATCATTGGACATGCTAAGAATGCGAGATAGCTTATGATTGTGGTGATTTGGTTAGAATAAGAGAATGTCATTCAAAGAGGGGACTTTTTTAGACAGCCATATATATATATATATATATATATAGATCCCCACCTAATGATGAATTGAGAAATGATAGTAATAGAAAAGCTATACCAGAAATTGGAAAAAAAATGTAAAGATGTACGTAGATCCTCCTAATGATGAATTGAGAAATGGCAGTATCAAAAAAAGCTTGTGCTTTGTCCACTTCATCGTTGTGTTCTTAGTGCTCTTATTGCATCTATGTACTTTGCAGTTGACACTAATAAAGATTAAGCAAAAACAAAATTCTATAAATTTTTATCCTTAAATCCACATGCATTAATTAGTTCCATTACATAAAAGTGATGAAAGATATGGTAGTTTAATGAAGCTGCCTATATTATAAAAACATCCTTGTTATTTGGTATGTGTATATAAATTTTTATAATTTCATAATTCAGAGCAAATTGTCCCCTATTGCAAATTGGTGATGTGAGATTTTTTTTGTAAATCCAAAAAAGTACCCTTTTTTATTTCACGTTTGGGTTTTTTTTTTTTTTCAAATTATTTGTTTAAAAAGTAATAATATTTTAGGAGGGTGTAGTCGATTAGGATTTTAAAGGATTTTGAAAGACATTTTCTAAGTGACAGATTTACGTAAATTCATGAATTTCTATGAACTTCTATTACATACTTTCATTGATTTGTATAGAATTCTATGAGAGACTTTGATTGATTTTTATAAATTTGTATTGATTTCTTTAACATATTTTATTTATTTGTATCCTTGAATTCTATATTTGGATACAAGTAAACCAATGGTTTAAGAGATAGTTCTAATGCAAAATAGATAAATTATCATCTGATATATTGTCTAAAACTTATTGTGTTGTGCAAACATCCTAGGAAAGAGCACTGATAATAAATTAAGTAACTCATCGACATTATGAAAAAAGAGAAAGAAAAAGTCTAGGTTAAATCATTAGATAGATAATTGGAAAACCTTGAACCTAGGTTATATTGGATTATTAATTGGACTTCCAAATCAATTCATGTGACTTAAGGGATTGATCTCTAACAAATAGTGTAGAGGGATTAATCCCTTTCATAGTGCGAGAAATTGAACAACTTGTCTGGAAACTCGAATTTTACAAGAGAGAGAATCTGAGAAGAGAAAAACCAAGAGAGAAAGAAATGAGTGTACTTGAGATGGAGAAATGTTGTTCGAATTCTGCAAAAAAAAAATAATAATAAAATAAAAAATAAAATAAAATAAAATAAAATTCCACCAAAATCTATGGGAGTAAATGTTGGATTTGTTATGGGCTTCAATATTTTATATCTTCCACCCTCAAATCTACTAAAATTCACTGCTTAATGAAATCCTTTAAAATCTATGACTTTTTGAATACACCTAGACTTTTGTAGACTTTTTTTAAAATCCTAATTGAATACCGCTACATTTGTATGGACTATTTAAAAGTCTATAAAAGTTTGGATTGAATACCACTTTTAAAATCTTTTACAATCCTAATTGAATACACCATTCTTAGTCTTTTCATCGTGAATTTGTTCTTATTTGTCCATGTAAGGAGTTTTACAAGCTGAAAAGTTTTTGCAGGGCTTATGCCCTTTACCCTCAAATAATTGTTGAAAAGTTGCATCAAAGTGGGTATCAACAAAAATCCATATTAACCAGGTTTAAGCATTGTAAATTTATGTTTCTAGGGTGTTCATATTTACATGGTGCATTGTAAATTTATGTTTCTAGCCTGTTCATATTTACAGGGTGCTGGGAGTGAGTTTGTTACGAGTTTCGATTCAATGTCTTGTCAAACTTGAGTTTTTAGCATTGCTCCAAACAATGATCCTTATACTTCAACATCAACTTACAAATCTATTACAAAAACATGCTCCTTTCCTGCAACAAATTAAATGTATTGGTCCAACCGACTAGTTACTATCTATATATAACCAGCAGTGCAAATCATGAAGAATGGGAAGATGAATGAGAATGGCTAAATCACATGGTTAGCTGATAGTCTCTGTGAACAATTTCGTGACTAATTTAGTATGGGATGGAGAAACGTCTTTTATCCGTCATAAAAATTAGTCGGAGCGAAGTTTCAAATACCCTTATTAATCTTTAAAAAAATAAATGATTAGCTGATGCATACCAAAGCATATAGCATCATTAATTAAAAGATGTTCATTTCGACTCCTAAATTCATCTCAAGTAAGGTTTTAAAGAGTCCATGAACTGGATACATATTAAAATCGTTGGAATGTATTAGTCTTCCACATTGAAAACTTCCTAGAAAGTTCAAATTTTATTATCGTATTAAATAACATG